>CM062809.1:1312414942-1313614942 GCA_031772625.1 Pinus tabuliformis
GCTATTCGGTTTCCGTCCATTTATCCCAATGAACCTAACAAGTTCAACCAACTGTCATACTTGATCCAAATCTCTTCATCTACCAAAATTATCCAAGATCTTTTACTTTTATGCTGTTAGCAGAATTTCATGTGAAAGAGCACAAAGCAACCACATTTTCATACTTTAAAGTAGATGAAACATAATGACAACCATCAAATCACATGACACAAACAAATTGATAACAAAGTTCACCCAGTGTGGGTTACGTCTTTGGGCCCTGGTGTCAAGAGTGGGGATGCTGCTTCATTAATGCTACAAGATGATGATGATGTACATGGTATATTATTTTTCGTTATAAGGATAAATACCCTCAAACAAAGTGGCATGTCTCTCCACGATACGTTCTCAGGAACTCTCACTCATATGGGAAAATTCCTTCAATAAAATTGGCATGTCTCTCCATGAGATGTTCTCCCTATATGAACTCTCACTCAAATGGGTCCTCCTTCAACATGACAAGATAATAAAATCTCATATGATGTGGCATACAAGTATTCCTCAACATAATGGTAATAAGGGATCTCAACAATAAAAACATCATCTTAGCAAATCAAAAGAAAAGAATGACATAACTATATCATATACCTCCACTTTCGGGGATGGCTAAAAAATGAAAAGTTCAAGTGTCGAAATGGACACCACCACTGAATTTGTGGCGTGAAACCATGTCAAAGGACTATAAAATTTCCCCCTTTTTGACACCATCAAATTATGGATCCTTCAAAATATCAAATATTCCCCCAAAGATTTTTTCCTGAAGATAGCTGAAAAATCTGCTGCTCGAATGAGAATTCTAAGCACACCACTATGCTCCTTGCAAAATTATGTGAAAAATGACTATAAAGTTGGCATCATTCTGCTTCGGTAAAAAATCATCCTCCAAGGAATCTTTTAGATTCCTCAAGATTCTCCAAAGATTCCTTGCTATTGGAAACCTGGATTTTTACTGCTCAAATGGAGATTATGATTGCATGGGTAGACCCCTGATGAGAAAACGTGGAAAAATGACTATAATATTGACAAATTCTGACACTGTAATCACTGCCCCCTTAAGGGAATATTTTTGGCATCTTGGCATATTCTCTGCTCGGTTCCACACCTCTGCCTGCTCACGGTTTCGCTCGGGTCCTCTACTGTGGCAGCTTTGAGTCGAATGGAAATTTTGGGTTTAAATATTAAATCCTGGGCGGACATATCAAAGAGGTTGTTGGGTGCATTGGTTAAAGGTCTAAGTTTGGTGGGGAAATAGGTTGGGTTCAAAACACACCCACTCTAATTTTAAACAAAGGACAAGGCTTGGGGATAAAATTGGCTGGCAGTTTAAACAAATTTTGGTGTTCGATTAACAAAGTTCACTGGCAAAAAATGATTGGCAAACAATATATGTGGCGGTTCCATTTAATATGGCAACAGTTATGGCGGTTCAAATAACATGCAGTAATGTTTTAAATTTTGTTGTTGGGGCACCTGGGAAGAAAGCCGGTTGGACTGGTCGACCGAGTTCGAGCCTCGCCACCCTCAGAATATGACACATGGCGCATTTTTGTGGTGAGTGGGGGCAGATACGCTGGTGGGAAACCCACATATCATTATATATGATATACACATTACAATTGGTTGGGGGTGGTGTGGTTTGACTACTTTCCACCCCATATAATATATTCTATAATACAACCAGTTGAGGTGGGCAGGTTTGGTAGGCCCGACCCACCCTTTTTTTTAATATATTTTTTGGTTTTTTAATAACCAATTGGCCATTTTCAATTTTGTCAAAAATAAGGGTTATTGGGAAAATTAACAATTCGAAAAAATTCACCCTTTTCAATGGTTGGATTCGGTGTGTCGGGACCCTATGAAATTGTTGTCTCAATAAGACTACTACTTGTCCAAGTTTGACCGAAACTTTGACTGTGAATATCTGTAGCATACGAACTTGGATTTGAGTGTCGTTTGCACTATTGGAATTAGGGTGATGAGCACTATGATTTGGTCCTAGTTTCACTTAAATCTTAGGACTTTTATTTTTGAGCTTTTCCATGGCCACTACTGAATTTTGAGCATGTATGGATCCAATTGGATCAATACTCTTGCCTTCAACTTCCGTTTAATCATGCACCATGCTTCATCTGGGTCTTACATTACCTGTTGGGTTTCATTCTACTCTCCCTGAGCTCCATTAACCTCCCCCTTTCCCAAACCAATTCCCAAGACCCTTAAAAAATAAAAGGGAAGAAAAAGAAACAAACAAGAAGAAAACCACGCAAAGTAATAAAAATACGACACCAAAAAAAAGTGGCATGGCCATGCACCAATCACAGCCAAAATCATAAATCAAGCACAAATAAATCATGATTTCCCACTGCTTCCAAGGGTTCATAAATAAAATATCAACTTGAGCCTTCTTCAAGATTTCATTGCAGTCTCTTTTTCCATGCAATCCCCTACATCCTACTGCCATAAACACACAACTGTCAGTGCATAAATAAATATAACAATACACTGATTTCCTTACCTTCTTGTACCCAACATGTTGACTTGTAACTGAACATGTACATATATCATCTCTCAAGGGACTCCCAATTCCTTAAATAATCCAGCATAATTGAAAACCAGTGGTTATGGTCGTGTTGAAGCCCCGGAAATTGGGTCTACAACAAGGGGGATACCCGCCCGGTCCGGACCTTGGTTGGCAGCTCCTTATCCATTTGGTATAGCGGGTCTGAATGGGGATATGGGACCAGTTTCCCAATCTATGAGTGTGTGTGTGTAGAATTTTATGTTTCTGATCTAACAGTTCCTAAGTAAGATATTCTAATTCTAAATTTAATCTAATGCTATGCTATTGTAATCTATTAAGCAGCAACATCTAAGTCTATACTAACCCGGGATGTAATTCTTCTATTATGTGATCTAGAAAGATTTCAAATAACAACTGGTAATAAAGATCATTAAGCTATTATGAGAAAGGAAATCAATAAGGATGAACCACTTCGCATAAAAAGTTAGACGAAACAGTTGTGAAAAACATATCGCATAATGAGCTATTCATATATTAAGCATAAATAAATAGCTATCACCGTACAAAAGTGCCAAATGATAACTCAGGCATTCATGCAATAATACATAAACAACTAAAAACTGTATATCACTTTAACACATAAGCAGAAATGGTCAAGAGATGAAAGTACCATTTATGACTAGTCCTACTCATGAGCTTCAAGCGACAATGATTTATCTCTCTTTGCTCTAACATCCACTAAGAGTACAGAAGTGCAAAATCAGTAGTAGATATCAAATGCAAACATCAACAAATCCCGTTCCATTCATTCACCAAAACCTCCTCTGAGGGTGCAAAAGTGCAGGTTTTGAGGACACGTTTTTGATAAATTTCTGGACCCTTCTCTAAATGCACGAGAAGGGTTTAAATACTACAAACTAAATAGCTTAATTACACAGATTCAGGATACGGTTTAAATGACTGCCCTTTTTCTAAGAAAAAATAAAACAAAACTATTTCTAAAAATTAAATCTAATATCTAACTATTTCTGCATTTGCTCCTTAACGTTGCAAGCATTCAGTATTTGCCTGGGTAGAGTCGGCTGACTGTCTTCCGCTTTTGGTTGAGCTAAGCAAACAGAATTGGTAAGAGCTGGCACCATCTTCTCAGAAAAATCAATGATATACTCGAGAGTCATCTTCTGACTATGTGGCTTTACCGTGTATGCCCAGTAATAATCTCAGTTCAACTTGGTTAACCCTTTGGATTGCTTCTGCCTTTTCTTTAACTTTCTGTTTCCAGTTTGTTTTTTTACCACTGCTTTTTTGCATTTTTCGGGCTTACAGGTGACTGAGCAGTTAGAGGCTTTCCTTCTCGAGCAATTTTCTCAGCGATGCGCGATTAGCGCTAGGCGCTAATCGCGCATCGGAAACTGCCTCCGTTCTTTGATCCAGGCTTCTCTGATGCGTTTTTCGCCTTTTGCGCCTCTTCATCTTTATCGGGTATAAAGCTTCAAAATTTGTAAAAATAATGGCCTCGTGAGCTCTTGACTCTGAGCATTAAACTGCCTGTTGATATCAGCATCGTTCAGTACTCATTCAACCATGGCTGTATATGAAAGATTTGTAATGGATGGCTTAGCAGCATTCTGTGAATCTGCGGCTCTGTTGCATGTGGTATCTGTTTATGAGGGCGTCTTTTCTCTATCTTTGAACATTGGAGCTCTACCCTTTTTCCTCATAGCTTCCTGCACATTGCTTTGTGTAACTTTTGTTTTTCGTTCCTGCAGTTCACAAGTGAGGAGAGAGTAATGATAATAAATAATGACAGGAAAGCTTTAAATGCTACGGATATGCAAAAACACGCCACCTGACGTGAACTGGCTCTTCGAACAACACAAAACCATATTTTATTAACAACTGGCATATAACTCATTAATTATCATTAAAGCGCGTAACGAGTTCTTGGTTTATGGAAAACTTTTTCTTGAATATTGAGCCAGGAAAATTTGCGATGGAATGTTTCTGCGATCTAATTCTATGCTATTGTAATCTAATAAGTAGTAACATCTAAGTCTATACTAACCTGGGATGTAATTCTTCTATTATGTGATCTAGAAAGATTTCAAATAACAACTGGTAATAAAGATCATTCAACTATTATGAGAAAGGAAATCAATAAGGATGAACCACTTCGCATAAAAAGTTAGACGAAACAGTTGCGAAAAATATATCGCATAATGAGCTATTCATATATTAAGCATAAATAAATAGCTATCATCATACAAAAGTGCCAAATGATAACTCATGCATCATGCAATAATACATAAACAACTAAAAACTGTATATCACTTTAACACATAAGCAGAAATGGTCAAGAGATGAAAGTACCATTTATGACTAGTCCTACTCATGAGCTTCAAGCGACAATGATTTATCTCTCTTTGCTCTAACATCCACTAAGAGTACAGAAGTGCAACATCAGTAGTAGATATCAAATGCAAACATCAACAAATCCCGTTCCATTCATTCACCAAAACCTCCTCTGAGGGTGCAAAAGTGCATGTTTTGAGGACACGTTTTTGATAAATTTCTGGACCCTTCTCTAAATGCACGAGAAGGGTTTAAATACTACAAACTAAATAACTTAATTACACAGATTCAGGATGCGGTTTAAATGACCGCCCTTTTTCTAAGAAAAAATAAAACAAAACTATTTCTAAAAATTAAATCTAATATCTAACTATTTCTGCATTTGCTCCTTAACATTGCAAGCATTCAGTATTTGCCTGGGTAGAGTCAGCTGACTGTCTTCCGCTTTTGGTTGAGCTAAGAAAACAGAATTGGTAAGAGCTGGCACCATCTTCTTAGCAAAATCAATGATATACTCGAGAGTCATCTTCTGACTATGTGGCTTTACCGTGTATGCCCAGTAATAATCTTAGTTCAACTTGGTTAACCCTTTGGATTGCTTCTGCCTTTTCTTTAACTTTCTGTTTCCAGTTTGTTTTTTTACCACTGCTTTTTTGCATTTTTCGGGCTTACAGGTGACTGAGCAGTTAGAGGCTTTCCTTCTCGAGCAATTTTCTCAGCGATGCGTGATTAGCGCTAGGCGCTAATCGCGCATCGGAAACTTCCTCCGTTCTTTTATCCAGACTTCTCTGATGTGTTTTTCGCCTTTTGCGCCTCTTCATCTTTATCGAGTATAAAGCTTCAAAATTTGTAAAAATAATGGCCTCGTGAGCTCTTGACTCTGAGCGTTAAACTGCCTGTTGATATCAGCATCGTTCAGTATTCATTCAACCATGGCTGTATATGAAAGATCTGTAATGGATGGATTAGCAACATTCTATGAATCTGCGGCTCTGTTGTATGTGGTATCTGTTTATGAGGGCTTCTTTTCTCTATCTTTAAACATTGGAGCTCTACCCTTTTTCCTCATAGCTTCCTGCACATTCCTTTGTGTAACTTTTGTTTTTCGTTCCTGCAGTTCACAAGTGAGGAGAGAGTAATGATAATAAATAATGACAGGAAAGCTGTAAATGCTACAGATATGCAAAAACACGCCACCTGACGTGAACTGGCTCTTCGAACAACACAAAACCATATTTTATTAACAACTGACATATAACTCATTAATTATCATTAAAGCGCGTAACGAGTTCTTGGTTTATGGAAAACGTTTTCTTGAATATTGAGCCAGGAAAATCTGCGATGGAATGTTTCTGCGATTTGCATTGCAGTATGGCATTTCGCTGTATCGCAATACTGCAATTTCATCGTGCTGTGCTATCACAAGGTTGCTTGATCGCGATATCGCAAGGATCACAGATCGCAGTATCGCAAGATCGCAGATCGCTTAATCGTTTAATCGTTATGTGTGCTCCATGCAATTTTGCGAGATGCGATATGCGATATCGCATATCAACGATTTTTAAGGTTTTCCAACGTGAGTGTTTCTTCACGCATGTGATGCGATGGAGTTCGCGTCGCAATCTCGCATTTGATCATTTTGACTCGTAAGAAAATGCCCTATCGTTCTCTGCACGATCGATATTTCTTAAGGAGTGACATATATGAGCACTAATTGATTTTTTGAATTTTTAACTAAGGGTCCCCACTTACATAGTGTTATTGCTAATAGAAAATAAGGAGGGGGGTTGTTGATGGCCACAACAATTGGCGATTCACTTGGAGAACCAGTTATATCTGTTTTTCTATTGAATTTTCTAAACTTCCAAAACATAAATTTTTTCAAAAAATTAAACTTTATTATGGAAAGATAAAGTACATTATGTTCTAACCTGTCAATGATATTTTGTTTCAACTATTTTCAACTTCGATTATCTGCTTCCTCAGGCTAGTCCTTGTATTTACATCAGTCATTACTTAGTCTTGTAAAGATAAAACAAAGTCTTCTCTGTAAACCAGTTTTAAATATGCTCATTTGTCGTAGGTAGAGCCTTTGCTGCCAACAAGCATTTATAACCTCGGCAGGGTTACCTGTTACCCAGCAATGATCCTGTATCCTACTTAAGGCAGCCTACAACTTTCAAAGAAAAATCCATATCCACATTTATTGCTTTGATTTTATTTTTTACTCTTAAAGAACAATGTCTTGGTTTGGTAGCCAAATTATGACACAGTCATTCACTTGATTTATAACTTTACTGAACAATTTGGCTCGTGATGAGACCCCTTGTCTTTTGATTGCAACAATCTTGAGTCATTGCCCCGTTGTGGTGTACAATATTGGCAAAGTCAGCAAGTTATAATATTTGTGATTATTGATAAACCGGCTCGTGAAGAGACCTCTTATTCTTCAAGATAAAGTGTATCTTTGGGTTGTTCCTCTGAAAGTTGTGATTTCCTTAGCAGGGAGGAAGTCATTGTTTCCTTAAGATAGCTCTGGACGACAATAATAGAGTTTTTGGAAACAGCTGTTCTACAGAGAATCTTTATTTTGTTATTGATACCTTTCATTGTACTGAGATATAACAATTTCTTCACTAAAGGTTGTTTTCATCAAATTTTTGAAGTTGAAACTAGTATCATATCTGGGCTAGAGTCTTTAACTGTATCTATCAATAATAAAGATTAGTTTTGCAAAATATTTGCTATTTATACAAGCGAAAAAGTTCAAAATTTGAAAGAGAATTGGTGTCTTTTTCGTAAATGCCTAATGTAACTACTCACAACTAGTTTTATTATGAAAAGAAAAATAACTACTCTAGAAAAAATAGAAGAATAATCTTCTATGGAAAATATTTCTTGAGAATTTGTTTGTTAACAGGCAGAGAGTCTCTTTTACCTGCTAAATCCTGCAACACAAAAGTTGGTGGACCTATGACTTCTACTATTTGAAAAGGACCAAGCCAGATTCTTTGAAATTTTGTATGTTTGCCTTTCTCTTCATGAGCCTTGTCCCATTTCAAAACTAAGTCTCCCATTTGAAAATCTTTTATGGTCATTATGTTTGAATCAGAAGAGGATTTTACTAGTGCTTGATGATGACCATGCGTTTTCTTAGCCTGTTCTCGTTGTTCTTCTAATTTGATTATTTCCATTTGTCTTAGCTGTAAGGAGAAAGTAGGTACTTCATCAATGTATTGAACTAGATACAAAGAGGGAATTGCTAAATGAGTCAGAAGAACCACTTCTTTCCCATAAACTAAATTAAAGGGAGAAGTGCCGATAGAAGCTTTTCGCGTTATTCGGTTTGCCCATAAAGCATATATCAAAGCCTTATGCCAATTTTTATGATTTTGGTCATTTTTATGATTTTGGTCAACTGTTCTTTTGATAATCCTGATTAGGTTTTTATTTGTGGACTCAGATAACCCATTGCCTTGTGGGTAATAATTGGCCGAATATTTAAGTTTGAATCCTCTTTTAAGTGCAAATTCATTCATTGCATTTCCAGAAAAGTATGATGCATTATGAAACATTAAAGCAAAAGGCAATCCAAACCTGGTGATTATAAATTGATCTATGAACTCAATGATATTTTCAGCATTAGCCGTCTTGAGTGAAATTGCTTCTACCCACTTAGTAAAATAATCTGTTGTTGTGAGGATGTATCTATGCTGCTTAGAAGAGTGAGGAACGATCTCACCTATTATGTCCAATCCCCACTACCTGAAAGGTTGCTCAATGTTAATCGGCTGTAGTGGCAAGGATGGCTTCTTTTGTCTTCCAGCAGTGGTTTGGCAGACTTGACATTTCCTCACGTAACTGTGCGAGTCTTTAAATAACGTGGGCCAGTAATATCCTGTGCGCAAGATTTTATGTGCAGTAGCATCTCCAGCATAGTGTCTGCCTGCCGGCCCATCGTGGAGTTCCTGCAAAAATTTTTCAGCTTCAGATTTCTCAAGACACCTAAGAAAAACATAATCATAATTTATTCTAAAAAGAATATCATTTATGAGCTGATATTGTTTGTCTTTCAACCTTAGAGCTCTTTTCTTAGTATGATCGAGGTGTGGAGGAGGTACCCATTCTTAAGATAATAAATGATATCAGAGTATAATGACTCTGGATCGTTTAGGCTTACCTCGCACATTTGTACCTCTGCAGATGGAATTTCCTAAATTTGTGATGCTCTAGCAAGCTTTTTGCAAAAGCTTTGGCCTCTTACAATGTTTGCTGGTTTAATCTCAATGTCATATTCCTATAAGGCAGTAACCCAATTGGCCCTTTTCTCACCCACATCCTTCTGTACTAGAAGATTCCTTACCGCTGGAAACGTGACTATAATTTTAGTATGGGTTTTGAGTAAGAAAGGTCTGAAGTATTTGACCGCTTTGAAAATAGCATAAGCCTGTTTCTCCACGTCTGAATAATTTAATTTAGCGCTCTGTAAATTTGAACTGAAAAACGCAATTGGGGCTTCCACTTTTTCTTGATTTGCTTGAGTGAGTATCGCAGCATATGACCTATCTGAGGCAAATGTATATAAAATAAAAGGCTCTGAATAATTCGGAGTTGCTAACGATGGATCATTAATAATAGCTTGTTTGATCAGGTTGAATACTTCGTGTTCATCTTGGCCCCATTTAAAATTTGAGTTCTTTTTAATCATGGCTTGCAAAGGAGAGACGATTCGTGAAAAATCTGGAACGAATCTCTTTACAAAGTTGATCTGACCAAGGAAAGATTGCATGGCTTTTTTGTTATGAGGTAAGGATATTTCAGAAATCTCTTTGATTCTGTCGGAATTGATGTGAATACCGGATTTTGACACTATGAATCCTAGAAGTTTCCCTTCATTTAATGCGAAAAAAGATTTCTTTGGGTTAAGTGAAATTCTATACCTTAAACAACTTTGGAAGATTTGTTTCAAGTCTTTAAGATGGTCGCTTCGTTTCTTGGAATACACTGTTATATCATCCAAATAAATTACTACAGATTTATTGACTAAACCTTTGAATGCGATGTCCATGGCTCTCTGAAATGTGGCACCAGCATTAATCAAACCAAATGGCATCTTTCGATAGGCGTATGTGCCCCATTTAGTTCTGAATGTGGTTTTCAATTGATCATTAGGATGTACCAACACTTGATTGTATCCTGAAAATCCATCCAAGAAAGACATTAATTCTAAGCCCGCCACTGCCTGCAATATCTGTTCCATAGGTGGTAAAGGAAAATTATCTTTTTGACAGGCCTTGTTAAGGTTTCAAAAGTCAATGCAAATCCTAATATCTCCGTTTTTCTTTCTAATAGGTACCGTATTGGAGACCCATTTGGAATGTCTGACGGGAAAGATTATTCTGGCTTTCAATAACTTATTGAGCTCAGTTTTTATCTAATTTTCTAAATTGGGATGGATCTTTCTCAGCTTTTGTTGGACAACTTTTTCATTATCGGTCATGGGAATAGTATGTTGGATGATGGAAGTGTCGTATGTTTTCATCTCATCATAATTCCAGGCAAAAACATTTTTATATTGTCTCAAAAGACGAATATACGCTAATTTTTCTTCAGGGGCTAGGCCGAGACCTAGATTAATGTTTTGTGGTTTGGCATCGGTTCCTAGGTTTACTAATTCGTAGTTCAAGGTTGAACTTTGGAGTTTTGAATTGGTAGACCTTTTAAACCGATCCTTCAAATTGTACAAGTCTTCTAACTTGACTACTGACTTAGGTATAACATTGTTAGTGCTATCTTGTTGCAATTGTCGATCATGTTGGTCTTCGTCAATTCTTTGATTGGAGTAGGATCCTTCAGATGTGAGGAAATTTACAATATCAGGATCGCCATTGAATACTCTCCAATTTGTGATGTTATCAGGAATGGATGGTCTAAAGATTAATTCTATTGAGAATCTATCTGGACTAAAATCTTCTGAAGGAATAAGCTTAGAAGCTACGTTAGCCAAAAGGTCTGCACTTGCGTTTTGGAGTCTGGGAATTGAAGAGATATTAAATGCTATGAAATGATGAGTCAGATCTTGAACTAAGGATTGATAATGTTTTAAATGACCTGATAAGCAATGTATAGTGTTACGTACTTGTTTAACCACAATCTCAGAGTCTCCGAAAACTTGAAGGTACTTGATGTCTAACCCAATTGCTTTGTACAACCCTTGGACCAAAGCATCATATTCTGCTGTATTTTTGGTGCAATCAAATTCGAGTCTGCATGTTAGCATGATTTTATCTCCTTCTGGACTAATCAGAACGCATCCTGCTCTTGCTCCTTCGTTAGATTTAGAACCATCAAAAAATAATTTCCAAAACAAAGATTTATTTACAGGACTATCTAAAAAATTGATACATTTTGAACTATCAGCTCGAGAAATTTTTTGACTTGGGGCAAAACAGAGTGTTCTAAATAGGGTGAAGCATGAGCATTGAAATTTCCGTGGAAAGAATCTACCGACTAATTGCCAATAATGCTACTGTTATATGCTACTGGTTCATTTTCCCCCTCTAGCTTCGTTACTATGTATTTCTGGTGTAGTTCTCGTTCAACTTTTATTTGATTCGATTTACCGTTGTAGGGCAGCCACATGTGCGACCAGTCAGTTGCGAAGTATCCATGAAGTTTTTCTGACCAATCCCTGCTAAGAATTAAGCCATATAATTCTGGAATATCAGCAACTAAAATGTCAATAACTTGACATACCTTTGGGTTGGATGAAAACCTTATGGTTACTTGATTTAGTTCGCCAATCACTTCGACTTGAGATCAATCTAGCTGAACTATGCGCACAACGGATTTCTGTGGTTGAACGTTTAACTTGGCACATATGGACTTTGGTAAAATATTAGATGAAGCACCAGAATCTACCAAACAATTGTGCACATTTTTATTGAAAATTTCATAAGTAAGGAGAAACGGGGGAGTATGAGATCTCGATCTTCCTCCATTTAGAGCGAGGTCATTTGGATCAATCTTATTGATCACATTAATTGGAGGTCTTCCTATGTTATGAGAAGCTTGAGAAAGTACAGTGGCAGGCAAAGGTGTAACTGGCACATGTAATTCTTTCATCATTACCTTCTGTTGATGCTTTAACTTGCTCAGTTCGTAAAGGGTGACATTGGCCCTAGTCTTTTTCATATCTTCTATAATATTTTACTCCATTTCATCCGACACAATCAGTGTTTTAGATGGAGTTGATTCATATGTTTGGACTGGGCTGGTTTGAGTCGCTTTAGATGTCATTTTCTTTGTTGCGACTTTATCCTTTATTGCAGAGCTTGCGCTCTTTGGCTTAGGGATAGTTTGGGGAGGATCAAGCTGATTTTTACTTCGTGTGCTAACTGGGAATACTTCTTGATCTTCTTCTTGTGGGAGGATGAAATCCCACATTCCTTGTAATTCCACAACCTCTTCTTCATCAGTTTGCCCTTCAGTGGCAATTTCCTCTTCCTCTTCTTTGGATTCAGCATTTGAAATAGCATTGGGTGGCTTTGAATCCGTTGAAGGGCCTCTTTTAAAAGCTCTGTAGGGATTTTTTGAAGAAGTTTCTGCTACTTGCTTTTTGATGTCGACCATTTCATTGGACATGGTCTTTAGAAATTTCTGCAATCCTTCCAAATCGAATGGATCTTTTGCTTGTTTCTTCTTGGAGTCTTCCTTGAAGGTGACTTTCTTGGATTTACGTTCCTCTATTGCGGATTTCTTTTCCAGGGCTATTATACATTTCTCTACTGCTATTTCTTCTTTCATGTTTTCGGCTAAGGTTTTTTTATTAGCCATGTCCATGAAGATTGCTATTTTTGATGGTAGAGCGGTGATATACCATTCACTTTGTACTTCTTCGATGGGCTGGGAAGTAGTAGGAATTTTGTTTAGGATTTTATTGAAATGTAAATTGAAATCTTTGATAGGCTCTCTAGATTAGGCCCTAAGGTTGGATAGGTCGTTGATTAACGTTGCCGTAGACCTGTCATCACCAAACTTGGTCAGGAATTGCTCCTGGAAGATATCCTAACTAGTAATAGATCTGGAGGGTAATGAAAAATACCATGATCCGACTATTCCTTGCAGAGTATAAGGAAAGAGTCGAACAACAACATCTTCATTAGTAACCCCATTGAGATTAATGGATATCATAAAGTTGTTTATGTGCTCTTCTGCTAGCATGCCTGCCTCGGGATTAAATTTAGGTAGCCATTTCTTAGGATGGGCCGGTATTTGACTCAAGGGTGCGGGCATTAAGACTGCCCTAGGGTTATTCCATGGAGACTGGGCCATTGCTGTAATACTAACAGTGGAAAGTGCGGAAGATGATCCCTGTGGCTGGGAAGATGAGGATACTACGATTGTAGATGATTGAGGAAGAGTTGTGGGGGTTCTAGTGGACGGATGGACGATGATCTGAAGTGGCAGAGTGGATGGTTGACTTCGCGGTGAAGAAGTTGAAATGGATGATGTTGACGAAAGAGTCTCGTTGTTGGACTTTTTAGGTGATTTCCTTGCTCTTTTCCTGGTGGGAAGAGGTAATTCGGTTGGCTGAAAGCCAAATTTTTCACTCTTTAACCTAGTCAGGGGATGAGCAGGGTTATATTGCGAAGTCACGCTGCCTTGAGATTTATCAGACCTTTGAGGAGAAATGGAAAATCGCTGAAGTTTTTGAATCAAAGTTTCGACTTCAGGAAGTTCAACGGTAGATTGTTCTGAAATTTCAGGGTTTGTAGTAGCGGTTGATACTCGAGCAACTTCTAACTCTAGATTTAAGTGTAATGGAGAAGTCGGGGGAGATGGTGAGGGCGATTTACTCTCAGAATGGTATTCAGATTTAGATTTACTTGCCATTCATAGTTCAAGCCCTCCTTCTAGCGCCAAATATGTTGAAGCCCCAGAAATCGGGTCTACAACAAGGGGGATACCCGCCCGGTCCAGACCTTGGTTGGCAGCTCCTTATCCATTTGGTATAGCGGGTCCGACTGGGGATATGGGACCAGTTTCCCAATCTATGAGTGTGTGTGTAGAATTTGATGTTCCTGATCTAACAGTTCCTAATTAAGATATTATAATTCTAAATTTAATCTAATTCTATGCTATTGTAATCTAATAAGTAGTAACATCTAAGTCTATACTAACCTGGGATGTAATTCTTCTATTATGCGATCTATAAAGATTTCAAATAACAACTGGTAATAAAGATCATTCCGCTATTATGAGAAAGGAAATCAATAAGGATGAACCACTTCGCATAAAAAGTTAGACGAAACAGTTGTGAAAAACATATCGCATAATGAGATACTCATACATTAAGCATAAATAAATATCTATCACCGTACAAAAGTTCCAAATGATAACTCAGGAATTCATGCAATAATACATAAACAACTAAAAACTGTATATCACTTTAACACATAAGCAGAAATGGTCAAGAGATAAAAGTACCATTTATGACTAGTCCTACTCATGAGCTTCAAGCGACAACGATTTATCTCTCTTTGCTCTAACATCCACTAAGAGTACAGAAGTGAAACATCAGTAGTAGATATCAAATGCAAACATCAACAAGTCCTGTTCCATTCATTCACCAAAACCTCCTCTGAGGGTGCAAAAGTGCATGTTCTGAGGACAAGCTTTTGATAAATTTCTGGACCCTTCTCTAAATGCATGAGAAGGGTTTAAATACTACTAACTAAATAACTTAATTACACAAATTCAGGATACGGTTTAAATGACCGCCCTTTTTCTAAGCAAAAATAAAACAAAACTATTTCTAAAAATTAAATCTAATATCTAACTATTTCTGCATTTGCTCCTTAATGTTGCAAGCATTCAGTATTTGCCTGGGTAGAGTCGGCTGACTGTCTTTCGCTTTTGGTTGAGCTAAGCAAATAGAATTGGTAAGAGCTGGCACCATCTTCTCAGCAAAATCGATGATATACTCGAGAGTCATCTTCTGACTATGTGGCTTTACCGCGTATGCCCAATAATAATCTCAGTTCAACTTGGTTAACCCTTTGGATTGCTTCTGCCTTTTCTTTAACTTTCTGTTTCCAGTTTGTTTTTTTACCACTGCTTTTTTTCATTTTTCGGGCTTACAGGTGACTGAGTAGTTAGAGGCTTTCCTTCTCGAGCAATTTTCTCAGCAATGCGCGATTAGCGCTAGGCGCTAATCGCGCATCAGAAACTGCCTCCGTTCTTTGATCCGGGCTTCTCTGATGCATTTTTCTCCTTTTGCACCTCTTCATCTTTATCGGGTATAAAGCTTCAAAATTTGTAAAAATAATGGCCTCGTGAGCTCTTGACTCTGAGCATTAAACTGCTTGTTGATATCAGCATCGTTCAGTATTCATTCAACCATGGCTGTATATGAAAGATCTGTAATGGATGGCTTAGCAGCATTCTGTGAATCTGCGGCTCTGTTGTATGCGGTATCTGTTTATGAGGGCGTCTTTTCTTTGTCTTTGAACATTGGAGCTCTACCATTTTTCCTCATAGCTTCCTGCACATTGCTTTGTGTAACTTTTTTTTTTCGTTCCTGTAGTTCACAAGTGAGGAGAGAGTAATGATAATAAATAATGACAGGAAAGCTTTAAATGCTACGGATATGCAAAAACACGCCACTTGACGTGAACTGGCTCTTCGAACAACAAAAAACCATATTTTATTAACAACTGGCATATAACTCATTAATTATCATTAAAGTGCGTAACCAGTTCTTGGTTTATGGAAAACTTTTTCTTGAATATTGAGCCAGGGAAAATCTGCGATGGAATGTTTCTGTGATCTGCATCACAGTATCACATTTCCGCAATTTCATTGTGCTGTGCTATCGCAAGGTTGCTTGATCGTGATATCGCAAGGATCACAGATCGCGCTATCGCAAGATCGCAGATCGCAGTATCGCAAGATCGCAGATCGCTTAATCGTTATGTGTCCTCCATGCAATTTTGTGAGATGCGATATGCGATATCACATATCGGAGATTAAGGTTTTCCAATGTGAGTGTTTATTAATGCATGCAATGCGATGGAGTTCGTGTCGCAATCTCATATTTCATCATTTTGACTCGTAAGAAAATGCCCTATCATTCTCTGCGCGATGCGATATTTCTTAAGGAGTGACATATATGAGCACTAATTGATTTTTTGAATTTTTGACTAAGGGTACCCACTTACATAGTGTTATTGCTAATACTAAATAAGGAGGGGGTTTCTTGGTGGCCACAGCAGGTCGTCACATACATGTTCATGAATCTAGTACATATCCATATGATGTAAAAAAAAATCAAGGTTAAGAAGACTTCTTGCATGCAAGGAATTCATTCGTTTGGAATTGTGGTTTCTGAACATAGCCAAATAAATTCTCACATAATTATTTTCTTTTATGATGAGGCCAGCCCACGTGGTCCCACGCTAGCCCAACCTATGTGGACCTTCACTGATATTTTGATTCGGATATGGTGTGATTGTAATTTATTTGGTAGGTGATTATTGATCAACCCGCGGTACTTACCTTGTCTATGCCCGCGACATCTGTCCTCCTCGAAGTTACCAAACCCTAATTTCACTTACTCCCTTTTCACTGCCGGTTCGAGCCTATTCGGTCATTTTCACCCCGTCACTTTACTCTCTGTGTTTTACTCTGATGTTCGGCTCCGCCTCTGGTTCTTCTCCGCCTGTGGTGATACACTGTTGAACTTCCGATGGTTTTATGGGAAAACGATGTGGTTTAACTCTGTCAACTCGTCGGTGTATTCGATTCAGGCTTTATTGGTGAGTTATGGTTCCTCCACTATGCATTCAGTTTGTTTTCGCGTCTGTGTGAGCATTACTGGTTTCTACTCCTGGGCATACTGTCTGTTCTGGTCATTTTTGTTTTATGAATCCATGGTGAATGCTGGTAGTGAGGGTTATCTGGTTTGCTCTGTTGACAAGTACGCAGTTCGATGGTCTTCCACCTGGTCCTTCTCCGGCGCTCGGCACTGTATCATCAGGTAATATATTGTTTCTTGCTATATTTCGTTATCCTCTGCTCGAGTTGGTGCTAACATTCCGCAGCCCCTCTGTGGTCAGGGTTTCACTTCGTTTCTGCGAGCTTATGGGTTCGGTTCACTTCAGGTATGGCTATTCTCCTCAGCCATACACGGGTTTCGTTTTCTGTTAATTCCTTTACAGCTTCACGATGTTGTTTCTGATGCGAGGGTTTTGATTTGGTTATAAACCCTAACTTCACTCTTCTGTGGTGGTTGCAGGTGACCGGTCCCGTGACTTCGCAAGGATTTCGGTCGCTATCTCCCGGGTAGCTCTGTTCTTATCTCAGTTTCTTCCGTGGTTCTCCGTCTTTGCTGTATTTTACTTGTGTCTGTGGTCTGCATGTGAGATAGTTGTCGAGTCTAGTATTTGTGTTGTTCCAACCCGTAGCCGTAGCTTGGAGGGTTTCTGTGAGTTCTTTTATTTGGTGGCTCGGTCCAACGAATCCTCGTTGCACAGTCCTTTCATGTAATTTGAATTCTATAGACCTGCAATGTAATATACAGTGGTATGTAATATGTATTTAAGTTTGGTGCCGGTGCTTACCCGGTTTCGACTGTGGACTGTTGTATCCTGCGATATTGTTGGTTTCTTCTCGCCTTATGCTCACTCTCGGTCTCGGCTGGTCATTAGACTTTTGGGGTCGTGAAACTCTGTTACTGTATCTGCCTGCAATGAATTGAATGTACAGTAATATATATGTGTGTATTCTATTACAGAGGACATAAATCTTGCAATCGTATGTTTAATTGTGCACTGAATTTTTTTTGATGAAGGAAATTGAATGTATTTCTCTTATTCTCTTTCAAATGCTTCGCTGCTGAACCCTTCTGGGTTATTTCGTCTGTCCTTTTATACAATAGTTTCAAGCAGTTAGATAACTGCTGGTAGTTATTCCATTACAGTTTGCTCGGCAGTTACTATAAACTTACTTTACTTGACTATTTGCTTGTTTACTTGTCTCCTTTGTTCCATAAGGGTTTGCTGTTTACATTGCTTATTGATATTAATCTAACTTTTAACAACTCTAATTAAGACCTGTTACTACAGTTAAAATAAAATAAATAGAAATTAAGCTAACAGAATCTAATGCTGTAGTTGACCATGGAAGAAATAAAATAAAAACGTAAGAACTCTGACAGACTTGCTGTCCATTTGTCGAACTGTTCATCTTTCCCAATCTTCTTCAGAAACTTTGTCCGCCCTCTCTCGGTCTTCGCCCTGTCGACCAGATGCTCCTGCATCAGGCTGCCGGGGTAAAAGAGAGATCTCATGGCTCCGTTCCATGAGTTCCTCCACCGAGTAGCCCGCCTTCCGAATCTGTGTCTCGTCGAGCCAGGAGCTGTCCTCCATTGGACGGTCCTTCCACTTTACGAGATAACACAGATACTCCTTCCTGCGCGTCTTCTTGGCTACCTGTGTGCTGATGATTCCTTCGATTTCATGGGTCTTGACCGACGGTAACTGTTTCTTCCAAAGACTGCTCTCGAACTGGGTGTCCCGTTGTGGCTGTACCATTCTTTCATCTTCCGCCTGGGCATGATATGGGAACAGGTCTGCCACGTTGAATATGGGTGATATACCTATATCAGGTGGCAGCTGAATTTCATATGCATTCGCTGAAAATTTGCGCAGAATTTTGCATGGGCCGATTTTCTTGAACTTCAGTTTGTTATACGTACCCTTAGGAAACCGTTCCCGGCGCAAATGCGCAAGGACTTCGTCTCCAATCTCAAAATGTACCTCACGCCGCCTTATGTCTGCGTGCTGCTTATATTTCTGCGTGCTGTCCTGTAATCTCAATTTGACTTTCTCATGCAGTTCGCTCATTGCTTCGGCAAAATCTTCCCCGTCTGCACTTCTCCTTTCTAGCTGTCCCAAATCTCGTAACTCATGTACTCCTCGCGGATGCATACCATACAAGATTTGGAATGGGCTAAGACCGGTGCTCCGATTAGGCGAATCGTTATAAGCGAATTCTGCCTGGGCAAGAGCTCGATCCCACAATCGCGAGTTTTCTCCTGTCAAGCTTCGTAACAAGTTGCCCAAACTCCTGTTCACTACCTCTGTCTGTCCATCAGTCTGCGGGTGATACGCAGAACTGAAATTTAACTGTGTGCCCAGCTTTTTCCACAGGGTGCGCCAAAAATGCCCTGTAAATTTCACATCCCTGTCTGAAACTATAGTTTTAGGTAAGCCATGTAATCGAACTACTTCTGTGAAGAAGAGATGTGCCACGTTTGTGGCG
The DNA here is from genome assembly GCA_031772625.1 of Pinus tabuliformis. Taxonomy (NCBI): domain Eukaryota; kingdom Viridiplantae; phylum Streptophyta; class Pinopsida; order Pinales; family Pinaceae; genus Pinus; species Pinus tabuliformis. The sequence continues at coordinate 1,312,434,180 of CM062809.1, forward strand.
TCGCTAGTCTTCCGGCACGGAATGAAATGAGCCATCTTTGAAAACCTATCTACCACCACCATCACTGAATCATATCCCCGCTGCGTTCTAGGCAATCCTAGGACAAAGTCAATGCTGACTGAATCCCACGGCCTGCTTGGAACTGGTAGGGGTGTGTATAATCCAGTATTCTGGCTGTGTCCTTTCGCCAGTTGGCAGATTTTACACCTGGTTACATACCTCTGTACGTCCCGACTCATTTTCGGCCAGTAATAAAAATGTCTTAGCTGTTCCAACGTTTTATCAACGCCAAAATGTCCTGCTAAACCGCCACTGTGTTTCTCTTTTACTAAATTTTCCCTCATCGAACAATCCGGAATACATAGCTGTCCACCTCGAAATAATAATCCTTCCTGTAAATTAAAATCTAGCCATGGGCTTGTATTCCTTAAGACAGGATTTTGGCATGCCTCAAAGGCTTCCTTGAAATCCGCGTCCATCTGGTACAAATCCTTCAAATACTCAAATCCCATCACCTGTATGCCACTTTCCTGTAAGAGCAAGGCTCTTCTGCTTAAAGCATCCGCCACTTTGTTGGCTTGCCCACTTATGTGCTTCAACACAAAAGTAAAACTTTGCAGGTACTCCACCCACTTGGCGTGCTTATGGTTCAGTTTGTGCTGCTGTGTTATGTACTGTAACGCAGAATTATCAGAGAACAAAACGAACTCATTACCTAGTAAATAGTGCCTCCAATGCTTCAAGGCTTGAACCACTGCATAGAATTCTTTGTCGTATGACGAATACTTCTGTCGACTTTCATTTAGTTTCTCACTAAAGAACGCCACTGGTCTGTCCTCTTGACTGAGTACAGCGCCAATAGCTGTCCCGCTTGCATCACACCGAACCTGAAAAGGTTTGCTAAAATCGGGCAGCCTCAAGATTGGCCTCTCCGTTATTTTCCGCTTCAGAAGTTGGAAACTGTCTTCTGCCGCCTTAGTCCAGCAAAAAGGTTGGCTGGCCTTTTTGATGGTCTCTAGCATGGGCGCGCAGATTTCACTAAAATTCTTAATGAACTTTCTATAAAAACTTGCTAAACCGTGAAAGCTACGTACCTCGAATAAATTCTTCGGTGACGGCCAACTTATGATCGCTGTAATCTTCTCTGGGTCCATTTTTAACTCATTCTCTGCCACTACAAATCCCAGATAAATTAACTCCTTTTGTAAGAAAGTGCATTTCTTCAAATTTATCAGCAGTTTGTTCTGCTGCAGCTTCTCGAATACTCTTCGAATATGTTGAAGGTGCTCTCTTTTCGTCCTGCTAAAAATTAAAATATCGTCCAGATAGACTATCACGAATTTTCCAATAAATTCCTTTAACATTTCGTTCATTAGTCTCATAAAAGTACTCGGAGCGTTACTCAACCCAAATGGCATAACCAGCCATTCGTACAGTCCTTCGTTGGTCTTGAAGGTTGTCTTCCATTCGTCTCCTTCTCTAATTCTGATCTGATGATACCCACTTTTCAGATCTATTTTTGTAAAATATGCTGCCCCACTAAGACAGTCCATCATGTCATCCATCCTAGGCAAGGGAAACCTGTATCGAATGGTGATCTTGTTTATAGCCCGCGAATCTGTGCACATTCGCCATTCTCCACCCTTCTTGGGCGCAAGGACTGTAGGTACTGCACAGGGGCTTAAACTCTCTCTGATCAGTCCCTTATCTAACAACTCCTGCACTTGTTTGCGTACTTCTTCATTGTCCTTTGGACTCATTCTGTACGCTGCCTTGTTCGGTAAGCTTGCTCCTGGTATAAAATCAATGTGGTGGCTGATGCTCCTTTTAGGAGGCAACTTATCAGGTAACTCATCAGCCGCAATGTCTTGAAATTCTTCTAACAGCTCTTGTATTTCTTTGGGCAATTCCGATTTCTCTAAGTTCAGTAATACTGGCTTCATCCTCCTCACAACTGCAAAATTAATTTCATTTTCCTCAACCTGCTTTATGAACTGTTTTCCTCCCATTAATAGCGCCTTTGTTCCACTTGATTCTGCTGAATCTTCCTCTTTGATGGGTACAAGTGTGTGTTTGACCCCATCCTTCGTAAACTTATAACAATTAGTTTTCCCATCGTGTGTCACCTTCCTGTCATACTGCCATGGTCTCCCGAGCAGTATGTGGCACACGTCCATTGGCATAATATCGCAGACCACTGTATCGTGGTACTTGCCAATGCGAAACTCTACCTCGCATTGTTCATCAACCAACAGCTGGTGGCCTTTCTGTAGCCACGACACCTTGTAAGGTGTGGGGTGCTTCAGCCGCTTCAACCCCAGTTTTTCCACCATCTCAGTGGCAACCAAGTTATCCGTACTCCCGCTGTCTATTATCACCTTGCAGCATTTTCCATGCGATTTACAGACTGTCCGGAACAGTGACTTCCGCTGTGTTGGTTCAGCCACTTCCTTGGTTGGCTTTAACAACACTTTATTCAAAATCAACGCTTCTCCCGTTTCTGCCATGTCTTCCACTTCCCGTGGTTGTGCTTCAGCTTCTTCAGGCTGAATCATATATGTTCCCCTCTGACCTGTCTGCTCAACTTCTGGACATTCAAAGGATCGATGCCCCCATTTTTGACACCTGTAGCACTGGAAACTAGTCCCTCTTCCGCGGCCATTCCCTCGTCCTCGCTGATATGACCGACCTCCTCTGGTGCTGTCTCCTTTGTCTGCTGTCCCTGAAGGTTTTGAGCTGCTGCCTTCTTCGCTGTTCGCAGCACTCTTTCCTCTACCGTAGGACTGTCCTCGTCCTCTACCATTCCCTCTCCCTCTCCTGTTATTCTGCTTCCGATTAATTTTCTCCTCAGCCTTCACAGCACTCTGAAAGGCTTCTTCAATATTTCGGGGAGAAAGAATGCTAATTTCATCCAGGATTTCCATCCTCAAGCCATTGACATATCTCGCTGTTTTTTCTGGAGTTTCATCCGTATAACCAGCACGTAGATTTACCCGGTAGAACTCTTCCGTATACTCTTTGACAGTCATACCTTTCTGTCTCAAATTCTGTACTCGCCGACATAGTTCAACCTGGTAATCTTTCGGCAGAAATCTGCCCTTCAATTTTGCTACCATCCTTGACCATTTCCGTATGGGTAATTTGTTCAGTCTTTTTCTGTCTGCTTGGACATTATCCCACCACAAGAGGGCATGTCCCTTCAACTTAGTAGCAGCGAACTTGACTCTCTTATCCTCCTTAACTTCCTCATTTTCGAAATACTTATCTAGTTCGCTTATCCAATCCAATAGGATATCAGCAGACAGACTGCCATCGTAATTTGAAATCTCTGTTTTGGGTTTGCTGCTGGCCAATAAAATTGAACGCAGCAGTCTCAATTCTGGAGCTTCTTCATCAGACCCATCTGTAGCAGCTACCGCTTCTTCCTCACTGTCATCTCCCAGTTCCGGGTCTCTTCGTCTACCCGCTTCCACTGCTTCCAAGCGAGCTGTAAGAACTCTAATCTGTTCCCTCAATCCTTCATCTGCTCCTCTACGTGCACCTCTTCCACGTCCTCGTCTTGGCGCTTGCCCTTCTGCCATCTTCCTCTATATAAAAAAAAAACTGCTCTGATACCAATTGATGAGGCCAGCCCACGTGGTCCCACGCTAGCCCAACCTATGTGGACCTTCACTGATATTTTGATTCGGATATGGTGTGATTGCAATTTATTTGGTAGGTGATTATTAATCAACCCGCGGTACTTACCTTGTCTATGCCCGCGACATCTGTCCTCCTCGAAGTTACCAAACCCTAATTTCACTTACTCCCTTTTCACTGCCGGTTCGCGCCTATTCGGTCATTTTCACCCCGTCACTTTGCTCTCTGTGTTTTACTCTGATGTTCGGCTCCGCCTCTGGTTCTTCTCCGCCTGTGGTGATACACTGTTGAACTTCCGATGGTTTTATGGGAAAACGATGTGGTTTAACTCTGTCAACTCGTCGGTGTATTCGATTCAGGCTTTATTGGTGAGTTATGGTTCCTCCACTATGCATTCAGTTTGTTTTCGCGTCTGTGTGAGCATTACTGGTTTCTACTCCTGGGCATACTGTCTGTTCTGGTCATTTTTGTTTTATGAATCCATGGTGAATGCTGGTAGTGAGGGTTATCTAGTTTTCTGTGTTGACAAGTACGCAGTTCGATGGTCTTCCACCTGGTCCTTCTCCGGCGCTCGGCACTGTATCATCAGGTAATATATTGTTTCTTGCTATATTTCGTTATCCTCTGCTCGAGTTGGTGCTAACATTCCGCAGCCCCTCTGTGGTCAGGGTTTCACTTCGTTTCTGCGAGCTTATGGGTTCGGTTCACTTCAGGTATGGCTATTCTCCTCAGCCATACACGGGTTTCGTTTTCTGTTAATTCCTTTACAGCTTCACGATGTTGTTTCTGATGCGAGGGTTTTGATTTGGTTATAAACCCTAACTTCACTCTTCTGTGGTGGTTGCAGGTGACCGGTCCCGTGACTTCGCAAGGATTTCGGTCGCTATCTCCCGGGTAGCTCTGTTCTTATCTCAGTTTCTTCCGTGGTTCTCCGTCTTTGCTGTATTTTACTTGCGTCTGTGGTCTGTATGTGAGATAGTTGTCGAGTCTAGTATTTGTGTTGTTCCAACCCGTAGCCGTAGCTTGGAGGGTTTCTGTAAGTTCTTTTATTTGGTGGCTCGGTCCAACGAATCCTCGTTGCACAGTCCTTTCATGTAATTTGAATTCTATAGACCTGCAATGTAATATACAGTGGTATGTAATATGTATTTAAGTTTGGTGCTGGTGCTTACCCGGTTTCGACTGTGGACTGTTGTATCCTGCGATATTGTTTGTTTCTTCTCGCCTTATGCTCACTCTCGGTCTCGGCTGGTCATTAGACTTTTGGGGTCGTGAAACTCTGTTACTGTATCTGCCTGCAATGAATTGAATGTACAGTAATATATATGTGTGTATTCTATTACAGAGGACATAAATCTTGCAATCGTATGTTTAATTGTGCACTGAATTTTTTTTGATGAAGGAAATTGAATGTATTTCTCTTATTCTCTTTCAAATGCTTCGCTGCTGAACCCTTCTGGGTTATTTCGTCTGTCCTTTTATACAATAGTTTCAAGCAGTTAGATAACTGCTGGTAGTTATTCCATTACAGTTTTCTCGGCAGTTACTATAAACTTTACTTGACTATTTGCTTGTTTACTTGTCTCCTTTGTTCCATAAGGGTTTGCTGTTTACATTGCTTATTGATATTAATCTAACTTTTAACAACTCTAATTAAGACCTGTTACTACAGTTAAAATAAAATAAATAGAAATTAAGCTAACAGAATCTAATGCTGTAGTTGACCATGGAAGAAATAAAATAAAAACGTAAGAACTCTGACAGACTTGTTGTCCATTTGTCGAACTGTTCATCTTTCCCAATCTTCTTCAGAAACTTTGTCCGCCCTCTCTCGGTCTTTACCCTGTCGACCAGATGCTCCTGCATCATTTTACCTTTTTCCTTGCTACAATTGAGTCTTATTAGGTGTTATCACATCACCTAGTTGTTATCTATATAGAAAAATAAACTGTTACCTTGTCACACTAGTATGAAGCATGTTGCCCTGCAACTGTTCACACATGTCAGTCACATGTTCCGAATATCAAGACATCATGTCTATTAATTGAAATCAACCTTTGTCAAGACTTATAGCCATGTCATAATCTGCAATCAACTCACATTCATTAGTCATAATGCTACAACTATCACTGACTTGCACTCAAGTACGTATCAATTGTCTTAGCGCATATTGTGTTAGTACAATCGTCTTAAAACAAGATCATTCATTTATGCAATCTTGTAGAGACATAATCATGTCATGTAACTAATCAAACATTGAAACAACCTATAATCATAACCATTTACTATCCATGGTCCACACTAAGGTAGAAGGAGGAAACTACTATAATAGTCTGATCTCCAAACTCTACTAAACTTAACCACACTTTCCAAAACTTCATTTAATTCTTATACATTTTGTACTTGAAAACATGCCACATAATCATGCCACATTTCCACTATGTAGACTTCATGCTAGACCTGTAAGGTGATTTATGTGAATCGTAGTCTCCTACTCTACTCTTCATCCTTGATCTTCTATTTCCTACAAACATACCATGTTAGCTAAACCATATAGATGACATAATCAAACTCCTACCTCAATGTATCTTAGAGGAAGCTATCACATATGCAAAAGTCAATCCATATTAGTACGACACAATATAAAAAATATATTGACTCATGCATGAATATCATATCCATAACCATTTGCACAAGCCAATCCAAATTAGAACAATACATAGAATATCAATATCTTATCCGCAATGACCATAATCATCATGTGTGTGACCATAATGCATACAACAAGAAGTTACTACCATTCATGAATAACCGACACATGTTGTTGGCTTGTTGGGGCCTGACCCAGGTTCAGAGTTAATTAGCCAAAAAAATCCATGTACTACTGGCCCTTTCGGCAACAGTCTGTGGAACGTGGACTGAGGTCTTACCCGAAGTAGTATGGGGGAGTGATGGAACCAGGTTTCCACACCCTTGAGATGTATGAGGAGTTAACTTGGTCCAATTTTTAGTCCCTTCGCGCACTTCCCTGGCTTTCACGCAGCCCTAACCAGGGCCGTGGGGATTCCACGCTACTGGAGTAGCACTCTGCACTATTTCCCTAAGTCACAACCAAGATCTTACTTATCTTCTTACACCAGTTAGTTATCTTCGCATAAATGGATGCATTATCTTATATTTATTTATATAGCACATTCATATGAGCTCGCAGAAAATAAACAATAAACTTACAATTCATACCCAATAATACATAAAACAGGAAAAGATACACAGGAATATGGTAAAACTTCTCTTTATTAATACTTTCAACGGTTACAGACTCGACCTGTCCTGCGCACTCAGTTGCAGGGGTTCGCGCACTCAGCTGCGAACTATTAGGTCTCTGTACACTCAACTGTAGAGCCTTCTCCTACTCTACAACCCAAAGACACGACTAACACTTCAACTCAACACTTCATCAATATCTTAGACTCATCATGCTTAGATAGATAGATTTCTTTCCTACACTTAGAGCCTCACTCTATTTATACAATCCCATGGTTCACGGACCATGGGTAGATCTTTCAAACCGACATTACGTTATAAAACCAATGGTGGACAACCTTGTGACTCTATTATGACTTCGCGCTCCGTGCCCACAAATCACAGAGTCTTTACAATGGACTTGGTCAAAACTTGCACTTTAAGCCCCAAAACATGCCTCGGAGGGGATTCCACGCCCAACAGGCCCCCTACACAAACATCGTGACTCGCCCTTAAGTCACTCTGTTGGTGCGGAGACCTTTGCGCGGAGACCTTGTAACTCTGCTCGAACAACTACAAGATTGGCAGTGCACTGAGTGGCTGCCTGCTGAATCTCCTATACATGTTGTTTCGAGACCGCGATGTCAGAAATGCTTCCCCTGCATCTGTTCCTGCGTCCCCTGCATTTGTGCGAGCTTGCCTTCAATTGTTGTTGTAATGACGAATGCCTTGTCGATCCAAGGCTGAATAGGCGCCTTCGAGACTGCTTCTTTACGCCGTGCTGCGTCCACTTTCTCTTTCAGCGCTTTGGCCTGTTTTTGCTCGAGCCTCTCAGTGAGGGCCACCATTTGCATGGTCCCTTTGACGCTGTCGTATTGCTTCTAGAGCTCACGCGCCTTTGTCTCTAAGAGCTGGATGTTAGGGTCCTCCTGCAGATTGGTGAGGACCTTGAAGGACTCTTCCAACATGATGGTGCAGTCCCTTACTACACTACTGATTTCTTCCATCCCCAATGTAATAGCATTGGCGTGTTATTCTTTGACTCCTAGAGGGGTTGACGGTTGCTACACGATCTCCAGTATCAACAACAAAGCAGTCAGGGTGGCAACTCAGATACTGGCAGGAAAGGTCATGCGGAAGTGCCGCGCGGACGATGTACTCGCGCCAGTGGTGGCACTTGCTGAAGAAGGCGCGGAGGGGGTCTAGTTTAACTGGTCCGAGTTCTTATGCAAGGAGTTCCTAGAAAATTTCAGCGAGGAACAGGAATAAGGAAAAACGTTCCACTATGAATGGCTTCTTTTGTCCATAATGCTGGTGGCAGGGGAATTTTCGGAGGACAGCCAGTTCCCCATCATTGATAGGGATCTGCTGGAGGCTACAATGTACGCTTCACTGTGCGCCACGAAAGACGCGAACCGAATCCACGACAACAAGATATTCTAGGTGTTCATGGAGATGAACATCAAAATGGGGATTAACCACAAACCACAGTTATCACCCACTATCTACAACAGCTTGCAAAATTTTGCAGAATTCAAAGCAGACTTCCACAACATATATACCAGAGCACGCAAGGACTCAGCCAAGCAATGGAGCGAGCTACCCTTCATTGATCCAAAATGGATCTTGGATAGACTTCTAAGTCTAAAGTGTTCCTCACAGAGGAAAAGTAAAGTCTAAGGAAGCTCTTGGAAATAGCCCCATTACATAGATCTTTTCATTATGAATCTACTGCAGCTTGAGTGGGCTAAAATGGACTTCAAATGAAGAATTTATCGCAAAAAGAAGTTTTCCTTTGTCCTTTGAAAAGGAGGAAAATTCTTATATAAATGGGACTTAAGGGAAAATGTGTTTTAAACATAAAAACCCTTAGAACCCATCACATCGCAATAAACCAAGGCTGAAGGACTTAAAACAGGTGCAAAGGCCTTCAATGGACCTAACAGATTTATAAATCAAACAGGAAAACCTTTTGAGTTCTAAAAGGAAAGGGTAGTAAGCGGTATTTTGGGCAGGCCTCAAGCAGTAAGTGATATTGGATGGGCTCCGCCCGAATCCATACATTGGCTGACGTGTGGCACGACGGAGGAGAGAGGAAACTGCTTTTTCGGGCAGTTAATCCCGTGCAAGTTACGCGCCCGAAACAGTCTGTCAGCCGTTGGATTAACGGTCATGGATCAATGGTCAGGATCTAATCGGCGGATCGGCAATCTGCATGACCAAAGGGAAGACCCCAGAGGTCGTTGCGATAGCGATATGCGATATATCGGTGTTCTGATGGGCCGATCAGAGATATCAGCAATCGGCGATCGGCTAACCCCCGATACCAGGGCCAATGCACATTGTGATTACGACTTGCGATACGTCGATAAAAAGGCGGACTCGATACGAATTATGGACACAATTTCATAAGTTTTGAAATCTAGATTTTTAGATTTTCTGTGTATTATCCGTGTATTGGGTTTTTTGGCCATTACGCCATGTGATAGCGATAAGCGATATTTGGACGGACTCAATAGGTTTATAGGGCTGATTCCATAATATTTGAAGTATGGGCTAAAGGCCCATGATGTGTTTTGCGTGCATTTCCTGTGTATTCCGTTATTTGGCTATTTTGGCTAGAGGAAGGCAAAACGACTGGGTTTTTCTGCCCGCTTGTTCTTTTCTGTAAACAAATTCTTGTGAGGAAACAGTCGGGTTCTTAAATGATGGAGGACTGTAATCGATGCATGATAAAAACATAGAGAGCACAAGTGCTGAAGGTAGCTGAAGGTTGTCGAGGGAGCTGGAGGACTGAAAAAGGTCGTTTGAAGGTTTCCAAGAGTCGCTTGGAGGTCAAGCAAACTACAAAGGCACTTAGAGGTCGAGAGAGAGCTCAGAGAAGCCAGAGCGAGAGTCGAGAGCCAAAGCCAGAGCGAGAACCAGAGCCACGAGCCAGAGCCAAGAGCCAGAGCCAGAGCCAGAGCAAGAGCCAAGAGCCAGAGCGAGGGCTAGAGCCAGAAAGCCAGAGAGCTTCAGAGCCAGGGATAAGATGGTGTTCTAAGCCCATTGTGTTCAGTGTAAACCAGTGGATTTGAGCGTAGAGCTTGTAAAAGGACTTTGCCATAATCCCATAGAGCCTAGTCGAGTTGACTAGAGCTCAAGGAGACGTAGCCGAAGGGTTTTGGGTGAACTCCATATTATATTGTTGTTCTATGTGTTTGTTTTATTGCTACAATATTTACTGTCACATGTATTTACATAACAACATAAACAACTTAATTTAAAGCACTGAATAGTTAAAAATAAACACAAGCATACACCTATATTCAAGCAAATTATTTATTCCGCAATTGGTTAATCATAATATCTTGGGAATATTTAAGATTTGGAAGTGGGAGAGGTTCTTGTAAGCTTGACAAGAAGCCTTTAGTGCCCCATTTTCAGATCATTCATAGCCACATATGATGTAATTTTCAAGGTACTGGAGACATGGCCGTCGGAGTGGCACGCCCCAGACATCATGACGGTGGAGAAGTCTGTGGTGCAGAAGAAGAAAGAGGAGGCCAAGCTGTGAATGGCATAGTTAGCAGAGAAGAGAAGGCAAGAAACAGTGGCAGCAAAAGTGCAAGAGGTGTGGGACGTTGCGCAAACAACAGCAGAATAGAAAAAGGCCACAACATCAGTAGCACAGGGGGCAGGCTAAAAGGTGCACGAGGGCCAGAAGTCACCTTCGCATGGGCAACATAAAGGGATGGAAACAGAGGAAGAAGAGGGCAGCGCGAACCCCCAAACAACAACCACACTATTAAAGCATCAATGCCTGAGCGAGCGAACGAGGCCACACAAGAAGGTGAAAGCATCCAAGTTGTCGATCGACCCGATCACCCTTATTGAGGGTGATATGCATGACATAGGCGAAATTGTGCGCAAAGTCATCACTGGGCCTCTCTAGAACTTCACGGAGGAGAATCAGATTGTGTTGGGGGTCCTTAGAGCACAGATTCAGGAGTTACATGTGCGAATTCCTTAGGTTGGTACCCTTTCGACCAGCGTCACAAGTGGGACAGCTGCAGCCAAGCAAATGCTACGCGCTTGGACAAAAAACACAATAGTGTTGCCAGAGGGGGCACTGGTTACGAAAAATGAGGCCGATAGACCTACGATTAGTGCACTCAAAGGGATAGGGATCAATATGGCTGCGCTCCCGCAAGAGACGCTATATGTTCTGCAGGATGGGATTACTGCAGAACTATGGGCTAAGGAAAGCCGTGCATTGCAAGTGTTGAGCAAGCAAAAGATCAACATGGAGCAGTTGAGCTTGCAGCGCGATGAAGTGGTGTCACAGAACAGGCAGATGGTACAGGTACTGGAAGAAGCCTGCCAGATGGTCACTGAGCTGGCCATCCCAGCAAACGCACCAGCAGAGGCACGCATCCACAGATTAGTAGTAGGGGATTTATTTATAATAAACGCTTCAATCTATTAATTATAATGAGAGGATTATATTATTTTAATACATATATTATTACTACATTAATTTAATAAAACTTTAACATTAATTTCAACCAATATTGATCTAATAATCATATACTCTTATTCACTATATATATTTATTATCTCTAGTCGACTTTATGCTTTCTTGATAGTGTTATTCTTGATGGCCTATCTATTATTAATTCTATATCTACTCTTCATCTTTCTCATGTCTTGACAATGAACCCGATTGGTGGCTCTGAAACATCGACAACAAATCTGACATATGTAGATCTTCTTTTATAAATTAACAACTTCTCTAATTTTATATAGAGTTCCTTATGTACTGAATAAATTTCCTCTTAACACTTTAAGCCGATTTAACCTACCTAAATTGCATAGATCTCCATCCTCATCTCTTTCCACTAGGTCCAACCACAAATGAGTCCAGCCAAGTTAAAAGCAAACCAGATTATAAAACTAGTCAATAAATTTGAGACTAATAAAAATATTTACATACTTGATCTATCAATTCCTTTGTCAATAAACCCCCCAAAACATACTAAACATGTTCATCTTCACGCGTATTATCTTGTAAAACCCCAAGGTCCCAAATGCCACCACTAATCCCAATAACCATTAACATTAATTTACCTATAATTTATGGGAGTAACAACTATTACTACTATAATGTAGTTGTTGACATGAATGGTAACTCCTTTAGCCCCTCTTTTATTTTTTATTTTTGAACATAACACATTTTTATTAAATTTTCATTCTATAATGCTAACTTGAGACTTCATAACGATAATTGTTTAACTTTGGTTCATTCAAAACCTTTTACTCCTCTCAATGAAAAGAAATATAAAAATATAAAATTATATCACATATAAAGTAATAAAAAAAATTAAAATTACTACTATTATAATGTAATGGTAACTAATGAAAAGAAATATAAAAATATAAAATTATATCACATATAAAGTAATAAAAAAAATTAAAATTACTACTACTATAATGTAATGGTAACTCCTTTTCGTACCTTTTTTATTTTTTATTTTTAAACATAACCCATTTTTATATCGTAGTTGTTGACATGAATAGTAACTCCTTTTAGTTTTTTATTTTTATTTTTATTTTTAAACATAACCCATTTTTATTAAGTTTTTATTCTATAACGCTAGCTTGAGAATTCATAACGATAGTTGTTTAATTTTGGTTTTTTACTCCTCAATGAAAAGCAATATAAAATTATATCACATATAAAATAATATAAAAAATTAAAATTACTACTACTACATGTTGACATGAATGGTAACTCTTTTTAGTCGCTCTTTTATTTTTTATTTTTAAAAATAACCTATTTTTATTAAGTTTTTATTCTATAACCCTAGCTTGAGACTTCATAACGATAATGGTTTAACTTTGGTTTATTCAAGGCTTTTCACTCCTCTCAATGAAAAGCAATATAAAATTATATCACATATAAAGTAATATAAAAAAGTAAAATTATTACTATAAATAAAATTACTACTACTATAATGTAGTTGTTGACATGAATGGTAACTCCTTTTAGTCCCTCTTTTATTTTTTATTTTTAAACATAACCCATTTTTATTAAGTTTTTATTCTATAAGGTTAGCTTGAGACTTCATAACGATAATTGTTTAACTTTGGTTTATTCAAGGCTTTTTACTTCTCTCAATGGAAAGCAATATAAAAATATAAAATTATATCATATATAAAGTAATATCAAAAAGTAAAATTATAAGATATATATATTATAAAATAATGAAAAGCAATATAAAAATGTAAAATTATATAAAGTAATATAAATAAAAAAATATTATATATATATATATATATATTCTATTTTCAAATATGATTTTTAAAATTTTAATTTAATTGTTAATTATATTTTTTTCCTAATTTAAAAAGTCCTGAGATTTATCTAAAAAGTAGTTATACCCTTTTTATTCTTTTAATTAATTAATTAAAAAAAATGGCATGTGGATAAGAGCCATATGAACTGAGTTATGGTTTTTTTGGCATATGGTATTCGTAAAGTGTGAGATGAATGTCCATAGTCAAAGAATCTTGTTTCGTGTTTGTTATATATATATATATATATATATATATATATATATATATATATATATATATATATCTATATATATATATATATATATATATATATATATATATATCATTTATGACTTTAAATTTTGATGATGGCCAACAGACCTGGTTTTCCTTCGCGGCGGGTTGAGGTCACCAAACTTTTGTAACTATTATAACTTTATGCTATAGAAAATGAAAGATCCCACCTTTACTGACAAAAAAAAAAATGATGATGTGAACTATATAATAAACTAAGTATTTTGATAATATGTCTTGGGATCCATCAAATCAATATTTTTGTTGCAAATGTTTCCAACCTACCAAATAGATGAAGAAAATCTAATCGACTATAGGAAGTACAAAGAAGAAAACCTTAAGAAGGAAAGAGTAAGATCAAAAGCCAAAAGAAATAACCATTATGAGAAATAGAGAAAAACCCTAACAACTAAGTAAGATCAAAAGTGAAAGAAACCATTATGAGAAATAGAGAAAAACCCTAAAAACTGAGTAAGATCAAAAGTAAAAAAATAACTATTAAAAAAAAAATATAAAATCCAACCATCAATATAATGGAATAAAATATTTTAATAATAATAAATAATAATTAAAAAAAATAAATTAAAAATAAATTATTAGAATTAAATTAAATATATGATAAGTGTAAAGAGAATACTATTGTAATTTTTTATATATAATAATATTATTATTTTTAATATTATTTTTATTAAATTTTATATTAGTAATTTTTTTAACTCTTATAATATTAATAATATTAAGAAGATTTTTTTTAGAAATAGTTTAATAATGATTATTAAGGTCAAATAATATTCCTATAACAACTAGTTTAAGAATAATAATATTATAGTTTATAATAATAATAATATTAATATTAATTAATAAAGATCAAGAAACAAACAATTTAAGTCAATCAAATACAAGGAATATACATAAAATATATATATAAAATAAATAAATAAATAAATAAATAAATAGGAGTCAAGACCTAATTAAGGAGTCAAGATCCTATAACAAAAGTAATAATTAAAGGTGACTAAAATTAAAACTATGCAATCAAAAGTGAGGGTAAAATTATTATTATTATTAAAATAATTTTACCCTCCCTTTTGGTTGCTTTGTTTTAATTTTAGTCTCCTTTAATTATTATTTTTATTATAGAATCTTGACTCAATAATCAGGTTTTTTCCCTATTTATTTATTTATTTATTTACTACTATTATTATTAAACTAGCCATTATATTAGTTGTTATAGGAATATTATTTGATCTTAATAACCATTATTAAAATATTAATTTTCATAAACTAGCCGTTATATGATTTTTGGGTCTCTACGTGGCCCTCTATTTAAGCCTGTGCCATGATCTACATCTTCATATCTTTTGGTCTCTACATGGCCCTGTATTTAAGCTTGTGCCACGATCTATATCTTCATATGGCCTTGATGATGAACCATTGATGATGAACCACACTAGCTGGTTCCATAAGTGTAAGAAAAATTTTCTCCTATGTAATTTCTATCGAAAATACTCTTCTTAATGTAATATGGATCACACATGCATGAATTCAGAAATATTATTATATATAAAAATTTTATATTACACTTATCATATATTTAATTTAATTTTAATATTTTTTTATAATTTGTATTTTTATAATTATTATTATTATTTATTATTATATATTTAATTTAATTCTAGTATTTTTTTTAATTTCATCTTTATAATTATTATTATTTATTATTAAAATATTCTATTTTATCAATGGTTACATTTTTTATGGTTATTTTTTTGGTTTTTGAGTTTATCTTTTAATTTTGATGGTTCCTCCCTATTTATTCTTTTTGTTGGATTAAATTTTCTTCATCTATTCATCTTGAAGATGAATTACATTGATTGGTCCGAAATGTCCACAACGAAGATATTGATGGGATGGATCCAAAAGATGATGATGAATGTCGGCTAAGACCAATAGAGTGTATGCGATTTTAAGGAAGTAAGGGATTAATCGAGTTTCTTTAGTAAGAGATTAATTGAGTTTTTTTAATATTTTATTTCTATGTTAGAAAAGAAGGGAGAGAAGCCTTACTAGATCACCATAATTTTGTTGAAGGTAATCCAAGAGAAAGTGCTTTTCATCTTCAACCCATTGATTCTTTAGTCCCAAGGTGTTTTGGAAATTGACCAATCATGGATTTCACTTTGAAGCTCATGAAAATTAGTTCTTATCTTGACAATGTTGAACTTCTTCAAGATTGGCTGCTTAGCTTACTTTTTCCCTCCAACTCCTTATCATCCCACAACTTATCCTTAAATTTGGAAGTTACAATATTTTTAATATTATCCTTATTCTCCAAAATGATCTTTTCCTTTACTCTACCCACATAAACATCTATTCAAAAATATTTTAATAGTTATGTATAACTATCAACATTTACGAATTATTTAATTTATATAACTACAGCATTTATATTTAATTTATATAATTACACTGATTTTTATATAACATTATAAATCTTTTTAAAATAATATACTCAAATAAAAAAATCAAATCCTAATCATAATATACTGAAATAGGAACTCAAATCCTAATTAATGATTGAAGCATTTATGCTTAAAATTTAAACAAGTTTACCTAGATAAAGGATACATTTAAAAAGAAATCAAACATTTTGGAAATTCCGTTCTCCGTTGCTTTCTGGTTTCTACAGAACTGTAAGTTTCACGATGGAAATAGAAATTAAGAAATACAAATAAGCAAATTTACTAAAGTTTGTCAGCTTCTGTCGTGTTTAGACACTGGTCCCATTTCTGATGCAGCTCGTTGGTTGCTAGCGATCGCAATATAATCCACAAAACGTTGCATGCTACGCCACGAGGACCCTCCTTCACTCGCTGCTTGCCGTATTGTTTCTTTTATTTCTCGACTCTTTCTCCTCATCTCTTCCCCTTCTGTGCTTCCCAGCAGAAATTTGGCAGCTCTTGCAATCTCTCCTCGCTCAATCACTCCATCATCCCTACACGTCTCTAACTTTAATCCAACCTTCAGTTGGTTAACCACGAGCATTCTATTCGTGTATTGATCAATTCCCTGTGGCAAAACCAACATGGGAACCCCCAAACTCAAGCTCTCCATGGTTGAATTCCACCCCCCATGAGTGAAAAAAACCGCCGACGGAAGGATGAGATAAAACTGATAATTGAGTAGACCAAGGAACCACCAGAGCTTGATTTTTCGTTTTCTCCTGAAAACCCTCTGGCAGAACGCTGACATGATCGTTTGTTTCCTTATCAGAATTTAACATACCAGGACGGACCACCCACAGGAAAGTCTGCCCACTTTCCAATAAACCCATCGCTATCTCTTCCACTTGAGTTTCGGACATGCGAACCACGCTTCCGAAGGAAACGTAGAGAACGGACGATCTGGCCTTTGAATCCAGCCACTGCGAACAATCCGTTTCAGCCCACAAACTTAATGATGTGGGGTTCACTGAAATCTCCTTATCCTTGCACTCGACTTCAAGGTAAACTGATGGAAGTAACGGACCGAGTGAGTTGATGGGAGCTGCTGTTTCTCGAACTGCATCGCTCGCTTCTTTTTCGAGTTCGTAGACAGTATTTCCAATAATCCACTCTGTCTCCTCTAGTAAAGGGAACTGCTCCGCAACACGTTGATAGAGTACATTAGACGTGTCTCCCGCCTGGATATCTGATGGCAGATCTTCGGGCTGCAGTGGAGGAAGACCCGGAATGTAGTCAATCATGTCCTTGGGGTCTGTAAAAAGAAAGACATTATTCTTTCAGTTAAAGTAGGTAATGATCCGTTGGATGGGTCAAAGAACGCTGAAAACATGAATAATTAATGGTGGCTTAATATAGCTGTGGTGGAGGACTCGAACAGTATGAAGAAAACAGCTGTGGTGGAGGACTGAAACAGTAGGAAGAAAACATGGATGGAGCATAACAAGAAGTAGTTGAATAAATAGAGTAAGAAACTGCATGAATGTTTTAACACTAAAGAAATAAAAAATTTAGTGCTTGGAAAATATCGAACAACTATGTGGACCGATTACAGTGTGGCTAAAAAATATATGCATCAAAGAATTTAACTTTATTCGTGACTCTTTAATTTAGGTTGAATTGTAGATTTCAGGAGTATCTTAGAATTTTATTGGTCTTTCTCTCAATGTGAGATTCAGAAATATTTTTTGAATTTGTAATAGAAATAAGGATGCTACCTTGTGGCAGCTATTAAAGGAAAAGCAAGGTTGTTAGTTGCACAATTGAGGACTGGATCACATCACCACTTTGGATGTGAGACTGATAGTGGAGGGCACCCAAAGAAATTTGGAAGATAGAACTTGCATATTCTGGGATAAGGGTGTGGGGAGACAAAATGACATGACAAATAAGAGTGTGAGAAAGACAAAATGACATTTTGTCATAGAATGTACAGCTTACTAAAATATCAGTATTTAGTATGAAAATAATTTAAAAATTAACAACATGCACCATCTATTTGAGTACAATAAAATCAAGCAAATTCAAGCAAATTGCTAGTCTTCTCGTCAAAATTCCTTCTAATCAAGATTCATAACCGAAGATTCAACATCCAAAAAAGTACGAAAATAAGTTAGAACTATTATCCTCTTGGTCCTCTAGGTTGTTTAGCCTTGTAAAAGTCAATAAAATCAATCAATAAAAAAAATCCTTATTTTCGTAGCAGATTTTAAAAATATTTTAGAATCTCTAAGATATATCAAACTCTCAAACTCTCAGGATAGTACTCTACAATTCCATCTAATCCCAATTTTTAATTTAATTCAGCAGGGAAAAGAGGTGCACCTTCTTTTTTGGGCGGAAAGTGACCCTTGGAAATGATTAGGGAGAGATGTCTATAGATGGTATACACACTCAGAGACTGCGGCCAGAATGCGACGAAAGGGAGCTCAAATTTCTTGGCTACACGAAACGTCCAAGTAAGAAAGCAGCTACCGATGATACACGAGAACAGGGGCTTGCCAGTTTCTGTATCGATGTGGCTTTGTATCAGATTTTCCGCAGAGTATCTCATTTCGTTCATTACACATCGGTCGAATTCCCAAGGATTGGCCCCAAGGTTAAAATCCAGCGGTAGACCGTCGGAAACCTGCGCGAAACGAATGTTTGAATTCGAGCCAACTGAAATCTCATCGTGATAAGTGCGGGCTTTCATCATCTTGGAATGATTGGATTCCGTGTTCATAAAGGTCACCAGAATGCCTCTGGAAGAAAGCATCTCAGAGAGTCGTATCAGCGGATTTATGTGGCTCTGAATTGGATATGGTATAACCAAAACATGGGGAGCCATAGTGCTTTGCTCGTGTAACTAGAACAGGGGATGCCGCATTCATCCTCTCCCCGGCTAAATATTAAGGAGGGTGCTTGAGTAAGGGTTGCGGGGAAAATCTCTGTCAAAATCTTAAACATCATTTGGATGGAATGCTTAACCCAACGTTAACCGGAGGAATCTCGTACTGTAACGCAAGGTTCTCGACGTTAATGATGTCATTGCTTACGCAAATGGAGAGCAAACCACAATTTGGAATCTCGTCCTCTAGTGCACGGTTCTTGTCGAGATGTCTTAAGCAAATGAAGAGCAGAAGCACGATTGGGCACGGCTTTGTTTTACTCCATGCATTTGCTCTTCTAACATGGGGAGAACGTTGGTTTACAGGGCATCTTCATGATTTTTTCCTACAGAGCATCTCCATTATTAATTTTTAGTGTGTTCTTTTCTTTCTCATGATTGACTAGATCATGACTACACTGTGTTGAGGTCAGAGATGTTTAAAATGTAATTGGCTTTACAACTAGCATTTGCATCAGATGTTGCAAAGGAAACGCCGTAAGGCATAAATGTAAATGGTCATTGAAAATAAGAATTAATAAATTATTTTTAAGTAAACCAATGAAAAGATACTGTAAAGAAGAGTACATTAGATTATAATAAGTTAAACATATTTCAAATTAAGTGATAGCTAATGTAAATTTCACATAAATGTAAATGGTCATTGAAAATAAGAATTAATAAATTATTTTTAAGTAAACCAATGAAAAGATACTGTAAAGAAGAATACATTAGACTATAATAAGTTAAACATATTTCAGATTAAGTGATAGCTAATGTAAATTTCAACATACTCAAGTATACATTAGACTATAATAAGTTATACATATTTCAGATTAAGTGATAGCTAATGTAAATTTCAACATACTCAAGTTGACATTCGAAGAACATTTAATTTTTTAACCAACCCAAAGGGGGCTTGACAGAAATAACTTTGAGCCCTTTGGAATTTTTACACCAAGATTGAGCTTCATTATTTCCATAGCTGAAATTGACATTGAAATAACTTTGAGCCCTTTGGAATTTTTACACCAAGATTGAGCTTCATTATTTCCATAGCTCAAATTGACATTGAAATAAAATTACAAGATAACTAATAAATCAACTAGTATATTAAGGTTGGCATTTAGCGTAGGCATTCACCCTTCAACAAACCAAAGGTGGCTTAACAAAATTAACTTTAAGTCCCTCATTTTTACAAAGAGTCTCAGCTTGTTTATTTCCATTGCTCAAATTCACATTCTCCAATTTGATAGCTTCAAAGGGAAAACTTTTACTGCAGCTTAAATTGATGGCCTTCGGTGTTATTGAGGTTCCCCTTATGTTTTTGTATGGGACATCAGTGATTTTGACATTCATATTAGATTCTTGCACAGCCAAAGCCAATATTTACAACAAGGTAAGTTATAAAACTAAAGCCAGTCTTAACAATGAAACCAAAACTAGAAAATAAGTCGCAGAACTTCTGTGGTCATATGCTACTTCAATCTTCAAGTGCCATACAGAAAAAAAATCTAGCAATAAAATAAAATAAAGGGAAAATGTTTAAATAGAAGGAGAATGATGATCACTTGTGTAGTACAGTCTGGGCAATAGTATTGGTCAATGATGATTGGATTCCTTACGTTGTTCATCTATATGTTTTCAAATTTTAAGCCCTTAGCAAAGCCCTTTCCTTCTTGCAATGTTTTCATTCTAATGCCAATGAAAGAAACTCCTTTTACAGTGACAGTGGTGACTCCAATAAGAGAAAGATACCTGCCTAGGATTCCCACACTATATAATAATAACAAAAATCTATTGTCAATGTACTACATTGAATGGTCCTCCTTTGTCTATTTAAAATTTTGATGAAACTATTTCGCCTGATTCCATGGTCTTGTCCACAAGTAACATGTTCAATTTTAAGATAAATCTATCAAACCTTCTTCTGGCCCTTCTATTATTTTGACAAGCAGTCCAGATCTGTGCCATATAAATATCTTGTATTTCCATTTGCTACCAGTTCCACCCACAACCCTGATAAGAAATGCAGAAGACAGAAGTTTAGACAAACACACAGGAGCTCACAGGGGCAGATCACTAGGAGCTCCCTCCAGCAAATGCATTCGCTTCACTTATTCATTAATCATCAAGAATTAAATAGATACATAGGCAAAAACAGATTCCTAATTAATAGGAACTGAATGTCAAATAAAGAGCAAATCATAACTACGTAACCTATTCTCCATTAATTTCTAACATCCCCCCTTAATGGAGAAAAGGATTTTTAAACACACTTAAAATGTCCCTAAACAAATCAAACTTCAGTCTTCCTAGTGGCTTAGTGAATTGTAGTTCCAGCTATTCTTCTGTCACGTCCACCTCAGATGTCCACACAATGTCCTTTAAAGCAGTAGAAAAATTCTCGTAGAACTTGTTGTACTCCAGGGTATCCCCGCCAGCTTTTTTTTCACTTCCACAACAAAGAGAGAAGGAGAAACTTCAAAAATCTCTGTAGCTACAGAAAGATGCCCCTTTCTACCTGTTTCAGACCCCTGGAACCTCATCTTGTAATCACGTCTTTTAACATTGAACCCAAGTGGCTTCACGCTCTCCTCCATCTTTGTGATGATTTCTGTAGCTGGGTGCTTAGATGTGAACCTTGCTTCCCTAGTAGCACTCTGTTTTTTCTCAAACAGACCAGATAGATTCAGCCCCTTAGACAATGAAATGATATCAAATGCATTCATAAGAGAAGGTCTGCCCCCCTTCAATTCCTTCTGTTCCATTACAAGGTGTTCAACAGAATCACTAAATACTGCATCGATGTCATCAAGGCTGGTATCTCTTTCTTCTTCAAATTTGACTGGATTGTAGCCTTTCTTGAACCAGGAACTTTCTAACATCTGAGGAATTGTAATCCGATATTCAGAATTCGGCTCAAGTATTCTCAGAATCAGTTTCCGAGCTCCTGGAGAAAACCATTTCGGGCAAGTGAAATCTGCTCTGTATATCTTCTTATAAAGTGCTATGATGTTGGGTTCATCAAATGGTAAATAGCCAGCTGGTTCATCAAATGGAGTATCTGACCCTTCGTCTAACAGGGACAGGTGACGGGAAAGCGTCGTCTGGTTCTTCATCTCCAGACTCGACGGGGCCAAAACCGATGCCGAATTGGGAACCACCGTGGGAAGAATATCCAGGCTCTCGTCGTGAATTTCGCTGCTGTGGTTGGTGTCGGAGTCGATCTTCATTTTCTTCGGGTTTAGGGGCCGGGATAGCAATTGAAACGGAAGCATTCGAGTGTGAAGCGCTCCAATTACCTTCTCAGCAGGTACCATTGATGATGGATACCTGCTGTCCCGGCTCCTTTCAGCAGACTTATTTGACGTCATCAAGGCTTGCTGAGGCGTACTTTTCACATCCAACTTGTAGAGTCCTCCTATGCGAATACCTGTAGCAATGGGCTTCATCTGATCCAACAAATCTTTAATAATGCAATAAGATTTAAAAAATTCTACCTTGAGGTCCTGATCTGTAATCTTGGACACAGAAATCAGGTTCTTCTTAATGCCAGGAACATACCACACATCAGATATATTCCTGATCTTACCATCAGGCAGAGTAACAAGGACATCTCCATGTCCCTTGATCTCGTACCCACTATTATCTCCAAGATAGACTTTTACTCCAGTGTTGGATTCTTTAAAATTTCTGAACCATTGCTTTTTACCTGACATATGCGAGGAGGCTCTAGAATCCACGATCCAAATATCTGATTCATCCTCCTCAGTAGCAGTGTCACCCTCGGCCATAAATAGTCTAACATCCAGATTCTGATCTGGGTCTGTATCTACATCTGCATCTGCCAAATGACCTGCATGCCTTTTCTGATTGTACCTCTCTTGATTTGCCTTCTTCTTGCGACAAAATTTAGCAATATGGCCTATCTTACCACAATAAAAACATTCAGGAGCAGAGTCATTTCTATACGAGGTCATACCTTGTGGTGTCATTTATGATGTGTTGCCTCTCCTCTGATTAGCCATCGCTCTCCCTTTTGGCTTGAACTTTGTTATCAATGCAAGATCTGGATCTTGAGGCTTGAGAGACGACCTCCTTTCCTCTTCATGTAGCAAAATTCCAGTAAGTTCTTCAAAACTTGGAGGCTTTTCCCTTGCATTCAATCCAGTTATAAACATCTGATAGTCATCTGTCATACCGTTCATGGTGATTGTCACCAGATCATCATTTGCCACGGTTTGACCGATATCAGATAGTTTATCTTTAACTTCCTTTATCCGAGATAAGAATGACGAAACAGACTCATTCTCCTCCATCTTGATTGAGAGGATCTTCTTCCTGAGGAACAAGGTTCGGCTGGTGTTCTTGATTTCATACATGTCTTTGAGAGTTGTCCAAATCTCATTCGCTGTCTTGCAATCCCGAATATGAGGGATGATGCAATCTTTAACTGACAATTTTAGTAGGACCTTTGCCTTCAGCTCCCTTTTCTCCCATTCTTGAGTTGTTGCATTTGTTCCACCATTTGCAACAGTTGGCTTACCTTCATCACCGATGACAATGCTGTAGGTATTCTGACCTTCAAGCAAAGTCTGAAGCTTAAATTTCCAATTTATGTAATTGGAACCATCCAATTTGCTGCTTTCATTTAAATAATCTGCCATCTGAGAATTCATCTTGAAAAAAAAAACAGGTTACCTCGGCAACTTAAAAAACGAACAACTCTCGATTTACCACGGCAATGTCGTGTCAAAAAATACACGAATTCGTTGCCTTGAATATTATTGGCAGAGCTCCATCAACACGGCCTTCGAGCACAAATCCTCTCACCAGCCTGCAACAGCGAGTCCACTTCGGCTCGATCCACGCAGCAGCGTCTTCTTCGACAGTTTCGGCCTCCTGCGGCCTCTCAACAGTGTTGGCCTCTATTACAATGCCCTCCGGCCTTCTCGACAGTCCCAACCTGCGTCTTCTTCAGTGGTTCTGGCCTTCTGCGATCTCTCAATAGTTCCGGCCTCTTTTACAGTGCCCTCTGGCCTTCTCAACAGTGTCGCCTGCGGTCTGGCAGCCAATCCGGCCAGCAGATCGAATCGATCATACGTCTTCCCGGTAACTGTCTTTCTACGTGAGGCAGATCTCACCTCACCTACAACACCAGCGCTCAGTCATGGGCCTCTATCTGTAGCGCGCCTCCATGGCAATCCCGACCTAATCGTAAGTCACGAGATCAACCTCCTGCGACCTCCTCCTCAACAACAAAATCTGAAATCGCAACAGCTTAATTGAAGTCGCAGCGGTTTATTAATGGCAGATCTGGCAGCTCAACGGGTTTAGTTCCGCAACGATGAAGGAAGATCACGCAAACCGAGCGCAAAGATCTCCTTTGGCAATCCGGTAACGATCCAAAGACGGATTCAATTCCGCAGCAATTAAGGCCAAGGAGCAGCTTCAATGCTGTTCGATCCACTAGATCCTCCAAGTTGTGAGAGCTGCGATTCAATGCTAATTCCCTTCAACAGCTCAATTTCTTGATGTAGTGTCTTCCTTCTAGCACCAGGTCGACTCACCTTAGCTCTGATACCATGATAAGAAATGCAGAAGACAGAAGTTTAGACAAACACACGGGAGCTCACAGGTGCAGATCACCAGGAGCTCCCTCCAGCAAATGCATTCGCTTCACTTATTCATTAATCATCAGGAATTAAATAGATACATAGGCAAAAACAGATTCCTAATTAATAGGAACTGAATGTCAAATAAAGAGCAAATCATAACTACGTAACCTATTCTCCATTAATTTCTAACAAACCCACCTATTGTCACCATTGAAGCATGTAGGCTTTCAGTAAAGAGTACTGTTAACAACGTCCTGGAATCCCACCAGCTTAACGTTTTCGGTCATTGCACCGTCACCAGAAGCATTGACTAACTCTCCAAAGCACGAGTTGTACTTTTTGAGGTAGACAACTCTCAAAAACTCGAAGTGTGTGATCGTCAGAGTTAGACAGCAAATACTTGCCACACTTGCTAAAAAAAACAAGTTGCCTAATTCTCCATACCTAGGAACCTCAAATATTGCTTGTACCTTTCTTGTTTCCGTGTCAATAATCAATATCTCCCCTTTCGAATTCCCAACATAAATTAAGTCATCTCTCTTATTAAAAGTTGCAGCAATAAATAGTAAAGCTGATATTCTCTCAGGGTCAATAGAATGTGCTGAAACAGGAAGTATATATTGTTTGCTTGAATTGAAGTCCATGAGGATTGGTCGACTGGCGAAGGGACAAGCTAAAGCCAAATATGGATTGAATGATCCAGGATGGAGACCAGCATGGAAGGGAATCCATTGGAGTTCAATACGAGAAATCTCTCAACCTTCGGCAACATCCCAGAGAGTCAAAGATTTACCTATCATGGATGTAAGTATCTGGTGACCACCCTTGGACCAACACACGCTTGTAATAGTTGCACTATGGTCTTTGTCACAAAGTTCCTTGGCAACCCCTCTGGTTTCAAAGTCCCATATAACACAAGTTCCATTTGTACAACCAGATGTTTCATCCAGGCAAACAAAAGCTCAAATCTCTTTTCCGCAGTTAGAATGAAAGCGAACAGTTAAAAATGCAAAGGAAGTAGACAAGGGAATGACAATTGTGCAGAGAAAAGTTGTAATTTTAAAAAACTGTAGCCTCAAATTATAGGCTCTGACCGAATAAGATAACAAAGTTGCTATTGATCACCAAAGCCTTTAAAAATTTTGCAGTCGTTTCCAAAATAGAAAACAGGACCTGAAATACTTTTATGATAGCTTTGACAAAATGTACTTTCACTAATGGAGAAAACTTTTGCTTATTTGTTACTAGCACACATTTATCTTAAATACGGATTTAACATGAACCAGATCTAATATGAGCGGAGACGGATCCAATTTCCATGAGCCGAGTGGGATCCAATTTCTTCATGTGTAAATTTTCGGACATAAGAAAAATTTCAACTTTGATGACCGACAGACAGCTTTACACATCATACTGGATGGTAAAATAACCCTCTAAACTCAACCAGTAAAAATCAAAATATTTAACTCTACCTCTGTAAATGCTAATTGAAGCTTTAGCCATTAAAAACATCTGAATTTTGCAAACTTCAGTCTCAATGTAAAAGGAAGATATAAAAGATGATGATACTTTTATCAGCTCACACACTGCTACACATGTTGTTTCAACGAACACATTATTTCTTTTGTTTTTCTCTTTCAATCCAGCTTTATAATCGATAAATAATAAGTGTTTTTTTTGGATATATGACATGTTACCTATTTTACTTAATGGTTAAGAAAAATAGCAAAAAGTTCCCTAGTTAAAATTCTGGACACCTCTATATGGCCTTAACACTTAAAATCTCTATGCTATATCCATGCTATCTCTAGTAATTACTTGAAAGACAACTTCATATATTAAAAATTAAAGGCATACAACTAATTACTTGAAAGAATACTTCGTATATTAAAAACCAATTTAAAGACATTATGGAGGACACATCTATAGACAACAAAGCTAGACAAGGGTTCATTGCTTTAGAGTCATCTCACAATCCTCAAATCTACCCTAAAAAGATTTCAATAGAATATGCTCTCCATTGCTCATCCTTTCAAATCTTTTCCTACAAACATGATATGCTAATAGAAGATTGTGTTACTGAAATTTTAAAAATCGAAACAGGAAAACTAGGTCTACGGGACCACATTGAATGTGTAATTTCAACGCAGAGTTATATCGCCAGAAATCGTTCACCAAACCCGCTTGAGAGTTCTCGGGCCACTTTCCAGTAAAGGGACTTTCCGTATATTTGAGCCCGAGAAAATTTGGAGTTGACGCGTGGCTGTCCCCTTACGTCACCATGTCTGACATTCTCGGGACATAAAGCTCTGCAGAAAATGATCTCCCGATATCTCTGTCCGCCGTTCGATTGTCTCCAGCGTTTTCATCCGTTGATTGTCCGAAGCTGCTCCAAACTTGCATACGGCAAACATTAATTTCATAGCGTGGAGTAAAATCAAGTTTCATTGACCATAACTTTTATTAATAAACTGTCATATGGGTAGGTAAAGTGTTAATGTTTTTTTAATCGGAGGTATGGGCGCATATACATATTACGTAATTTTTGTATGGCACATATGTACCATGTATGTAATGTTTAATGCTTTTTATGCGTTGACCATTTTTGGTAATGGCATGTAAAAAGAACATAGACACGAGTTAAAAAAATATATGAACGAGCCAAAAGAAATATGCTCGTGGGTTGTAATGGTGGTGTTGGCCATCGTAAAACTGAGGAGTAGCGAAAAACCATGTGTGGTTTTGCACAGCAGTGCATAAAGAAAATGGTGGAGCGCATTTGTATGTATATGTAAATTTTTATTACAGCAGTAAAGTGTCTTTCACAGCAGTGAATGTAAAAGGGGATTTACAACAGTAAACCCAGCTCAGTGAATTCTCAGGTGAAAACAGAGTAAATGTTTTTTTTGTTGAATGTATTTTTTTTGTGTGGTGAATCCCTCTCAGCAAAGAGGATGAATATGTATCAGGCATATATTTTAATGAATGGAAATGTTTTTATGGTGGTGAAATACTCTGTTCCTCAGTAAATTTTTTTAAGCTTCCCTGTGCACAAAAGATCCTGGAGTGAAGGAAACAGAGCATTGCCTCTGTGTGTTTGAATTTTTGTTTTTGGGATTTTCCCATTAAAAATCCCCAACAGTGGTATCAGAGCAGGCTTAGGCTCTTTGAAGGTGACAAAGAAGCTGAAGGGAGGAGTTTGTTGCAGCAGTAAAACTTCTCAAGCAGAGTGAAGGCTCAGTCAGGAAAATACTCAGGTATTTCACAAAGTTTTTTATGTGTTGCTGAAGAAGCAGTCAGTGTTTTTAAACACACAGTCAAGGATTTAGAGGCATAGATCAGAATGCAAGGAATGGCCAGCACAAGCACTGGTATGGGTATGTTTAACACCCAGCTCCCACAGTTTAATGGGAAAAACTATGACTATTGGGCAATAACCATGACAGCTCTGTTTGCCTCTCAAGATTTATGGGAAATAGTTGAAGATGGTTTTGAAGAACCAGCAGATGAAACTGAGTTCAATGCATTAACTCAGGGAGAGAGAGATCAGCTGAAGAGCAATAGGAAGAAGGATTCAAAAGCCCGTATGTTGTTGTATCTAGCAGTAGACCAGAGTGTGTTTCCAAGGTTAGCAGCAGCTAAGACAGCAAATGAAGCATGGAAAACCCTCAAGACAGCCTATCAAGGCATGGAGAGAGTGAAGACAGCAAAACTACAATTGTTGAGAAAAGATTTTGAGAATCTGTGCATGAAGGAGTCAGATAACATTGACTCATTCTTCACTCATGTGATTGGTGTAATCACACAAATGAGAACTCATGGAGAAACCATTGAAGATAGAAGGATTGTGGAGAAAATATTGAGGGTCTTACCCTCAAGGTTTGATGCCATAGTCACCACCATTGAAGAGACAAAGGATCTCTCAAACTATTCAGTTGATGAGCTACATGCATCACTGATAACACATGAGCAGAGGTTGAGTAGGAATGAAAACTCATCTCTTGAGCAAGCCTTCAAGACCCAGATGTCCTTTGGAAGAGGAAGAGGTCAAGGAAGAGGAAACAAGAGAGGAAGAGGTAGAAGCTAGAACAGAGGTGGAAGGAACAGCCCAGCAAATGCACAAGGAAGAGGCAGCAATCCAAATCAGAACCAAGGCCAAGGCAGCAGCCAACAAAGAGGGCAACATCATGCTCAAGGACAAAGGTATGAAAAATCCAATGTCCAATGCTATTATTGTAAAAAATATGGGCACTATGCCAGTGAATGTAGGAAGAAGCAGCATGATATGAGTAATAGACAAAATGCAAATGTTACAAGAGAAAACAGCAGTCAAAATAATGTGTTGTTAACCTGTAACATGGCTGAAACAAACAGTGAGGACATTTGGTTTTTAGACTCAGGTTGCAGCAACCATATGACCGGAAACATAGCCTTTTTTTCTGCCCTAGATAAAAATGTGAAATCAGAAGTCACACTAGGAACTGATAGCAAAGTCTCTGTTATGGGAAAAGGAGAGGTAAAAATATTTACAAAGCAAGGAGAAAAGAAAACCATAGCAGATGTCTACTATGTCCCTGGAATGAGATGTAACCTCTTGAGTATTGGACAGCTTGTCCATAAGGGGTACAATGTTTTCTTTAAAAATGATGTGTGCACCATCATGGATATAGCACCCAGCAAACGATGCATTGCTGAAGTAAAAATGACAAGGAACAGGATGTTCCCTCTCAGGATCAGGGCAGATTTGAAAAACAAAAATGTAATTGCAGAAGTTACCCAAGAGGCCTTCCAAAGCGTGCCAAAGGATGAAAATTGGTTGTGGCACTTGAGATTTGGTCATCTCAATTTTGGAGGTCTAAATTTGTTGAGCAGGAAAGGAATGGTAAGAGGATTACCATTGATAGAGAAACCAGACAGCCTATGTGAAGGCTGCATTTTGGGGAAACAACATAGAGAAAGTTTTCCATCAGGTAAAAGCATAAGGGCAAAGGCACCCTTAGAGATCATCCACTCAGATTTATGTGGACCGATGCAAGCTCCATCACTAGCAGGCAGCCAATATTTCCTAACATTCATTGATGACTTTACAAGAAAGACTTGGATATATTTCCTTAAAAACAAAAGTGAAGTGTTTGAGAAATTCCAAAACTTCAAGGCATTTGTGGAAAACCAAAGCGGGCTGCATATAAAAGTTTTGAGAACTGATAGAGGAGGTGAGTATATCTCCAAGGAATTCCTAAGATTTTGTAGAGAAAATGGAATTCACAAACAATTTACAGCAAGGTACACCCCACAGCAAAATGGAGTAGCCGAAAGGAAGAATAGGACCATCATGGATATGGCGAGGAGCATGCTAAAGGCAAAGCATTTGCCAAATGATTATTGGGCTGAAGCTGTAAATTGTGCAGTGTACATTTTGAACAGGTGTCCTACAAAAGCAGTGTTGAACAAAGTGCCGGAAGAGGCATGGAGTGGGAGAAAGCAAGGAGTCACCCACATGAGAGTTTTTGGATGTGTGGCTTATGCACACATACTAGATCAGCTAAGGAGGAAGTTGGACAGCAAAGGGGAGAAATGTCTTTTCATTGGATACAGTGAGGAATCCAAAGCCTACAGGTTGTATATCCCATCTACCAAGAAGTTTTTCGTCAGCAGAGATGTTCAATTCATTGAAGAGGAAGCTTGGGATGGAAGCATAGAGAAAACAGTGAATGTCAAGAACTGTTTGTCTCATGATGAAGATGAAGAGGAGGTGGCTGAAATGCATCCCCAAACAGCAGCGCCAACACAAGGACAGCAAGGGACACCATTGAGGATCAATGAGAGTGCTTCTCCAAGCACACCACAAGGAGGAAATTCAAGTGCATCTTCAAGCACTTGCACACCAAGTGAAAGAGGTAAGAAATTTAGAAATCTAAGTGACATTTATGATGAAGGAATGAATTCCTTATTTGCCTTGTATTGTCATGTTGATGATCCTATTCATTTCGAGGATGCAATTAAAGATAGGAAATGGATAGAAGCTATGGATGAGGAGATGAATGCCATAGAGAGAAACAAAACATGGGATTTGGTTGAGCTACCAAAAGGCAAAGAAGTCATTGGTGTGAAATGGGTCTACAAGACCAAGAGCAATGCTGAAGGCAAGATTGAAAGGCATAAAGCAAGGCTGGTTGTCAAAGGCTACAAGCAGCAGTATGGGAGAGATTATGAGGAGACTTTCGCACTGGTTGCAAGAATGGAAACCGTGAGAGCAGTGCTGTCCATAGTAGCTCAAAACAGATGGAAAGTCTATCAAATGGACGTGAAGTCAGCATTCCTAAATGGAGTGTTAATGGAAGAGGTTTATGTGGAACAGCCTCTCGGATATGAGAAGAAAGGAGAAGAGCACAAAGTGTGCAAATTGAAGAAAGCTCTTTATGGGCTGAAGCAAGCGCCAAGAGCATGGTACAGCAGGATAGATTCATATCTATTGGATAATGAATTTGAAAAATGTGAAGGAGAACCCACAGTCTACATCAAGGAAAAGGATGGTAAAATTTTAATTGTTGTCTTGTATGTAGATGATGTTATTTTCACTGGAAATGATATTTATCTTATTGAGAATTTTAAATCAGTCATGAAGAATGAATTTGAAATGACTGACATGGGTTTCTTGAGATACTTCTTAGGCATAGAAGTAGATCAAAATGAAAAAGGAATTTTTATCTCGCAAGCAAGATATATAAATCAAGTATTGAGCAGATTTAACATGCAAGAATGCAAGGCAGCGATCACTCCCACAGTAATGGGATTAAAACTTAGCAGAGAGGACAGCAACAAGGATTTTGATCCTAGTTTGTACAAGAGTATTGTTGGCAGCCTTATGTATTTAACAGCTACTAGGCCTGACATTATGTATGCTGTTAGTTTAATTTCCAGATTTATGGAGAGGCCAAAGGAGGCACATTGGTAGGCAGCAAAAAGAATTTTAAGGTATGTCAAAGGTACCAAAATGTTTGGAATTTTATATAATGTCTCAGAACATTCAGATTTGGTTGGATACACTGATAGTGATTGGGCTGGAAGTGTAGATGATCAGAAAAGCACTTCCGGTTATGTTTTTCATATGGGTTCAGGAGCCATTTCATGGGCTTCTAAGAAGCAGTCCATTGTAGCATTGTCTACAGCAGAGGCTGAATATGTGGCAGCTACAGCAACAGCATGTCAAGCAGTTTGGATGAGAAGAATGTTGAGAAGCTTAGGCCAAGAGCAGGCACAAGCGACAGTGATTTATTGTGACAACAGCTCAACTATAGCATTGTCAAAGAATTCAGTGTTTCATAAGAGAATGAAACACATTGATACAAGGTTTCACTACATCAGAGAATTGGTGAACAATGGAGAAATTGTCCTAGAACATTGCAGGACTCAAGAACAGGTTGCAGACATCTTGACAAAACCATTGGATCAGAAAAGCTTTGAATTTTTGAGGAAGTGTCTCGGTATGACCAAATGCCCAGCAGTTGAAATTAAAGGGGAGTGTTGAATGTGTAATTTCAAAGCAGAGTTATATCGCCAGAAATCGTTCACCAAACCCGCCTGAGAGTTCTCGGGCCACTTTCCGGTAAAGGGACTTTCCGTATATTTGAGCCCGAGAAAATTTGGAGTTGACGCGTGGCTGTCCCCTTACGTCACCATGTCTGACATTCTCGGGACATAAAGCTCTGCAGAAAATGATCTCTCGATATCTCTGTCCGCCGTTCGATTGTCTCCAGCGTTTTCATCCGTTGATTGTCCGAAGCTGCTCCAAACCTGCATACGGCAAACATTAATTTCATAGCGTGGAGTAAAATCAAGTTTCATTGACCATAACTTTTATTAATAAACTGTCATATGGGTAGGTAAAGTGTCAATGTTTTTTTAATCGGAGGTATGGGCGCATAAACATATTACGTAATTTTTGTATGGCACATATGTACCATGTATGTAATGTTTAATGCTTTTTATGCGTTGACCATTTTTGGTAATGGCATGTAAAAAGAACATAGACACGAGTTAAAAACATATATGAACGAGCCAAAAGAAATATGCTCGTGGGTTGTAATGGTTGTGTTGGCCATCGTAAAACTGAGGAGCAGCGAAAAACCATGTGTGGTTTTGCACAGCAGTGCATAGAGAAAATGGTGGAGCGCATTTGTATGTATATGTAAATTTTATTACAGCAGTAAAGTGTCTTTCACAGC
The DNA here is from genome assembly GCA_031772625.1 of Pinus tabuliformis. Taxonomy (NCBI): domain Eukaryota; kingdom Viridiplantae; phylum Streptophyta; class Pinopsida; order Pinales; family Pinaceae; genus Pinus; species Pinus tabuliformis. The sequence goes on from CM062809.1 coordinate 1,312,466,890, forward strand.
AGTGAATGTAAAAGGGGATTTACAACAGTAAACCCAGCTCAGTGAGTTCTTAGGTGAAAACAGAGTAAATGTTTTTTTTGTTGAATGTATTTTTTTTGTGTGGTGAATCCCTCTCAGCAAAGAGGATGAATATGTATCAGGCATATATTTTAATGAATGGAAATGTTTTTATGGTGGTGAAATACTCTGTTCTTCAGTAAATTTTTTTAAGCTTCCCTGTGCACAAAAGATCCTGGAGTGAAGGAAACAGAGCATTGCCTCTGTGTGTTTGAATTTTTGTTTTTGGGATTTTCCCATTAAAAATCCCCAACATTTGTCTACCTAAGATTTGGGAATGACTTCATAGAGTATTCAACCATGTATGATATATGGTCCATTTAGGTATGAACAATGATAGTATCACATGTCAAGCAAATATTATATATTATCAGCAATTGCTAAAACCCAAGAGGAACAAAGGAGTCTCTGATTTGTTCTTAAAGTACTCAAATTTCAATTTCAACCATGTCGTGAGTTATTGTGGTTTTTCTTATGCTTAAAGTAGCAACAAAGTGATTGAGTTCATAGGATTATTCTACAGCTTAGTATGAGGTATATGTAATTCTATCGGTGCGCAACTTAGATTTAACAGGGGTTTTTTAAAAAATACTTTAAGAAACAAAACAGAAAAGAATGAGTGGTGTACAAAATAGAGAGGAATGAGTGGTGTACAAGCGAGAACTATCATGAGGTTTGTCTCTATATTCCTACAAACCACCATCAAATAATGTCGACTAATAAAGATAGAATCCTCTATGATAGTAAACAACGATGCGTGGACCATATCCAAAGTGTTTAAAGAACCATCTGAGGGAAGTGAAAACTCCACCAATTTTCTCCCAAATCCAAGGATATTGGTTCACACCCACGCATATGAATGGCCCGGATTGTGGCCACTGCCCTTGTCCATTGTGGTTGCCACATGCTCTTCATTCCTCACATTACAATGGATGAACTCAAATGTATTTCCCAACACTGTGATTTTCACATTTGCTCCTCACATTACAATGGATGAACTCAAATGTATTTCCCAACACTGTGATTTTCACATCTGCTCTCAGGTGTTGGGCACCATGTGCTGCAAAGAGATGACATGTTGTCTCTCCAATGCCAATGGTTGCAGCAATGATGATTTCCATCTTGCCTTCAAGCCTGATCATATTTAGCTACATATAAACCATGGATTACTACAGTAGCAAAACCCATCTAAATTATCTAAAATATCAAATCATGTGAATTCAAAGCTTCCATAACTAAAATTAAAACTAAATCTGCTTTATGTGTGGGGAGACTGAAATCAAAACAAGATTCAACTTGATATACACCCAAAAAGTTGCAATGTTGAAAAAAAAATTAAGCCTAGTTTGAGATGAAATCAAAACAATGCTTCAAAGAGATGACCTATAGTATCTCCAATGCCAATTATTGCAGCAATGATGATTTCCATCTTGCTCAAATTCACATTCTCCAATTTGATAGCTTCATAGGGAAAACTTTTACTGCAGCTTAAATTAATGGCCTCCGGTGTTATTGAGGTTCCCCTTCACATTCTCCAATTTGATAGCTTCATAGGGAAAACTTTTAATGCAGCTTAAATTAATGGCCTCCGGTGTTATTGAGGTTCCCCTTATGTTTTTGTATGAGACATCAGTGATCTTGACATTCATATTAGATTCCTGCACAGCCAAAGCCAATATTTACAACAAAGTAAGTTATAAAACTAAATCCAGTCTTAACAGTGAAACCAAAACTGGAAAATAAGCAGCAGAACTTCTATGATGATATGATTTCAATGCTTCTTTGTATTCCTTTCCAAAGTGTTCGAATGGGATGCCAAGATAAATCTATCAAACCTTCCTCTGGCCCTTCTATTATTTTGACAAGCAGTGCAGATCTATGCCATATAAATATCTTGTGTTCCCATTTGCTACCAGTTCCACCCAAAACCAACTTACTGTCACCACTGAAGCATGCAGGCTTCCAGTAAAGAGCACTGTAAACAGCGTCCTGTAATCCCACCAGCTTAATGTTTTCGGTCACTGCACTATCACCAAAATCATTGACTAACTATCCCAAATCATGAGCTGCTTCTTTTTGAGGTAGACAACTCTCAAAAACTCGAAGTGTGTGATCCTCAAAGTTAGAAAATACTTGCCACACTTGCTAACAACAAGTTGCCTAATTTCTCCATGCCCAAGAACCTCAAATACTACTTGTACCTTTCTTGTTTCCGTGTCAATAATCAATATCTCCCCTTTCAAATTCCCAACATAAATTTATGATAGCTTTGAAAAAATGTACTTTCACTTTTGTGATTTAGTAATGGAGAAAACTTTGGCTTATTTGTTACTAGCATGCATCTATCTTAAATACAGATTTAACATGAACCGGATCTAATATGAGTGGAGAGAGATCCAACCAATTTCCATGAACCCAGAGGGATCCAATTTCTTCATGTGTAAATTTTTGGACATAACCAAAATTTCAACTTTGATGACCAATAGACAACTTTAACTTTACACATCATATTGAATGGTAAAATAAGCCTCTAACCTCAACCAGTAAAAATCAAAATATTTAACTTTACTTTTGTAAATGCTAATAGAATCTTTGGGCATTTGAAACATCTGAATTCTGCAAACTTCGGTCTCAATGGAAAAGGAACATATAAAAGATGATGATAATTTTATCAGCTCACAAACTGCTACACATCTTGTTTCAACGAACAATTATTTCTTTTGTTTTTCTGTTTCAATCAAGCTTTATAATTGATAAATAATAAGTGTTTTTTTGGGAAATATGACATGTTACCTATTTTACTTAATGGTTAAGCAAAATAGCAAAAAGTTCCATAGTTAAAATTTTGGACACCTCTATATGGCCTTGACACTTAAAACCTCTATGCTATCTCCAGTAATTACTTGAAATACAACTTCGTATATTAAAAACTAAAGGCATACAACTAATTACTTGAAAGAATACTTACGTATATTAAAAACCAATTTAAAGACATTATGGAGGATACATTTACACACATCAAAGTTGGACAAGGGTTCATTGCTTTAGAGTCGTCTCACAATCCTCAAATCTACCCTACAAAGATTTCAATAGAATATGCTCTCCACTGCTCATCCCTTCAAATCTTTTCCAAACATGATATGCTAATAGAAGATTGCGTTACTGAAATTTTAAAAATCGAAACAGGAAAAACGAGGCCTACAGGACCACATACTATTAAAATATCGTGTGTATTTGTCTGCCTAAGATTTGGGAATGATTGCATAGAGTATTCAACCATGTATGATATATGGTCCTATGCTATCTCTGGTAATTACTTGAATGACAACTTTGTATATTAAAAACTAAATGCATACAACTAATTACTTGAAAGAATACTTCGTATATTAAAAACCAATTTAAAGACATTATGGAGGATACATCTCCATTTCAAAGATGGACCAGGGTTCATTGCTTTAGAGTCGTCTCACAATCCTCAAATATACCCTACAAAGATTATAATAGAATATGCTCTCCACTGCTCATCCCTTCAAATCTTTTCAAAACATGATATTCTAATAGAAGATTGCGTTACTGAAATTTTAAAAATCGAAATAGGAAAAACCAGGCCTACGGGACCACATACTATTAAAATATCGTGTGCATTTGTTTGCCTAATATTTGGGAATGACTGCATAGAGTATTCAACCATGTATGATATATGGTCCATTTGGGCATGAACAATGATAGTAGCACCTATCAAGCAAATATTATATATTAACAGCAACTACTAAAACCCAAGATGAACAAAGGAGTCTTTGATTTGTTCTTAAAGTACTCAAATTTCAATTTCAATCATGTCGTGAGTTCTTGTGGTTTTTCTTATACTTAAAGTAGAAATTTGCTTATGGTTAAAGTAGTAATAAAGTGATTGAGTTCATAGGCTTATTCTACAGCTTAGTATGAGGGATGTGTAATTCTATCAGTGCACAACTTAGAGTTAACAAGTGTTTCATAAAAAATACTATAAAAAATAAAATAGAGAGAAATGAGTGGTGTACAAAACAGAGGGGAAGGAGTGGTGTACCAGTGAGCATTATCATAGAGGTTTGTCTCTGTATTACTACAATCCACCATCAAATAATGTCCACTAATAAAAATATAATCCTCTATGATAGTAAACAACGATGCCTGAGCCAAATCCAGAATGTTTAAAGAATAGTTTGAAGGAGGTGAAAACTCCAACAATTTTCTCCTAAATCCAAGGATATTGGTTCACACCCACACATATGAATGGCCCAGGTTGTGGTGGAATAAATCCACTGCTCTTGTCCATTGTGGTTGCCACATGCTCTTCATTCCTCACATTGCAATGGATGAACGCAAATGTATTTCCCAGCACTATGATTTTCACATCTGCTCTCATGTGTTGGGCACCATGTGCCGCAAAGAGATGACATGTTGTCTCTCCAATGCCAATGGTTGTAGCAATCATGATTTCTATCTTGCCTTCAAGCCTGGTCATATTTAGCTACATATAAACCATGGATTACTACATGAGAAAAACCCGTCTAAATTATCTAAAATCTCAAATCATGTGAATCCAAAAGCTTCCATAACTAAAATTAAAATTAAATATGTGGGGAGACTGAAATCAAAACAAGATTTGACTTGATATACACCCAAAAAGTTGCAATACTGAAGAAAAAAAAAAAAAAAATTTACCCTAGTTTGAGATGAAATCAAAATAGTGCTTCAAATGCCAATTATTGCAACAATGATTATTTCCATCTCGCTCAAATTCACATTCTCCAATTTGATAGCTTCACAGGGGAAACTTTTACTGCAGCTTAAATTAATGGCCTCCAACGTTATTGAGGTTCCCCTTATGTTTTTGTATGAGACATCAGTGATCTTGACATTCATATGTTGAAATTGTAATTTCAACTGAAACTTCATTTTATTTGCGATGCGATCCATCGCAGATCGCAGATCGCAAATTCAAACTTCTGTGGGTTAAGTCCTCCGGAATGATGCGATGCGATCCGATCGCATATCTCAGATCGCAACATATGTGTGTGCCCCAATTTTGTGTTCCGACCAAATGGATTTTGCGATGCGATCTAATTAAAGTCAAAGGGTGAAGTATGGGCCAGCATTAAATGAAATTTTACGTGAAGTAAAAGTTTTACTTTACCACCAGTAAGTGTCAGTAAAACAGTAAATGCAATTTACTGAGGTTGGTAAGTTTTGGTGAAGTTTTTAATTTCATTTTAGCGGGAGTATGGGCTCAAGTAATAGTTGGTAAAATCATTTAATTTTTATTTTCTCTTTTACGGAAGCATGGTCAGTGAAAACGTAAAGTAAAGTCCTTTTGTTGTCATATATATTGTGTGTAATGTTTTTTTTTGGTAAGTTGAGATGTAATTGAAAAAGAAACGCACAACAGTGCGAAGTAAAAAAAAAGAGGAGCACGCAGCAGCGTATGTAACAGAGTAAAGAAGGAATTGTAATGCACAGCAGTGCAGTGAGTTTTTGTTGTTGTTGAAATGTGAAATGCAGCAGCATGTGAATGTAATGAAAATTTACACACAGCAGTGTAAATCCTTGCAGTGAGAAGACAGAGTAAATTTCCTTTTGTATGGAACTGGAAGTTCCTTGTGAATCCCTCTGAGAGAGAGGAAGACCAATCTTTTGTAACAACAGTTTTTATTAATGAAAAGAAATTTGTGGTGTGTGTGTAAACTCTGTCTGCTGCAAATATTTTTTTTAAGTTTCCGCTGTGTTAAAGATCCTGTGGAGGTAACAGAGCATTGTTCTCTGTTCTGTGTTTTTGTTTTTGGGATTTTGCCAGAAAAATCCCCAACATCATATTAGATTCCTGCACAACTAAAGCCAATATTTACAACAAAGTAAGTTATAAAACTAAATCCAGTCTTAACCGTGAAACCGAATCTTGTATTCCTTTCCAAAGTGGCCGAATGGGATGCCAAGATAAATCTATGAAACCTTCCTCTCGCCCTTCTATTATTTTGACAAATAGTCCAGATATGTGCCATATAAATATCTTGTGTTCCCATTTGCTACCAGTTGCACCTACAATCCACTTACTGTCACCACTGAAGCATGCAAGCTTCTAGTAAAGAGTATTGTTAACAACGTCCTGGAATCCCACCAGCATAATGTTTTCTCCCAAAGCACGAGCTGCTTCTTTTTGAGGTAGACAACTCTCAAAAACTCGAAGTGTGTGATCCTCAGAGTTAGATAGAAAATACTTGCCACACTTGCTAAAAACAAGTTGCCTAATTTCTCCATGCCCAGGAACCTCAAATACTGCTTGTACCTTTCTCGTTTCCGTGTCAATAATCAATATCTCCCCTTTCGAATTCCCAACATAAATTAAGTCACCTCTCTTATTAAAAGTTGCAGCAATAAATAGTAAAGTTGATATTCTCTTAGGGTCAATAGAATGTGCTAAAACAGGAAGCATATATTGTTTGCTTGAATTGAATTCCATGAGGATTGGTCGGCTGGCGAAGGGACAAGCTAAAGCCAAATATGGATTGAATGATCCAGGATGGAGACTGGCATGGAAGGAATCCATTGGAGTTCAATACGGGCAATCTATCCACCTTCGACAACATCCCAGAGAGTCAAAGATTTACTCGTAGTGGATGTAAGTATTCGTCGACCACACTTGGACCAACACACGCTTGTAATAGCTGCACTATGGTCTTTGTCACAAAGTTCCTTGGCAACCCCTCTAGTTTCAAAGTCCCATATAACAGAAGTTCCATTTGTACAGCCAGATGTTTCATCCAGGCAAACAAAAGCTCAAATGTTCTCGGGTCAACAGAATGTGCTGAAACAGGAAGTATATATTGTTTGCTTGAATTGAAGTCCACGAGGATTGATTGGCTAGCGAAGGGGCAAGCTAAAGCCAAAGATGGATTGAATGATCAAGGATGGAGAACAGCACGGAAGGGAATTCGTTGGAGTTCAATATGGGCAATCTCTCGACCTTCGGCAACATCCCAGAGAGTCAAAGATTTACCCGTAGTGGATGTAAGTATTCAGTGACCACACTTGGACCAACACACGCTTGTAATAGCTGAATTAAAATATAAAACTGACACAATTTCATTCATTTCTTTACTCAATTACATCATGCTTATATAGGAATAACACCTAACTAATTCCTAACTACTCACAACCGATTCCTGTTCAACTGCTCATAACTACTTCTATTTCAACTGCTTCATAACTAACCATTTCTGCATTATTCTCACATCCTCCCTTAATGGAGAAATGGATTTTCTATCATACCTAACTGACTTCTAGAACTTGTACTTTGAACATCTGCTGTATTCTCTAGATTGATCTAACTACTGCATTAACAGAGGGTAGTTGGAATTAATACCTTTCTACCACTCCCCCTTAATTCCAACTATATAACAAACTATATATTCTTAATCATGACGACTTAAACTGTAACTTGCCTGCTGGTCTAAGTCTCAGCTAGGCTTACAACAAAACATTTCATTTTTGTCTTCTTATGAAAAGGTCCATGCTTGTTCCTTTTCCATTGCTGGTGCAGTTTCATCTTCACCTTTTTGGATTTCCTGATGAAATTCCTTTGCTCCTTGCTTACATACTTAACGTCAACAACCTCTTTTGGATTGAGAGGCAATGCAAGATCTCGAATGAGGTAATTTAATTCATGTTCTCCCCACTTTCCATGAGGAACCAACGAGGGATTCACCAAAATGCAGTCATCTTTAAACATGAGCGGCCTTCGAAGAACATCCATGGTAGTCTCCTCCACTGTAGGAATCATCTTGAAATTAGATCTAATAAAACTTCTAACAACCGGGCAAGTTTTAATCTCAGTGATTTCTTCAACAGGGTGATCCTCAACAACATGAGTGATTTCTTCAGGGACATGATCTTCAACAACATGAAACTCTTTGTCAATGGACTCAAAAATACTGCTAATCCCAAATGGGTTCATGAGAAAAGGATCATTAAAAAGATCATTGTCAAAAAAATCTAAAATAATAGACATATCAGTTAGCTTTATCACACTTCAATCAGCGTTATCACACGTCAAACAAAACGCCTTTTCTACTGCCTCTCTCTGCTCTCCTTGGCCCTCCGGGCTCCTCCAATCAGACCAGCTGTCACAAACGGTGCTCACTAACAGCACTCTCTTGAACAAGACCCACTTACACGATTTTTGCAACAAAACAAAGAAAATAACCGGGCCGACTGAAAAAGAATATGACCACGGTAGTAGAAACGATTCTTGACAGTCTTCGACAGCACCAGGCAATGTTCTGGACAGGGACTCCACGCACGGCAGCACTCCACGCAATCTTAAAACTACAGCACCCGACGGTTTTTGTGTTCTGGCAGCACGCGAACGGTTCTTGATACGCACAACAGCAATAGGGAGAAACAGCGGCAGCCTTCAATCTTGAATTAACTGTGCAACAATGACGCACATAACTTCTCGTCCGGCTGGGGTTTCGCAGGCCTTTTCCCGGCTGACGGCTCTGCAGCGAACAGCTCCAACAACAAGAGCTCTCTTCTCAACACAGCGTCACAGCACCGAAATCAACTGCTCGACCAGATTGTGAAGAAGACCGGTTCTGCTGGGCTCCACGCAGGTGGCACAAACAACACGCCTTCCTCACCTGCCCTCTCACCCCAGCTCAAACCCTGAGCTCTGATACCAAATTAAAATATAAAACTGACACAATTTCATTCATTTCTTTACTCAATTACATCATGCTTATATAGGAATAACACCTAACTAATTCCTAACTACTCACAACCGATTCCTGTTCAACTGCTCATAACTACTTCTATTTCAACTGCTTCATAACTAACCATTTCTGCATTATTCTCACAAGCTGCACTATGGTCTTTGTCACAAAGTTCCTTGGCAGCCCCTCTAGTTTCAAAGTCCCATGTAACAGAAGTTCCATTTGTACAGCCAGATGTTTCATCCAGGCAAACAAAAGCTCAAATCTTCTCAGGGTCAACAAAATGTGCTGAAACTGGAAGTATATATTGTTTTCGATTGAAGTCCACGAGGATTGGTCGACTGGTGAAGGGACAAGCCAAAGCCAAAGATGGATTGAATGATCCAGGATGGAGACCAGCATAGAAGGGAATCCGTTGGAGTACAATACGGGCAATCTCTCGACCTTTGGCAACATCCCAGAGAGTCAAATATTTACCGGTAGTGGATGTAAAGATTTACTCGCAGTAGATGTAAGTATTTGGCAACCACATTTGGACCAACATAGACTTTTTGGCGAATCGTAAAGGGTTCAAAACACATTACCTGTACCGAAGTATTCAAGTGCCTTCCTCGGTGCTGGAAGCCCTTGACTTATAGAACAACTCGAGGACCTGCAAGTAGGACAAGAAATAGAGAATTAACCAGATTAAAGAAAACAAAAAAAAGAATGTTCAGATACTTGTGTAAATCGCTAAAAGACTTATAACCCATCAATGAAAATTAGGCTTTCTCGCACCCTGTGAAACTGGATTTTGGATGGTATTCAGGGAGCAATAGTTGGTAGTAGTAGTGGATAGACAAGACGCAAAGACCCGTTCACTGCAACCCAGAAACCCTAGCTGAGTTAGTGTTTTGCACAGCGTTTTCATGGAGCTTGGCATCGAACAACCGAGTTGTTCCTCATGGTGTCTGGTAATGAACAAGCTTACGGTTAGATGCACCCAGCTGAGCCACCAAACCCAGTTAAAAAAATTGCAAATGGACTATGGTTATAATAGTGCAAATCAAGATTTAGTTGATTTGATGGTTGGTAGAATCTAATGGTGGAAAAACATTTAATCGTCTAGCAATGGATGTGACTATCAGGATTATGACAAAAAAGTAGTTAGGGGAATTCATTTCAGAAGGAACGCCTTATGGCGTAATTAATTTTGCTAAATATAAGGAGGTCAGAATTTGTTACATAATATTCCATTTTCACAGAAATTTTGCCAATTGAGTTGCCATTAAAATTATGTGCTATATAAAATTTGGTTTTACTTCAATTTATTTTGGATAATCTAATCTCTATTCATGGATCTATCTTTAATTTCTCCTTTTCATTTTAAAATTTTAATTACAGCATATAAAAAATTAATTTTATATAAAATTAAATAATTATTATTTTACTATAAAAAAAATCTATAATTTACTTAAAAAACTATAATTAACTTCCCTTTTTAACTTTTTCTTTTTTAATAAAATTTAAAACTAAATATGTAAAAACTAAAAATTATGCTAATTAACGAATGAGTATTAAAAAAAAAACACCATGATTAGCTTCCCTTTTCAACTTTTTCCTTCTCTGTAAAATTTGAAATTAAAATATATAAAAACTAAACCTTATACAAGTTAACCCATTATTATTTTAATTAAAACAATGGGTAATTCACTTAAAAACCATATCAATATAAAAATGCAAATTAAAATTAAAATTTAATATAATTTCACTTATCATGTCATCTGATGTAGTAGATCATGTCATCTGCCACTAAAAGTTTATATAATTTAAGCACTCAAATTTATACCGCAGTAAAATATGCCTTCCAACGCAACAATCATATGATTCCATCGCATTTACTATTTATTTTTTCATTGATTCAATGTTTATATTTACTACTCGTATTTTATCGATTCAATTACAGTTCTATCACATTAACTATTTGTATAAATTTATATATTTTATTTTAATAATATGTTTTGTTTTTTGTTTTTTCTATTTGTATAAATTTATATATTTTATTTTAATAATATGTTTTGTTTTTTTTTTTTTTCTTCTGCATATTACAGGCAAAATATTTAAGGAGGACTTAACTAAATTACAACAAGGTCATATAACTAGCTTTCCTCACTGTTTAGTTAGATTATGATGATGATGATGGTGGTTAATGTCCACTGAGACCAAACTTTGGTCTATCAAACCTAAAGAAACAAATTATTTAGTTTGATTTAAGATTTTATTCCTATGCTCAAAAAGCTTGGAGAGAAGCCTCCCGAGCTCACTGTAATTTTGACAATATAAAAGGCTAGGAAGGTCAGTATTGCAACAAAGATTTTGAAACTGAGATCTAATGTGGTTGTACATGGGGCACTCTAAGAGGAAGTGATTTTCATCCTCGATGTTCGTATTCTCACAGAGATGGCAGAACCTTTCCATCCATGGTGTTTTAGGAACTGCCCAACGACCCGTTTCACTATGGAGCTCATGAGAGTTCATTCTAATCTTGGCTATATTAATTTTCTTCTTTGAGCTAGTTAAAACAGAGAGATACTTTTGATCTTCTAGGGTGGGGTTGATGACCTCCTTATAATATCTTAATTTTCTTTTAGCTGCTAAATCTTTCTCACACCACATTTTTCTTTGAACTTAGAAGTAACAATATTTTTAATGTTATTAATGTTTTGCAATGCAACATTCTCGTCGATCTCCCAATGGTTTAACCAGGCCCTGATGTCTTTATACCAACTTTGTTTGAGCCTTAGATGGTTTTGGCTGGAATTTAAAGCTAGCTTAGGAAGTTCATGGTCTTCTATGTTATTGAGTTTGTGCTTGTACAACAGAAGCCTAGTCATAGGTAAGCTCTCGATAGGGGAAAGACCCACTTCTATAAAGAGAATAGGATAGGGTGTGTTGCTTTTAATTTTGAGGTTATATGTTATAAAACGCTTCTGGATTTGCTCAACCTTTCTCCACGATTCTCTAGAGATGCTACAACCCCACACCTCACATCCATATAAGATAGCCGGAGTGACTAAAGTTTCAAAGAGGAACTTCTTTCTATCCCACATTATGAGGTTTGCCGTTTTACAATTATTTTCAAGACCAAAATAAGCTTTCCATTCCCCATTAATCCTTTTCTCAATGCTATAGTTCCGGTTGAGCTTGTGATGAATATCAATTCCTAGGTACTTGTACGAAGACACTTCCTCCAAGTTACTATTGTCATACATAAAATTAGCGTAAGTGTCCTTCTTGGATTTGATAATCATAACTTTTGTTTTGTCAGTGTTAACAATCATACCCATGGTAGAGCAGAAATCCTTAAGAAGTATAAGTTGCTTATCAAGATCAGATGGGCACCTTGCGAGAAGAACAATATCATCAGCGTAGAGAAGAAGGATGATGACTATCCCAGCTAAGATCGTGCCAGCACATCTTGCTTCCTCTAAACAACCTTCTAGCTTGTCGATGTAAATGCCAAATAGGGTAGGGGAGAGGGGGCAACCTTGTTTAACTCTGATATTACACTTAATATCTTTTGACCACCCCTCATTGCTCTTTAACTTGGCAATTACATTCTCGTATAACCTTATAGCGGTAGCTCTCAACTCAAAAGGAACCTTTAGCTCTTCTAATCTGTTCCAAAGGTTGTTTCTAGGAACTGTATCGAAAGCCTTTCTAAAGTCCACAAAGCAATAAAAGAGATTGGATTTATTATTGCGACATTCCTCCATAATGATCCTAAGCGTAACGAGGTGGTCTGTTGTTGAGTGTTACTTTCTAAAACCCGCTTGGCCTTTCGCCCACTTACCTTTACTTTCAAGCCATTTGCTCAACTTTGTTTCCAAAATAATACCATATAACTTGGCTAGGAGAGGGATGATCATAATTGTCCGATATTTAGAGGGGTTATTTGTATCCCCACTTTTAAAAATAGGGATAATGAGGCTTTGAGACCATGGTTTAGGGAACCCTTTCTTGACCGCTTGATTGAAAAGCTTGTGAATGTGGGGGATGAGGACATGACCTCCAATTTTTAAGATTTCCACGTGGTAACCTTCAATGTCCTTAGCTTTCCCATTAGCCAAGCAATAAACCCCAAAATCAATGTCTTCTAATGAGAAAACTTCTTTCGTTGTGAGCAGGGTTTCAAAGTTATCTATGACATTTGAAGATTCATAAAGCTTTTTAAGATATGAATTCCAGTCGTGTAAAGCAATTTTATTATTATCTTTAGTTTTCCTAGTTAGAATCTGCCTCCAAAATTTCTTAGAGAGGTGTAAGAGATTCTCTTGTCTTTTACGGATATACTGCCTTTTTTTCCTTTTAGTTAGGGCTTTGTATATTTTTATCTTGCCAATTTTAAGAGATTCATCAACAACTTCCTTAATTGCTCTCCTCACACTTTTACAATCTTTGTCATACCATGGGTTGGTTTTGATATTTCTTTTATTACTTGAAACTTCAATTGAGAACTTTCTAATAGAATATGAGAGGGTTGTAGTAAAATTATGATAGAGATCTTCTATGTTGTCTATACTAGATAAATGAAACAAATTAGTTTTTAATTCATTTAGAAAGAGATCTTTTTTATTTCTATCAAAGATTAACTTCTTTTGCGTATAAGGATTATCTTCTATGGGATCTCTACAAGTAAAGGCCTATAATCAGAGTGAGGCTCGTGGTAGTTTAAGATGTCAAATTTTGTTATTTTAATAATAATAAATAATAATTATAAAAAATATATATTAGAATTAAATTAAATATATGATAAGTGTAAAGAGAATACTATTATAATTTTTTATATATAATAATATTATTATTTTTAATATTAATTTTATTAAATTTTATATTAGTAATTTTTTTGGAACTTTTATAATATTAATAGAAAATAAATATTAATATTAATAATATTATTATATTAAGAAGAGTCCTTTTTTTAGAATAGTTTAATAATGGTTATTAAGATAAAATAATATTCCTATAACAACTAATTTAAGAATAATATTATTATAGTTTAAGAATAATAATAGTAATAATAATAATAATTAAGAAAGATCGAGAAACAAACAATCCAAGCCAATCAAATACAAGGAACATAGTAAAAAAAATAAAAATAAATAAATAAATAAATAGGAGTCAAGACCTAATTAATGAGTCAAGATCCTATAACAAAAGTAATAATTGAAGGAGACTAAAATTAAAACGAAGCAATCAAAAGAGAGGGTAAAATTTTATTATTATTAAAATAATTTTACCCTCCCTTTTGGTTGCTTTGTTTTAATTTTAGTCTCCTTTAATTATTGTTTTTATTATAGAATCTTGACTCAATATTTTGACCCTAATTATTTATTTATTTATTATTATTATTAAACTAGCCATTACATTAGTTGTTATAGGAATATTATTTGATCTTAATAATCATTATTAAAATATTAATTTTCATAAACTCGCTGTTATATGATCTTTTGGTCTCTACATGGCCCTCTATTTAAGCCTGTGTCATGCCCTCTATTTAAGCCTTTGCCATGATCTACATCTTTATATCTTCATATGGCTCTGATGATAAACCACACTAGTTGGTTCGATAGGTGTAAGAAAATTTTTCTCCTATGTGATTTCTATAGAAAATACTATATATAAAATTTTTATATTACACTTATCATATATTTAATTTAATTCTAATATTTTTTTCTATAATTTATATCTTTTTAATTATTATTATTATTTATTCTTATATATTTAATTTAATTCTAGTATTTTTTTTATAATTTATATCTTTTTAATTATTATTATTTATTATTAAAATATTCTATTTTATCAACTGTCAGATTCTTTTTATGGTTATGTTTTTGGTTTTTGAGTTTATCTTTTAATTTTTAGGGTTCCTCCCTATTTATTCTTTATGTTGGATTAGATTTTCTTCATCTATTCATGTTGAAGATGAACTATATTGGTTGGTCCGAAATGTCTACAACGAAGATATTGATGGGATGGATCCAAAAGATGATGATGAATGTCGGCTAAGACTAACAGAGTGTATGCGATTTTAAGGAAGTAAGAGATTAATCGAGTTTCTTTAGTAAGAGATTAATTGAGTTTCTTTAATAATTTATTTCTATGGTCGAAGAGAAGGGAGAGAAGCCTTACTAGATCACCATAATTTTGCTGAAGGTAATCCAAGAGAAAGTGTTTTTCATCTTCAACCCATAGATTCTTTAGTCCCAAGGTGTTTTAGAAATTGACCAATCTTGGATTTCACTTTGAAGCTCATGAAAATTAGTTCTTATCTTGACAATATTTAACTTTTTCAAGATTGGTTGTTTAGCTTCCTTTTTCCCTCCAACTCCTTATCATCCCACAACTTATCCTTAAATTTGGAAGTTATAATATTTTTAATATTATCCTTATTCTCCAAAATGATCTCCTCCTTTACTCTACCCACATAAACATCTATTTAAAAATATTTTAATAATTATATATAACTATCAACATTTACGAACTATTTAATTTATATAACTACAACATTTATATTTAATTTATATAATTCCACTAATTTTTATACAACATTATAAATCTTTTAAAATAATATACTCAGATAAAAAAATCAAATCCTAATCATAATATACTGAAATAGGAACTCAAAAATAGGAACTCAAATCCTAATTAATGATCGAAGCATTTATGATTAAAATTTAAACAAGTTTACCGAGATAAAGGATACATTTAAAAAGAAGTCAAACATTTTGTAAATTCCGTTCTCCGTTGCTTTCTTGTTTCTACAAAACTGTAAATTTCACGATGGAAATAGAAATATAATTTTAAGAAATACAAATAAGCAAATTTACTAAAGTTTGTCAGCTTCTGTCGTGTTTAGACACTGGTCCCATTTCTGATGCAGCTCGTTGGTTGCTAGCGATCGCAATATAATCCACAAAACGTTGCATGCTACGCCACGAGGACCCTCCTTCACTCGCTGCTTGCCGTATTGTTTCTCTTATTTCTCGACTCTTTCTCCTCATCTCTTCCCCTTCTGTGCTTCCCAGCAGAAATTTGGCAGCTCTTGCAATCTCTTCTCGCTCAATCACTCCATCATCCCTACACGTCTCTAACTTTAATCCAACCTTCAGTTGGTTAACCACGAGCATTCTATTGGTGTATTGATCAATTCCCTGTGGCAAAACCAACATGGGAACCCCCAAACTCAGGCTCTCCATTGTTGAATTCCACCCCCCGTGGGTGAAGAAACCCCCAACGGAAGGATGAGATAAAACTGATAATTGAGTACACCACGGAACCACCAGAGCTTGATTTTTCGTTTTCTCCAAAAACCCCTCTGGTAGAACGTCGCCATCATCATCAGAACCTAACATACCTGGACGGACTACCCACAGGAAATTCTGCCCACTTTCCAATAAACCCATCGCTATCTCTTCCACTTGAGTTTTGGACATGCGAGCTACGCTTCCAAAGGAAACGTAGAGAACAGAGGATCTGGCCTTCGAATCCAGCCACTGCGAACAATCCGTTTCCGCCCACAGACTTAATGATGTGGAATTCACTGAAATCTCCTTATGCTTGCACTCGGCTTCGAGATAAACTGATGGAAGAAACGGACCGAGTGAGTTGATGGGAGCTGCTGTTTCTCGAACTGCATCGCTCGCTTCTTTTTCGAGTTCGTAGACTGTATTTCCAATAATCCACTCTGTCTCCTCTAGTAGAGGGAGCTGCTCCGCAACACGTTGATAGAGTCCATTAGACGTGTCTCCTGCCTGGATATCTGATGGCAGATCTTCGGGCTGCAGTGGAGGAAGACCCGGAATGTAGTCAATCATGTCCTTGGGGTCTGTAAAAAGAAAGACATTATTCTTTCAGTTGAAGTAGGTAATGATCCGTTGGATGGGTCAAAGATAATCAGGTTAATAAGTTATTTAAATAACGCTGAAAATATGAATAATTAATAGCTGTGGTGGAGGACTGAAACAGTATGAAGAAAACATGGATGGAGCACAACGAGAAGTAGTTGAATAAATAGAGTATGAAACTGCATGAATGTCTTAGCAGAAATAAAAAGTTTAGTGCTCGAAAAATATCGAACAATGATGTGGAAATATCAGTGTGGTTAAAAAAATATATACATAATTTTATTTGTCTCTTTAATTTATAGTGAATTGCAGATTCCAGGAATATTCTAAAATTTTATTGGTTTTTTTTCAATGTGAGATTCAGAGATATTTTTAGTATCTGTAATAGACATAAAGATGCTAACTTGTGGTAATGGTGAGAAAATATATTTAAGGGCAGCTATTAAAGGAAAAGAAAAGTTGTTAGTTGCACAACCGAGGACGGGATCACATCACCATCTTCCATGTGAGACTGGTAGGTGGAGGGCACCCAAAAAAGTTGGGAAGATAGAACTTGCATATTCTACAATAAGGGTGTTGGGGAGACAAAATGACATTTTGCCATGAAATGTGCAACTTACTAGGATATTAACATTTAGTATGAAAACAATTTAAAAGTTGGCAACATACCCTATCTATTTGACTAGAATAAGATCAAGCAAATTACTAACTTTCCAGTCAAAATTCATAGCAGAAGATTTAACATCCAAAAGAGTATGAAAATAAGCTATAACTATTATCCTCTTAGTCCTTTAGGTTGTTTACTTTGTAAACGTCAATAAAATCAATCGATAAAAAAAGAGAAAAACAATGATCCTTATTTTCAGAGCAGATTTTAAAAATATTTTAGAATCTCTAAAAATATATCAAACTCTCATGATACTATTCTACAATTCCATCTGATCCCAATTTTTAATTTAATTCAGCAGGGAAAAAAGATGCACCTTTTTTGGGCGGAAAGTGACCCTTGGAAATGATTAGGGAGAGATGTCTATAGATGGTATACACACTCAGAGACTGCGGCCAGAATGCGACGAAAGGGAGCTCAAATTTCTTGGCTACACGAAACGTCCAATTAAGAAAGCAGCTACCGATGATACACGAGAACAGGGGCTTGCCAGTTTCTGTATCGATGTGGCTTTGTATCAGACTTTCCGCAGAGTCTCTCATTTCGTTCATTACACATCGGTCGAATTCCCAAGGATTGGCCCCACGGTTAAAATCCAGCGGTAGACCGTCGGAAACCTGCGCGAAACGAATGTTTGAATTCGAGCCAACTGAAATCCCATCGTGATAAGTGCGGGCTTTCATCATCTTGGAATGATTGGATTCGGTGTTCATAAAGGTGACCAGAATGCCTTTGGAAGAAAGCATCTCAGAGAGTCGTATCAGCGGATTTATGTGGCCCTGAAATGGATATGGTATAACCAAAACATGGGGAGCCATAGTGAGCAACAGCTAACAATTAGTTCTTTGCTCGTGAAACTAGAACAGGGGATGCCGCATTCACTCTCTCCCCGGCTAAATATTAAGGAGGGTGCTTGAGTAAGGGTTGCGGGGAAAATCTGTGTCAAAATCTTAAACATCATTTGGATGGAATGCTTAACCCAACGTTAACCGGAGGAATCTCGTACTGTAACGCAAGGTTCTCGACGTTAATGATGTCATTGCTTACGCAAATGGAGAGCAAACCACAATTTGGAATCTCGTCCTCTAGTGCACGGTTCTTGTCGAGATGTCATAAGCAAATGAAGAGCAGAAGCACGATTTGACACGGCTTTGTTTTACTCCATGCATGTGCTCTTCTACAGAGCATCTCCATTATTAATTTTTAGTGTGTTTTTTTCTTTCTCATGATGGACTAGATGATGACTAGACTGTGTTGAGGTCAGAGATGTCTAAAATGTAATTGGCTTTACAATTTATTTCGGTAGATATAAGGAAGTCAGGGTTCGTTACCTAATATTTCATTTTCACAAAATTTTTGCCAATTGAGTTGCCACTAAAAACTTAAACATATTTTATATATTATTGTGATTAAAATTAGTCTGTCATTAAGATTATGTGCTATATAAAATTTGGTTTAACTTCAATTTATTTTGGATAATCTAATCTCTATTCATAGATCTATCTTTAATTTCTATTTTTCATTTTAAAATTTTAATTACAACATATAAAAATTTAATTTTATATAAAATTAAATAATTATTATTTTAATATAAAAAAATCTATAATTCACTTTAAAAACTATAATTAACTTCCATTTTCAACTTTTTCCTTTTCTAAGCTAAAATATATAAAAACCTAAACCTTATACAAGTTAACTAATTATTCCATCTTCAACTTTTTCCTTTTTCGGTAAAATTTGAAAGTGTTCTGAGGCTCAGTGAAAGAGTTAAAAACATACTCTATATATTCTTGGCATATATTCTTACTCTATATATTCTTCGCATATATTTTTCGGTGAAAGTGTTCTGAGGGTCGGTGAAAAAGTTAAACACGTACTCTATATATTCTTCGGTGAAAGTGTTCTGAGGCTCGGTGAAAGAGTTAAATACATATTCTATATATTCTTGCCATATATTCTTACTTCTATATATTCTTCGGTGAAAGTGTTCTGAGGCTCGGTGAAAGAGTTAAATACATATTCTATATATTCTTGCCATATATTCTTACTCTCTATATTCTTCGCATATATTCTTCGGTGAAAGTGTTCTGAGACTCGGTGAAAGAGTTAAAAACATACTCTATATATTCTAAAGTGTTCTGAGGCTTGGTGAAAGAGTTAAAAACATACTCTATATATTCTTACTCTATATATTCTTCGCATATATTCTTCGGTGAAAGAGTTCTGAGGCTCGGTGAAAGAGTTAAAAACTTACTCTATATATTCTTCGGTGAAAGTGTTCTGAGGCTCGGTGAAAGAGTCTGCGGGTTGCGGTGGGCACGGGCGATCTGCAGTCAGTTACCAAAGATTACCAAGGGCAGGCGATCTGCAGTCAGTTTTTCTGATATCAGGTGCACACATTCCTTATCTTTTTCTTTTTCTAATTGCTCATATAATTTCAAGTATGAATATTTCACCACAGTTACCAAAGATTACCAAGGGAAGACCTAGCACAATTACTCTACAAGGCCTTTATGAGTATATAGAGTCTTTAGAGAAACGTAGAGAGGAAAGAGAAGCCAAGCTACAAAAAGAGTTAGAAGCCATGCTAGAAAATAAATTTGCATCTCTTGAAGACACAATCCAAAAACAAATAGAAAATAAAATAGAACTACTAGAGAATAAAATGGAGGCAATGGAGACTAGACTGCAAGTTATAGAAAAACATAACCAAGATACTAACCAACCATCCCAGCAAGGAGATGCTGATACTTTAGAGAGTCTTAAAATGAAAGACATGATTAAAGAACTAGAAGAAAAAGTTAATAGCCGTCTCACCCTAAATAATGTGGTAGATAAGTTAGATATCAAACCAATTAAAGATGAAATGAAAAAATTAATAGAATTAGACCACGAACGTAACAAAAGGGCCTTAAACCTTATAGTATTCGGCTTAAAAGAGGAAGTAGATGAGGATACTTTAGCCTTAGCCCAAACAGAACTACATAATAGATTACAAATTGAAACATTATGTCTCACAGAAGCAACAAGGTTGGGGAAATTAACCGAGAATAAAGGAAGACTAATCCGCATAAAGGTGAGCTCCACTGATCATAAGCAAGACATACTTAGTAAAACATCAAGTCTAAAAGGAACGAGAATATTCATATATGAAGATCTCATTCCAGAAGACCAAGCAGAATTAAGAAAGGAGGTTCAAAAGGTAAAAGAAGCTAGAAAGGAAGGAAAATGGGCAATAATCAGAAATAGAAAAGCCTTTATTCGAGATAGAAACCAAAAAGATAGTAATCAATAGCAATTAAACATGCTCCAGATCCTTTCTTGGAATTGTCGGGGCTTCCCATGGAACAAAGGCCCCACGCTAAGTTGGATTTCAAATGATGTTGATATTATTTTGCTTGTTGAAACTTGGGAGCACGAAGAATCTAAGGCCCCTAACATAGATGGCTTTACGCTATGGTCTACCTGGAACAAGCGATCCTCCCGTAGAGGCATTGGGGGAATAGCTTGTTACATTAAGAGGAACATCTCCCCCCATGTTAGGATTTATAAAAACGACCCTCACAACCAATATAGTTGGATAGAGATCAAAGACATTAATAATAAAAAGTCCTACATAGCAATATGTTATTTTCCCCCCATTAATTCTAACTTCTATAAGAAGAAGAATCTAGATAAAACTAACCCTTACAATGGTTTAGAGAATGATATTTCTAGCCTAAGGAATGACGGTAATATCCTTTTAATAGGTGACTTTAATGCTCGAACTTCAAACAACCAAGCTATTATTCTAAGCAATCATTCCAACCCTAATCCTCTTTGGTTAGATGAAGACCCTACTCTGGCTAGCAAGTACAAAAGGAACTCTGAAGATCTTGGGGAAAATTTGTTTGGATCGGAGCTAGTCAAGCTCTATAGTGCTCAGGATCTCATAATTTGCAACGGTCTAAAGAAGTGGCCCAATTCTAGCAAGATGACCTGCATCCATGGACTTGGTAGCAGCGTGGTAGACTACGTTATTTCTGATCTCCCATTATACAACGAAATAATAAATTTTGACATCTTAAACGACCACAAACCTGACTCTGATCATAGGCCTTTACTTATAACTCTCAATTTTGTCATACATAGAGTTCCCATAGAAAATAATACTTATAGCCAAAAGAACTTAATATTTGATAGAAATAAAAATGATCTCTTTCTAAATGAATTAAAAACTAATTTGCTTCCTTTATCTAATATAGACAACATAGAAGATCTCTATCATAATTTTACTACAACCCTCTCATATTATATTAACAAGTTCTCAATTGAAGTTTCAAATAATAAAAGAAATAGCAAAACCAATCCATGGTATGACAAAGATTGTAAAAGTGCAAGAAGAGCAATTAAGGAAGCTGCTGATGAATCTCTTAAAATGGACAAGATAAAAATATACAAAGCCCTAACTAAAAGGAAAAAGAGGCAGTACATCCGTCAAAGACAGGAGAATCTCTTACACCTCTCTAAGGTAGCTCCTAAGAAATTTTGGAGGCAGATTCTAACTAGGAAGACTAAGGATAATAATAAAATTGCTCTTCACGATTGGAATTCCTATCTTAAAAAGCTTTATGAGTCTCCAAATGTCATGGATAATTTGGAAACCCTTCTCACAAAGAAATAAGTTTTCTCTTTAGAAGACATTAAGTTTGGGGTTAATCGCCTCGCTAATGGGAAAACTAAGGACATTGAAGGTTACCAAGCGGAAATCTTAAAAATTGGAGGTCCTGTCCTCATCCCCCACATCCACAAGCTTTTCAATCAAGCAGTCAAGCAAGGGTTCCCTAAACCTTGGACTGAGAGCCTCATTATCCCTATTTTTAAAAGTGGGGATACAAATAACCACTCTAATTATAGAACAATTATGATCAGCCCTCTCTTAGCCAAGTTATATGGTAGTATTTTGGAAAAGAAGTTAAGCATATGGCTTGAAAGTGAAGGTAAGCGGGCTAAAGACCAAGCAGGTTTCAGAAGGCATCACTCAACAATAGACCACCTTGTTACGCTTAGGATCATTGCGGAGGAATGTCGTAATGAGAAATCCAATTTATTTTGTTGCTTTGTGGACTTTAGAAAGGCTTTCGATACAGTTCCTAGATACAACCTTTGGAATAGATTAGAAGAGCTAAAGGTTCCTCTCGAGTTGAGAGCTGCCGCTATAAGGTTATACGAGAATGCAATTGCCAAGCTAAAGAGCAATGAAGGGTGGTCGAAAGATATTAAGTGTAACATCGGAGTTAAACAAGGTTGCCCCCTCTCCCCTACCCTATTTGGCATTTACATCGATAAGCTCGAAGGCTATTTAGAGGAAGCAAGATGTGATGGCACGATCTTAGCTGGGATAGTCGTCATCCTTCTTCTTTATGCTGACGATATTGTTCTTTTGGCAAGGTGCCCATCTGATCTTAATAAGCAACTCAGGCTTCTTAAGGATTTTTGCTCTACCATGGGTATGACTGTTAACACTGACAAAACAAAAGTTATGATTATCAAATTCAAGAAGGACACTTATGCTAATTTTATGTATGACAATAATAACTTGGAGGAAGTGTATTCTTACAAGTACCTAGGAATTGATATTCATCACAAGCTCAATTGGAACCATAGCATTGAGAAAAGGATTAATGGGGGCTGGAAAGCTTACTTTGGTCTTGAAAATAATTGTAAAATAGCAAACCTTGTAATGTGGGATAAAAAGAAGTTCCTCTTTGAAACTTTAGTCACTCCTGTTATCTTATATGGCTGTGAGGTTTGGGGTTGCAGCATCTCCAGAGAATCATGGAGAAAGATTGAGCAAATCCAGAAGTGTTTTATAACTTATAACCTGAAAATTAAAAGTAATACACCCTATCCTATTCTCCTTATAGAAGCAGGTCTTTCCCCTATTGAGAGCCTAGCTATGCTTAGGTTTCTGTTGTACAAGCACAAAATCAGTAACATAGACGATCATAGACTTCCTAAGCTAGCTTTAAATTCTAGCCAAAACCACCTAAGGCTCAATCGAGGGTGGCATAAAGACACAAGGGCCTGGTTAAACTATTGGGAGATCAACGAAAATGATGCATTGCAAAACATAAATAACATTAAAGATATTGTTACTTCTAAGTTCAAAGAAAAAATGTGGTGTGAGAAAGACTTAGCGGCTAAAAGAAAATTAAGTTATTATAAGAAAGTCATCAACCCCACCCTAGAAGATCAGAAGTATCTCTCTATTTTAACTAGCTCAAAGAAGAAAATTAATATAGCAAAGATTAGAACGAATTCTCATGAGCTCCATAGTGAAACAGGTCGTTGGGCAGTTCCTAAAACGCCATGGACGGAAAGGATTTGCCATATATGTGAGAATAGGAACATCGAGGATGAAAACCACTTCCTCTTAGAGTGCCCCGCGTATAACCACATTAGATCTCAGTTTCACAATCTTTGTTACAATACTGACCTTCCTAGCCTTTTACAATGTCAAAATTATAGTGAGCTCGGGAGGCTTCTCTCCAAGCTTTTTGAGCATAGGAATAAAATCTTAAATCAAAATAGATAATTTGTTTTTTAGGTCCGATAGACCATTATTTGATTTCAGCGGACGTTAACCATCATCATCATCATCATCTAAAAACGAAACCTTATACAAGTTAACTAATTATTATTTTAATTAAAACAATGGGTAATTCATTTAAAAACTATATCAATATACTTTTAACAAAATGCAAATTATAATTTAATATAATATATAGTCATGTCATCTGATCTGATGTAGTAGATCATGTCATCTGATGTATATATCCACTAAAAGTTTATATAATTTATACAGTAGTAAAATGATGCCTTCCATCATTTAATTTTTGCGATTCCAACATCATGACTCCTCGTATTTTATCGATTCAATTTTACGTATTATAATTTTACAGTTCTATCACATTAACTATTTAAACAAATTTATATTCTTTATTTTAATATTGTGGTTTTCTTTTTTCTGCATACTACAAAAATATGTGAGGGGGACGTAACTAAATTACAAGAAGGGTTTTTTTTGACCATTTGAACAAATTTATATTCTTTATTTTAATATTGTGTTTTTCTTTTTTCTGCATACTACAAATTTATATTCTTTATTTTAATATTGTGTTTTTCTTTTTTCTGCATACTACAAAATATCTGAGGGACGTAATAAATTACAAGAAGGTTTTTTTGCGGTTTAGTTAGATTATTAAATTTTGAAATTAGTAAATTAAATGTGTTTTTATGTATAATTTTTTTTATCATTTTGTCATGTATTTTTGTAGATTATAGTGTTAGAATTTAAGATTCTTACTTTTACAACTCTGAATACAAATAACACTAGATTTTATCTTTTTTCCTACATAATTAATTAAAACAATATTAATTAAATAGACAAATCATTTCACTACCTTCCAAATTCTAAAATAATAATATATGCAATTAAGGTAAAAAGAAGTTACATTTTAACCTTTTTTTTTTTACTTTTGTTGTGAATAAATATAATAAAATTAATGAATATTTAATTTTAAAATTTAAATGATATATAAAATGTTTTTAATTTTTAATAAATAAAACTAGTTAAATTAATTAATATATACAAAATAATTAAAAATGTATTTTTCAAAATGAAAATAAAATATAATTAAATAATTTATTAATATTTTAATTTAATTGATATCCACCATCATGGTGAGATCACAAAAGGATTTAAAAATGAGACTAAAGTATGTTTGCTTTTCATGACCATTATGCATTGACGAAGGATGTCTATTCCTCCCAAGTCAAAAGATACCCATCAACGTGGGTAATTTTAGTAAGGAAAGCCTGGAAAAAAAGTTTCTCGGAGATATTTGTTTATATGGGATGGAAAGATACACCAAGGGAAATAATAAAAAGATAGGTGGCACGAATCACAATACACAATGTCATGAAGTATCGTTGATGTGAATTTATTGGCTTTTCGTTGATCTAAAAGGTTTATACTAGCAACTTGTATTCCATAATAAAATACAGACTATTAAAGTTGTTGTACGCTCACTATGCCCTATGCTCGGCACTAGGAGAACACATAGGGACTATGTCACGTGCAATGGAACTATGACTCCAAAGTGGCATCAAACCTAGGGTATGTCTTATCATTTTTTTTTAAATGATGTGAAATATAAGGATGCAAGCTAGGGATTAATTCCATGCCAGTACCGACTTCTGCTTTAAACACTTAAATACATATGCAAACATACAAATTTGCGGCGCAAATGGTCACAATATTGTCATACCAGTACTGTGAAATCATTACAAAATAAGAGCCTAACCAATAGATGACCAGAAAACTCAAAAAAAAATATTTCAAAAAATTGTTTTATAAAGTTAACTTTAGACAAAGATTTTTAATTTTTGGGGTAGTCAATGATTTACCCAATGCCTCATACTTGCCCTTGAGGTAGGGATAGTAATGCATAAATTAATATGTAATATAATCATCATACTTAAAACAATATTCTATTAACAAGTTCTCAATTGAAGTTTCAAGTAATAAAAGAAATAGCAAAACCAACCCATGGTATGACAAAGATTGTAAAAGTGCGAGGAGAGCAATTAAGGAAGTTGTTAATGAATCTCTTAAAATTGGCAAGATAAAAATATACAAAGCCCTAACTAAAAAGAAAAAAAGGCAGTGTATTCGTAAAAGACAAGAGAATCTCTTACACCTCTCTAAGGTAGCTCCTAAGAAATTCTAGAGGTAGATTCTAACTAGGAAAACTAAAGATAATAACAAAATTGCTTTACACGACTAGAATTCCTATCTTAAAAAGATTTATGAATCTCCAAATATCATGGATAACTTTGAAACCCTGCTCACAACGAAAGAAGTTTTCTCATTAGAAGACATTGATATTGGGGTTAATCACTTGGCTAATGGGAAAGCTAAGGACATTGAAGGTTACCAGGCAGAAATCTTAAAAATTGGAGGTCTTGTCCTCATTCCCCCACATTCACAAGTTTTTCAATCAAGCGGTCAAGCAAGGGTTCCCTAAACCATGGACTCAAAGCCTCATTATCCCTATTTTTAAAAGTGGGGATACAAATAACCCCTCTAATTATCGGACAATTATGATCAGCCATCTCCTAGCCAAGTTATATCGTATTATTTTGGAAAGGAAGTTGAGCATATGGCTTGAAAGTGAAGGTAAGCGGGCTAAAGGCCAAGCAGGTTTTAGAAAGCAACACTCAACGACAGACCACCTCATTACGCTTAGGATCATTGTGGAGGAATGCCGCAATGATAAATTCAATCTCTTTTGTTGCTTTGTGGACTTTAGAAAGGCTTTCGATACGGTTCCTAGAAACAACCTTTGGAATAGATTAGAAGAGCTAAAGGTTCCTTTTGAGTTGAGAGCTTCCGCTATAAGGTTATACGAGAATGTAATTGTCAAGTTAGAGAGCAATGAGGGGTGGTCGCAAGATATTAAGTGTAATATCGGAGTTAAACAAGGTTGCCCCCTCTCCCCTACCCTATTTGGCATTTACATCGACAAGCTAGAAGGTTGTTTAGAGGAAGCAAGATGTGCTGGCACGATCTTAGATAGAATAGTCATCATCCTTCTTCTCTACACTGACGATATTGTTCTTCTTGCAAGGTGCCCATCTGATCTTGATAAGCAACTTATACTTCTTAAGGATTTCTGCTCTACCATGGGTATGATTGTTAACACTGACAAAACAAAAGTTATGATTATCAAATATAAGAAGTACACTTACGCTAATCTTATGTATGACAATAGTAACTTGGAGGAAGTGTCTTCCTACAAGTACCTAGGAATTGATATTCATCACAAGCTCAACTAGAACTATAGCATTGAGAAAAGGATTAATGGGGGGTGGAAAGCTTATTTTGGTCTTGAAAATAATTGTAAAACGATAAGCCTCGTAATGTGGGATAGAAAGAAGTTCCTCTTTGAAACTTTAGTCACTCTGGTTATCTTATATGGATGTGAGGTTTGGGGTTGTAGCATCTCTAGAGAATGTTGGAGAAAGATTGAGCAAATCCAGAAGTGTTTTATAACGTATAACCTCAAAATTAAAAGCAACACACTCTATCATATTCTCCTTATGGAAGTGGGTCTTTCCCCTATCGAGAGCCTAGCTATGACTAGGCTTCTGTTGTACACGCACAAACTCAATAACATAGGAGACCATTGACTTCCTAAGCTAGCTTGAAATTCCAGCCAAAACCACCTAAGGCTTAAACGAGGTTGGTATAAAGACACCAGGGCCTGGTTAAACCATTGGGAGATCGACGAGAATGTTGCATTGCAAAACATTAATAATATTAAAAATATTATTACTTCTAAGTTCAAAGAAAAAAATGTGGTGTGAGAAAGATTTAGCAGCTAAAAGAAAATTAAGATATTATAAGGAGGTCATCAACCCCACCCTAGAAGATCAAAAGTATCTTTCTGTTTTAACTAGCTCAAAGAAGAAAATTAATATAAAAGATCAGAACGAAATCTCATGAGCTCCATAGTGAAACGGGTCGTTGGGCAGTTCCTAAAACACCATGGATGGAAAGGTTCTGCCATCTCTACGAGAATACGAACATCGAGGATGAAAATCACTTCCTCTTAGAGTGCCCTGTGTACAACCACATTAGATATTAGTTTCAAAATCTTTGTTGCAATACTGACCTTCCTAGCCTTTTAAGCTGTCAAAATTACAGTGAGCTTGGGAGGCTTCTGTCCAAGCTTTTTGAGCATAGGAATAAAATCTTAATTCAAACTAAATAATTCGTTTCTTTAGGTCTGATAGACCAAAGTTTGGTCTCAGTGGACGTTAACTATCATCATCATATAAATGTTTTACATCAAAAAAATATAAAATAAAAAAGCAAAATATATTATAATATATATTTTGAAATTTAAAATCATATTTATTTACTTTCATCGTATTTTATATTCAATATTTCATTATCCAGTGTATATGGATTACAATACTACCTCTTCATAGTTTTAATTTGATAAATTTTAAACAAAATCATTTTATATATTTTCACATGTTTTCCATATCACATCAAAATGAAAAAAACTCCACTATATTTAAACCATTTTAATATTAACATTATTTAATAGTCAATAATAATATTTACATTATTATTTAAAAAGTATACTACTTAGTAATAATAATATTTACATTATTATTTAATAATTATACTACTTAATATAGGCGTAGTCTAACGAGGTGGAGGAGTTGCTCGGAAAGATATGGAAATTCAGTTATATTTGGAGAAAATCTTGCAAGGATTTTTGTAAATCCAAGTTATAATTGTTAAACTTCAAAATTTTAGGTGTCCTGGATGTTTTTGATGGTGCTGAATCCATTTCCACCATCAAAAACACGATTCAAACACTGTCTCTACAAGATTTTTTGAAATTTTTTTACTCAGATTCCGACCACTTTTGGCCGTCCGGACAATTCCTCTGCCTCGTTAGACGACTCCATTATTGACTACTCAGTTTTTGGGTACTAAGAGTTACGAAAGCTGCAAACTATGGAAAATTTGGTATTTTTGGAGGGAGTTGTCTATGGAGCAGGAGGAATTGCTTGGATGGTTAAAAGAGATTGAAATCTGGGTAATTTTTTTCAAAAAATATTGTAGAGGCAATGTTTGAATCATGTTTTTGAGGGTGGAAATAGATTCAACACCATCAAAAATGTCTAGAACACCTAAAATTTTAAAGTTTAACAACTATAACTTGGATTTACAAAAATCCTTACCAAATTTTCTCCGAAATTTCCATGACTTTCAAGGCAAAAGATAGAGTTGTTAGACCATGACTTTTTGGAGAAATTGTGGGCATTCAGTTAGTGAAACTAAAGAATATATGGGCATTGGCACAAGCCACAAAGCTTAGATGCCTAATTGTAGGTGCCTTGAGTTAAAAGAGTTGCTAAGTATGAAAACATTGGTATCTTTGGAGGAGTTGGGTTTAGACGGATGTGTGAAGCTGAAGAACATAGGAGGCAGGCCTAGAATTTGACGTTTTGTAGGACATATTTTGAGTTTCAGGACGTATTTGACGGTGGCTGAAAATTTTTCCACGTCAGATTTGACGTGTCCTATACAACTGCAACCCGTCGTTTTGACGTTTAATTTCAAAGTTAAACCGTCAAAAACTATGATAGCTTTATTTCATGGGAGTCGGGGGCTTGGTACCGGTACACAATACAATTTGAATTTAATGCTATTTAAATGCTCCAGCATCCGACTTCTTACTAGCCTAGTGCCTAATAGTAGTATCTCTCTCAGCTACCATAGGCTAGTACTTAATAGGAGTAACTCTCTCAGTGACCATCTACAACTCTGCCCATAAGAATGATATGTGCAAATTTAATCTCGAGCTACCATTACCATTAACTACTGGTTTGTACTCAGTGGAGAGTTGGAGACGAATGCAACCATTACCATTAACCACTAAGTATTGTCGGAGACAAATGCAGTTTTAAGGTTTGCTTTGACGCCATGCTAAACCTAATCTGATGAGACATGCACATTACAATATTAACTATTCGTCACCCAAGTGCCAAGAACTGTGTGCCAACAAGCTCACTATCATTTTCACTAAAATGTTCACTGTCTAGGCCATTGATACCTAGATTAGTGACAACTATCTGTGAACAATCTCCATGAATTTGAAGCTATTTGGATGATTTCCGAAAAATGGAATGATGGCTTTGTTCCATGATCCATCCATTAGAATGGAGGAAGTACAATTACAAGCAGGGAAGAAATAGACAAAGGGCATGTTCATGTGTCATCAGTGAGGTAATACACTTTCGTCCTTGCCTGGCCATTACCCCAAGGCTTATTCTTGCAAGTTGTTGCCTTAATCTCACATAAACAAAATCCTTGTCATCTAATTGGCTTGGATATTTCTTTTTAGACATGTGGCTCTAGTGCTCCCTGGAAGATTGAAGATCTTAGGTTGGAATTTGAGAGCAATCCTGGGTGCTCAACAGGGTTAATTTATTAGCTCTCAGGTTGGAATTTGAGAGCAATCCTGGGTGCTCAACAGGGTTAATTTATTAGCTCTCAGGTTGGAATTTGAGAGCAATCCTGGGTGCTCAACATGGTTAATTTATTAGCTAGTAACCCAACTCGCCATTTCAATTAACTCTGTCAAAGACAATTCAATAATTTTCTCGGGTTAGATCATAACGCTAAATTATTTCTTGAGTAGAGTTTAATTCTAGTTTTTGGTTATTGCATGAAGCAACTTTATAATAATTTATACATTTTATTACTTCACCATAATCCCGTCTGATCAGAAATATATAACATAGCAACGCAATCACATCTCTACAACAACCCAGAACCTCGGAACATGCTTCAGTACTGTGAGACAATGTAATACTTTGAGGTAATGCTGAGTGAAAGATTTCTATTGGGGTCCTTAACCCTAGGCAAATCTTCAACGAAATCACGCCCATTTTCTATGAATAGCAGGGATGTACAAGAACACCACTTAAAACATTTGGGTGGTTTTGAGAAAATAGGTTTCTCTCATCCAATGCTTCTCAGTCTATAAAACCGTGGGTGATTTTTTTTTTTTTAAGTCTGAAGTTTGTTAAAAGGTCCACTTGGTTTATTACTTTGTTGTCAACTCATTGAAAGAATCCCTACAATATAGTTGCATGCCACTAAGTGATCCACAACTCTTTAGGCTGCAGTAATTGTATTTAACATGGTTTTAGCTTTCAATGTAATGTAATGTTCTGAGCATGAAATCAATACGGAAATTAGAGAGACTTGTATTGAGAAAATGAATGTAAACCGTGTAAATTAATAACCTTCTTTTATTACAATCACAGAAGTGGATTCTACCTAGTTTTCTTGATATTGTATAGAGTAAAATGAATAATAGTTTGTGTTTGTTTTTGGATTTGTTGTAGCCTTTCTGAGAGAGTATCTTAAGCGTAAGAACAACCTACACCGTGAACTCTTTTGACTGATTGATTGCCATGTTAGTAATAGCGATTGCATTTATTATTCGGCTTTGCAAATTGACGAATGAAGAGTTTTACTAAACCAGTTGTTTTTTTTAATCTACATATTTCAAAAATGGAAACTGTATGTATGATTTTTCATTATAAATGACTAGGAAAGAAATTATCATCACCTCTCCATGCTACGAAAACTCTGTCAACTATTTCATAAGAGGGGATTGTAATTGGTTTTCTTGATACTGTTGTAGCTTTTTTCATAGAACAACAACGATTGAATAAATAGGTTACCTACTTGAGGAACGACCCACTTTCAACAAACCCATTTTTGTTTTCCATTAACTACATATTTCTTTCAAAAATAGAAAACTTTTGTACAATTGCTCAATATAAACTGTGACATGGAAGGAAGTTGTCTTCAGCTTTTTAGAAAGGAAGTTGTCTTCAGCTTTCCAGCTGAAGAAAATTCAGCCAACCTTTCCCAATCATTATTATACTCCAGTAAATGTATAACCTTTCCCAATCATTATTATACTCCACTAAATGTATAACAAGGAATGAAATAGATGGCAATGAAAATATTGTGAATGGTCTGCATTGTAGATTGTCATGGTTGACTTTGTCAGAATCTCAATGAAAATAATGATTTCAATACAAACTTTCTAACATAATGAATGCTTGTCTTATTAGAGAAATAGTAGGTTTAGAATCTTTACAAGCCGGAAAACTTTGAAATGAATACTTGAAATAGAGTCTCAGAGTAATATATAGTCATATTTTAAATATTAGATTGTAGTGATAATAACATATTTTAATGGAAAAAAAAATTGTGATATTGCTTAATCATAGTTTTGAAAATAAATAAATCAAAAGTTAATCCTTAAAATTATCAATTACTTAAATTTTATTAAAATATTATAAAAAATATAAATGAAATTTTAAATATTTATTTTATTTTGTTTAAGTCAGTGAGATTGATTTTATCCCTTTTTAATTAATAATATAATTTTTAATAAAAATACAATGTTTTATTAAGATGCGCCAGGAATTTCAAATCAGCCATAGAGCAGTCTATTGGAAAGCCCTAAAAAATGGTTATTTCCACATTTAGTTCTTCATCCTCCTGAGCAATGAACTATGGTGATGGAGAGCCCTAAAAAATGGTTATTTCCACATTCAGTTCTTCATCCTTCTGAGCAATGAACTATGGTGATTGTTGCAGTGGATAAAAATTTTCCCTTTTAGTTAAATTTGTGTGGATAGAATTTAGTTATGTGAGAAAGTGTACATAACAATATTATAAAGAGGTAAGTTATAATCTCTATTAGGGTATGAATGTTTTCATGTAGTATGAGATCGATGAGTGTTTTATTCTTAAGTTGTTATATTTTTTTTGTTTGTAAAAGAGGAGTTGTTATTCTAACTATCTCAATTTTATAGAGTGGTGGTTGTTGAACTTTAATTCATTCCACGTTAAATTTTACACTTATCCTTTAGATTTTTTTCCTATATATTGTACCTTTTCAATTCTGAACTATCAAAATGCACATTTTCCCAATAATTGATATCTAGCATGTAGAATTTGGCAAAGCCTTTGCTAAGATGGGAGTCTTCATGTGTCACACAGATGGGATTTTAAGATGGAGTCTGAGGGCTGTCGTTTCCCAAAGAGGCTAAGAAAGTGTACTAAGGTCTACATGGTGGATAAGGATTAGCTTCCCATCCTTATCGAATTATTAAGCATCAACTAAATCATAATCTTTTCTTTTTGAGTAAAATATAAATCCAATATTAAGGTGAGGAATAATATCTCCAAACATATTAATTTACTAAAAAAAAAAAACACCATTTTTGGAGGGAGATTAATAAAAGTCGATATGCAAAAGTAGTCGAAAAGGAGTTTGTAGATAAAGGGAGGTTGACACTCACAAATTTGAGTAGAACCTAAAATGAAAAGCATGAAAAATGTAAAAAATTCATCAAATTTTCATTTCACGGGCATAAAAGATTTGAAATTCCAAGCCTGATAGGAAGGTTGGTGCAGGGTACAAATCTGAGGACGCTGAATGCTCGTTCTTGATTTATGTTAAAAAATGTGGAAGGCGTTGAACATTGTAAGCAGTTAGAGATGCTTAATACCTTTGGTTGTCCTAACTTACAATACCCGAGTGTTCGGTGCGATATGAGTAAACCTGTGTAAGCTGCGGATGGGGCAAGAATCTTACAACCTTACATGTCGAACAACCTTCATTAAACTTTTGAAATGTTCAGAATTATTATTTAAAAAAAATAAATGACATCACTAATATTTTAAAATTTTAGCCCTATTTATGTCTCTTAAAGTTTCTATTTCATAAGTGCTCATGGCTCTTGTACGATATCATCTTTAATATGATATCATTAATATTTTAAGTCCTCTCTCCGTCTCTTTTAATTAGATCGAATAAGATCCATCACTTAAATTAGAGACTAATTGTTCCTTTTACAAAACAGAACAATTTTATAGGAAATTATTCTTATAACCAATATGCATTGAAGTTTTTGTTTTTGTTTTTTTTAAATTTAAGAGTAAATATTTAATTTTAAAATAAGTTATAAATAAATAAATTGTTTTTTATTAATAAACATTTATTCAATTTTTTTTTTCTCTGCAAATACTAACTTTTAGTAACTGAAAGGCAAAATATTTTTACATATGATCGAGGCGTAACAGCACTCGATAGAACAGAACTGCCCCATTACAGACATAAGCTGGGGAAACCAGTTACAAAGTGCAAGAGACCAGAAATCAGACATAGAGAGAGACATGCGTTGCCGAGAAGGAGAACTAAGCCAGCATAGAGACACAAAAGACATTGCAACCCAGCATATAAAGAGTCATCAAATTCCCATCTGGGAGCCAAAAAACAATAGGACAATTGCATAGAAACCTGACCACAAGCCTGAAACCGAAGCCGAAACAAAAAGAGACAGTCCCAAGTGGCGCTACTTCTCCTTTGCTGGGTCATTGTCCTTCTTCTCATCCCGAGCAGTATCGCCAGTCTTCAAACCTTCATTACCGCTTAAATCGCTGTCAGGGATAGCTATGGCATGTTCCGCCTCGCCATGAGTTCTGTCCTCAGCTGCAGGTCCTGTGTCTTCAAGTGGAGGAAGATTTTTAAGAAAAGCCTCTTGTTCATCTTTCTCTTTTTCCCAATTTTCCATGCTGTCTTTGCCCGAGGAGTTCTCACTGCCTGGAGAGGGATCAGGGGCGATGCAGGCCAAGGGGGAGACAAGGTTTTCCTCCTCCGAGAGTATAAGGGTAATGTGGGCAGTGACCAGGGGCCTGTGCAGATTACTTTGAAATTTGAAGTGCGTTGTTTGAAAAGCACTATTCGGAATAGGTTTCCGACCAGAGCCAACAGAAGGCCCAACTTCATGGACGGGGGAGGGATTGAACGGTTCCGGCACCGTTTCCATGGCATGACCGACTGGAGGATGCAGACGGGTGTCACGACGCCCCCCAGAACGATGCCGCTTGCCCGAACGAACCATGATGACAGAAAGAAGGTAGGACTCAAAAGGGTTATGGACGGGATGACCAACAGGACGGAGGCGGGTGAGGCAAGAGGGATGCCCAACAGAGCTTGCGACCGACACCATAGTATGATAGAGCTTATAGACAGCCACAAAAATTGCAGACAATAACAGAGAGCAAGAATCCGGAACAGGGGAGAAATTACCCTTGAGAGAGATGGCTTTGAGCCCGCGACAATGCACCAGATTTAAGCCATCACCCACAGCTCCCGCAAACCAGATTATATTACTGCGCGACAGAGCACAAAGCTTGGTGAGTGAACCATGGATCGACATGATTATAACATGAGGCATATTGCGTCGATAAACGCAAAACTTAAATGCAAATCTGCCACCCGATCTCTCATTAATACTCATTCCCTGCTCGCACGAGGTTACGTCCCGGGAGGCCACGCTGCTCTGCAGCTGGCAGTGCTGGGCATTAACTTCGTGCATGGATAACTGTGGAAACAGTAATGCCACCCGGATCCGGGAGCATTTATTCAATTTTTAAATAATAATATATTTTTAATTAAATTTATAAATAAAAAATAATTAACTTATTTTTTATTATTAAAATATTCATAACTATACTATTGATAAAATCAATAAATTAAACAATAAGAGAACATAACCTTATGAAATAAGAGAACATAAGTATGAACATAGTCTTTTGCTATTAAAAAAAAAACCAAGAGGAAAGAAAATTATAAATTTTTAAAAATAAATGATTAGATATAAATATATTTAAGGTTGTTTTATTATTATGATGTAAGGCGTTTCTCTCTGAAAATAACTCTCCTAGCTTCTTTCGTGTCATAATCTGTGTCATTCGATCTTTTGTTAGACGATTGGGTTATGATTTGAATTAAATGACAGTTACTACTCTTCAAAATATGAAATTCACTATGCATCCATTTAGCAACCGCATAAACTACTTGGAAGATGCATACCATGGTTTGCCTGTGTCCTGCAGCATTGGCCTCATTTTCAGGTCAATTGCAGATGAAGATTTTGTTTGGTGCAAGGTCTCCTACTGGGTCTTTTGTTAGATGATTGGGTTATGATTATTTGTTCATTTGAATTAAATGACAGTTACTACAATTCAAAATATGAAATTCATTGTCCATCCATTTAGAAACTGCACAAACGAGTTGGCAGATGCATACCATGGTTTGCGTGTGTCCTGCAACACTCACCTCATTTCCAGGTCAATTGCAGAAGAAGATTTTGTTTGGCGCAAGGTCTCCTAGTGGGTGAAACCTGAGTTTTTTTACGAGATAACGTATTTTGTAACTTTAGTTATTTATTTCAGATATTGATGTTAATGTATGTAGACTTTTGCATGTCTTAGTCACCTCGGTCTATGAGGGTTTTATCTGGCTTTCTGTTGTAGCCCTTTTTTTCTTTCTTGCAGGAACTACTTCTGTAAATTTTAACTGGGTGGAAACCACACTGCTGCTAGAATTTTCAAATGTTAGGTTAGGAATTTTGAATGGTTGTGGTGCTCTTTACAATGCCCATCTAGCTAATCGTAAACTTTTTACCTGGAGAACTATCTTTGGAATCGACATAAGGGTTTCCTTTCAGTTCTCTGTTAAAAATTTTCATCTGGTATGCATTTTTTTTATTATGTTGCATTCACGGATATTACACTGGGGCTTATGTGGGATTTTAAAAGTATTTTCTTTAATTCTTCTACTAATGTCTATTCGGTGGTTCGTGCTTCCTTTGGTTATTTGATTCTTAGGAAACGACACTCAGCCACAAGAGGAGTCTTGTCTTTTTTCTTTGTGAAAAAACTACACAAGAATGAAATTGAAGAAAACTTGAGTTCTTTAGGGGATGACATATTTTGTAACTTAGGTTATTTGTTTTAGATATTGATGTTAATGTATGCAAACTTATGCATGTCTTATTCACCTCGTGCTATGAAGGTTTTTATTTGTCGTAACCCTCTTTTTTTTCTCGTGAGAACTACTTCTGTAAATTTCAACTGGGTGGAAACCACATTACTGCTAGAATTTTCAACTGTTAGGTTAGGAATTTTGAACGGTTGTGGCGCTCTTTACAATGCCCATTGTTGAAATTGTAATTTCAACTACAACGACAGTTGAACAGCGACAGTGTACAGTATTTGAAAAACCGCCAGTACTCCCATCACACCGCCTGTCACCGAGCGGTGGTTTTCCTTCGAAGGGCAGCGATACAATCAGCTGCTGACACGTGCCTGGAGCAACTGTTCCGAAACAACTTTTCATCGGAGAGTAAAGGTCGTGTGATTTGACCAAGCGATAACCGTTCAATTGAAAGGAAGCTATCCACCATTGATTGAAACCAAAATTGAAAGTACAGGCCTGCAGCAAATGAATTTGACGCGAAGTGAAAGTTTTCCTGTTGACCGCCAGATTGTCAGTGAAGTAATTAATGGAATTTACAGCGATTGGTAAACGTTGGTAAGATTTTAATTATTCACCGGAGTAGTTCTTTTATGGCACAAGTAAAAAACATGTAGGTTATGTTTTGTTGTTTATGTTATGCATTGTGACCCACACAGCAACGTGAAGAAAGGTTTTCCATTGAGTGAAAACGAAAGGAATTCGCAGCAGCAAATGCAATGTGTTGCCGTTCATTATATATGTAATGCATTATACGCAGCACACAACAAGGTTTTGTTGAGATGTGAAAACTCGCAGCAGCGCGAAATGAGTTTTTTTTTGGTTTTTGTCTGTTGATGGAAAGGGGCAGAAGCGGATCAGCGCATATGAATGTAATTTTTGTTAGTTGCATATGTGAAATGCAACATACGTAGCAATGCGTATTGTAAAGTTGTTCATTGTATATGAACTGAAACGCACAGCAGTGCGAAGAAGCAAAAATTAGGGGTAACGCACAGTAGTGCGAAAAAGAAGAACAAGAGCGCTGACCTCTTAGCTCCGCCTGAGGATTTATAATATCAGTTGGTTGTCCATTGTAAACTGGAAAGGGAAGCACGCAACAACGCGAAGGTGAAGTATTCCCCTGTTTTGTTTTGTAAAACATGAAATGAAATATACACGCAGCTGCGTGAATGTAAGTTGTTGTTGAACATGTAATGGTGGAGGGAAATACGTGCAGCACCGCGTGAGATGAAACAGCATTGCAATATGCAGTAGTGTGTATGAAGTTTTTTTTTTTTTTGTGATGAAAAATGAAACACACAACAGTGCGAATGTAAGTGAATGTAATGGGAAAAACACAGCAGCGCATATGTAAGTTTATTTTACACAACAGTGTGTTTTTATTTTAAACAGAGACAAAAGTTTTTCTTTGTAATGCACAACAGTGCAAAGATTGTGTTGTATTCATTTTGGAGGACAAACATTATGGCCTAGGCACCATTGTGAAGAGCTGCGTCAATTTGCAAAGAGACAGAGTAATTTTTTGTGTGGAACTAAAGCGTTCCCTAGTTGTGAAATCCCTCTATGTGAGGAAGATGTTTTGTAACAGCAGTTGTGAAATCCTTCTGTTAAGAGAAAGTTTTTTATTTATTTATTTATTTATTTATTTTTTTTTTTTTGTAACAGTTGATTTTTGTTAATGAATACAGGTTTTTATGTGTGTTCTAAATCTATGTCTTCAGAAAACAAATTTTTGATCCTGTGGCAAAGCAGAGTATTATTCTCTAGGTTAAAAACATAGCATTGTTTCTCTGTTCAGTTCAGTTTTTGTTTTGGAATTTATCAACAAATTCCCAACAGTGGTATTGAAGCTTGTCTAGGCTCTTTGAAGGTGTCAAAGAAGCTAAAGGAAGATTTCTTGCTGCAACAAATTCTCC
Source organism: Pinus tabuliformis (assembly GCA_031772625.1). NCBI lineage: Eukaryota > Viridiplantae > Streptophyta > Pinopsida > Pinales > Pinaceae > Pinus > Pinus tabuliformis. The sequence continues at coordinate 1,312,505,653 of CM062809.1, forward strand.
AGCAGAGTGAAGACTCAGTCAAAAATCCAAGGTAATTCTTAAGCTATTTTTTTGTGTTACTGTTAAAGACAATCAATTATTTTAGATATGGCAAGGTCAAGGAAGAAAGTCTCCAATCCTCCTAAGGATGTGTCTCCCTCTACTACTAAAATAGAAGACAATCAATTTGAAAGCATTCTATTTGAGGCTCCAAGGTTCAATGGGAACTTTAATATATGGGAAGTAAAAATGAGGACTTTCTTACAGTCTCAAGGGATTGAAATTTGGGAATCAGTGATTGATGATAGCAGGATGGATAGAGAATCCAAGGAGTACAATGCAAAAGCAGCAAAGACAATCTTGAATGGGCTACCTGATTCTGTAAAGAAGAATCTAGGAAAATATTCATCAGCAAAGGATATATGGGACAAACTTCATGACCTTCACTCAAAAGGAGCACTGACCATGACCATCAATCAAAAAGGAGATCCTGAACCCATCATAGAAGCTGAAAATGAGAATGATGACATCAAGGCTGAAGCAAACCTAGAAGATGAAAAGAATGAAAAGGACTTTGTAGAAGAACTCCTTGCTCAACTTATGACTGCCATGGAAGAGATTAACAATTTGAAAAAGGAAAATGAGGCACTTAAGAAGATAGCTCCAGTTGGTAACCAAGATCAAACAAGGAAGAAAGTTGACCTCATCAAGCTTCAAGTACAAGAAAGGGATGAAGAGCTTGCCAAACTTAAGAAGGAATTTCATCAAAGCAAAAGGAAGCATCATGAAGAAGTCATATCCATGAAAAATCAATTGAATAAAGCAAAGAAGCAGGAAAATACCTTGTCAAGCCAACTTGAACAAAAGCACAAGAGCGTGAAAAAACTTGAAGAAGAGATTGGTCAGTACACGGTAGAGGTCTCCTCCCTTAAGTCTCAATTACAAGAAACCAGGAAACAGGCACAAGAAGCTGAGAAGAAATTGGAGAGAAGTTAAGCAAAGAATGAAGAAATCTTCAAAATGAAGTCAGATATCATCTCCCTTAAAATAGTAGCAGCTGAAGCTACTCGTAGCAAGGAAGAAACTGAGGAACAACTTGCAAAGAAGAATAATGAGTGTGAAAGATTGGAAGAAGAGATTGTCCTCCTCAGAAAAAGGTTGAAGGGATGAACAAAATCATGAAGAGCTCTCAAGCCTTGGATGACATGCTCAGCTATCACAGATGTCCATCTGATAAATCAGGACTCGGGTATGCAGGTGAACCCTCAAACAAGAATGAAAATGCTTTAAGCAAAAGAGATGTGAAGAAGCTAGAAAGAAATTGTGATGCTCCTAGTTCCAGCAAAGGCAAGGAGAAAAATCAAGGCTACAATAGAAGAAATCCTATTCCAAGAGGAAATCTTGCTCCAAGTAGAAAACCAACTCCAAAAAGAAATGTAGATGATGTCAAAGAGGCAAGAGGAAATGGTTATTATCAAAGGATCTCAAGGCAGAAAGGCTTTAGAAGTACATCAAGGAAACCTCCATCTCCTAGATACCAAAGTTCATTTTTTGGTTATTGTTATTCTTGTTCAAACTTTGGTCATATGGCAAAAGACTGTAGAGCATTTCATAGAGATAGATGTCATAGTCTCCGACAACCTCCAAGAAACAATTTTACAGGAAGAAATCATGAAATCTTATTCATGAACAATGTAGAGTGCTTCAAGTGTCATAACATTGGTCATATGGCACGTGATTGTAACTTAACATGGGCTCTTACACAAGCCATAACCATGCAAAAGAAGAAAGTTACACAAGTATGGAGAAGGAAGGAAATACAGTCCGAAAGTTCCTTGAGCTCTCCAGCCAATCTAAATTTTTTTTGAGAAGACTCTGGCAAAAGGAGACGATGCATACAGTTAGGGGGAGCTTGTAATTCTTGATCATTATTGCTGAACTATATTAACAGTTATTCTTTGATGAATATCTTCTTATAGGGGAGAGATATGAAATTAAATCTGCCATAAGAATAGAGAAGAAAAGGTTGCAGGATAGCTTGAAGATGCAAAGATTGGAAATCTTGCCTGAGGCATAAAGAAAGAGGATATTAATGATTGGAGTGCTTGAGCACAGCAGTGAAAGTGATGAAAGGAAAGCTGATACGAATAGGTAGAAAAGTTTTGAGTTTTTTGATGAAATGTTTGGGTATGACTGATAACCCAACAGTTGAAATTAAAGGGGAGTGTTGAAATTGTAATTTCAACTGTAGCGACAGTTGAACAACGACAGCGTACAGTTTTTGCAAAACTGCCAGTACTCCCATCGCACCGCCTTTCACTGAGTGATGGTTTTCCTCTGGAGGGCAGCGATACAATCAGCTGCTGACACGTGCCCGGAGCCACTGTTCCGAAACAACTTTTCATCGGAGCGTAAAGGTTGTGTGATTTGACCAAGCGATAACCGTCCGATTGAAAGGAAGGCTGTCCACCATTCATTGAAACCAAAATTGAATTTACAGGCCTGCAACAATGAATTTGACGTGAAGTGAAAGTTTTCCTGTTGACCGCCAGATTGTCAGTGAAGTAATTAATGGAATTTACCGCGATTGGTAAACATTGGTAAGATTTTAATTATTCACGGAAATAGTTCTTTTATGGCACAAGTAAAAAACATGTAGGTTATGTTTTGTTGTTTATGTTATGCATTGTGACCCACGCAGCAGCGTGAAGAAAGGTTTTCGATTGAGTGAAAACGAAAGGAATTTGCAACAGAAAATGTAATTTGTTGCTGTTCATTATATATGTAATGCATTAGATGCAGCAGAGAGCAAGGTTTTGTTGAGATGTGAAAACTCGCAGCAGCGCGAAAGGGGTTTTTTTTTGGTTGTTGTCTGTTGATGGAAAGGGGCAGAAGCGCAACAACGCATATGAATGTAATTTTTGTTAGTTGCATATGTGAAATGCAACATACACAGTAGTGCGTATTGTAAAGTTGTTCATTGTATATGAACTGAAACGCACAGCAGTGCGAAGAAGCAAAAATTAGGGGTTGTTGTAAGTTTATCTCTCTATTTTTCATATTCGTTCAGATCCCAAAGCTTAGGATAGAGAGTAAGGCCAAGTTATAACTTTGAATTGACCAGGTCCGAATAATTCATTTCTTTATAACCAATAGGTATTTATTGCTTGTCCTTCCGAGGACAAGGAGAGAACGAACAAATGAAACTCACCCCCTCCTGCCCAAATGATTCTATAACGCACAGCAGTGCGAAAAAGAAGAACAAGAGCGTTGACCTCTTAACTCTGCCTGAGGATTTATAATATCAGTTGGTTGTCCATTGTAAACTGGTAAGGGAAGCATGCAACAACGCGAAGGTGAAGTATTCCCCTGTTTTGTTTTGTAAAACATGAAATGAAATATACACACAACAACGTGAATGTAAGTTGTTGTTGAACATGTAATGGTGGAGGGAAATACGTGCAACAACGCGTGAAATGAAACAACATTGCAATATGCAGTAGTGTGTATGAAGTTTTTTTTTTTTTTTTTTGATGAAAAATGAAACACACAACAGTGTGAATGTAAGTGAATGTAATGGGAAAAACGCAACAGTGTGTTTTTTTTAAACAGAGACAGAAGTTTTTCTTTGTAATGCACAACAGTGCAAAGATTGTGTTGTATTCGTTTTGGAGGATAAACATTATGGCATGGACGCCATTGTGAAGAGCTGCGTCAATTTGCAAAGAGACAGAGTAATTTTTTGTGTGGAACTGAAGCGTTCCCTAGTTGTGAAATCCCTCTGTGTGAGGAAGATGTTTTATAACAGCAGTTGTGAAATCTCTCTGTTAAGAGAGTTTTTTTCTGTAACAGTTGATTTTTGTTAATGAATATAGGTTTTTATGTGTGTTCTAAATCTCTGTCTTCATCAAACAAATTTTTGATCCTGTGGCAAAGCAGAGTATTATTCTCTGGGTTAAAAACAGAGCATTGTTTCTCTATTCAGTTCAGTTTTTGTTTTGGAATTTATCAGAAAATTCCCAACACCCATCAAGCTAATTGTAATATTTTTACCTGGAGAGCTATCTTTTGAATTGACATAAGGGTTTCCTTTCAGTTCTCTGTTAGAAATTTGCATCTGGTATGTATTTTTTATCATGTTGCTTTCACAGATATTACAGTCGGGCTTATGTGGGCTTTAAAAAGTATTTTCTTTAATTCTTTTCTTATTGTCTGTTGACTGGTTCATGCTTCCTTTGGTTCTTTGGTTCTTACGAAATGACACCCAGCCACAAGAGGAGTCTCGTCTTTTTTCCTGGTGAAAAAACTACTCACGAAGGAAATTGATGAAAACCTGAGTTGGACTTTACTGAGGAAGACTTGCAGATCTAGAAAGCATGTTAACAATTTACAGAAATGGATAAGCTCAAGGTGTTGGTGTTGTATTTGTCATTTTCAAGGATGTTAGTACTGCAAACAGTGCCCTTGAGGATATAAGAACCGAGCAAAGGAGGGAAGTCGCAATTTTTTTTCTATTATGGAGCTTCAAATTGAAAAAGGTCATTGGAAGGTTGAGATAACATCATGAGCTGCTGACATATATTGGCACCATTTGGTTACCAGCAAATTTTCAATGAAAATGCGTCAGGTGGCTACGAATTTCAGCCTTCTCATACTTCTTTTATGTTTTAGAATTTCTTAGGTTTTCTATGTTATTTGAAAAATTATGTGTCTTGTATTACACTCTAGGTACATAAGCAAGGTAGTTCTCTTGGGAGAGTTGTGAATCTTACAAAATTTGAAGGCTATACAGAGCTTATTCATGAACTAGATTTGATGTTCAATTTTGAAGGAAAACTGCAGGATGCAAACAAAGGTTGGCAGGTTGTCTACAAATATGATTAAGGAGACATGATGCTCGTAGGAGATGATCCATGGCAATAAGTATCAATGCATAGTATTCTTCTCAAGCTCTTCCAGCATGTTTTTAGGTAAGTTATTCCAGTTCTCTGGTGCATTTTCTGATTTATTTATTCAATTTGTTTTGTTTGAAAGGAAAGAGCTTTGCATCATAGTGCCCAAAATTTTCATATATACACGCAAGGAAGTTGAAAAAATGATTCCTAGGGCACCCCCAAACATGAAGCTTCCAAGGGCATGCTGAAGAGGAAAAGGTTGCGAGAGAAACCCCTACTCTGTAGCCAGTGCATAAAGAAATTATGATGCCCAACACTTTAGTATTTGATTTATAAGTCTACCCCGCTTAATTGTAGTCACTAGATTGTGAATTGGCACATAATGTGTTTAGTATGCATTGTCTATATTCTTATTTTGGTCTGGTTTTAATTTCAAATTGAACGTTGAAGGAATTGTTGCTCCAACAAATTTGGTTTCTATATGGACACAAACATTGAAGGTCTTTTTGTTGAGTTGACGACGAGGCTTGTATGAGTTGTATTATTTTTACTGAAGAACTGGAATGAGGATGTGATCCAATCCCAGTTTAAAAGGTGTTTTTCTTAGTGAAAGACTATTGACTAGCAACAGAGACACGACCAGGAAACAACTACATGGCATATGATAAATAGTTTTGATAGTTGATCTCCTTATGGAAATTAACAAAAATTCTAGTATTTTTTTTTTGTCTAATGTATATTAGTTTCGATGGCACAAGCGAGATATGCATTTAAAGGCACATATCATCAAGTTCATTTTGGCCTCAAAAATTAAAAATACTTGAACACAGGTCGGTGTTGGTCAAAGTAGTGCCATTAATTTTCTTCTAGACAACTACCAACTTTTGTCATTGAGAGATTGTGCCTCCAAAGGCAGGTTTTGGCAAAGTAAAATTTTTCTGGAAATACTAATTGTTAATGTTAAAATGGTCTTGAAACATAAGCCTGTTATGGCCATTGTATTTTTCTCTCAATATGTAAAGAAATGACACTTGAGTTTTCAGATTTTGCTCTTCTGAAATATGATGATAGATCAATTTGGTGGAGAGAAAACGAGCCTTTTCTTGATATGCTTATTACATTTATTTCTAACATTTCTCTGTGATCCATTTACAGGTATAGCTGGTTTTAAAACGAATACAAGAGGAGATGTTATTATGGTTTTAGATGAATGGAAAACATTATTCAACTCACATTTGGAAAGTTAAAGCTTATTTATTTTCTGCTACTAGGAGACAAAATCCAGAAGACAATGCAACATGGCATGCTTAGAGCTAGAACTAAGATCACGATTAGTTCAAATTTCAGTGCACTGTAGTAAGATCTTTAAAGAGTTTTTGCTTTCTCTTTATTTTGGTGGGTGAAGCTTAGCTCTGGAATGCAACTCCATGCTTAGTAGACAGTAATGTTCTCATTGTAGCTTGAGATCTTTGAGCCAACTTAAAGTTTAAAGGCCTTAGTTAAGAGGGAAGAGATGCAATTGAACAAGGATAGAATTTAATAAAGCTTGCTAGAGTGTGATTTACTATGTGCACAACCACCACTTCTCAACATTAAACAAGGGAGCCACTGCCGTGGCGGTAGTCCCTGCCGGGGTCTGCCACAACAACAATACAAAATTGTAATTATAATTGAATTTCTGGTTTTTGAATTGTTTAGAAGCTAACTGGTAGATGGGTTTTATTTGTACCATGCATTGATGCACAACTGAAACCAAAAGCCCCGATGATATTGGAAAGCCATTTCCATCTTCCCAGACAGGTCCTTCAATTAGCACGACCAGTACAGAGAGCGTTCTATCCACTTGCTATCCTTTTTAATGAGGTTGTTTGTTCCAATTTCCACCCCTTCATGTTTCCACCATATCATTCACCCTATTCGCAAATCAAGCAATGTCGTGGATACTAAGAATTACAGGACTGCCATGATTGGTCATACTTTTCACTAAATTATATCCTACAACAATCAATCTTTATGAGTCTGATTGGTTTGAGAGGAACCGTTAGATAGCTAGAGGCCAAGCCGGGCTCAAGCGGGACTACCAGACAATGCATCACATATTCACTGTTTGAGCTAGCATTTAGGAGGCTAGACAGAATCACTTGAAGCTCTACTGCTTCTGTGTTGATTTTATGAAGGCCTTTCACCTATATATTAAACACTCGACTTCAATAAAATTAGGTTTCCATGAATGTAGGTTAGTTGCATATATTACTAGTGTATTGCATATTTTTTCACCTCCACGATAATCGATATCGCAATGGTCACATTTCAACATTGAAATTCCTTTAAGAGTTGACATGATTTGAGTTTGTGTACTTATTATTATCGAGTGTTTGCTTAGCATCACCTTTCAACATTTGAATTCCTTTAACGGGCGAGATGATTTGGTGGGTGTTTATTATCGTCGACTGTCTGCTTATTTCGGATATCTCGTCGTAGTTTCGTTGAATATGTGTAAATTATTCAAACCTAATATTATCATTCCTTACCAATATTATCCAAAACCATGCAAAACAATAATTGCGTAGAAGTCATATATGAATGTAAGGTGAATGATTGCTCATGTACACATGCGTACGAGTGACTTACCCTTCCAAATTTCATGTTTTATAAAATATTTTAAGCAATGCTAAAAATTTTAACAAAAGCATTTCAGTATTTTTTCATGATAAAAATATGAAAATTACAGATTCAGGTGAATTCAACCTGCGGTCAGACGTGGTTGTAGACGAAATATTTTGAATGGTTACTTGGCCATTCGGACCAGTCTCTGCCTTCTAAATACTGGCCATGTCAAACTATCCTCCAAAGGAAAGGTCGGGCTCTGCTTGTCATGTGGGAGTATGCGGCCACTTGGAGAATTACACAAGGTAAATCCTGAGATCATACATCACTGATCTTGTGGACCTAATAATCATCACCTATTATTCATGAGGTTATGTACCTGACATTCAATTCTACAGTCACTGTTAGAAGTATGATTTTTAAGAGAAATGGACTGTATTAGGGACAATATTCTTTTACTCTAAATCTAAAGAAGAGGAACTATACCTCTTATTTTTGCTTAAATTCTTCTTTACTCGCACATAGAATTTGTCTTCATTTCCGAATCCTCTTTGCTATAACCTTTCCAGTGTCTTCTTCTATAACTTTGTATTTAGTTGATGTAAACACGATTATATGTCCTTTGTCAACTATTTGACCTACACTTAGAATATTATGCTTTAGCCCTTGAACTAATAATGCATCAGTTGCTTTTGTATACTTATCAAGTTTGTATGTACTTTTTCCTAGAACCTTTTTTTGGAACACTATTTCCGAGAATAAATTTACAATCTTTGTTTTTCTTGAAAGATTCAAAACTGTTCTTATCTCTAGACATATGATGAGAGAATTCAATGTCTATGTATCATTCATCTTCATCTTCAAATGAACATAGATCAAGGCCACACTTAACTTGTTCTTCCTTTTGTTTAATATGAGAAGTGACGGTGAATCCATTTTTCTCAAGTATTTTGGTAACAATATTATTGTATGGTTGCTTGCCTTGGAGAAAATAAAATTGTTGTTTGTGTGAATCCATTGGCTTGTTCCTGCATTCTTTTTCTACATGCCCAAACTTGTTACAAGTATAACATCTTACATGACCAGAAAAGGGAGCAGAGGAATCATAATATTCTTGTTTCATATTCTTTCTATTGCAATTAATGGCTTTGTGACCAAACATGTTACAAGCAAAACAATATCCTTTAAAGAAACCTGACTACCTAGGAGCTGATGATATTCTAGTGAACATGCTTCTGCAATTAGTTGCAAAATGTCCAAAGTTATGATAGATAAAGCATTCAATACCGTTGTCTAGAGGAGAAAACCGATTGATACTTCTATAGTTAGGAGAAAATGATTTCATTTGAAAATTTTATATCTTTGGTTGCTGGTTTGGTTGACTTCTTAATTTTTTACCAAATCTTTCAGAGTTTTCCTTGTTAACCTCATAATTTTTTGCACAATATTGTGAGTTAAATTCTCATTTTATAGTTTCATGAAAAACAAGACCAGATTTAATGGAGGGAGACCTTTGACTACTAAGAATGTTATCCAAAATCGTAGTACTATCTTGAAATCTCAAGTGTTTATCCTTTTCTTCTAATATAACTTTTAGAATGTTTACCTCCGCCTCCATTTTTTGACATTATTCTTCCTTTTCCAAATACCGCTTCCTCATTCCTTCTTCAACCTTTCTCCCTTCTTCCAATTTATCATTTAATTCGATAATCTCTTCCTTCAGCCCATTCTCTTGCTCTTGAAACACTTGAAGTAGCTCTTCATTTCATTTGTTTGATTTTTCAAGATCCGATCTTAGAGAGACAATCTCAGCTTCAAGTCCTTCACAATATTGTTTAGATTATGGTGCAATATTTATCGATTTATCATGATCCCTGTTCTCATATTCCTGCAACTTGTCCTTAAGATTTTTAATCCTTTTCAAGGAAAAAACAAGTTTTCTTCTAAGATTAAGTGCTTTCTCTAACTTGTCTTCTTTTGAATCAGTAACTCCATCTGACATATCATACTCATCTTTTGCCACATCATTATTTCCTTTAGAAACAAGATTACTTGTTGGTTATTCTTATGAAAATTCTTCCTCTATTTTTCCGTCATGGATTACCTGTAGATTATCCCATGCTTCCTTTTCAGTTGCATAATACATAACCTTTCCTAATTTTGAATAAGATATGTTACCAATGATTTCATTTAATTCCACATTATTCTTTTGCAATTCTTCACCCAATGGAGGAGTTTTAGTGAGACCATTACATACAAAATTCCAAACATCAGATCCAAGGTTCATTAACTTAGACTTCATCTTTTCATTTCATTCTTGATAGTTAGTATCATTAAGAATAAGCATACCTTTATTTTCCATTTCTGTTTTCTTTTTAGAATGATTAATTTCACTTCTACCCGTGAGAGTAATTTCAGTTGATTCATTGTAATATTCACTACCATCATTATTACATAGACAAGGAAATGGACCACAATTAGAACAAGAACCAGTACCTGACAATTATTTATTACTATTTTCTTCATTCTTGATCAACAAAAAGTGGGGTGTTCGTGTAGCTGAATATTTGCTGACATCTATAATTGTTACTGCATATGATATATCACTTTCACTGCCACGATTTTATTGAATTGACTTCTTCCTTTGAGCTTCCTTCTTATTTTTCTTCTTTCCCATTGTCCCTGATCCACTCTCAAGCAATTAAGCTTCTGTTGGAGTGACCTGCTCTAATACTAATTGTTAGGAAAATATTGGGGCGGGGTAAGGGGGATGGAAAGGTGAATCAATTTTTTAATTCACTTAAACTTTCAATTGCACATTCAAAATTTTGTACGCTACTGTCATTTATGGAATCCACATGTGTACGTGACTTTAATGAAGTAAAACCACATATATCCAGCTAACTGACTTTTCATATGTTCCATCAATTGTTTATTCTTAATTAGTGCATCATTATTTTATTATTCATTTATTAATCAGAAACCATGAGAAGGAAAGAGAAGATAAATCATCAACACACAAGAAACATATCAACACATGTGAACACTAGGATTTTAGGTGGAAGCCCAATGTGGGAGAAAACCACCAATGTCGCCTTCTTTATCTTCTTCTTTTAATATAAAGAAAATATTCATTACATCTTGTACTAGTGCATATTCTTACTAGCATGTAGGCACCCATCTGCAGGTGGCTGCAACCTCCACTCATTCTCCAACACCCATTGAAAGGGAGAAGAACCCCTTGATCTCATTTACTGTATCCTATCGGAATGAAGCTCCTACTCGCTAACCAAGTTTACCAGCTACCATTTTGTTGTGGTAAAACACAACCCCCCATTTTTGACTTATTCACTTAAAATTATGGAGACCCTTTCTATAAATTTTTTGGCTAAACACCTTTTAGGATTTTTATTTAGTTGATTATCCTACGCGATTGTTAATTTTTCATTTTCTTTGGATTCTTGTTTTGATTGCTTTGTTAAAATCGATTTTTCATAAGCTTCCCATTGATGCTTGTTTTACCTCATTTGGACAACTGGTTTGTAAATGACACTCCAATGAAGTCTAATCATTTATGTTGCCTGGGTTAAAAATGCATAAAATGTAAATATTCCATTTTTGTAAATAAATTAGTTCAATAATGCATTTATTTTAAATATTAACCCCTAGTTAGTTCTTACTACCATTTTTTATTTTTACTTATACAGTCAAATCATGAAACATCGGGATTTTAGAAATTTACTCAAATTTCCAAATAAACTGTTAATCTGAAAAAAATCAAAATGTAAAAGTCGCTGTAGTTTAGATAGGCAAATTAAACTTTAGAAAATTTCATAACTAAATTAAACATCATTAAAATAAAATCAAAATTAAAATTGATATTTGATATTAAATCTTAAATTAATTAAATTAAAATTTAATAATAATAATAATAAAAAATAAAAATAAAATAATAATAAATTTATTACATCGAATCGAAAAACGCATCGCAAAATTTCACTTTACACATTTTTAAAAATTGTGATGACCCTTACCTCTGATTGTGAAAAGTCAAAAACATGTCATTTTAACCAAAGTCTCGTATGAGCTTTGTGGTTTGGTTTTTAATTTGAAGTTTTTACTCATACGGATGAGTAAAGTAGTAATATAAATATATTGGTGTAGGATAGTTTTAAATTAATATTAAAATAGTTATTTAATATTTAATATTAAATTTTAAATTAAAGAAATTAATTAACATATAAAATTTAATTAATTAAATTAAATTAAAATTTAATTATTATTTAGATTAATATTAATTAGTTTATAAATAGTTAATTATATTTTAATTAGTTAGATTTATATTAATTAATGATAATTTATTAAATCCCCGAATGCGGGTGCTATGTTGCATCACAAGGACGCGCCACTTGTCACGGATGAGAGGACTCGAGCCGGACGAAGCCCTTTAAGGCCTCTCGCCGCCACCTCCTCAAGCCGGGCAATGCAGCATACCAGCCTTAATGAAGGCGCAGGGACCATAGCTGGAGTTGATGGCCGCATTCAATGCGGGAGTACTTCGAAAGAATGAGGAGGGCAATAAGAATGGCAGCTTGGGGGCAGTCGCAGCTCAAAGCGATGGTGTTCATGCTCAGAATTCTGAGAATTGCGGGGTTACTGTTGACTTGGGGGAGGCTGGCCGACTGCTGGTCCTCCCTGGTTCTTACCTGCGTGCATTTGTGTGTCACACGGAGCCGAATTGGAAGGGAATACTGTCTGAGAAGGAAGCTGCTGGAAGTATGGTGCGAGAAAGAATGCCATGTCGAAGAGGCAGAGGTTCAGGGCGTGCCAGATCCTCTCGCGGGCCCGCAGCAGACACTCATCACCACTGCTGCTGCTGTTACTGCCATCGACGAGTGGGAGCTGCCCCTGTGCAGGCTAGCCAATTCGTGGAGGCTGGAGGGTCCAACAATGGTGAGCCAAGTCTACCTGCGTTTGGCTCGGTTATTTTCACATTGGGCAATTCCAGAGATAATGCGGGTATCAATGCCCACATATCTGTGTTATTCACCAGAGTCCCTGAGGAAAATGAGGAAGGTATGCCGCGGCCACCTGCAGTGGGAAACCCCGTGGAAAACGAGGGAGGAATTCCCCTGGAACATGAAGGAAGCCTGCCACAGTCTCTGGAGGAAGTACGTAGGGTGGTTGACAAAGGAAAGCGCCCACAGGGTGAGGCTTCAAGCTCGGGGGGCACATCAATGCGGGAGCACCACCACTCTTCCAGCCATGCGCGTGAACCTGAATTGCCAGCCTTCATGGATGGCTTACCCGAGGGACATGGATGGGCATGGATTCGGGAGGCGGAGCCAGAGGATGAGCCTGAGGAAGCTGCGACCGAGGACTAGGCCTAGGTGGCACTCCCGCGTTCTTCCAGGCTGCGTGTGGGATCGAGGACGGTTCAGTTTTCTTTCTTGTTGTCTCGTGTCTTACTTGGCTGGTTTCCTGTTCAATGTTGTCACTTGGTTTCATGTGTCCACTGCTGTTACTTGTTTTCTTCTCTGTTATGGATAGTAGCGTCTTTGCTTTGGGCCTTATGCGCATGCCCTGTAGAAGTCTGAGTAATGGAATTTTTGAACTCTGCCCCTGCGTGGGTTTCACAGAGATGTTTAGTTGCTTTTTGTTAATGGATGCACTGGTTAAAACTGGGAACATTACCAGGTGCAATTGGTTTTGGAATCTGTCACAGCTGCCCATGGAGCCACCAATGGACATGGGCAGCCAGATATCCCGAATGTAAGTTTCAGCTGTACATATTAATACAAAAGTAGGTAGTGTTGCTTAGAAAAAAAAAAAATGATAATTTATTAAATAATTAGTTTAGTTTATAATTAACAATTAAATTAGAAATAATTTTTAAATAATTAGAATTCTAATTTAGGATTAAATTTTTAATTAAAAATTCTGTTTTTTTAGCTCAGCGACAAAATTTTTAGAATTGTACCAGTTTTGACCTATCAACTTTGGAGGCTCATAGATTGAGTTATACTTGGCCAAATAAGGCCCAAGATGGCTCATTGGAAAGATAAAATCAAGGAGAACATTTCTGAGGAGGTTTCACTAACAGATTTAGTCATTTATTGGGTCAAAAATCAGGCAGAAGATCAAGCTCCGAATTTTGAAAACAAAATCAATTTTTTGAGTTTTATTTTCTTCATTTTCATTTGCCCAAGCCTCTTCTAATTGCAGATTCGCTCATCAATAATATCCTTGGCCAATTAAACCATCCCAGGCATCAATAGAGAGCTTATATTTTATTTTCAATTATTTATTTAAATTGAATTTGATTGGATTTATTTTAATGCTAGAACTAATATTTTGATTTTATTGTTGCATCTTAATTCATCTTGATTTCTTTTTGCAGAAAATAGTTAAAGAGATATGGAGAAAAATATCTCAATCAATGAAAATGCTCCAACAATTAAGGATGAGAATTTTGAGCAAATAAAATTGATTGGACATATTTTTTTTTCAACAAAATTTCCTCCCAAGAATTTCTTTGCAAATATTATAAATAGCAGATTGTAGAATGTTAAAAGGGCTGCTCTCCTCTGCAATTCTGGAATTCTAAAAGCACTTTTGTTATAGGGACTTAGAGTTGTAGGTGGGAGGAGTGGAATCTCAGATCTGAGGATTATTGAGGTTTTTCTTCTACAATCTGAGTTATGTATAATGAATAGAGTTTGCACTATTGTAGCTCTGGTTTTGAAGGCAGAAGCTCAGAAATTATAAAGGACTATTAGAGAGTAGAGCTGGAGAAATGGATTCAATAAATTGGTATTTCGAATACTATTATTTTAAATGCTGGTTTTATTTTATGATAACAGAATTATGTCAATTTACTTACATATTTGTGCACTTTTGTCGGTATGGGTAATTTGTCCCTATTTTATGTTATTATTATCTCTATTCTTATGGGTTGAATTCTGATTTCTGAGTAACTATTTACTCATAACTCTGTCTTTTAATACTGGTTTAATAAATAGTGATATGTTGTGAACTTCTTGTCTAGTCAATTTAACGTCTTAAATTTCTCTACATAAATTATCAATCCGGGTATCATAAACTGATTAAGTGTGGTGCACCATATGTGTTTAGTAAACTTTTTTCTTACTTCGTTGTTTAATAGTTTATGTTGTTTTTGGGGTTTTGTTCTTGTTGGTTTCCTAAAGTGTTTAATGCAAATGGAAATCCTATTTTAAAGTCTTAAGAATACTTTTAAAGGTCAAGTATGGATGGAGATTTTAAGACAAGGTTTATGTCCCTTATGGTAACTTCCAAAACTTAGCACTTTAAGAGATCTCAAAACATGCTATTGATCAAATCGGTACTTGAACAAAAGTGTAAATATGCAGCGACTTAAATCAAACAAAAGATGAAATACTGATCATGAAATCACTGTTTCTGCTGCCCATCTAATTACATAAATAAAATATAAACTATTGCACTCAAACAAACCAAAAATTGCAGACTAATGAAAGTAAGATCAATTTACTTCACTTATAATCCGATAGCTCGCCAAGTAGCTTTTCGGGGTTAAGCCATGGCTCTAGAGATAACGTCAAATAACATGAAGAATTGATATCTAAATTACCTACTTGCAGATTAATGAAAGCAAAATCAAATTACTTCACTTATAATCTGATAGCTCGCCAAGTAGCTTTTCGGGGTTAAGCCATGGCTCTGGAGATAACGTCAAATAACATGAAGAACTTGATATCTAAACTACCTACTTGTAAATTAATAAAAGCAGAATCAAATTACTTCACTTATAATCCGATAGCTCGCCAAGTAGCTTTTCGGGGTTAAGCCATGGCTCCGGAGATAATGTCAAATAACATGAAGAACTTGATATCTAAACTACCTACTTGCAGAATGAAAGTAAAATCAAATCACTTCACTTATAATCCGATATCTCGCCAAGTAGCTTTTCGGGGTTAAGCCATGGCTCTGGAGATAACGTCAAATAACATGAAGAACTTGATATCTAAACTACCTACTTGCAGATTAATGAAAGCAAAATCAAATTACTTCACTTATAATCCGATAGCTCGCCAAGTAGTTTTTCAAGGTTAAGCCATGGCTCCAGAGATAACGTCAAATAACATGAAGAATTTGATATCTAAACTAACTAACAACATAAAATAAATAAGACTGAAATCAAAGCATAATTGAAATTGAAAAGCTTAAGAAAAGTTCAGCAGAGAGGCAAATCTCATGTCACTATTTGATGCAAAAACATGTAAAGAAAAACTAATTTACAATCAACCGGTTGAACACACTTGCATGAATTAAAATTGCATGAATGGAAAATCTAAACTATCAAACTTGAAAGCAATAAAATGACATACATGAATGAAATCAAAGCAAAATTACAAAATAAAATCTACTCTACTTTACATTCTAATGTGCTCCATAATATCTACTTCACATCTCCTTCCATGTTGAGAACATCAAAGCTTTATTCAAATTTTTCAAAATTACAAAGTACAACAAAGCTCTCTAAAGCTTTTCAAAGCCATCAAGGAAGAACTACAAACTCCAAGCTAAGAACTAAAAAGCCAAGCTAAGACTAACAAATGAAGGAGAGAGATCTTCTATTTATATAAAAAGATGAGAAGCCATCTCATTAATGAGAGTCCATGAATCTCTTCCTCTACCTGTAGAGTCCTAATAAAAATAGGAACTGATAAGACACATGTATTCTTAAAGTTTCAATAAAATTAGGAGCTGTGATACATATCCTCATGATCCCATGATTCTTTCCACTCAAATTCGAATTTGACCTTAGAGTGCCACATAAAGGTCTTCTAGAAGTCTCATTTTAACCTACACATGTCAAAAATCTTAAACCACTTGTTAGGTATAAGCATATGCACATTATTTTCTAATTTTTAACCACAAATTCATTTAAAAGGCTAAGAATTAATAAAGTTTAGAAAAACATAAATGTGGCCCAATGATAATGAAAGTGGGATGAATGTAGTGACATAGTAGTGAAATGGAGGCGAAATGGAGGTGATATAATGGACATAATAGTGAAAGTGTAATGGAAATGAATGACATTTTCAAGACCCAACGCTTATTTCGCATATTATTATTTAATAATTCAAGTTACTGATTAAATGATCAATATCATTTTGTGAACTTCTTCCTGAGTGTTGTTGATTAATTATTTAAGTTAAGATGTCTCAATAGATGTGTGTTGTATTCATAATGTCAGTGAATTGAACTACTTCATTAGCTTGATATTCATTATAAGCCAGACATATTTAAATCCCAATATTTTAAATAGCTACTCTTGGTTGGGTTAGATCTATATCTGCCTAATTGAGATATGATTAAGATAGTTTCTTTTGCTTGCATCTTAGAATAAGTTTGCATTTAGATTAATTTCCGTTGGGTCCCTATAATACTAGTGATTACCCCATTACTATTGTAGTTATACCCCTTATCAATATTGTTGTGCCCCTATTGCCCCCATATTGTTATTACTGTGCCCCATAGAATCCCTCTATTGTTATTTTTGTGGCTTTATATTATTATTGTTAGGTCCGCTGGATTATATTGTGACTCCTATATATAGAAAGGAGGTTTTGTCATTTGAATCATTCAAGAATTGTTCATTTATGTAATGTAAAGGAGGTTGCCCCCTCGAAGAGGCTGAATTCTAGGGCGTTGATCTATCTTTTCTTGAGTTGCTTTCATAACATTTGGTATCAGAGCTTTGGATTCTAGGGTTTCGCTGCTTCAAACAGGTCATCGTGGCATTTTCGCTATAACTTTTTTCTGCGACGTTTCAGAAGTTGCAAAAAAAAACCCATTTGAAAAGAAATCACGCTGAACCTCGGGTTCGAATTTCAGAGCTTTTTGCGCTATATGTGCGGAGATATGATCTGAGGAAGTTGGTATTTTTGCAGACTCCTGAATTACATTATAAACAAGTGACCTGGGGAAAATCGTCATAACTTTCTCTCTGGGGATCGGATTGAAATTTCGTAAGAAGGTACAGAAAGAGAACGGATTGCAGTTTCTTGTATGCATTTTTCAG
This sequence comes from Pinus tabuliformis, assembly GCA_031772625.1. NCBI lineage: Eukaryota > Viridiplantae > Streptophyta > Pinopsida > Pinales > Pinaceae > Pinus > Pinus tabuliformis. The sequence goes on from CM062809.1 coordinate 1,312,523,221, forward strand.
ATCCAAAGGTCGAAACAGTGACTCGTGGCACGTCGTACAAGTTCGCTCTACTGAACTAGTCTATAATCAAGTCACTGTGGGAGATTTCACATAACTTTTCCTTGGAGAATCCAATTTGGGTTAGACTTGTGGCATTGGAAAGAGGACATAGAGGGCTACTGCAGGTCACAAATTCAGAATTGGATGATCCGAAATTACAGAGATACATCAGATTCAATATCCGGCTCCTACAAAGTGAAAAAATGTGTGTAGTTTTTTTAAAATTTTTGCATAAGATTGGTTTGAAAAATTAGTTTAAAGGAATTCAAAGGGCATAGTAAAGCATTATTATTGGTAATTGATGCCCCGAGGAAAGAAAATGCAAACACCTAGTAGGCAATCTGAAAGCTCTAGCATGACCCATGAAGAAGAGAAAGAAATGCAACATGATATATCAAAATTACGAGACCAAGTGCAACAATTGTCACTTGCACAAAAATGAACAGAATCTAAGATGGATGGTTTAAAAAAAGATGTAGAAGATAAGATGGATGGTTTAAAGAAAGGCGTAGAAGCTAATATGGACGATTTGAAAATAGATTTGAAGACATACATGGACAAATTGAAGATAAATATGAATAAGTTGCTACAAGAAATTGTCACTAATGGTGAAAGGGTAGTAAAGGAAACTCATGATGACAACAAAAAAAATGTTAATCATGATTCCATAGACTCTAATGTTGGATCGAAGACCCACCATATTCCAAAAAACGATATGAGGAAGTTTGATGGCAAGGATCCCGCCACATGGATATTACAGATGGAGCAATTCTTCGATCTCAATAATGTGCAAAACAAACAAAAGGTACGTATGGAAACTTTATATTTGGAACAAAATCAGTTTGTATGGTATCAATGGCTTTGCTCTCGTAAAAAATTTATCACTTGGGCAATTTTTACGGAAGAATTGATAGCACATTATGAGGATACAAAAAGCAACACTTTTTTTAGCCAATTGATAAGTCTCAAACAAAAGGGTTCAATAATGGAGCACATTGAGGAGTTCCAAAAATTGAACATAAGGGTAAAAGATATTCTAGAGGAGCATAGGATTGATGTGTTCATAGGGTCTTTAAAGGAATTAATCCAACATGATGTTCGCCTTTGGGAACCTGATTCATTAGAAAAGGCTTTCAGGTTAGCAAGAAAAATGGAAAGCAAAATTATGGCAACCAGGAAGCATACCACTCACAACTATAAAGACGGAAGTGTTGTTGCCTCTAGTCTTCCACAACCTATAAGGTTGACACCGCAACAATCGGAAGAAAAAATAGCGAAAGGGCTTTGTTACAGTTGTGATAGCAAATACACTAAAGGTCATAAGTGTGCTGAGAATAAATTATTCTACATAGATTGTGAAAAGGAAGAAGAAAATGAGCAAGAAAGGTCAAAAGAAGAGGATATACTCCAGGAACAAAGCCTAGATGAAGAACAAATAAATCCGACCATATCTTGTAATGCATTGGCGGGAATTACCACTCCTCAAACCATCAAGATAGAAGGACAAAGCAAGAAGAAAAAAGTAATAGTGTTGATTGATTCAGGAAGCACCCACAATTTTATTCATTGTAAGGTAGCAAAAGAATTGAATTGCTTCCTATATCCAGCACTAGAGTGTCAAGTGATGATTGCAAATGGAGGAACAATAAATTGCTCTGGAAAGTGCCATAATATCAAGCTATCCATGGGATAATATGTATTAACTAGCCCAATGCTTTCCATTCCAATGGGAGGTGCTGATGTTGTACTAGGAGTCCAATGGGTACAATCCTTGGGTACAATAGCTTTTAATTTTCAAGAACTTTTCATCAAATTTTCTATGGAAGGAAAGGAAGTTGAATTAAGGGGTATTGTAGGGAAACCAGGAAAGATAATCAGCTCTAATGGTATGACAAAGCTTCTAAAAAAAAAGCAAAGAGGTGTAATTGCACAATTATGTTTGTTAGATGTTTCCACATCGGAATCATCTATTTCTCCAGATCTCCAAAAAGTACTGGACAATCATTCCAAGGTATTTGAGACTCCCAAAGGTCTTCCACCTATGCGTGATCATGATCATGCTATTCATCTGATTCCAGGAAGTGTTCCTCCAAACATCAGGCCGTATAGATATCCCTATGTCCAAAAGAGTGAAATTGAACGTATGGTTGCAGAAATGCTAGAGGCTGGTATAATTCAACGGAGTCAAAGTTCTTTCTCTGCTCCAGTAGTATTGGTGCACAATAAGGATGGATCATGGCGCATGTGTCCGGATTATAGGGAGCTCAACAAGCTCACTATTAAAGATAAGTTCCCCATTCTTGTTATTGATGAATTACTGGATGAATTGCATGGATCAATTTACTTCACCAAGTTGGATATTCGTTCAGGATATCATCAAATCAGAATGAAGACTGAAGACATTCCGAAAACAGAATTTAGAACTCATGAAGGTCATTATGAATTTTTGGTCATGCCTTTTGGCCTTACCAATGCACCTTCAACATTTCAAGGTTTGATGAATTCAATTTTCAAACCATTCCTTAGAAAATTTGTGTTAGTATTTTTTGATGATATACTAATCTACAACAAGTCTTAGAAGGATCATGTTGAACATGTTGACAGGGTGCTACAACTATTGGAGGAGAAACAATTATATGCAAAAAGATCCAAATGTTTCTTTGGAGTCCAGGAGGTGGAATATCTGGGTCATATTGTATCTCATGAAGGCGTTAAGGTAGACTCTAGAAAAATTAAAGCCATTAAGGAATGGAAAATCCCCACATCCATAAAGCATCTGCGAGGATTTCTCGGGTTGACAGGGTATTATCGCAAGTTTGTTAAGAATTATGGGAGAATAGCAGCACCTCTAACAACATTATTGAAGAAAGATGCATTTTCATGGACTCCGGAAGCAACAAAGGCCTTTGAACATCTTAAAGAGGCAATGTGCCAAGCACCGGTCTTAGCTACACCAGACTTCAAAAAAACCTTTATTGTGGAATGTGATGCTTCAAGAAATGGAATTGGTGCTGTTCTAATGCAAGATGAAAGATCCATTGCTTTTGAAAGTCGTCCAATCAAGGGAAAGTTTTTAAGAAAAGCTATTTATGAGAAGGAAATGTTGGCAATACTCCATGCACTTAAGAAATGGCGACCCTACCTAATGAGAAGACACTTCAAAGTAAAAACAGATCATGATAGCCTTAAATACTTTTTTGAACAAAGATTATCCTCTGAAGAGCAAAAAACGTGGGTCACAAAGATGTTGGGTTATGACTTTGAAATCATCTACAAAAAAGGGAAGCAAAATGTGGTGGCAAATGCACTCTCAAGAAAGGATGAGGATGTGGAAGCATTGTTGTGCGCCATTTCTATTATCCAACCAGATTGGATAAACGAAGCAAAGGAGGAATGGAAGAATGACGAAGAAGTGTGGGCACTTATTCGAAAGTTACAACAAGATTCTAGTACGTCTGATACATTTAGCTGGAAAAATGATTCGTTATGGTACAAAGATTGCTTATACCTCTGTAATAATTCCCAGCTAAAACAAAATATTCTTATGGAATTGCACACTTCTCCCTTAGGAGGGCACTCAGGATTTTTAAAAACTTACCACAGGGTTAAGAAGGAATTTTTTTGGGACGGCCTTAAATCAGATATTCAAAAGTTTGTGGCGGAATGTTTGGTTTGCCAAAAAAATAAAGTTGAAACAATTAAGACACCGGGTCTATTACAACCTTTATCCATTCCAAGCCAACTTTGGGAGGAGGTTTCAATGGATTTTATCACAGGGTTACCAAAGTCTGAGGGAAAGAGTGTTATCATGGTGGTAGTTGACAGACTTACCAAGTATGCACACTTTTGTGCATTATCACATCCATTTAAAGCCAGTACAGTTTCTATTGCATTTATGGAAACAATTCAAAAGCTACATGGAAACCCAAAGATTATTGTAAGTGACAGAGATCCCATTTTCACTGGAAATTTTTGGACATAATTATTTTCTTGTCTTGGTACTCAGTTAGCTCATAGCTCATCTTATCATCCTCAATCTGATGGGAAAACTGAGATAGTAAACAAATGTTTGGAAGGATATCTTCATTGCTTTATATCTGATAAACAGACACAATGGGTCAAATGGTTACCTCTGGCTGAATGGTGGTATAACACTTCCTTCCATACAGCAACAAAAATGACCCCATTTATGGCACTTTATGGGTATCAACCACCATCCATCACATCATATTTAAGAGAAAATTCTAAGGTTTAGGCAGCGAACATCAACAAAAAGTCTTCCAACTCCTAAAGGATAACCTCGTGTTGGCATAGAGTAGAATGAAACAACAGGAAGATCAACATCGCAGTGAAAGAAGTTTTGATGTAGGTGATTGGGTATTCCTACAGCTACAACCATATAAGAAAATGTCCATCAAGCAAGCTAAGAAGGATAATAAATTATCACCAAAGTATTACGGTCCGTATAAGGTGTTGCAAAAGATTGGTACTATGGCATACAAATTGGAGCTTCCTGCAGCTTCTCGATTGCACCCAGTTTTCCACGTTTCATGTTTAAAGAAGGTTATAGGCGACAAGCTCTCAGTTCAAATAATATTGCCAGAACTTGACGAGGAAGGAAAAATTATATTGGAATCAGAAGCAGTCACAGAAACAAGAACTCGACAGCTACGAAATCAATCAATTTTAGAGTATCTTATCAAGTGGAAGAACTTATCCATTGAAGATTCCACATGGGAGGATGACAATTTTATGCAGAAGTATCCAGAATTACTCAAGCGTTGAGGACAACACTTTTTTGAAGGAGAGGGGCATGTTGGGTCCCTATAATACTAGTGATTACCCAATTACTATTGTAGTTATATCCCTTATTAATATTGTTGTGCCCCTATTGCCCCCATATTGTTATTACTGTGCCCCATATAATCCCTCTATTGTTATTTTTGTGGCTTTATATTATTATTGTTAGGTCGGCTGGATTATATTGTGACTCCTTAGACTCCTATATATAGAAAGGAGGTTTTGTCATTTGAATCATCCAATAATTGTTCATTTATGTAATGTAAAGGAGGTTGCCCCCTTGAAGAGGCTGAATTCTAAGGCGTTGATCTATCTTTTCTATCTTTTCTTGAGCTGGTTTCATAACAATTTCCGTATTCTTTAAGTCTTTTTCCCAAAGAGGCAAACTTTAGTAGTGGATTGGTTGAGCCCCAAATCAGCTTAAGGATCACTTTCTTGCTTGATCAACAAGAGGGTTGATCTGATATCTCTTCTCCATTGGTAAATGAAAGTCATATTTTAAAGCCATTGGAGATTGAGAGAAGGTAACTAGACCTAGTTGAACCAGTCGAAACCATCATTCCAAATGGAAAAGGAGCTACTTTAAGGTCTGGACCAGGTGGTCATCCCCCATGTTGTTGCAACGATTTTCGAGGCTTCAACATAATGGTGCTAGAAAGAGGACCTGAAACTTGTTGTCTTTTGGAGTCCTTTAAATTTTAACATTTTATTTAATCACGATTGCTCCTCTTAAACTTCCAATTTGGAGTTGTATCCATGGATCTGCATCTTCCAATACTCCACCCGAAGTGGTAAGAATCTTGTCTTAGGTAAAGTTCAATGGTAAGAGAAATTCTTCTGCTTTTAATCATGTCTTTCAATTTATTTGAAAGGTTTCAAATTATGATTTTCAAGGACTTGATGAAGGCATTTTATGCAGAATTTTTACTCTCACATTTGCGGCAAAAGCTAGAAACTAGTGTAGAACTCTTCCGATTGCCTCAATTCACAGCTGGAATCAATTTGTTATAATTTTCATTTGTAAATTTGACGGCTATGACTATGATCAGGTACGTGATGAAATTGAATATCTACGAAAAGAAAATGAGTCTGTTAGAGATTTTAATATTCGATTTCATTTGAATTGTTTAAAATTTAATGTCAAAGATAAACTTATGAAAGAAGAATCACTAGATTGGTTTGAATATATTTGTTCTCTTCCTCCCATTCCCAATCCATATGAAATTAGTTCAAGATTTGTTCCATCCCCTTCCAACATAAATGAGAATTTCAATATGGATGTCCAAATAAATTGTGATGAAGTGGTTTCACAAAGCTTGGAAAATATTTCTAATCAAATGCAAAAAGACAACAATAGAAATTTTGGAGAAAGAACCGCTTTGAAATCTGAAAGCTACTTTGAGGTAAATTCAAAAAATCAAATTAGAAATCAGCGAGTGCAAACAGCAATCAAAATAAATAATAAAATGCAAACTACTATACAAATTTCTGAATTTTTCCATGATGAACAAATGCCGAAATCAGAGCAGCAAAACAACCTTCTTCAAGAAAGCATTAGCACGCAAAGGAATGATTTAGAATCTAAAATTTACAATCAGCGTAATGTACAAGAGTTCTCAAACCAAGACATTTTTAAATGCATTATTTCAGATTCACATCTTCCCCTTTACCCTAATATTTTTAATGATGGTAATTTATCCCCTCTTGGTATTAATGATATTTCAGAAAATAAAGAGAATGAGCTAAATAAATTACCAATAAGTTTTTATCAAGATAGAGAAACAATTATTAATCATCCTTTTGCTATTAATGAACATGACATTTTTATTCCTTTTTGTTTTGATATATTGGATGAGATCGAATGGAATTCTAGAGAATATTGTGAAGTCATTTATGATAATTACTCTAACATTGAGGAGGTCGATTTTTATTCTTCTAAAGAGAGTCCTCATGAGAAAATTCAAATAACATCTGAGAATGAGGGACATTTCAATTTACAAATTATTCCAACTAATCCTTATTCTAAAACAACAAATTATCTTCATGATTTCACTATTCAAGAAAACATTCCAATTTATGATTCATATCATGATCAAGCTCTCATTCTTACTCATAATCATAATTCGTTTTCTAATTCACAAGTTGGAATCGACAATTACTCAAATTTCATAATTTTAACCAATCCTTGTGAAAAAATGAATTATTTTAGAACGATCCCAATTGCGCTGTAACATTAATTGTAACAATAGTGATTTCATTTTATTTTTGTTTCCTCACTTCTTTTGTTTAAAATCAGATTTTATTTCTAATTTTATTTTTCAGATTTTTGATACTTTACGCTGGCATATTGAGCACTTTACTATCATACATTCAATGATGCCTTGCCCTGTTGGAAAATTGAAGTTTTATATTATAATTAAGAGCATCAAGAGCTATTAATATTTCTATTTCAATCAATGTTAATGTTTCATCAAAAGCTTCTATCTTCTCAAATGCAATGTTAAAAAGAGAATGTATTTTTACAATCTGGCCAGCAATCCAATTTAATTAATAATTTTCCATTTTATTTGAAAGATTTCCATCCATTTTTCATTAGCTTATTTGAAAAATATTTGGAAATTTTTCCTTCAAGGAAGATTGTCAATAGTTTAAGATTTGTACATAACACTAACAATTTTTTCCAGACCTTTGAATGTAAAAGTTCATATCCACAATCTGGCTTGTTATCTCTTCGTTTAAACATTTCCCAATCCTTAATAGAAATTCATCCAAATTTCTATGATCCAATTGGTATTCCATTGGAAAGGAAATTTCAAGAGAAGGAGATTTTAATTAACTTGCTAACAATAACTGTAAATTCTATTTACAAATTTATTTTCCTTAGTTTAGTTAGATTTGTATTTTTATTACTAACATTTGAATTGTACATACATGCAGGAATTAAAATGAGAAAATGGTTACATTAGAAATATGACTATATCTAGTTATTTTCATGTATATGGTTAGAATAGGAGTAGAATTAATTTAGTTAGTTTGTTTTATGTAGTTATTTTGTTTTTAACAGTTGTGCAGATTAAAAAATAAAATAAAACAAAGCAATCAGCCCTTCTCATACATGTTCAGTGAAACATTTTCTTCCTATCAAAAAGTTTTAATTCCTATTTTCCTTTTTTTAAATTTTCTTGCAGCAATACCGCTACCCATGAATACCTCTCTGCCTATGTCGAATAATGTATTGACAAAATTTAATTGAGTATGCACCTGGCACACATTTAAATTTGTGTTGATATTCTTCCACAATTAGTGGCTTTATCCCATTCGGACCTTTAGTTTATTATCTGATGTTGTAATATGTATCATATTCAATTACTAAAGGCATTATTGAATAGTCACCATAACAATACAGGTTCTTCTCAAGTTATTCGAAATAAGCAGGGGTAATAAATTGCTGTTTCAATTCAAAAGGGAAGACTATTTTCATATTTATTTCTGGTAAATTTTATATTTCCTGAACATGAATAAGCAGATTTTTTAGGTTGATTGCACACTCTGATTTAAAATAAATAATGATATGATTTTGAACAAAGTCAGAATTTTGATAAATCGAAGAAAGAATTTGAAGATTCATGAGGTAAAATCTACAGACAATTTCCTTCCGGGTACGCATTTATAAATTTATTTTCATCTATTATTAGTTTCTTTTTTCTTTAGTTTATTTTTGATTCTTGTTCTGTTTCATTTGTAGGCTTTCATTTATTTTCAAAACTTAAAATAAGCAACAAATGCATTTCAAATTTGCAATAGGTTCAGAGAAATTTTATTTGTGATTCATTAGAATTTGAGCATTTTTAATTTTGTTTTCATTCATCATTTCAATTTGATTTTCATATTGCTGATACTACGGTGAATACATATTCGCAATACTACCATCCCGCTCATCTTCATCAATAATTTCATTCCGATATTACATCATCCACTTCACAACCATTTGTAGCGAAATATTTCATCCGAAGTAGCTCTTAGCATTTTTGATAACAAATTGTTCATAAAAGATCTCCGATGTATTACCTCGCTCATATGTCATATCGCATTTCGCATATCGGAGGTTTGTAGTTGAATATACTTCCATTATCATGAATCGCCGATCTCTGAAAATGACTTTACTAATATTGCAATGACCACATAATTCCAGACCCGATATGAAATTCAAATCAAGTTTATAAAATATCGCGTCCATTCAATCACAATAATGGTAGGAGCATAACTTTAAAAGGGCCGATGTCTCGGATCCGATATGTTATTAAATTTTCATCATAAAGTTATCGGGTCCACTCTTCATCGCATATCGGCATCGCAAGAATCGTATTGTGTTACATCAGGTACCAAAAGTTCGCCAATCGCCGATTAGCAATCGCTACATCGCATTTTTATTTATGCTCACATCACATCTTCGAATCTGTGATGTGCGTTGTGCGATGTGGGAAGCACAATGTAAATATTCTCCGATCCCCGATATAATATTTCTTCAATGATGCGATCGCTCCATCTCATCGCACATCTTCTCATTGCATGTTTTCATATCGGCAATTTGCCATTGCAATCTCCGATGCGATAGCTTCCAATGCATGCCTCTGAGCCATTAACATTTAATCGATATATGGCATAGCAACAAAGGTGAAGTCTTGCAAATTAAACTTGAAGCATGGTGAAGAAACATGTGATGTGAATCATCTGATATGGCGATGTGTTATTTTAAAAGCGAGCTTGGGTAACCACTATGGTAAGAAAGAAGTTGATGACAAATTTGCAGCATATTCAAATCATTTCGATTTCTCATATATTTCAGTTTTAAATATATAATTCCATAATTAAAAAAGAAATTCAAGACCTCTCTATCTTCATATTTAAATTTTATTATCTTGGATTTGGTTTTGATTCTGGACAATTTATAAAATCATGGAGTTTATATTAAACTTATAATATTTTGAGAAACAGTTATTACTGCAAATTTTCATTCTCATTTCTGATGTCTTTGTTTTCCCTTGAACACTAAGCATTCCGTTTTTGCATTTTACTGCTTACTTTAGTTTAAATAAATAAATAATGATTTTGGGTTATAAGATTTTGGTTAGTTTGACTTCTTCATATTTTTAATGTTAATTAAAATAAGAAGTCAGCTAGTTTGGAGAAACTGATACTTCTCAGGTAATATAAAAAACAATCATCCAATGGTAAAATTCATCTACCCACTTTCATTAATTTCCATTTCGTTACTTTAGTTTTAGTTTTGTTTTTCTGACATAAAAATTTGTTTTGCAGCTCTTCATAAAAGCTTCCAATCCTCTGCCGGATCATATTTTCGAAGTCCTATACTCTTCTCCTAGTTTTATTTCAAGAAGCAGCGATAATCTTCATTGAAACAGCTACACTAGGAAGTTTCTGAACCTTTAGTCTGTTTCTTTAAGCATTCCTTTTATTAGAAAATGATTAAGATGATGCTTTGAAACAAGAAGATTGATATCAGACATAAAATTTTCATTGTGGCTAAATTTTATCGTCACTGCTTTCCAAAAAGCCTAAAACATTTACAACTCTACAAGGTATGATTTTTCTGAATCTCAACATAAGAAGGAATGATTACATGATTATTTTCTTTTACTTCATGTTGTTGAGACATTGGTATAACCATTCTTGTTAGAGTTTGTATTTCAAAACTTGGATTTTCCTTTCACTTTTCAACTTCTTTCATTTTTATTTATGTTTGCTGATTTCTTTCTCATTTTAGCTTAAGAATTCTTTTCCTTTCGTTTTCAGTTTTGATTTTGGTGACTTTGCTGTGGTTTATATGGAAGGTCTACTTGTTACCTAACAGTGGTCGGTATACATGGACAAAAATTGTTAATAGTCACCTATTAGCTTTTTCTTAAATCTATTAACAAAGTTTGATTTTCTTATCATAATGGTAGACATACTTAAGGAAGAGATTACCAAAACAAAAGAAGTTGACAAAGTATCATAAAATCTGAAAAAATTATTTTTTCATCAAAATTGTAATCATTTTGAGATTTCAATATTTTATTAAGATCTTTCAAAGTTCTATTATCATTCAAGAAAAGTTATTTTTAATCAAGTAAAGACACTTTACAGAAAAACACCTTTAACTCTGAAATTGTCATTCTTAACTCTTAAGGAGTCAATGATTCTCCTCGTCCCAAAGAGTGGCATATGAAAATTTTGAGTGAATAAGTTTGTTTGCACATTTTGGGTTCTAGATCTAATATTCTGTGGCTAGATCTAGATCTAGGTGGCTAGGTTCTAGATCTAATCCTCTGCGGCTAGATCTAGATCTAATCCTATCTGCTGCCTTATTTCTTTGTGGTTGGGTTCTACGGGCAAGTAAAATATGGCTCCTAGCTTCGCGAAAATAGCTGCTGGCTCATCTGCTTTTGGAGGGCAAGCTCCTGCCCATATTTTCAGTGAAGCCCCAACACCCACTGTCCAGGTGGTCTAAGCCTCACTCGATAAGGCTTTGAAGTTTTCCGAAAGTGCTCTAATCTTCCGGTTCAATGGTTATTGGCCGCAACTGACAGCTCTCCACAATTGGATCTCGGAGGTATGGAAGCCTATCATTTCTGATGAAATTAATATCTACCCCTGTGCTAGGGGTTTCTTTATAGTAGATTTTGAAAATCCTGAAAGCAAGCAATGTATTCTAGATTCCGGCCCTTGTTTTGGGAAAAGTCAGGCCTATTCATGAAGCCATGGAACCCATCATTCGATCCCTCTACAACAGTCATAACCTCAGCACCAATTTGGGAGAGATAGCCAAGCCTACCCTTACATCTCTGGAATCTCTCCTCGCTAAAAGCCATTGGAAATGCAATTGGGAAATTTTACTGCAAATGCCCAGAAACAGAGGAATATGTCAGAACCACTTATGCACGCATATGTGTGGAAATGGACTTCAGCGCCGGATTCCCAGCTAAAATAAACCTAACAAGTAAAGACTATGTGTGGAACCAAAAACTTGATTATGAAAGTGTCCTCTTCAGATGCCGATCCTACTTTGAGATAGGCCATCTAGCAAAAAATTTCCCAAAAGCCTCCCATAAAAATTTTGCTAGAAAAAACCACCACAGATCTACATGGTGGGAAGGAACACAAAAATAACATTACACTGTCATCAAAGAAGAATACTCTAGAGAAAACTCTGAATCACAAGAAATTGGGCAAGAAAGAAACAAATTTCAAGACAAGCAGGGAGAAAGCCCCGCCCAAAAAATCAACAGTTATGAGGATTTGAATACTGCACAAAATAAATCTTCATTTAACAGCAAAGCAGATCTCCTAGACCAAACTTCTTCTCCGACTATCTTCAAAAGGACGAACACAATAGATCGCGAAGCTAAGACACCAATGTCCCAAGAACCAGAAGAGATAAAGGAGATGCAAGATAAAGGAAGCTGGAAGACCGTAGAGAAAAAAAAGAAAGCTATAGCACCAATCTCGCCAAGAAAGATGAGGAGCCAGATAATTAAAGACTAAGAAAACTATAGGTCCGATAGACCAATTTGGTTTCAGTGGACGTTAACCACCACCACCACCATCATCATCATATTTCAATTAGTTAGATTTATATTAATTAATGACAGTTTATTAAATAATTAGTTTAGTTTATAATTAACAATTAAATTAGAATTAATTATTAGATAATTAGAATTCTAATTTAGGATTAAATTTTTAATTAAAAATTCTGATTTTTTAGCCCAGCAACAGAAATTCCAGAATTGTGCCAGTTTTGACTCATCAACTTTGGAGGCTCATAGATTGAGTTATACTTGGCCAAATAAGGCCCAAGACGGCTCATTGGAAAGATAAAATCAAGGAGAACATTTCTGAAGAGATTTGACTAACAGATTTAGTCATTTATTGGGTCAAAAATCGGGTAGAAGATCAAGCTCCGAATTTTGAAAACAAAATCAATTTTCTGGGTTTTATTTTCTTCATTTTCATTTGCCCAAGCCTCTTCTAATTGCAGATTCGCTCATCAATAATATCCTTGGCCAATTGCTACTAGCCTAATTTTTTTGCTATTCATTGACCTAAAAAAAGCTCTGATGCTGAAACGACTGTGGAAGGAAAACCTAGCAGCCGCCGCCGCCATTGAACGAGCTCACGCTGTCTGTAGCAGACGCTGTCACTGACAGTCCTATGGAAGCTGAGGTAGGAGGGGAGAGCTCTGCCTCCCCTCCAAAAGGAACAAATCGCACTGACAAACAGCCAATCGAAGAGATACGACACCCTGCAACCAAAGACGTAGAGAAGGAAACGGAAAAGCAACAGCAGCCAGACAGGACGACGTCCTTAGATAGACCTGCAGAAGAGGAAGAAAGCAATGGACATCAAAATGTAACAGGCCCCTCTCAGACAAAAGTGACTTCAGCTACTTGTATCCCAAAAGCAGCGGAAACAATCAAGATTGAGTTACCAAGCCACCATATTAATGGGGAAATCCAATTTATGCAAGATTACGCACTCATTGGAAAGTTCTTGGGCTTTTGGCCCACAGAGAAAGCCCTCCAGGGCTGGATAGCCTCCAAATGGAAGCCCAAAGGACAAGTTACATTACAGCTTGGCCCAAAGGGCTTCTTCACAGCTATCTTTAACTGCCTAGAAGACAAAACCAGGATATTTGAAGGAGGCCCGTACTTCTTCAACTCTTCTGGCCTATATCTAACAAATTGGAAGCCTCGCTTCAATCCTGACAAAGAAGACTTCAGCTGGGCACCTGTATGGATCAGAATGTATTCCCTTCCGGTGGAATACTGGAGAGAAGAAACTTTAGCAAACATAGGCAACAAACTGGGATCCTTCATCAAAGTGGCCACAGAAACAAAGACGCGAAAATACACCTCATATGCCAGGATCTGCGTCAAAATGCACCTCACCAAGACCTTAGCGGACTCGGTAAGTCTTTTTCATGATGATTATGAATGGAAACAAACTCTTGACTATGAGCACATCCCTTTTCGTTGTAGAAAATGTCATGAGCATGGTCATCTCTTCCGAGATTGTCCCCTAAATGTGCAGCCTAAATTCCCTTCCGGTGAAGGTAACCTTGACCCTGAAGGCTTCACAAAAATCCCAATCCGTCGCCGTCATGGAAAAAAAACTCAAGCTAATCATGCTCCTGCATTCAAAGCTCCCCCTCAAAATCGTTTCTCTGTTTTAGCCTCACAAGATATTCCTGTCATGCCTGAAGCAGATACTCCTGATCCTCTGCAACATTCCCAGACATCCCCCAACAGATCTGAGCCAACCTCATCAACTTCTGCACTTCCCATCCATGCCGAAATACCCTCCTCTGCCTCAGAGCCAGGGGCTCTAGTTTCCTCCAAAGGAAAAACCATGTTAAACGAACCCACTCAAGAGTCGGATATGGATTTAGATGCCGCTCTAGCTCTAAGTCTTCATGATCAAACTATGGAGAACGCTCTCATTGCTGCAAATGATATGGAGGAAGATCGAGAAGATGTTGATCTCGAGGAATTTGACATATCCAAGCTGGACATATCCAAACTGGAAGCTGCATGCAAGCAAAAGGAGTATAACTCAATCCCTCCCTGGCAATTAGACAAAATAGAAGGAGTACTCACAAGAGTACAACATCACAAAAGTTTGGGCATCCAAGGAGGCAGTCATTGGGATGGAAGAAAAATCATCAAAGAACCAAAGAAAAGGGGCAGAAAAACAGACTTACAGCGCACCATAGCAGTAGGTGAAATACTCATGGATTCGGGGCAATTCCCCAAGTTGACCAAGTTCTTCAAGCCCAAATCCCCGTCTACATGAAGCTACTCTCATGGAATATAAGAGGACTAAACAGTCCCACGAAGCACAGAGTAATTAAAAACATCATAATGAAAGAAAAACCAGCAATAGTATTGATCCAAGAAACAAAATGTAGCAGCTCAACAATAGATAGTCTCAGCAGCAAAGTATGGGCAGGTAGCAGTTCGATAGCAGTGGACTCCTCTGGAGCCTCCGGAGGCCTGGCCATCTTATGGAATCCTCAGGTAGTGTCACTCGACAATTTTCATGCCACTCTGCATCTCATTCAAGCAACATTTCACCTCATTGGCACCAGCATACATGGGCATCTTACCAATGTTTACTTCCCGCAAACAATACAGCAGAAATCTGATCTCCTGGACACGATTTCCATCCTAAATGCAAACAGAAAGTTTCCTTTATGGATAGGCGGAGGAGACTTCAACATCATAAAATCTATGGAAGAGAAAAGAGGGGGTCGGACACGGCTAGATAGTGATAGCAGTAGCTTCAAGCAATTTATACAAGATAACCGACTCATGGACATCTCCACCTCAAATGGCATCTTCACCTGGTCAAACAAAAGAAAAGGAGCTCACCAAATTTCTTCAAGACTAGATCGATTTTTAGTATCAGACAATGCCATACACCTAGGCGGAGAGTTCAATGCAGAAATTATCCCTCAAGGAGGCTCAGATCATTGGCCTATTCTTCTCCAATGGTCCAGACCTGGCATCAGCAGCAACAGACCATTCAAATTTGAGGCCTTCTGGCTCACTGACAGTAACTTTAAAGAGGTGGTCAATCAAGCCTGGACATCCTTCATTCCGCCGGCAGGAGCTAGGATGTATCAGTTCCAGCAAAAGCTGAAACATTTGAAGCACTCACTTAAAATTTGGAACCGAGATCATTTTGGCAATATACAGCAGAACAAACAGAAAATAGAACAGCAGATGAAAGAATTACAACAAAGATTTATTCTGGAAGGACGCACTGAGGAACAAACACAACAGGAGAAAACCCTATGGAGTCAAATAGAGGAGAGGCAAAAACAGGAAGAAATCCTATGGCGGCAAAAGTCGCGAGTAAGCTGGCTCAGAGAAGGCGAAAGAAATACTAAATTTTTCCACAAAACAACCATCCAACAGCGCATGCACAACAAAATCTCCTTTATTAATAATCAACAGGGAGATAGATTGGAAGCTCATGAAGATATGGAGAAAGAATTCACTGGATATTTCAAGGACATTCTAAAGGAACCCAATGAAAATAGAGATGAAGCAATCCAAGCCATCACTCAGCACATTCCAAAAATTATCAATGAAGATCACAACACACAACTTCTCCAGCCTGTAACGCTAAGAGAGGTAGAAGATGCCATATCTCAGCTCAAAGATGGAAAAGCGCCAGGGCCTGACGGATTCACGGCCAATTTCTTCCATGAATTTTGGGATCTCATAAAACTGGAAGTGTGGGAACTGGTGGAAGAATCCCGAAGTATGCACTGGATACTCCCATCCATCAACTCAACCTTTATTGCTTTAGTCCCCAAGGAAGCCGCCTCAAACAAGCCGGAGAAATATCGACCAATAGCACTCTGTAATGTAATTTACAAACTAATCTCAAAGGTCATTGCAAACCGTCTCAAACCGCTATTACCACTGCTCATCTCCCCAGAACAGACAGGGTACGTTGAAGGCCGGCAAATCATGGATGGAATTATACTTTCAAACGAAGTCATCCACTCTTTAAAGCTTCTCAAAAAACCAGGTATGCTTCTCAAATTGGATCTTTCTAAAGCCTTTGATAAACTCAGTTGGAATTATATACACAAAATGCTCTTAGCTTTTGGCTTCAGTGTAACCTGGTCCAGATGGATCATGAATCTAATCACATCGCCAAGCTTTTCTGTTATTCTGAATGGATCTCCCTCCCATCCCTTTCGCCCCTCTCGTGGCATCAGACAGGGGGACCCTCTATCTCCATTTCTCTTTGTTTTAATGGCTGAAGGCCTGAGCAGGCTCCTCAAATCAGCAGTTTCCTCTCAAAACATTAAAGGAATTTCTCTTCATGGGCGACCACCCCAAACTCATCAGCAATTTGTTGACGATACAATGCTCTTCGGGCATCCCTCTGCTAAAGAAGCCTCTGCTTTCAAATCCCTTCTTTCCCTCTTCTCAGAAGCTTCAGGCACCTCCATTAATGCGTCCAAATCTCAGCTTTTTTTCTTTAATACCCCTCCCTTCCTGCAAAGGATCATAGCCAGGATCCTAGGATTCACAATTTCCCACTTGCCGTCAAAATACCTAGGTGCCCCTCTTACTGATTCTGTTATCAAGCAGATTACTTGGAAATCGTTATTGGACAAAATAGAAGCCAAGCTCTCATCTTGGACTTACAGAGCTTTAAATCTAGCCGGCAGACTTGTTCTAATCAAAGCAGTTTTACAAGCTATGCCGCTCTATTTATTCTCTATTTTAGCAGCTCCGAAAGGGATTTTAAAAGAAATTCGAAATCTTCAGAGGAACTTTCTTTGGGGATCTACAAGCTTGAACCGGAAATGGGCTCTTGTCAAATGGACAGAAGTTTGCAAACCAAAATCAGAAGGGGGGCTTGGTCTCAGAGATCCGCTCCAAAGCAATAATACCATGAGTGCTAAAATCTGGTGGAACTGGGTCTCCAAGCCAAATACACCCTGGGCACAATTATGGCAGGCCAAGTATGCTCGAGGCAGTCAAGGGAATGAACTCATCCGAATAAATCCAACATCGCAGGGATCTCTAATTTGGAACAATGCAAAAACCCAAAGTAGCTTCCTTCAGGAGCATAGCTTCTGGGAAATCAACTCGGGCAAGACAACTCGATTCTGGGAAGATTCTTGGCAACAACTTCCCAAACTGGCTAATCTATTCCACAAACCGCACTGGCAAGCTCAAATGAACCAAGCAAACATTCCCTTGGTACATCAGTTCTGGCAACCGTCTACAAATCATGACTTCCAAGCATGGAAACCAGCGCGTCTCTGGCAAGCAGACTGGCAGGGAGAAGAACATGCAGATATAGATCAGGAACTCAGCAGCAGAAAGATTCGAATCTCGAATCAGCTAGACAAACTCAGATGGGGCTACACAACCAAGGGTACTTTTACAACTAAGGAAGCTCATCAACTACGATACTCCAATCTCAGAATGGCAAAAGATCAACTATGGGAGCAAGTTTGGCAAGCTGGGCATTGGCCTAAAATATCAACCTTCCTGTGGCTTCTCAGTAGAAAACGCATTCTAACCTGGGATAATTTGATCAAAAGAGGCATTGTAGGGCCTTCCAGATGCCCAAACTGCAATACAAATTGTGAAACTATCAAACATTTAATGGAAGAATGTACGCTAGCAAAACAAATTTGGGGAAGAATTGAGAAATGTAGCATGAGAACACACCCAAGGCCGGAGGACATTACAGACACTATAAGGAACTGGGAAAAATATCCATACAAATGCCGGATACTTAATTCCTTATGGCGCATTATACCAGGATTCACTTACTGGACACTGTGGAAAGAGCGAAACCACAGAATATTTAACAGTACCTCAAGATCTATAGATGATATCTGGCTCAAGCTAAAAGAACACCTACAGGAAACTCTAGCCATCAAAGTCTGGAGCAAGGATGACATGCCGGAAACTCAACAGGAGCTTTGCATTATGAAGGAATGGAATCTAAATCTCAAATACTTAGTCAAAGAGACAATTAAAACCTCCACCAGATCAGCTTCACCCTCCTTTTGGTCCCCACCTGCGCACAACTCTTATAAGCTCAATTTTGACGGTGCAGCTAAAGGCAATCCAGGACCTGCTGGTTTTGGAGGAGTTATCCGACGTCACAATGGAGAAGCAATGATAGTCTACTACGGCTCCATAGGGAAAGATACTAACAACGCTGCAGAGCTAGAAGGTCTCTGGAAAGGTATATGCACAGCTGAACAACATCATCTCTCACCTCTTGAAGTAGAAGGCGACTCACTCATCCTTATAGAGGCAGCTAAACGAATGCAAGCAGGAGCTAAGGCAGTCAAAATAGCCAAAAGTTGGAGATTATTAAATCGCCTGGAATCCCTGGAAGAAAAGCTCCAAGTTCTCCATAATCTATCCTTCCATCATGTAAGGCGGACAGCTAATCAGGTAGCTGATCGGCTAGCTAATCAGGGAGCGTCTCAGTCTATACATTTCTTCTCCGGCCCTCTGGATATGGTAGAAGATGACAAGCTCAAAAAGGATTGCATCGCTTTGGTGCATAAAGAAATCCTTCCCCCGGATGCGGGTGTCTAATCCAGAGCGACGGCAGGTACAGCTAGCACGAGGAGGACACATGGCCAGAGATAGCTGCCACGAGCCAACCGACTGCAGGACGAGGCATGCCAGGCCGAAGGTTTTAATACAGGAGCCATCGCTCCTGGGTTCAATCGCATTAATGCGGGTAGACGGTGATTGCAGAGAGCATTCATGGCGCTCAGGTTTCAAGAGCAGGCCATGGAATTTAAGATGGCAGACTAGTTTGGGGGGCGACATTCTCAGCAAGCTCAGTGCTGGAACATTCTCTGTCCCCTGGCGATTTTGGAGATTAGGAATTGGCTTGGGGAAGCGGAAATTCCGGTTTTCTACATCCTCATGGCCAGAACCAGAGAGAGGCAACCATGCCGAAGAGGGCCGGGTCGCGGAGCACCAGGTCGCCCTCCTGCAGCAGCAGAGGCGCATCACCATTGTTGTTGTCGTTATTGTTTCCGCAGAGCTGGAATTCCCCACCTGCAAGCATCCATGTTCTTGGACTCTGTCGACCCGACTGAACAACCGCCAAGGCCACCGGTGCTTCCGGCTTTTGGCTCAACCATCTTCAGGCTGGGCAATCTCAATGTCCACATTTCAATTCTCTTTGTTAGAGATGCAGAGGAGGAACACGAAGAAAATGACAGCAGAGTTCCAACCTCTGCAAATCTGGAGAATAAGGCAGAGGAACAAATGGAGGAAGCAAAGGGAAAGGAGCCAATTCACGCACAGGCGCAGGAAGCGTCGACGTCTAAAGCTGGAGAGGACCCGAACGAGGAGCTGGTGGGCTTTGGATACCCGATTGTGGAGATGGAGCCGGAAGAAATGGAGCCCGCAGACTAATTTCTCTAGTCATCCCCATGCCAGGTTCATTTTGATGATTTTGGGTCTCGGTCGTCTGGTCATGTCCTATAATTCTCTGTCTTGTTCGAGTCTTGAGAGTGGGTCTGGTCATCTCTTTAAAGGTCATGCTCTGTTTGTTATTAAGTCTTTCAGTTTAATCTGGGAGTTCGCTAATACTCAAGGTCACCCCTGCGTGGGTCGTTCTGCTTCAGTCTCGGCCCCTGCGTGGGCACTGTCAAAGTTAAACTCTGTTTTTTGAGGTAGTTTTGGGGCAGCCAATGCACAGTGCTTGCAATTCTCAGCTGCTTTACCACAGAGCCATAGTTGGCCATGGAAAACTTGTTTCTCTGCTTGTACTTTATTCCTGTATATAATATAATTCCCTAGAGTAGTCTTACTGAGAAAAAAAAATATCCTTGGCCAATTAAACCATCCCAGGCATCAATAGAGAGCTTATATTTTATTTTGAATTATTTACTTAAATTGAATTTGATTGGATTTATGTTAATGCCAGAACTGATATTTTGATTTTATTGTTGCATCTTAATTCATCTTGATTTCTTTTTGCAGGAAAATAGTAGAAGATATATGGAGAAAAAGATCTCAATCAATGAGAATGCTCCCGCAATTAAAGATGAGAATTTTGAGCAAATAAATTGATTGGACAAATTTTTCTTCAACAAACTTTCCTCTCAAGAATTCCTTTGCAAATATTATAAATAGCAGATTGCAGAATGTTAAAAGGGTTGCTCTCCTCTGCAATTCTGGAATTCTAAAAGCACTTTTGTAACAGGGATTTAGAGTTGTAGGTGGGAGGAGTGGAATCTCAGATCTAAGGATTATTGAGGTTTTTCTTTTACATTCTGAGTTATGTATAATGAACAGAGTTTGCACTATTGTAGCTCTAGTTTTGAAAGTAGAAGCTCAGGAATTGTAAATGACTATTCATACTGGAGCTGGAGAAATGGATTCAATAAATTGGTATTTTGTATACTATTATTTTAAATGCTGGTTTTATCTTATGATAGTAGAATTGTGTCAATTTACTTACATATTTGTGCACTTTTGTTGGTATGGGTAATTTGTCCCTATTTTATGTTATTATTATCTCTGCTCTTATGGGCCGAATTCTATTTTTTGAGTAACTATTTACTCATAAATTTGTCTTTTAATACCGATTTAATAAATAGTGATATGTTGTGAACTTCTTCCACATATTATTATTTAATAATTCAAGTTACTGATTAAATGATCAATATCATTTTGTGAACTTCTTCCTAAGTGTTGTTGATTGATTATTTCAGTTAAGAGGTCTCAATAGGATGTGTGTGGTATTCATAATGTCAGTTAATTGAACTACTTCATTAGCTTGATATTCATTATAAGCCAGACATATTTAAATCCCAATATTTTAAATAGCTGCTCTTGGTTGGGTTAGATCTATATCTGCCTAATTGAGATAGGATTAAGATAGTTTCTTTTGCTTGCATCTTAGAATAAGTTTGCATTTAGATTAATTTCCGTATTCTTTTAAGTCCTTTTCCCAAAGAGGCAAACTTTAGTAGTGGATTGGCTGAGCCCCCAAATTAGCTTAAGGATCACTTTCTTGTCTGATCAGCAAGAGGGTCGATCTAATGTATCTTCTTCATTGGTGAATGAAAGTCATATTTTAAAGCCATCGGAGATTGAGAGAAGGTAATCGGACCGAGTTGAACCAGTCGGAATCACCATTCCAAATGGAAAAGGAGCTGCTTTAAGGTCCGGACCGGGTGGTCATTTCCCATGTTGTTGCAGCGATTTTCGAGGCTTCAAGACATTGGAAGGAATATTTGACTCCCTCACTAAATGATCCAAACCTCAATAAGCTTCATGGACCATGTTTCATAATATTTTTAGACTGGATCCACCTGTCTCAAACAAACATCAAAAATTGTAAGCCACCTTTCATCATATTTTTAAACTGGACCCACATCCAACATTATGCTCAATACCATTTAACCACTTTGAAACCAAATACTGAATCAAATCATCTAATCACTGAGAATACTAAATCAATACTAAATCACCATAACCATATTATACCAATGCACAACCACTCATCAATATACCAAGCTATAAATCAATTGACTAAGTAACCAGTCATGAATAAAGATAATAGCCACTATGATATCAACACAGTCAATGAAAACCCTGATCATATTTTATTCAGAATGTATACACGACTATTTTCAAGAGATTCTATGTATATACGTGATTCCTCTGATACAACCCGCATACAGATCTCATAATACTAGCCACTAAATCATTTAGCTAACTAAATCAAGTACTGAACCAATTATAGATCATTGAACCATACCCAATCACACTTTTGTAGCATTATAAATGATCAGTATATCAATCCTCAAATAAATCGACCCAATCAACACTGCCAGATAGAAATCATCATGATCAAGACATCATTGACAGACAACAAAAAATAGAACATTCATCATCAACTGTGATCATTAAGCATCAATTCAAACCCTAGTATATATACACGACCTTCATAAAATAGATCTGCGTATATACATAATTACCATGCATAACACCCCCGTATATATATATATATATATATACTGAATAAATTATCACAAAATTTATACGCAACAGTGCTGAACCAACTTTGTGTATGTACACAACTAACCAGAAGCAAACCTACATATAGATATTGAATTACTGAATTAAACCTTCACTACAAACACAACTCACGTTCCACATGCTTCATTGTCAAAACTATGAAAACACATTCAGATCACAACATCATTATAACCACAGATATATCATTGTTAACTACTTAAACATTTGCAACAATCAAATCAATCAAGTATATATTTCAACATATATTCAGATCTTTCAAATCCGAATCTCCTCCTTGCTTCCTGGTGCACACATGTTCCAAATCAAATCACACATGAATAAGCCATACATTGCACACCCATCACCTTGATCTCCATATCCTTGCGTATATTTTGCTTTAGCCAATATCTTAGGTAAATTCCTTGGTATTGTTGTTAGCATTTGTTGATGGGATCAAATAAACATTGTCGCGTCAATTACTATGGGAAAATACCATGATAATGACCCCTAATATCTAGATTTCCATGGTTCGTATTATGTATGTGACTTTTTCTCCCAAGACCTGCATATGTACGTGACTCTTCTTCACAAGAACTACGTATACTTTCTCAAACTTTAGTTTTGTCATCCATCTGTAATTAAATTGTCATTTCTCTGCCCATATATTCTATAGCATCTGTGTTGAAATGTGGCAACAAGAATATT
This sequence comes from Pinus tabuliformis, assembly GCA_031772625.1. Lineage (NCBI taxonomy): Eukaryota > Viridiplantae > Streptophyta > Pinopsida > Pinales > Pinaceae > Pinus > Pinus tabuliformis. The sequence continues at coordinate 1,312,546,374 of CM062809.1, forward strand.
CCAATTTAATTTGTCCTTGAATTAAATTGTGAATTAAAATCAAATTGTCTTAACAACTACTTGGAAATAATTAATTAATTCATTTTGAATTAATTTGTTGGAGAAATTCAAGTTAGAAGTCTTTCTGAAGTCATGCAAGAGTTATCCCTTAAATCAAGGAGATAAGATTGAGTTATATTTTAGTTGTAATTAGTTAACTTAGTTTATTGAGTTAAGTCCAGTTAAATTAGTTCCAAACTGTTTGAGGAACTAAAAGTGAGTTAATAGTTAGTTGATGCATGCATGCACTCAACTAATGCTACTCTAGTTAACTGAAGATTCCCTCATCAGGAACTCATGCATATCTATTCTAAAAAAGACCCAATTGAGTTAAATGTCAAGGATAGTGTACTATCAGTTGCATGTGTTTTCTTATAAAGAAAACTCATGCATGCAGTCAAGGCATCATTCCTTCAGGATTGCACAGTTCTGACAGTGTGTGAGAGAGTGTTCCACTTGGTAACAAGAGAATCATCCCAGAGGAACAATGCAAGGAAATAGGAGCTTGGAGGGCAGAGAGGAAGGCTTGAGAGAAGCCAAGATTGCCTGTGAGCATCTGTGAGGATTGTACTGAGAGCTAGCTAGCCGTGAGAGATAAGGCTTTGTATAACTCCTATGTATTTCCACCTAGTATGATAATATAGATAGTGTGGGGTTTTTAGCTGAGGCTTTCCCCAAAGTATTTTCATGTGTATTGTGCATTGATTCTTCTTCTTCTGGTTATATTGTTCAGCTCAATCTTTAAGCTTCCGCAAATTGATAGTAGAAGTAGGTTATAGTATTCTTCTTTGATTTATATTGCATTATCAGGTTAACCTACCATCAGATTTTCTACATGGTATCAGAGCTGGATTTGTAGAAATTATTCTACATGGTATCGAAGCTGTGAACAATATACTGAGAAGAGAATTCGAACTTTGAAGTTCGGGGTTGCAGGTGAAAATCGAATTCATATCATACTTCAAGGTTGGCCAATGGCGTTCTATGGCTTGAGACTCGAGTATGCCTTGGAAGGTAGCTCAAATTACATAGCATGGAAAGATATAATGGAGGCTGTATTAGAAGACAATGGCTTGAAGGAATTCATTGATCAAGAAACCCCAAAGCCAACTTCAACTAATGCAAAAGAGTTGGCTGAGTGGAAGAAGTGTGTGGCGAAGGTGAGACGGATCATCCTTGAGGGAGTTCGAGACCATATTGTCTCGAGTCTCCATGGGAAGGATACTCCATTTTCAATGTGGAAGACATTGAAGGACCTCTACCAGAACAATAGCGACCAGAGGAAATTGGCGCTCAAGGATAAGCTTCAAAGAATCAAGATGGAGAAGGGCGATACTATTTCCACATATCTCAATAAGCACCACCTGTAGAGATGAGCTTGGTGGTGTGGGAATAACTATTGCCGGTGAGCCTTGCTCTCCTTGGCCTTCCAAAGAGTTGGAATAACTACCAAGACTCTGTGAATGGAAGGGAGAAACTGCCGGATTGGGAATGACTGTGGTCAAATCTTATGCAGGAGGAGATCAGGAGGAGCACACGAGATGGTTCTTCATCCAAGGATGATGATGAAGAAAATCTGGCCTTAGCAAGTAAGGCAAGGAAAGGGAAGGGGAAGGCTTCCCATTTCAAATCGAATTATTCTCATGGAGGGAAGAAGGGTGACATGTCTAAAGTGAGATGCTTTAATTGTCACAAGATGGGACATTATGCGACTAATTTCCCATCAAAGAAGTCCAAGAAGGGATCCTCAAAAGGATCAGAAGGTGAGGCATTAGCCTCTCAGTTAAAAATGGACTTTACCCTCATTGCATGCATGGTGTCATCGATGATGGGTTGTGTCTGGTATCTTGACAGTGGAGCCTCATCCCACATGACCGGTGATAAAAATTTATTCAGTGGCTTGGAGGAGAAATACCTCAAGATGCGCATAGATATGGGTGATGATGAAAGCTATAGTGTTTCAGGAGTGGGCATGGTTGCTTTTCAGAGGGAGCATGGAGCTCCTCTCACCTTGACATATATGAAGTATGTGCTTGGACTGAAGAAGATCTTGGTATTAGTCGCGATGTTGGAGGAAAAAGGCTATGATGTTGTCTTCAGTAAAGGAAAGGCGTTCCTAAGACACATAGCCACGGATTAGACCAAGAGGATAGGGATTCGAGTGAAGAATCTCTATAAACTAGAGGTATATGATCGTGTAGCATTGAGTACAAAAGTAGAATTGGTACAAATCTAAGAAATTTGCAAGTTGTGGCACAGGTGGTTGGGCCATTTGCATCATGGGGCTTTGAAGATAATGCAACAGATATCTATAGGACTTCCCAAAGGTAAACTTGAGCAAGTTGACACATGCAAAGGTTCAACCTTGGGAAAGTACACCAAGTCTTCCTTTCATGATCGAGACAGTTGAGCAGAGGCTATCTTAGAGCAAGTTCATATTGATGTGTGTGGAGCATTCTCGACGGCATCCACAACGAAGCAAAGGTATTATGTGATTTTCATTGATGACTATTCTCGTAAATGCTAGATTTATTTAATGCAGAAGAAGGACCAAACTTTCACAAAGTTTTGTGAGTTCAAAGCTTTGGTCGAGAAAGAGTCAGGGAAGAAGATCAAGGCCTTGAGAAGCGACAACGGTGTAGAATATGTCTCTCAAGGGTTTAATGAATTCTGTGTAGCGGAAGGAATTAAACGTGAGTTAATGGCACCTCATAACCCACAGAAGAATGGGGTGGCCGAGAGGAAGAACAAAACTATTGTAGTGGCAACATGGGAAATGCTGCATGACTAAGGCCTACCACTTCACTTGTGAGCTGAGGCATGCAACACAGTGGTCTATTTGCATAATAGAAGCCCACATTGCATACTTGGGATGAAGACACCAGAGGAAGCTTTCTTCTGTAAGAGACTAGATGTGGGTCACTTCAGGATCTTTGGCTCATCGTTATATTGCCATGTGAAAAAGGATGCACGAAAGAAGCATGAGTCGACAACAGAGTTGGGGATATTTATGGGGTACAATGATACACCTCACAACTATCTGGTGTACTTGCCTACTAGTCAGAGGACAGTGGTTCACAGAGATCTCAAGTTTGATGAGCAGAAGACCATGCGATTTCCCTTGAGAGGGAGCTCCAACTACAGGCTGTGGAGGAACTATTGGTTCCTAAGGAGGAGGAGCCTCAGACTGATGTGGAGCAGCCACATGTAGAGGTTTCAGGAATGGAGACATCCACTCAAGCAGAGTTTTCTAGAGATGGACGGAAGCGCACAAGAGAAGCTGACAGATTGTTGGAGGATTCGAAAGAGAATGTGGGAGCACCATCTTCTCAGCACAAATAAAGGAGGTCACCTGAGAGGTACACTAGATACATGGCCCTTGTTGGGGAATGTGTTGAGACCGAGCCATCTTCTGTTATGAAACCAGCTCAAGAAAAGATAGAAAAGAGAGATCAACGCCTTAGAATTTAGCCTCTTCGAGGGGGAACCTCCTTTACATTACATAAATGAACAATTCTTGGATGATACAAATGACAAAACCTCCTTTCTATATATAGGAGTCTAAGGAGTCACAATATAATCCAGCCGACCTAACAATAATAATATAAAGCCACAAAAATAACAATAGAGGGATTCTATGGGGCACAGAAATAACAATATGGGGGTAATAGGGGCACAACAATATAAATAAGGGGTATAACTACAATAGTAATGGGGTAATTACTAGTATTATAGGGACCCAACATGCCCCTCTCCTTCAAAAAAGTGTTGTCCTCAACGCTTGAGCAGTTCTGGATACTTCTGCATAAAATTCTCATCCTCCCATGTGGAATCTTCAGCGGATAAGTTCTTCCACTTGATAAGATACTCTGAAATTGATCGATTTCGTAGCTGTCGAGTTCTTGTTTCTGTGACTGCTTCCGGTTCCAATATAATTTTTCCTTCCTCGTCAAGTTCTGGCAATATTGTTTGAACTGGGAGCTTGTCGCCTATAACCTTCTTTAAACATGAAACATGGAAAACTGGGTGCAATCGAGAAGCTGCAGGAAGCTCCAATTTGTATGCCATAGTACCAATCTTTTCCAACACCTTGTACGGACCATAATACTTTGGTGATAATTTATTATCCTTCTTAGCTTGCTTTAGGGACATTTGCTTATATGGTTGTAGCCGTAGGAATACCCAATCACCTACATCAAAACTTCTTTCACTGCGATGTTGATCTGCCTGTTGTTTCATTCTATTTTGTGCCAACACGAGGTTATCCTTTAAGAGTTGGAGGACTTGTTGTTGATGTTCGATGTGATGTTCCACTGCCTGAACCTTAGAATTTTCTCTTAAATATGATGTGATGGATGGTGGTTGATACCCATAAAGTGCCATAAATGGGGTCATTTTTGTTGCTGTATGGAAGGAAGTGTTATACCACCATTCAGCCAGAGGCAACCATTTGACCCATTGTGTCTGTTTATCAGATACAAAGCAACGAAGATATCCTTCCAAACATTTGTTTACTATCTCAGTTTGCCCATCAGATTGAGGATGATAAGATGAGCTATGAGCTAACTGAGTACCAAGACAAGAAAATAATTCTGTCCAAAAATTTCCAGTGAAAATGGGATCTCTGTCACTTACAATAATCTTTGGGTTTCCATGTAGCTTTTGAACTGTTTCCATAAATGCAGTAGAAACTGTACTGGCTTTAAATGGATGTGATAATGCACAAAAGTGTGCATACTTGGTAAGTCTGTCAACTACCACCATGATGACACTCTTTCCCTCAGACTTGGGTAAACCTGTGATAAAATCCATTGAAACCTCCTCCCAACGTTGGCTTGGAATGGATAAAGGTTGTAATAGACCCGGTGTCTTAATTGTTTCAACTTTATTTTGTTGGCAAACCAAACATTCCGCCACAAACTTTTGAATATCTGATTTAAGGCCATCCCAAAAAAATTCCTTCTTAACCCTGTGGTAAGTTTTTAAAAATCCTGAGTGCCCTCCTAAGGGAGAAGTGTGCAATTCCATAAGAATCTTTTGTTTTAGCTGGGAATTCTTACAGAGGTATAAGCGATCTTTGTACCATAACGAATCATTTTTCCAGCTAAATGTATCAGAAGTACTGGAATCTTGTTGTAGCTTTCGAATAAGTGCCCACACTTCTTCGTCATTCTTCCATTCCTCCTTGCTTCGTTTATCCAATCTGGTTGGATAATAGAAATGGCACACAACAATGCTTCCACATCCTCATCCTTTCTTGAGAGTGCATCTGCCACCACATTTTGCTTCCCTTTTTTGTAGATGATTTCAAAGTCATAACCCAACATCTTTGTGACCCACTTTTGTTGCTCTTCAGAGGATAATCTTTGTTCTAAAAAGTATTTAAGGCTATCATGATCCGTTTTTACCTTGAAGTGTCTTCCCATTAGGTAGGGTCGCCATTTCTTAAGTGCATGGAGTATTGCCAACATTTCCTTCTCATAAATAGCTTTGCTTAAAAACTTTCCCTTGATTGGACGACTTTCAAAAGCAATGGGTCTTTCATCTTGCATTAGAACAACACCAATTCCATTTCCTGAAGCATCACATTCCACAATAAAGGTTTTTGTGAAGTCCGGTGTAGCTAAGACCGGTGCTTGGCACATTGCCTCTTTAAGATGTTCAAAGGCCTTTGTTGCTTCCGGAGTCCATGAAAATGAATCTTTCTTCAATAATGTTGTTAGAGGTGCTGCTATTCTCCCATAATTCTTAACAAACTTGCGATAATACCCTGTCAACCCAAGAAATCCTCGCAGATGCTTTATGGATGTGGGGATTTTCCATTCCTTAATGGCTTTAATTTTGCTAGGGTCTACCTTAACTCCTTCATGAGATACAATATGACCCAAATATTCCACCTCCTGGACTCCAAAGAAACATTTGGATCTTTTTGCATATAATTGTTTCTCCTCCAATAGTTGTAGCACCTTGTCAACATGTTCAACATGATCCTTCCAAGACTTGCTGTAGATTAGTATATCATCAAAAAATACTAACACAAATTTTCTAAGGAATGGTTTGAAAATTGAATTCATCAAACCTTGAAATGTTGAAGGTGCATTGGTAAGGCCAAAAGGCATGACCAAAAATTCATAATGACCCTCATGAGTTCTAAATGCCGTTTTCGGAATGTCTTCAATCTTCATTCTGATTTGATGATATCCCGAACGAAGATCCAACTTGGTGAAGTAAATTGATCCATGCAATTCATCCAGTAATTCATCAATGACAGGAATGGGGAACTTATCTTTAATAGTGAGCTTGTTGAGCTCCCTATAATCTGGACACATGCGCCATGATCCATCCTTCTTGTGCACCAATACTACTGGAGCTGAGAAAGAACTTTGACTCGGTTGAATTATACCAGCCTCTAGCATTTCTGCAACCATACGTTCAATTTCACTTTTTTGGACATAGGGATATCTGTACGGCCTGATGTTTGGAGGAACACTTCCTGGAATCAGATGAATAGCATGATCATGATCACGCATAGGTGGGAGACCCTTGGGAGTCTCAAATACCTTGGAATGATTGTCCAAGACTTTTTGGAGATCTGGAGAAATAGATGATTCCAATGTGGAAACATCTAGCGAACATAATTGTGCAATTACACCTCTTTGCTCCTTTTTTAGAAGCTTTGTCATACCATTAGAGCTGATTATCTTTCCTGGTTTCCCTGCAATACCCCTTAATTCAACTTCCTTTCCTTCCAAGAAAATTTGATGAAAAGTTCTTGAAAATTAAAAGCTATTGTACCCAAGGATTGTAGCCATTGGACTCCTAGTACAACATCAGCACCTCCCATTGGAATGGAAAGCATTGGGCTAGTCAATACATATTCTCCCATGGATAGCTTGATATTATGGCACTTTCCAGAGCAATTTATTGTTCCTCCATTTGCAATCATCACTTGACACTCTGGTGCTGGATATAGGAAGCAATTCAATTCTTTTGCTACCCTACAATGAATAAAATTGTGGGTGCTTCCTGAATCAATCAACACTATTACCTTTTTTTTCTTGATTTGTCCTTCTATCTTGATGGTTTGAGGAGTGGTAATTCCCGCCAATGCATTACAAGATATGGTCGGATTTATTTGTTCTTCATCTAGGCTTTGTTCCTGGAATATATCCTCTTCTTTTGACCTTTCTTGCTCCTTTTCTTCTTCCTCTTCACAATCTATGTAGAATAATTTCTTCTCAGCACACTTATGACCTTTTGTGTATTTGCTATCACAATTGTAACAAAGCCCTTTTGCTCTTTTTTCTTCCAATTGTTGTGGTGTCAACCTTGTAGGTTGTGGAAGACTATGGGCAACAACACTTCCGTCTTTATAGTTGTGAATGGTATGCTTCCTAGTTGCCATAATTTTGCTTTCCATTTTTCTTGCTAACCTGAATGCCTTCTCTAATGAATCAGGTTCCCAAAGGCGCACATCATGTTGGATATTATCCTTTAAAGACCCTATGAACACATCAATCCTATGCTCCTCTGGAATATCTTTTACCCTTATGTTCAATTTTTGGAACTCCTCAATGTGCTCCATTATTGAACCCTTTTGTTTGAGACTTATCAATTGGCTAAAAAAAGTGTTGCTTTTTGTATCCTCATAATGTGCTATCAATTCTTCCGTAAAAATTGCCCAAGTGATAAATTGTTTACGAGAACAAAGCCATTGATACCATACAAACTGATTTGGTTCCAAATATAAAGTTGCCATACGTACCTTTTGTGTGTTTTGCACATTATTGAGATCGAAGAATTGCTCCATCTGTAATATCCATGTGGCGGGATCCTTGCCATCAAACTTCCTCATATCGATTTTTGGAACATGGTGAGTCTTCGATCCAACATTAGAGTCTATGGAATCATGATTAACATTTCTTTTGTTCTCATCATGAGTTTCCTTTAGTACTCTTTCACCCTTAGTGACCATTTCTTGTAGCAACTTATTCATATTTATCTTCAATTCTTCCATCTTATCATCCATGCCATCAATTTTAGCGTCCATGCCATTCACCTGAGCTTCCATGCCCTTTATCTTAGATTCCACGCCATTTATCTTAGCATCTGTTAGCTTTTGTGAGCGTGACATTTGTTGCACTTGTTCTTGTAATTTTGATATATCATGTAGCATTTCTTCCTCTTCTTCATGAGTCATGCTAGAGCTTTCAGGTTCCTTACTAGGTGTTTGCATTTTCTTTCCTCGAGGCATCAGTTACCGATAATAATGCTTTACTATGTCCTTTGAATTCCTTCAAACCAAGCTTATGCAAAAATTAAAAAAAAACTACACACCTTTTTTTACTTTGTAGAAGCCTGATATTGAATCTGATGTATCTCTGTAATTTCGAATCATCCAGTTCTGAAATTGTGACCTGTAGTAGCCTTCTATGTCCTCTTTCCAATGCCACTAGTCTGATCCAAATTGGATTCTCCAAGAAAAAGTTATGCACAATCTCCCGCAGTGACCTGATTATAGACTAGTTCAGTAGAGCAAACTTGTATGAAGTGCCACGTGTCACTGTTTCAACCTTTGACTCTGAAAAATATATAAAAGGAAACTATAGTCCGTCCTCTTTCTGTACCTTCTTATGAAATTTCAATCTGATGCTCAGAAAGAAAGTTATGACGATTTTCCCTAGGTCACCTGTTTTGAGTGTAATTCAGGAGTCTTCAAAAAGACCAACTTCCTCAGATCATATCTCCGAAAATATCGCGCGAAATGCTCTGAAATTCGGACCCAAGGTTCAGCGTGATTTCTTCTCAAATGGGTTTTTTTTTTTTACTTCTGAAACGTCACAGAAAAAACGTTATAGCGAAAATGCCACGATGACCTGTTTGGAGCAGCGAAACCCTAGAATCCAAAGCTCTGATACCAAATGTTATCAAACCAGCTCAAGAAAAGATAGAAAAGAGAGATCAACGCCTTAGAATTCAGCCTCTTTGAGGGGGAACCTCCTTTACATTACATAAATGAACAATTCTTGGATGATACAAATGACAAAACCTCCTTTCTATATATAGGAGTCTAAGGAGTCACAATATAATCCAGCCGACCTAACAATAATAATATAAAGCCACGAAAATAACAATAGAGGGATTATATGGGGCACATAAATAACAATATGGGGGTAATAGGGGCACAACAATATAACTAAGGGGTATAACTACAATAGTAATCGGGTAATTACTAGTATTATAGGGACCCAACATGACCGGTGATAAAAATTTATTCAGTGGCTTGGAGGAGAAATACCTCAAGATGCGCATAGATATGGGTGATGACGAAAGCTATAGTGTTTCAGGAGTGGGCATGGTTGCTTTTCAGAGGGAGCATGGAGCTCCTCTCACCTTGACATATATGAAGTATGTGCTTGGACTGAAGAAGAACTTGGTATTAGTCGCGATGTTGGAGGAAAAAGGCTATGATGTTGTCTTCAGTAAAGGAAAGGCGTTCCTAAGACACATAGCCACGGATTAGACCAAGAGGATAGGGATTCGAGTGAAGAATCTCTATAAACTAGAGGTATATGATCGTGTAGCATTGAGTACGAAAGTAGAATTGGTACAAATCTAAGAAATTTGCAAGTTGTGGCACAGGTGGTTGGGCCATTTGCATCATGGGGCTTTGAAGATAATGCAACAGATATCTACAGGACTTCCCAAAGGTAAACTTGAGCAAGTTGACACATGCAAAGGTTTAACCCTGGGAAAGTACACCAAGTCTTCCTTTCATGATCGAGACAGTTGAGCAGAGGCTATCTTAGAGCGAGTTCATATTGATGTGTGTGGAGCATTTTCGACGGCATCCACAACGAAGCAAAGGTATTATGTGATTTTCATTGATGACTATTCTCGTAAATGCTAGATTTATTTAATGCAGAAGAAGGACCAAACTTTCACAAAGTTTTGTGAGTTCAAAGCTTTGGTCGAGAAAGAGTCAGGGAAGAAGATCAAGGCCTTGAGAAGCGACAACGGTGTAGAATATGTCTCTCAAGGGTTTAATGAATTCTGTGTAGCGGAAGGAATTAAACGTGAGTTAATGGCACCTCATAACCCACAGAAGAATGGGGTGGCCGAGAGGAAGAACAAAACTATTGTAGTGGCAACATGGGCAATGCTGCATGACTAAGGCCTACCACTTCACTTGTGGGCTGAGGCATGCAACACAGTGGTCTATTTGCATAATAGAAGCCCACATCGCATACTTGGGATGAAGACACCAGAGGAAGCTTTCTTCAGTAAGAGACTAGATGTGGGTCACTTCAGGATCTTTGGCTCATCGTTATATTGCCATGTGAAAAAGGATGCACGAAAGAAGCATGAGTCGACAACAGAGTTGGGGATATTTATGGGGTACAATGATACACCTCACAACTATCTGGTGTACTTGCCTACTAGTCAGAGGACAGTGGTTCACAGAGATCTCAAGTTTGATGAGCAGAAGACCATGCGATTTCCCTTGAGAGGGAGCTCCAACTACAGGCTGTGGAGGAACTATTGGTTCCTAAGGAGGAGGAGCCTCAGACTGATGTGGAGCAGCCACATGTAGAGGTTTTAGGAATGGAGACATCCACTCAAGCAGAGTTTTCTAGAGATGGACGGAAGCGCACAAGAGAAGCTGACAGATTGTTGGAGGATTCGAAAGAGAATGTGGGAGCACCATCTTCTCAGCACAAATAAAAGAGGTCACCTGAGAGGTACACTAGATACATGGCCCTTGTTGGGGAATGTGTTGAGACCGAGCCATCTTCCTTTGAGGAAGCAGTGCAGCAATCGATTTGGGTTGATGCTATGGTGGAGGAGTATGACTCCATAGTTCGTAACAGTGTTTGGGACATGGTTCTGAGACCAGAGAACAAGTTAGTTGTGAGTTTCCGTTGGCTTTACAAGGTAAAGCAAGTTGCTGATGTAGCAAAGAGGATCATGTTGTTGTAGTATATTTCGACAGAGGAGCAAGATGCTAACATTTTTACAAAGGCATTGTCAAAGTGTACATTCGAGTTCCATAGAAACAGGATCGGGGTGATAGATAATCCCTTTCTTGTTGAGAGGGAGTGTTGAAATGTGGCAACAAGAATATTCCAATTTAATTTGTCCTTGAATTAGATTGTGAATTAAAATTGAATTTAGCCTTAACAGCTACTTGGAAATAACTAATTAATTCATTTTGAATTAATTTGTTGGAGAAATTCAAGTTAGAAGTCTTTCTGAAGTCATGCAAGAGTTATTCCTTAAATTAAGGAGATAAGATTGAATTGTATTTGAGTTGTAATTAGTTAACTCAGTTTACTGAGTTAAGTCCAGTTAAATTAGTTCCAAACCGTTTGAGGAACTAAAAGTGAGTTAACAGTTAGTTGATGCATGCATGCACTCAACTAATGCTACTCCAGTTAACTGAATATTACCTCATCAGAAACTCATGCATGTCTATTCTGAGGAAGACCCAGTTGAGTTAAATGTCAAGGACAATGTACTATCAGTTGCATGCGTTTTCTTATAAAGCAACTCATACATGCAGTCAAGGCATCATTCCTTGAGGATTGTGCAGTTCTGACAGTGTGAGAGAGTGTTCCACTTGGTAACAGGAGAATCATCCCAGAGGAACAACGCAAGGAAATAGGATCTTGGAGGGCAGAGAGGAAGGCTTGAGAGAAGCCAAGATTTCCTGTGTGCATCTGTGAGGATTGTACTGAGAGTTGGCTAGTTGTGAGAGCTAAGGATTTGTATAATTCCTATGTATTTCCACCTTGTATGATGATACAGATAGTGTGGGGTTTTTAGTTGAGGCTTTCCCCAAAGTATTTTCATGTGTATTGTGCATTGATTCTTCTTCTTCTGGTTATATTGTTCAGCTCGATCTTTAAGCTTCCACAAATTGATAGTAGAAGTAGGTTATAGTATTCTTCTTTGATTTATATTGCATTATCGGGTTAACTTACCATCAAATTTTCTACAATCTGTACCAATCTGCATGGGTTATACAATCATCATATTATCACAATGTTGACATCAAGTGCATCTTTATCAAGTAGGTTTCCATTAAGGACAACTTATTAGCCATAATGGCAACATGATCCCTGACGACCTTGTCAGACAATGACACACACACACACACACACACACATACACACACACACACACACACACACATATATATACATACATATAAACACTAGCGTAAAACCATCATGATCCCTAATGACCTTGTCAGGCAATGACATTATCCATCAACACACTCAATGCAAACCCTGATCATATTTTATTCAAAATGTATACACGACTATTTTGAAGAGATCCTACGTATATACACGCTTCCTCTAATACAACCAGCATATAGATCTCAAATTATTGTCCACTAAATCATTTAGCTAATTGAATCAAGTACTGAACCAATTACAGATCATTGAACCATACCCATTCACACTTACGTAGCATTATAACTGATCAATATATCAATCATCAACTAAATCGACCCAATCAACACTGCTAGATAGAAATCATCATGATCAAGACATCATTGACAGACAACAACAAATAGAACATTCATCATCAGCTATGATCATTAAGAAGCAATTCAAACCCTAGTATATATACACGACCTTCATAAAATAGATCTGTGTATATACACAATTACCATGCATAACACCCGTGTGTGTGTGTATATATATTAGCATACTGAATAAATTATCACAAAATTTATACGCAACAGTGCTAAAAAAAATCTGTGTATGTACATGACTAACCTGAAGCAAACCTGCGTACAGATCTTGAATTACTGAATTAAACCTTCACTACAAACACAAGTCACATTCCACATGCTTCACTATCAAAACTACATATTTATGAAAACACATCTAGATCACAACATGACTGTAACCACAAATATATCATTGTTAACTACTTAAACTTTCGCAATAAGAAAATAAATCAAGCATATATTTCATCATATCTTTAGATCTTTCAGATCTGAATCTCCTCCTTGCTTCCTGGTGTGCACATGTTGCAGGTCAAATCACACATGAATAAGCCATACATTTGACACCCATCACCTCAATCTCCATCTCCTTGTATATATTTTTCCTTAGTCAATACCTTAGGTAAATACCTTGGTAATATTGTTAGTATTTGTTGATGGGATCAAATAAACATTGTCGCCCCAATTACTATGGGAAAATACCATGGTCATGACCCCTAGTATCTAGATTTCCATGGTTTGGATTATGTACGTGAATTTTTCTCCCAGGACCTGCATATGTACACGACTCTTCTTCACAGGAACTGCTTATACCTTATCAAACCTCACTTTTGTCATCCATTTGTAATTAAATTGTTGATATCAAGTGCATCTTTATCAAGTGGGTTTCCATCAAGGACAACACATTAGCCGTAATGCCAACATGATCCCCGACGACCCTACCAGGCAATGACATACATACATACATACATACATACATACATATATATACATATAAAAATAGCATAAAACCATCATGATCCCTGATGACCTTGTCAGGAAATGATATATATATATATATATCTATATATATATATATATATATATATATATATATATATATATATATATATATATATATATATATATATATATATATATATATATATATATATATATATATATATATAATCATTAGCATATTCATCATCACAACAAAATTACCAATGTTCATAAGGTCACGTTAAGAGAACTCCCTTTATTCATGCACAACATTGTGAACGAAAGTTCTCAACATGGCTATGGCATCTGACGCCTCAAATCCATTTACTTTACCTTTCATGTTACCTTTCTCATGACTATTCTGTTTCCGTCAATTTATCCCAATGAACCTAACAAGTTCAACCAACTGTCATACTTGATCCAGATCTCTTCATCTACCAAAATTATCCAAGATCTTTTACTTCTATGCTGTTAGCAGAATTTCATGTGAAAGAGCATAAAACAACCACATTTTCATACTTTAAAGTAGATGAAACATAATGAAAACCATCAAATCACAGGACACAAACAAATTGATAACAGAGTTCACCCAGTGTGGGTTACGTCTTTGGGCCCTGGTGTCAAGAGTGGGGATGCTGCTTCATTAATGCTACAAGATGATGATGATGTACATGGTATATTATTTTTCGTTATAAGGATAAATACCCTCAAACAGAGTGGCATGTCTCTCCACGATACGTTCTCAGGAACTCTCACTCATATGGGAAAATTCCTTCAATAAAAATGGCATGTCTCTCCATGAGATGTTCTCCCTATACGAACTCTCACTCAAATGGGTCCTCCTTCAACATGACAAGATAATAAAATCTCATATGATGTGGCATACAAGTATTCCTCAACATAATGGTAATAAGGGATCTCAACAATAAAAACATCATCTTAGCAAATTAGAAGAAAAGAATGACATAACTATATCATATACCTCCACTTTCGGGGATGGCTAAAAAATGAAAAGTTCAAGTGTCGAAACGGACACCACCACTGAATTTGTGGCGTGAAACCATGTCAAAGGACTATAAAATTTCCCCCTTTTTGACACCATCAAATTATGGATCCTTCAAAATATGAAATAATCCCCCAAAGATTTTTTCCTGAAGATAGCTGAAAAATCTGCTGCTCGAATGAGAATTCTAAGCACACCACTATGCTCCTTGCAAAATTATGTGAAAAATGACTATAAAGTTGGCATCATTCTGCCTCGGTAAAAAATCAGCCTCCAAGGAATCTTTTAGATTCCTCAAGATTCTCCAAAGATTCCTTGCTATTGGAAACCTGGATTTCTACTGCTCAAATGGAGATTATGATTGCATGGGTAGACCCCCGATGAGAAAACGTGGAAAAATGACTATAATATTGACAAATTCTGACACTGTAATCACTGCCCCATTAAGGGAATATTTTTGGCATCTTGGCATATTCTCTGCTCGGTTCCACACCTCTGCCTGCTCACGGTTTCGCTCGGGTCCTATGCTGTGGCAGCTTTGAGTCGAATGGCAATTTTGGGTTTAAATATTAAATCCTGAGCGGACATATCAAAGAGGTTGTTGGGTGCATTGGTTAAAGGTATAAGTTTGGTGGGGAAATAGGTTGGGTTCAAAACCCACCCACTCTAATTTTAAACAAAGGACAAGGCCTGGTGATAAAATTGGCTGGCAGTTTAAACAAATTTTGGTGTTTGGTTAACAAAGTTCGCTGGCAAAAAATGATTGGCAAACAATATATGTGGCGGTTCCATTTAATATGGCAACGGTTATGGCGGTTCAAATAACATGCAGTAATGTTTTAAATTTTGTTGTTGGGGCACCTAGGAAGAAAGCCGGTTGGACTGGTCGACCGAGTTCGAGCCTCGCCACCCTCGGAATATGACACATGGCGCATTTTTGTGGTGAGTGGGGGCAGATACGCTGGTGGGAAACCCACCTATCATTATATATGATATACACATTACAATTGGCTGGGGGTGGTGTGGTTTGACTACTTTCCACCCCATATAATATATTCTATAATACAACCAGTTGAGGTGGGCAGGTTTGGTAGGCCTGACCCACCCTTTTTTTTAATATATTTTTTGGTTTTTTAATAACCAATTGGCCATTTTCAATTTTGTCGAAAATAAGGGTTATTGGGAAAATTAACAATTCGACAAATTCACCCTTTTCAATGGTTGGATTCGGTGTGTCGGGACCCTATGAAATTGTTGTCTCAATAAGACTACTACTTGTCCAAGTTTGACCGAAACTTTGACTGTGAATATCTGTAGCATACGAACTTGGATTTGAGTGTCGTTTGCACTATTGGAATTAGGGTGATGAGCACTATGATTTGGTCCTAGTTTCACTTAAATCTTAGGACTTTTATTTTTGAGCTTTTCCATAGCCACTACTGAATTTTGAGCATGTATGGATCCAATTGGATCAATACTCTTGCCTTCAACTTCCGTTTAATCATGCACCATGCTTCATCTGGGTCTTACATTACCTGTTGGGTTTTATTCTACTCTCCCTGAGCTCCATTAACCTCCCCCTTTCCCAAACCAATTCCCAAGACCCTTAAAAAATAAAAGGGAAGAAAAAGAAACAAACAAGAAGAAAACCACGCAAAGTAATAAAAATACGACACCAAAAAAAAGTGGCATGGCCATGCACCAATCACAACCAAAATCATAAATCAAGCACAAATAATCATGATTTCCCAGTGCTTCCAAGGGTTCATAAATAAAATATCAACTTGAGCCTTCTTCAAGATTTCATTGCAGTCTCTTTTTCCATGCAATCCCCTACATCCTACTGCCATAAACACACAACTGTCAGTGCATAAATAAATATAACAATACACTGATTTCCTTACCTTCTTGTACCCAACATGTTGACTTGTAACTGAACATGTACATATATCATCTCTCAAGGGACTCCCAATTCCTTAAATAATCCAGCATAATTGAAAACCAGTGGTTATGGTCGTGTTGAAGCCCCGGAAATTGGGTCTACAACAAGGGGGATACCCGCCCGGTCCGGACCTTGGTTGGCAGCTCCTTATCCATTTGGTATAGCGGGTCTGAATGGGGATATGGGACCAGTTTCCCAATCTATGAGTGTGTGTGTGTAGAATTTTATGTTTCTGATCTAACAGTTCCTAAGTAAGATATTCTAATTCTAAATTTAATCTAATGCTATGCTATTGTAATCTAATAAGCAGCAACATCTAAGTCTATACTAACCCGGGATGTAATTCTTCTATTATGTGATCTAGAAAGATTTCAAATAACAACTGGTAATAAAGATCATTAAGCTATTATGAGAAAGGAAATCAATAAGGATGAACCACTTCGCATAAAAAGTTAGACGAAACAGTTGTGAAAAACATATCGCATAATGAGCTATTCATATATTAAGCATAAATAAATAGCTATCACCGTACAAAAGTGCCAAATGATAACTCAGGCATTCATGCAATAATACATAAACAACTAAAAACTGTATATCACTTTAACACATAAGCAGAAATGGTCAAGAGATAAAAGTACCATTTATGACTAGTCCTACTCATGAGCTTCAAGCGACAATGATTTATCTCTCTTTGCTCTAACATCCACTAAGAGTACAGAAGTGCAACATCAGTAGTAGATATCAAATGCAAACATCAACAAATCCCGTTCCATTCATTCACCAAAACCTCCTCTGAGGGTGCAAAAGTGCAGGTTTTGAGGACACGTTTTTGATAAATTTCTGGACCCTTCTCTAAATGCACGAGAAGGGTTTAAATACTACAAACTAAATAGCTTAATTACACAGATTCAGGATACGGTTTAAATGACTGCCCTTTTTCTAAGAAAAAATAAAACAAAACTATTTCTAAAAATTAAATCTAATATCTAACTATTTCTGCATTTGCTCCTTAACGTTGCAAGCATTCAGTATTTGCCTGGGTAGAGTCGGCTGACTGTCTTCCGCTTTTGGTTGAGCTAAGCAAACAGAATTGGTAAGAGCTGGCACCATCTTCTCAGAAAAATCAATGATATACTCGAGAGTCATCTTCTGACTATGTGGCTTTACCGTGTATGCCCAGTAATAATCTCAGTTCAACTTGGTTAACCCTTTGGATTGCTTCTGCCTTTTCTTTAACTTTCTGTTTCCAGTTTGTTTTTTTACCACTGCTTTTTTGCATTTTTCGGGCTTACAGGTGACTGAGCAGTTAGAGGCTTTCCTTCTCGAGCAATTTTCTCAGCGATGCGCGATTAGCGCTAGGCGCTAATCGCGCATCGGAAACTGCCTCCGTTCTTTGATCCAGGCTTCTCTGATGCGTTTTTCGCCTTTTGCGCCTCTTCATCTTTATCGGGTATAAAGCTTCAAAATTTGTAAAAATAATGGCCTCGTGAGCTCTTGACTCTGAGCATTAAACTGCCTGTTGATATCAGCATCGTTCAGTATTCATTCAACCATCGCTGTATATGAAAGATTTGTAATGGATGGCTTAGCAGCATTCTGTGAATCTGCGGCTCTGTTGTATGTGGTATCTGTTTATGAGGGCTTCTTTTCTCTATCTTTGAACATTGGAGCTCTACCCTTTTTCCTCATAGCTTCCTGCACATTGCTTTGTGTAACTTTTGTTTTTCGTTCCTGTAGTTCACAAGTGAGGAGAGAGTAATGATAATAAATAATGACAGGAAAGCTTTAAATGCTACGGATATGCAAAAACACGCCACCTGACGTGAACTGGCTCTTCGAACAACACAAAACCATATTTTATTAACAACTGGCATATAACTCATTAATTATCATTAAAGCGCGTAACCAGTTCTTGGTTTATGGAAAACTTTTTCTTGAATATTGAGCCAGGAAAATCTGCGATGGAATGTTTCTGCGATCTGCATCGCAGTATCGCATTTCGCTGTATCGCATTACCGCAATTTCATCGTGCTGTGCTATCACAAGGTTGCTTGATCGCGATATCGCAAGGATCACAGATCGCGCTATCGCAAGATCGCAGATCGCAGTATCGCAAGATCGCAGATCGCTTAATCGTTTAATCGTTATGTGTCCTCCATGCAATTTTGCGAGATGCGATATGCGATATCGCATATCAGCGATTTTTAAGGTTTTCCAACGTGAGTGTTTCTTAATGCATGTGATGCGATGGAGTTCGCGTCGCAATCTCGCATTTCATCATTTTGACTCATAAGAAAATGCCCTATCATTCTCTGCGTGATGCGATATTTCTTAAGGAGTGACATATATGAGCACTAATTGATTTTTTGAATTTTTGACTAAGGGTCCCCACTTACATAGTGTTATTGCTAATAGTAAATAAGGAGGGGGGTTGTTGATGGCCACAACAATTGGCGATTCACTTGGAAGAACCAGTTATATCTGTTTTTCTATTGAATTTTCTAAACTTCCAAAACATAAAATTTTTCAGAAAATTAAACTTTATTATGGAAAGATAAAGTACATTATGTTCTAACCTGTCAATGATATTTTGTTTCAACTATTTTCAACTTTGATTATCTGCTTCCTCAGGCTAGTCTTTGTATTTACATCAGTCATTACTTGGTCTTGTAAAGATAAAACAAAGTCTTCTCTGTAAACCAGTTTTAAATATGCTCATTTGTCGTAGGTAGAGCCTCTGCTGCCAGCAAGCATTTATACCCTCAGCAGGGTTACCTGTTACCCAGCAATGATCCTATATCCTACTTAAGGCAGCCTACAACTTTCAAAGAAAAATCCATATCCACACTTATTGCTTTGATTTTCTTTTTTACTCTTAAAGAACAATGTCTTGGTTTGGTAGCCAAATTATGACACAGTCATTCACTTGATTTATAACTTTACTGAACAAGTTGGCTCATGATGAGACCCCTTGTCTTTTGATTGCAACAATCTTAAGTCATTGCCCTGTTGTGGTGTACAATATTGGCTAAGTCAGCAAGTTATAATATTTGTGATTATTGATAAGCCGGCTCGTGAAGAGACCTCTTATTCTTCAAGATAAAGTGTATCTTTGGGTTGTTCCTCTGAAAGTTGTGATTTCCTTAGCAGGGAGGAAGTCATTGTTTCCTTAAGATAGCTCTGGACAACAATAATAGAGTTTTTGGAAACAACTGTTCTACAGAGAATCTTTATTTTGTTATTGATACCTTTCATTGTACTGAGATAAAACAATTTCTTCACTAAAGGTTGTTTTCATCAAATTTTTTGAAGTTGAAACTAGTATCATATCTGGGCTAGAGTCTTTAACTGTATCTATCAATAATAAAGATTAGTTTTCCAAAAGGTTTGCTATTTATACAAGCGAAAAAGTTCAAAATCTGAAAGAGAATTGGTGTCTTTTTCGTAAATGCCTAATGTAACTACTCACAACTAGTTTTATTATGAAAAGAAAAATAACTACTCTAGAAAAAATAGAAGAATAATCTTCTATGGAAAATATTTCTTGAGAATTTGTCTGTTAACAGGCAGAGAGTCTCTTTTACCTGCTAAATCCTGCAACACAAAAGTTGGTGGACCTATGACTTCTACAATTTGAAAAGGACCAAGCCAGATTCTTTGAAATTTTGTATGTTTGCCTTTCTCTTCATGAGCCTTGTCCCATTTTAAAACTAAGTCTCCCATTTGAAAATCTTTTATGGTCATTATGTTTGAATCAGAAGAGGATTTTACTAGTGCTTGATGATGACCATGCGTTTTCTTAGCCTGTTCTCGTTGTTCTTCTAATTTGATTATTTCCATTTGTCTTAGCTGTAAGGAGGAAGTAGGTACTTCATCAATGTATTGAACTAGAGACAAAGAGGGAATTGCTAAATGAGTCGGAAGAACCACTTCTTTCCCATAAACTAAATTAAAGGGAGAAGTGCCGATAGAAGCTTTTCGCGTTATTCGGTCTGCCCATAAAGCATATATCAAAGCCTTATGCCAATTTTTATGATTTTGGTCATTTTTATGATTTTGGTCATTTTTATGATTTTGGTCAACTGTTCTTTTGATAATCCTGATTAGGTTTTTATTTGTGGACTCAGATAACCCATTGCCTTGAGGGTAATAATTGGCCGAATATTTAAGTTTGAATCCTCTTTTAAGTGCAAATTCAGTCATTGCATTTCCAGAAAAGTATGATGCATTATGAAACATTAAAGCAAAAGGAAATCCAAACCTGGTGATTATAAATTGATCTATGAACTCAATGATATTTTCAGCATTAGCCGTCTTGAGTGAAATTGCTTCTACCCACTTAGTAAAATAATCTGTTGTTGTGAGGATGTATCTATGCTGCTTAGAAGAGTGAGGAACGATCTCACCTATTATGTCCAATCCCCACTACCTGAAAGGTTGCTCAATGTTAACCGGTTGTAGTGGCAAGGATGGCTTCTTTTGTCTTCCAGCAGTAGTTTGGCAGACTTGACATTTCCTCACGTAACTGTGCGAGTCTTTAAATAACGTGGGCCAGTAATATCCTGCGCGCAAGATTTTATGTGCAGTAGCATCTCCAGCATAGTGTCCACCTGCCGGCCCATCGTGGAGTTCCTGCAAAACTTTTTCAGCTTCAGATTTCTCAAGACACCTAAGAAAAACATAATCATAATTTATTCTAAAAAGAATATCATTTATGAGCTGATATTGTTTGTCTTTCAACCTTAGAGCTCTTTTCTTAGCATGATCGAGGTGTGAAGGAGGTACCCATTCTTAAGATAATAAATGATATCAGCGTATAATGACTATGGATCGTTTAGGCTTACCTCGCACATTTGTACCTCTGCAGATGGAATTTCATAAATTTGTGATGCTCTAGCAAGCATTTTGCAAAAGCCTTGGCCTCTTACAATGTTTGTTGGTTTAATCTCAATGTCATATTCCTATAAGGCAGTAACCCAATTGGCCCTTTTCTCACCCACATCCTTCTGTACTAGAAGATTCCTTACCGCTGGAAATGGTACTATAATTTTAGTATGGGTTTTGAGTAAGAAAGGTCTGAAGTATTTGACCGCTTTGAAAACAGCATAAGCCTGTTTCTCCACGTCTGAATAATTTAATTCAGCGCCCTGTAAATTTGAACTGAAAAACGCAATTGGGGCTTCCGCTTTTTCTTGATTTGCTTGAGTGAGTATCGCAGCATATGACCTATCTGAGGCAAATGTATATAAAATAAAAGGCTCTGAAAAATTCGGAGTTGCTAACGATGGAGCATTAATAATAGCTTGTTTGATCAGGTTGAATGCTTCGTGTTCATCTTGGCCCCATTTAAAATTTGAGTTCTTTTTAATCATGGCTTGCAAAGGAGAGACGATTCGTGAAAAATCTGGAACGAATCTCTTTACAAAGTTGATCTGACCAAGGAAAGATTGCATGGCTTTTTTGTTATGAGGTAAGGATATTTTAGAAATCTCTTTGATTCTGTCGGAATCGATGTGAATACCGGATTTTGACACTATGAATCCTAGAAGTTTCCCTTCATTTAATGCGAAAAAATATTTCTTTGGGTTAAGTGAAATTCTATACCTTAAACAACTTTGGAAGATTTGTTTCAAGTCTTTAAGATGGTTGCTTCGTTTCTTGGAATACACCGTTATATCATCCAAATAAATTACTACAGATTTATTGACTAAACCTTTGAATGCGATGTCCATGGCTCTCTGAAATGTGGCACCAGCATTAATCAAACCAAATGGCATCTTTCGATAGGCGTATGTGCCCCATTTAGTTCTGAATGTGGTTTTCAATTGATCATTAGGATGTACCAACACTTGATTGTATCTTGAAAATCCATCCAAGAAAGACATTAATTCTAAGCCCGCCACTGCCTGCAATATCTGTTCCATAGGTGGTAAAGGAAAATTATCTTTTTGACAGGCCTTGTTAAGGTTTCAAAAGTCAATGCAAATCCTAATATATCCGTTTTTCTTTCTAATAGGTACCGTATTGGAGACCCATTTGGAATGTCTGACGGGAAAGATTATTCTGGCTTTCAATAACTTATTGAGCTCAGTTTTTATCTGATTTTCTAAATTGGGATGGATATTTCTCAGCTTTTGTTTGACAGGTTTTTCATTATCGGTCATGGGAATAGTATGTTGGATGATGGAAGTGTCGTATGTTTTCAGCTCATCATAATTCCAGGCAAAAACATTTTTATATTGTCTCAAAAGACGAATATACGCTAATTTTTCTTCAGGGGCTAGGCCGAGACCTAGATTAATGTTTTGTGGTTTGGCATCGGTTCCTAGGTTTACTAATTCGTAGTTCAAGGTTGAACTTTGGAGTTTTGAATTGTTAGACCTTTTAAACCGATCCTTCAAATTGTACAAGTCTTCTAACTTGACTACCGACTTAGGTATAGCATTGTTAGTGCTATCTTGTTGCAATTATCGATCATGTTGGTCTTCGTCAATTATTTGATTGGAGTAGGATCCTTCATATGTGAGGAAATTTACAATATCAGGATCGTCATTGAATACTCTCCAATTTGTGATGTTATCAGGAATGGATGGTCTAAAGATTAATTCTATTGAGAATCTATCTGGACTGAAATCTTCTGAAGGAATAAGCTTAGAAGCTACGTTAGCCAAAAGGTCTGCACTTGCGTTTTGGAGTCTGGGAATTGAAGAGATATTAAATGCTATGAAATGATCAGTCAGATCTTGAACTAAGGACTGATAATGTTTTAAATGACCTGATAAGCAATGTATAGTGTTACGTACTTGTTTAACCACAATCTCAGAGTCTCCGAAAACTTGAAGGTACTTGACGTCTAACCTGATTGCTTTGTACAACCCTTGGACCAAAGCATCATATTCTGCTGTATTTTTGGTGCAATCAAATTCGAGTCGGCATGTTAGCATGATTTTATCTCCTTCTGGACTAATCAGAACGCATCTTGCTCTTGCTCCTTCGTTAGATTTAGAACCATCAAAAAATAATTTCCAAAACAAAGATTTATTTACAGGACTATCTAAAAAATTGATACATTTTGAACTATCAGCTCGAGAAATTTTTTTGACTTGGGGCAAAACAGAGTGTTCTAAATAGGGTGACGCATGAGCATTGAAATTTCCGTGGAAAGAATCTACCGACTAATTGCCAATAATGCTACTGTTATATGCTACTGGTTCATTTTCCCCCTCTAGCTTCGTTACTATGTATTTCTGGTGTAGTTCTCGTTCAACTTTTATTTGATTCGATTTACCGTTGTAGGGCAGCCACATGTGCGACTAGTCAGTTGCGAAGTATCCATGAAGTTTTTCTGACCAATCCCTGCTAAGAATTAAGCTATAGAATTCTGGAATATCAGCAACTAAAATGTCAATAACTTGACATACCTTTGGGTTGGATGACAACCTTATGGTTACTTGGTTTAGTTCGCCAATCACTTCGACTTGAGATCAATCTAGCTGAACTATGCGCACAACGGATTTCTGTGGTTGAACGTTTAACTTGGCACATATGGACTTTGGTAAAATATTAGATGAAGCACCAGAATCTACCAAACAATTGTGCACATTTTTATTGAAAATTTCTTAAGTAAGGAGAAACGGGGGAGTATGAGATCTCGATATTCCTCCAATTAGAGCGAGGTCATTTGGATCAATCTTATTGATCACATTAGTTGGAGGTCTTCCTATGTTATGAGAAGCTTGAGAAAGTACAGTGGCAGGCAAAGGCGTAACTGGCACAAAATTTAATTCTTTCATCATTACCTTCTGTTGATGCATTAACTTGCTCAGTTCGTAAAGGGTGATGTTGGCCCTAGTCTTTTTCATATCTTCTATAATATTTTACTCCATTTCATCCGACACAATCAATGTTTTAGATGGAGTTGATTCATATGTTTGGACTGGGCTGGTTTGAGTCGCTTTAGATGTCATTTTCTTTGTTGCGACTTTATCCTTTATTGCAGAGCTTGCGCTCTTTGGCTTAGGGATAGTTTGGGGAGGATCAAGCTGATTTTTACTTCGTGTGCTAACTGGGAATACTTCTTGATCTTCTTCTTGTGGGAGGATGAAATCCCACATTCCTTGTAATTCCACAACCTCTTCTTCATCAGTTTTCCCTTCAGTGGTAATTTCCTCTTCCTCTTCTTTGGATTCAGCATTTGAAATAGCATTGGGTGGCTTTGAATCCGTTGAAGGGCTTCTTTTAAAAGCTCCGTAGGGCTTTTTTGAAGAAGTTTCTGCTACTTGCTTTTTGATGTCGACCATTTCATTGGACATGGTCTTTAGAAATTTCTGCAATCCTTCCAAATCGAATGGATCTTTTGCTTGTTTCTTCTTGGAGTCTTCCTTGAAGGTGACTTTCTTGGATTTACGTTCCTCTATTGCGGATTTCTTTTCCAGGGCTATTATACATTTCTCTACTGCTATTGCTTCTTTCATGTTTTCGGCTAAGTTTTTTTTATTAGCCATGTCCATGAAGATTGCTATGTTTGATGGTAGAGCGGTGATATACCATTCACTTCGTACTTCTTCGCTGGGCTGGGAAGCAGTAGGAATTTTGTTTAGGATTTTATTGAAATGTAAATTGAAATCTTTGATAGGCTCTCTAGATTCGGCCCTAAGGTTGGATAGGTCATTGATTAACGTTGCCGTAGACCTGTCATCACCAAACTTGGTCAGGAATTGCTCCTGGAAGATATCCTAACTAGTGATAGATCTGGAGGGTAATGAAAAATACCATGATCCGACTATTCCTTGCAGAGTATAAGGAAAGAGTCGAACAACAACATCTTCATTAGTAACCCCATTGAGATTAATGGATAACATAAAGTTGTTTATGTGCTCTTCTGCTAGCATGCCTGCCTCGGGATTAAATTTAGGTAGCCATTTCTCAGGATGGGCCGGTATTTGACTCAAGGGTGCGGGCATTAAGACTTCCCCAGGGTTATTCCATGGAGACTGGGCCATTGCTGTACTACTAATAGTGGAAAGTGCGGAAGATGATCCCTGTGGCTGGGAAGATGAGGATACTACGATTGTAGATGATTGAGGAAGAGTTGTGGGGGTTCTAGTGGACGGATGGACGATGATCTGAAGTGGCGGAGTGGATGGTTGACTTCGCGGTGAAGAAGTTGAAATGGATGATGTTGATGAAAGAGTCTCGTTCTTGGAATCTTTAGGTGATTTCCTTGCTCTTTTCCTGGTGGGAAGAGGTAATTCGGTTGGCTGAAAGCCAAATTTTTCACTCTTTAACCTGGTCAGGGGATGAGTAGGGTTATATTGCGAAGTCACGCTGCCTTGAGATTTATCAGACCTTTGAGGAGAAATGGAAAATCGCTGAAGTTTGTGAATCAGAGTTTCGACTTCAGGAAGTTCAACGGTAGATTGTTCTGAAATTTCAGGGTTTGTAGTAGTGGTTGATACTCGAGCGACTTCTAACTCTAGATTTAAGTGTAATGGAGAAGTCAGGGGAGATGGCGAGGGCGATTTACTCTCAGAATGGTATTCAGATTTAGATTTACTTGCCATTCATAGTTCAAGCCCTCCTTCTAGCGCCAAATATGTTGAAGCCCCAGAAATCGGGTCTACAACAAGGGGGATACCCGCCCGGTCCAGACCTTGGTTGGCAGCTCCTTATCCATTTGGTATAGCGGGTCCGACTGAGGATATGGGACCAGTTTCCTAATCTATGAGTGTGTGTGTAGAATTTGATGTTCCTGATCTAATAGTTCCTAATTAAGATATTCTAATTCTAAATTTAATCTAATGCTATGCTATTGTAATCTAATAAGTAGTAACATCTAAGTCTATACTAACCTGGGATGTAATTCTTCTATTATGCGATCTAGAAAGATTTCAAATAACAACTAGTAATAAAGATCATTCCGCTATTATGACAAAAGGAAATCAATAAGGATGAACCACTTCGCATAAAAAGTTAGACGAAACAGTTGTGAAAAACATATCGCATAATGAGCTATTCATACATTAAGCATAAATAAATATCTATCACCATACAAAAGTGCCAAATGATAACTCAGGAATTCATGCAATAATACATAAACAACTAAAAACTGTATATCACTTTAACACATAAGCAGAAATGGTCAAGAGATAAAAGTACCATTTATGACTAGTCCTACTCATGAGCTTCAAGCGACAATGATTTATCTCTCTTTGCTCTAACATCCACTAAGAGTACAGAAGTGCAACATCAGTAGTAGATATCAAATGCAAACATCAACAAGTCCTGTTCCATTCATTCACCAAAACCTCCTCTGAGGGTGCAAAAGTGCATGTTTCGAGGACAAGTTTTTGATAAATTTCTGGACCCTTCTCTAAATGCATGAGAAGGGTTTAAATACTACTAACTAAATAACTTAATTACACAAATTCACGATACGGTTTAAATGACCGCCCTTTTTCTAAGCAAAAATAAAACAAAACTATTTCTAAAAATTAAATCTAATATCTAACTATTTCTGCATTTGCTCCTTAATGTTGCAAGCATTCAGTATTTGCCTGGGTAGAGTCGGCTGACTGTCTTTCGCTTTTGGTTGAGCTAAGAAAATAGAATTGGTAAGAGCTGGCACCATCTTCTCAGCAAAATCGATGATATACTCGAGAGTCATCTTCTGACTATGTGGCTTTACCGCGTATGCCCAGTAATAATCTCAGTTCAACTTGGTTAACCCTTTGGATTTCTTCTGCCTTTTCTTTAACTTTCCGTTTCCAGTTTGTTTTTTTACCACTGCTTTTTTGCATTTTTCGGGCTTACAGGTGACTGAGTAGTTAGAGGCTTTCCTTCTCGAGCAATTTTCTCAGCAATGCGCGATTAGCGCTAGGCACTAATCGCGCATCAGAAACTGCCTCCGTTCTTTGATCCGGGCTTCTCTGATGCATTTTTCTCCTTTTGCACCTCTTCATCTTTATCGGGTATAAAGCTTCAAAATTTGTAAAAATAATGGCCTCGTGAGCTCTTGACTCTGAGCATTAAACTGCCTGTTGATATCAGCATCGTTCAGTATTCATTCAACCATGGCTGTATATGAAAGATATGTAATGGATGGCTTAGCAGCATTCTGTGAATCTGCGGCTCTGTTGTATGCGGTATCTGTTTATGAGGGCGTCTTTTGTTTGTCTTTGAACATTGGAGCTCTACCATTTTTCCTCATAGCTTCCTACACATTGCTTTGTGTAACTTTTTTTTTTCGTTCCTGCAGTTCACAAGTGAGGAGAGAGTAATGATAATAAATAATGACATGAAAGCTTTAAATGCTACGGATATGCAAAAACACGCCACCTGACGTGAACTGGCTCTTCGAACAACAAAAAACCATATTTTATTAACAACATATAACTCATTAATTATCATTAAAGTGCGTAACCAGTTCTTGATTTATGGAAAACTTTTTCTTGAATATTGAGCCAGGAAAATCTGCGATGGAATGTTTCTGTGATCTACATCGCAGTATCACATTTCGCTTTATCGCATTACCGCAATTTCATCGTGATGTGCTATCGCAAGGTTGCTTGATCGCGATATCGCAAGGATCACAGTTCGCGCTATCGCAAGATCACAGATCGCAGTATCGCAAGATCGCAGATCGCTTAATCGTTATGTGTCCTCCATGCAATTTTGTGAGATGCGATATGCGATATCACATATCGGAGATTTTTAAGGTTTTCCAATGTGAGTGTTTATTAATGCATGCAATGCGATGGAGTTCGCGTCGCAATCTCGTATTTCATCATTTTGACTCGTAAGAAAATGCCCTATCATTCTCTGCGCGATGCGATATTTCTTAAGGAGTGACATATATGAGCACTAATTGATTTTTTGAATTTTTGACTAAGGGTACCCACTTACATAGTGTTATTGCTAATACTAAATAAGGAGGGGGGTTCTTGGTGGCCACAACAGGTTGTCACATACATGTTCATGAATCTAGTACATATCCATATGATGTAAAAAAAAATCAAGGTTAAGAAGACTTCTTGCATGCAAGGAATTCATTCGTTTGGAATTGTGGTTTCTGAACATAGCCAAATAAATTCTCACATAATTATTTTCTTTTACCTTTTTCCTTGCTACAATTGAGTCTTATTAGGTGTTATCACATCACCTAGTTGTTATCTATATAGAAATGTAAACTGTTACCTTGTCACACTAATATGAAGCATGTTGCCCTGCAACTGTTCACACATGTCAGTCACATGTTCCGAATATCAAGACATCATGTCTATTAATTGAAATCAACCTTTGTCAAGACTTATAGCCATGTCATAATCTGCAATCAACTCACATTCATTAGTCATAATGCTACAACTATCACCGACTTGCACTCAAGTACGTATCAATTGTCTCAGCGCATATTGTGTTAGTACAATCGTCTTAAAACAAGATCATTCATTTATGCAATCTTGTAGAGACATAATCATGTCATGTAACTAATCAAACATTCAAACAGCCTATAATCATAACCATTTACTATCCATGGTCCACACTAAGGTAGAAGGAGGAAACTACTATAATAGTCCGATCTCCAAACTCTACTAAACTTAACCACACTTTCCAAAACTTCATTTTAATTCTTATACATTTTGTACTTGAAAACATGCCACATTTCCACTATGTAGACTTCATGCTAGACCTGTAAGGGGAGTTATGTGAACCGTAGTCCCCTACTCTACTCTCCATCCCTAATCTTCTATTTCCTACAAACATACCATGTTAGCTAAACCATATAGATGACATAATCAAACTCCTACCTCAATGTATCTTAGAGGAAGCTATCACATATGCACAAGTCAATCCATATTAGTACGACACAATATAACAAATATATTGACTCATGCATGAATATCATATCCATAACCATCTGCACAAGCCAATCCAGATTAGAACGATACATAGAATATCAATATCTTATCCGCAATGACCATAATCATCATGTGTGTGACCATAATGCATACAACAAGTTACTACCATTCATGACTAACTGACACATTTTGTTGGCTTGTTGGGGCCTGACCCAGGTTCAGAGTTAATTAGCCAAAAAAATCCATGTACTACTGGCCCTTTCGGCAACAGTCTGTGGAACGTGGACTGAGGTCTTACCCGAAGTAGTATGGGGGAGTACTGGAACCAGGTTTCCGCACCCTTGAGATGTATGAGGGGTTAACTTGCTCCAATTGTTAGTCCCTTCGCGCACTTCCCTGGCTTTCACGCAGCCCTAACCAGGGCCGTGGGGCTTCCGCGCTACTGGAGTAGCACTCTGCACTATTTCCCTAAGTCACAACCAAGATCTTACTTATCTTCTTACACCAGTTAGTTATCTTCGCATAAATGGATGCATTATCTTATATTTATTTATATAACACATTCATATGAGCTCGCAGAAAATGAACAATAAACTTACAATTCATACCCAATAATACATAAAACAGGAAAAGATACACAGGAATATGGTAAAACTTCTCTTTATTAATACTTTCAACGGTTACAGACTCGACCTGTCCTGCGCACTCAGTTGCAGGGACCCACGCACTTAGCTGCGAACTATTAGGTCTCTGCACACTCAATTGTAGAGCCTTCTCCTACTCTACAACCCAAAGACACGACTAACACTTCGACTCAACACTTCATCAATCTCTTAGACTCATCATGCTTAGATAGATAGATTTCTTTCCTACACTTAGAGCCTCACTCTATTTATACAATCCCATGGTTCACGGACCATGGGTAGATCTTTCAAACCGACATTACATTATAAAACCAATGGTGGACAACCTTGTGACTCTATTATGACTTCGCGCTCCGTGCCCACAAATCACAGAGTCTTTACAATGGACTTGGTCAAAACTTGCACTTTAAGCCCCAAAACATGCCTTGGAGGGGATTCCACGCCCAACAGGCCCCCTACACAAACATCGTGACTCGCCCTTAAGTCACTCTGTTGGTGCGGAGACCTTTGCGCGGAGACCTTGTAACTCTGCTCGAACAACTGCAAGATTGGCAGTGCACTGAGTGGCTGCCTGCTGAATCTCATATACATGTTGTTTCGAGACCGCGATGTCAGAAATGCTTCCCCTGCATCTGTTCCTGCGTCCCCTGCATTTGTGCGAGCTTGCCTTCAATTGTTGTTGTAATGACGAATGCCTTGTCGATCCAAGGCTGAACAGGCGCCTTCGAGACTGCTTCTTTACGCCGTGCTGCGTCTACTTTCTCTTTCAGCGCTTTGGCCTGTTTTTGCTCGAGCCTCTCAGTGAGGGCCACCATTTGCATGGTCCCTTTGATGCTGTCGTACTGCTTCTAGAGCTCACGCGCCTTTGTCTCTAAGAGCTGGATGTTAGGGTCCTCCTGCAGATTGGTGAGGACCTTGAAGGACTCTTCCAACATGATGGTGCAGTCCCTTACTACACTGCTGATTTCTTCCATCCCCAATGTAATAGCATTGGCGCGTTATTCTTTGACTTCTAGAGGGGTTGACGGTTGATACACGATCTCTAGTATCAACAGCAAAGCAGTCAGGGTGGAAACTCAGATACTGGGAGGAAAGGTCATACGGAAGTGTCGCGCAGACGAGGTACTCGCGCCAGTGGTGGTACTTGCTGAAGAAGGCGCGGAGGGGGTCTAGTTTAACTGGTCCGAGTTCTTATGCAAGGAGTTCCTAGAAAATTGCAGCGAGGAACATGAATAAGGAAAAACGTTCCACTATGAATGGCTTCTTTTGTCCATAATGCTGGTGGCAGGGGAATTTTCGGAGGACAGCCAGTTCCCCATCATTGATAGGGATCTGCTGGAGGCTACAATGTACGCTTCACTGTGGGCCACGAAAGACGCGAACCGAATCCACGACAGCAAGATATTCTGGGTGTTCATGGAGATGAACATCAAAATGGGGATTAACCACAAACCACGGTTATCACCCACTATCTACAACAGCTTTCAAAATTTTGCAGAATTCAAAGCAGACTTCCACAACATATATACCAGAGCACGCAAGGACTCAGCCAAGCAATGGAGCGAGCTACCCTTCATTGATCCAAAATGGATCTTGGATAGACTTCTAAGTCTAAAGTGTTCCTCACAGAGGAAAAGTAAAGTCTAAGGATGCTCTTGGAAATAGCCCCATTACATAGATCTTTTCATTATGAATCTACTGCAGCTTGAGTGGGCTAAAATGGACTTCAAATGAAGAATTTATCGCAAAAAGAAGTTTGCCTTTGTCCTTTGAAAAGGAGGAAAATTCTTATATAAATGGGACTTAAGGGAAAATGTGTTTTAAACATAAAAACTCTTAGAACCCATCACATCGCAATAAACCAAGGCTGAAGGACTTAAAACAGGTGCAAAGACCTTCAATGGACCTAACAGATTTATAAATCAAACAGGAAAACCTTTTGAGTTCTAAAAGGAAAGGGTAGTAAGCGGTATTTTGGGCAGGCCTCAAGCAGTAAGTGATATTGGATGGGCTTCGCCCGAATCCATACATTGGCTGACGTGTGGCACGGCGGAGGAGAGAGGAAACTGCTTTTTCGGGCAGTTAATCCCGTGCAAGTTACGCGCCCGAAACAGTCTGTCAGCCATTGGATTAGCGGTCGTGGATCAACGTTCAGGATCTAATCGGCGGATCGGCAATCTGCATGACCAAAGGGAAGACCCCCGAGGTCGTTGCGATAGCGATATGCGATATATCAGTGTTCTGATGGGCCGATCGGAGATATCAGCGATCGACGATCGGCTAACCCCCGATACCAGGGCCAATGCACATTGCGATTACAACTTGCGATACGTCGATAAAAAGGCAGACCCGATATGAATTATGGATGCGATTTCATAAGTTTTGAAATCTAGATTTTTAGATTTTCTGTGTATTATCCGTGTATTGGGTTTTTTGGCCATTACGCCATGTGATAGCAATAAGCGATATTTGGACGGACTCGATAGGTTTATAGGGCTGATTCCATAATATTTGAAGTATGGGCTAAAGACCCATGATGTGTTTTGCGTGCGTTTCCTGTGTATTCCGTTATTTGGCTATTTTGGCTAGAGGAAGGCAAAACGACTGGGTTTTCCTGCCCGCTTGTTCTTTTCCATTTGTAAACAAATTCTTGTGAGGAAACAGTCGGGTTCTTAAATGATGGAGGACTGTAACCGATGCATGATAAAAACACAGAGAGCACAAGTGTTGAAGGTAGCTGAAGGTTGCTGAGGGAGCTGGAGGACTAAAAAAGGTCGTTTGAAGGTTTCCAAGAGTCGCTTGGAGGTCAAGCAAACTACAAAGGCACTTAGAGGTCGAGAGAGAGCTCAGAGAAGCCAGAGCGAGAGTCGAGAGCCAGAGCCAGAGTGAGAACCAGAGCCACGAGCCAGAGCCAAGAGCCAGAGCCAGAGCCAGAGCAAGAGCCAAGAGCCAGAGCCAGGGCTAGAGCCAGAAAGCCAGAGAGCTTCAGAGCCAGGGATAAGATGGTGTTCTAAGCCCATTGTGTTCAGTGTAAACCAGTGGATTTGAGCGTAGAGCTTGTAAAAGGACTTTGCGATAATCCCATAGAGCCTAGTCGAGTTGACTAGAGCTCAAGGAGACGTAGCCGAAGGGTTTTGGGTGAACTCCATATTATATTGTTGTTCTATGTGTTTGTTTTATTGCTACAATATTTACTGTCACATGTATTTACATAACAACATAAACAACTTAATTTAAAGCACTGAACAGTTAAAAATAAACACAAGCATACACCTATATTCAAGCATATTATTTATTCCGCAATTGGTTAATCATAATATCTTGGGAATATTTAAGATTTGGAAGTGGGAGAGGTTCTTGTAAGCTTGACAAGAAGCCTTTAGTGCCCCATTTTCAGATCATTCATAGCCACAGATGATGTAATTTTCAAGGTACTGGAGACATGGCCATCGGAGTGGCACGCCCCAGACATCACGACGGTGGAGAAGTCTGTGATGCAGAAGAAGAAAGAGGAGGCCAAGCTGTGAATGGCATAGTTAGCAGAGAAGAGAAGGCAAGAAACAGTGGCAGCAAAAGTGCAAGAGGTGTGGGACGTTGCGCAAACAACAGTAGAATAGAAAAAGGCCACAACATCAGTAGCACAGGGGGCAGGCTAAAAGGTGCACGAGGGCCAGAAGTCACCTTCGCATGGGCAACATAAAGGGATGGAAACAGAGGAAGAAGAGGGCAGCGCGGACCCCCAAACAACGGCCACACTATTAAAGCATCAATGCCTGAGTGAGCGAACGGGGCCACACAAGAAGGTGAAAGCATCCAAGCTGTCAATCGACCCGATCACCCTTACTGAGGGTGATCTGCATGACATAGGCGAAATTGTGCGCAAAGTCATCACTGGGCCTCTCTAGAACTTCACGGAGGAGAATCAGATTGTGTTGGGGGTCCTTAGAGCACAGATTCAGGAGTTACATGTGCGAATTCCTTAGGTTGGTACCCTTTCGACCAGCGTCACAAGTGGGACAGCTGCAGCCAAGCAAATGCTATGCGCTTGGACAAAAAACACAATAGTGTTGCCAGAGGGGGCACTGGTTACGAAAAATGAGGCCGACAGACCTACGATTAGTGCACTCAAAGGGATAGGGATCAATATGGCTGCGCTCCCGCAAGAGACGCTATATGTTCTGCAGGATGGGATTACTGCAGAACTATGGGCTAAGGAGAGCCGTGCATTGCAAGTGTTGAGCGAGCAAAAGATCAACATGGAGCAGTTGAGCTTGCAGCGCGATGAAGTGGTGTCGCAGAACAGGCAGATGGTACAGGTACTGGAAGAAGCCTGCTAGATGGTCACTGAGCTGGCCATCCCAGCAAACGCACCAGCAGAGGCACGCATCCACAGATTAGTAGTAGGGGATTTATTTATAATAAACGCTTCAATCTATTAATTATAATGAGAGGATTATATTATTTTAATACATATATTATTACTACATTAATTTAATAAAACTTTAACATTAATTTCAACCAATATTGATCTAATAATCATATACTCTTATTCACTATATATATTTATTATCTCTAGTCGACTTTATGCTTTCTTCATAGTGTTATTCTTGATGGCCCATCTATTATTAATTCTATATCTACTCTTCATCTTTCTCATGTCTTGACAATGAACCCGATTGGTGGCTCTGAAACATCGACAACAAATCTGACATATGTAGATCTTCTTTTATCAATTAACAACTTCTCTAATTTTATATAGAGTTCCTTATGTAATGAATAAAGTTCCTCTTAACACTTTAAGCCGATTTAACCTACCTAAATTGCATAGATCTCCATCCTCATCTCTTTCCACTAGGTCCAACCACAAATGAGTCCAACCAAGTTAAAAGCAAACCAGATTATAAAACTAGTCAATAAATTTGAGACTAATAAAAACATTTACATACTTGATCTATCAATTCCTTTGTCAATAAACCCCCCAAAACATACTAAACATGTTCATCTTCACGTGTATTATCTTGTAAAGCCCCAAAGTCCCAAATGCCACCTACTAATCCCAATAACCATTAACATTAATTTACCTATAATTTATGGGAGTAACAACTATTACTACTATAATGTAGCTGTTGACATGAATGGTAACTCCTTTAGCCCCTCTTTTATTTTTTATTTTTGAACATAACACATTTTTATTAAATTTTCATTCTATAATGCTAGCTTGAGACTTCATAACGATAATTGTTTAACTTTGGTTTATTCAAAACCTTTTACTCCTCTCAATGAAAAGAAATATAAAAATATAAAATTATATCACATATAAAGTAATAAAAAAAATTAAAATTACTACTACTATAATGTAATGGTAACTCCTTTTCGTACCTTTTTTATTTTTTATTTTTAAACATAACCCATTTTTCTATCGTAGTTGTTGTTGACATGAATAGTAACTCCTTTTAGTTCCTTTTTTATTTTTTTATTTTTAAACATAACCCATTTTTATTAAGTTTTTATTCTATAACGCTAGCTTGAGAATTCATAACGATAGTTGTTTAATTTTGGTTTTTTACTCCTCTCAATGAAAAGCAATATAAAAATATAAAATTATATCACATATAAAGTAATATAAAAAAGTAAAATTACTACTACTACATGTTGACATGAATGGTAACTCTAATTTTGGTTTTTTACTCCTCAATGAAAAGCAATATAAAAATATAAAATTATATCACATATAAAGTAATATAAAAAATTAAAATTACTACTACTACATGTTGACATGAATGGTAACTCTTTTTAGTCGCTCTTTTATTTTTTATTTTTAAAAATAACCTATTTTTATTAAGTTTTTATTCTATAACCCTAGCTTGAGACTTCATAACGATAATTGTTTAACTTTGGTTTATTCAAGGCTTTTCACTCCTCTCAATGAAAAGCAATATAAAATTATATCACATATAAAGTAATATAAAAAAATAAAATTATTACTATAAATAAAATTACTACTATAATGTAGTTGTTGACATGAATGGTAACTCCTTTGAGTCCCTCTTTTATTTTTTATTTTTAAACAACTCATTTTTATTAAGTTTTTATTCTATAAGGTTAGTTTGAGACTTCATAACGATAATTGTTTAACTTTGGTTTATTCAAGGCTTTTTACTTCTCTCAGTGGAAAGCAATATAAAAATATAAAATTATATCATATATAAAGTAATATAAAAAAGTAAAATTATAAGACATATATATTATAAAATAATGAAAAGCAATATAAAAATGTAAAATTATATAAAGTAATATAAATAAAAAAATATTATATCTATATATATATATAGATATATATTCTATTTTCAAATATGATTTTTAAAATTTTAATTTAATTGTTAATTATATTTTTTTTTTGAATTTAAAAAGTCCCGAGATTTATCTAAAAAGTAGTTATACCCTTTTTATTCTTTTAATTAATTAATTAAAAAAAATGGCATGTGGATAAGAGCCATATGAATTGAGTTATGGTTTTTTTGGCATATGGTATTCGTAAAGTGAGAGATGAATGTCCATAGTCAAAGAATCTTGTTTCGTGTTTGTTATATATATATATATCATTTTAATAATAATAATAAAAAAAAAAAATTAGTTGATTTTTATGACTTTAAATTTTGATGATGGCCAACAGACCTGGTTTTCCTTCGTGGCGGGTTGAGGTCACCAAACTTTTGTAACTATTATAACTTTATGCTATAGAAAATGAAAGATCCCACTTTTAGCGACAAAAAAAAAAAAAAATTGATGATGTGAACTATATAATAAACTAAGTATTTTGATAATATGCCTTGGGATCCATCAAATCAATATTTTTGTTGCAAATGTTTCCAACCTACCAAATAGATGAAGAAAATCTAATCGACTATAGGAAGTACAAAGAAGAAAACCTTAAGAAGGAAAGAGTAAGATCAAAAGCCAAAAGAAATAACCATTATGAGAAATAGAGAAAAACCCTAAGAACTGAGTAAGATCAAAAGTGAAAGAAACCATTATGAGAAATAGAGAAAAACCCTAAAAACTGAGTAAGATCAAAAGTAAAAAAATAACTATTAAAAAAAATATATAAAACCAATAATTAACAAAAATATAAAATCCAATAATTAACAAAAATATAAAATCCAATAATTCTAATAATTTATTTTTAATTTATTTTTTTTAATTATTATTAAAATATTTTGATGATGATGATGATGATGGTTAACGTCCGCTGAGACCAAATAATGATCTATCGGACCTAAAAAGACAAATTATTTATTTTGATTTAAGATTTTATTCCTATGCTCAAAAAGCTTGGAGAGAAGCCTCCCGAGTTCACTATAATTTTGGCATTGTAAAAGGCTAGGAAGGTCAGTATTGTAACAAAGGTTGTGAAATTGAGATCTAATGTGGTTGTATGCAGGGCACTCTAAGAGGAAGTGGTTTTCATCCTCGATGTTCCTATTCTCACAAATATGGCAGATTCTTTCCATCCATGGCGTTTTAGGAACTGCCCAACGACCAGTTTCACTATGGAGCTCATGAGAATTCGTTCTAATCTTTGCTATATTAATTTTCTTTTTTGAGCTAGTTAAAATAGAGAGATACTTTTGATCTTCAAGGGTGGGGTTGATGACCTTCTTATAATAACTTAATTTTCTTTTAGACGCTAAATCTTTCTCACACCACAATTTTTCTTTGAACTTAGAAGTAACAATATCTTTAATGTTATTTATGTTTTGCAAAGCATCATTCTCATTGATCTCCCAATAGTTTAACCAGGCCCTTGTGTCCTTATGCCATCCTCGGTTAAGCCTTAGGTGGTTTTGGCTGGAATTTAAAGCTAGCTTAGGAAGTCTATGATTGTCTATGTTATTGAGCTTGTGCTTGTACACCAGAAACCTGAGCATAGCTAGGCTCTCAATAGGAGAAAGACCTGCTTCTATAAGGAGAATAGGATAGGGTGTATTATTTTTAATAATTAAAGGTGACTAAAATTAAAACTATGCAATCAAAAGTGAGGGTAAAATTATTATTATTATTAAAATAATTTTACCCTCCCTTTTGGTTGCTTTGTTTTAATTTTAGTCTCCTTTAATTATTATTTTTATTATAGAATCTTGACTCAATAATCAGGTTTTTTACCTATTTATTTATTTATTTACTACTATTATTATTAAACTAGCCATTATATTAGTTGTTATAGGAATATTTTTTGATCTTAATAACCATTATTAAAATATTAATTTTCATAAACTAGCCGTTATATGATCTTTTGGTCTCTACATGGCCCTATATTTAAGCTTGTGCCATGATCTACATCTTCATATCTTTTGGTCTCTCCATGGCCCTCTATTTAAGCTTGTGCCACGATCTATATCTTCATATGGCCTTGATGATGAACCACACTAGCTGGTTCCATAGGTGTAAGAAAAATTTTCTCCTATGTAATTTCTATCGAAAATACTCTTCTTAATGTAATATGGATCACACATGCATGAATTCAGAAATATTATTATATATAAAAAATTTATATTAGAATTATCATATATTTAATTTAATTTAAATAAATTTTTTATAATTTATATTTTTATAATTATTATTATTATTTATTATTATATATTTAATTTAATTCTAGTATCTTTTTTTATAATTTAATCTTTATAATTATTATTATTTATTATTAAAATATTCTATTTTATCAACGGTTAGATTTTTTATGGTTTTTGAGTTTATCTTTTTATTTTTATGGTTCCTCCCTATTTATTCTTTTTGTTGGATTAGATTTTCTTCATCTATTCATCTTGAAGATGAACTACATTGATTGGTTCGAAATGTCCACAACGAAGATATTGATGGGATGGATCCAAAAGATGATGATGAATGTCGGCTAAGACCAATAGAGTGTATGCGATTTTAAGGACGTAAGGGATTAATCGAGTTTCTTTAGTAAGAGATTAATTGAGTTTTTTTAATATTTTATTTCTATGTTAGAAAAGAAGGGAGAGAAGCCTTACTAGATCACCATAATTTTGTTGAAGGTAATCCAAGAGAAAGTGCTTTTCATCTTCAACCCATTGATTCTTTAGTCCCAAGGTGTTTTGGAAATTGACCCATCATGGATTTCACTTTGAAGCTCATGAAAATTAGTTCTTATCTTGACAATGTTGAACTTCTTCAAGATTGGCTGCTTAGCTTACTTTTTCCCTCCAACTCCTTATCATCCCACAACTTATCCTTAAATTTGGAAGTTACAATATTTTTAATATTATCCTTATTCTCCAAAATGATCTTTTCCTTTACTCTACCCACATAAACATCTATTCAAAAATATTTTAATAGTTATGTATAACTATAAACATTTACGAACTATTTAATTTATATAACTACAGCATTTATATTTAATTTATATAATTACACTAATTTTTATATAACATTATAAATCTTTTTAAAATAATATACTCAAATAAAAAAATCAAATCCTAATCATAATATACTGAAATAGGAACTCAAATCCTAATTAATGATTGAAGCATTTATGCTTAAAATTTAAACAAGTTTACCTAGATAAAGGATACATTTAAAAAGAAATCAAACATTTTGGAAATTCCGTTCTCCGTTGCTTTCTGGTTTCTACAGAACTGTAAGTTTCACGATGGAAATAGAAATTAAGAAATACAAATAAGCAAATTTACTAAAGTTTGTCAGCTTCTGTCGTGTTTAGACACTGGTCCCATTTCTGATGCAGCTCGTTGGTTGCTACCGATCGCAATATAATCCACAAAACGTTGCATGCTACGCCACGAGGACCCTCCTTCACTCGCTGCTTGCCGTATTGTTTCTTTTATTTCTCGACTCTTTCTCCTCATCTCTTCCCCTTCTGTGCTTACCAGCAGAAATTTGGCAGCTCTTGCAATCTCTCCTCGCTCAATCACTCCATCATCCCTACACGTCTCTAACTTTAATCCAACCTTCAGTTGGTTAACCACGAGCATTCTATTGGTGTATTGATCAATTCCCTGTGGCAAAACCAACATGGGAACCCCCAAACTCAAGCTCTCCATGGTTGAATTCCACCCCCCATGAGTGAAAAAACCGCCGACGGAAGGATGAGATAAAACTGATAATTGAGTAGACCAAGGAACCACCAGAGCTTGATTTTTCGTTTTCTCCTGAAAACCCTCTGGCAGAACGCTGACATGATCGTTTGTTTCCTTATCAGAATTTAACATACCAGGACGGACCACCCACAGGAAAGTCTGCCCACTTTCCAATAAACCCATCGCTATCTCTTCCACTTGAGTTTCGGACATGCGAACCACGCTTCCGAAGGAAACGTAGAGAACGGACGATCTGGCCTTTGAATCCAGCCACTGCGAACAATCCGTTTCAGCCCACAAACTTAATGATGTGGGGTTCACTGAAATCTCCTTATCCTTGCACTCGGCTTCAAGGTAAACTGATGGAAGTAACGGACCGAGTGAGTTGATGGGAGCTGCTGTTTCTCGAACTGCATCGCTCGCTTCTTTTTCGAGTTCGTAGACTGTATTTCCAATAATCCACTCTGTCTCCTCTAGTAACGGGAGCTGCTCCGTAACACGTTGATAGAGTACATTAGACGTGTCTCCCGCCTGGATATCTGATGGCAGATCTTCGGGCTGCAGTGGAGGAAGACCCGGAATGTAGTCAATCATGTCCTTGGGGTCTGTAAAAAGAAAGACATTATTCTTTCAGTTGAAGTAGGTAATGATCCGTTGGATGGGTCAATGAACGCTGAAAACATGAATAATTAATGGTGGCTTAATATAGCTGTGGTGGACTGAAACAGTATGAAGAAAACATGGATGGAGCAAAACAAGAAGTAGTTGAATAAATAGAGTAAGAAACTGCATGAATGTTCTAAAGAAATAAAAAATTTAGTGATTGGAAAATATTGAACAACTACACTGTGGCTAAAAATATATATGCATCAGAGAGTTTAATTTTATTTTTGCAGATTTCAGGGATATCTTAGAATTTCGTTGGTCTTTTTCTCAATGTGAGATTCAGAAATATATTTAGAATTTGCAATAGATATAAGGATGCTAGCTTCTGGCAATGGTGAGAACACATATTTAAGGGCGGTTATTAAAGGAAAAGCAAGGTTGTTAGTTGCACAACTGAGGACGGATCATATCACCATCTTCGATGTGAGACTGGTAGGTGGAGGGCGAGACTGGTAGGTGGAGGGCACCCAAAGAAGTTGGAAAGATACAACTTGCATATTCTGCAATAAGGGTGTGAGGGAGACAAAATGACATTTTGTCATGGAATATGCAGCTTACTAGGATATTAGCATTTAGTATGAAAACAATTTAAAAATTAACAACATGCACCATCTATTTCACTACAATAAGATCAAGCAAATTACTAATTTTCTAATCAAAATTCCTTCTAAACAAAATTCATAATAGAAGATTCAACATCCAAAAAAGTATGAAAATAAGCTAGAACGATTATCCTCTTGGTCCTTTAGGTTGTTTAGCCTTGTAAAAGTCAATAAAATCAATCAATAATAAATAAAAAGTCAATAAAATCAATCAATAATAAATAAAAAAAATTCCTTATTTTCATAGCAGATTTTAAAAATATTTTAGAATCTCTAAAATATATCAAATCTCATGATAGTACTCTACAATTCCATCTCATCCCAATTTTTAATTTAATTCGGCACGGAAAAGAGGTGCACCTTCTTTTTTGGGCGGAAAGTGACCCTTGGAAATGATTAGGGAGCGATGTCTATAGATGGTATACACACTCAGAGACTGCGGCCAGAATGCGACGAAAGGGAGCTCAAATTTCTTGGCTACACGAAACGTCCAAGTAAGAAAGCAGGTACCGATGATACACGAGAACAGGGGCTTGCCAGTTTCTGTATCGATGTGGCTTTGTATCAGACTTTCCGCAGAGTCTCTCATTTCGTTCATTACACATCGGTCGAATTCCAAAGGATTGTCCCCAAGGTTAAAATCCAGCGGTAGACCGTCGGAAACCAGCGCGAAACGAATGTTTGAATTCGAGCCAACTGAAATCCCATCGTGATAAGTGCGGGCTTTCATCATCTTGGAATGATTGGATTCCGTGTTCATAAAGGTCACCAGAATGCCTCTGGAAGAAAGCATCTCAGACAGTCGTATCAGCGGATTTATGTGGCTCTGAATTGGATATGGTATAACCAAAACATGGGGAGCCATAGTGAGCAACAGCTAACAATTCTCTCCCCGGCTAAATATTAAGGAGGGTGCTTGAGTAAGGGTTGGGGGAGAAGTCTGTGTCAAAATCTTAAACATCATTTGGATGGAATGCTTAACCCAACGTTAACGCAAGGTTCTCGACGTTAATGATGTCATGGCTTACGCAAATGGAGAGCAAACCACAATTTGGAATCTCGTCCTCTAGTGCACGGTTCTTGTCGAGATGTCATAAGCAAATGAAGAGCAGAAGCACGATTGGGCACGGCTTTGTTTTACTCCATGCATGTGCTCTTCTACAGAGCATCTCCATTATTAATTTTTAGTGTGTTTTTTTCTTTCTCATGACTAGACTAGATCATGACTAGACTGTGTTGAGGTCAGGGATGTCTAAAATGTAATTGGCTTTGCAATTAATTTCGGTAGATATAAGGAAGTCAGGGTTTGTTACATAATATTTCAGCTTTCACAAAATTCTTGCCAATTGAGTTGCGACTAAATACTTAAACATATTTTATATATTATTGTGATTAAAATTAGTTTGTCATTAAAATTATTTACTATATAAAATTTGGTTTAACTTCAATTTATTTTAGATAATCTAATCTCTATTTATGGATCTATCTTTAATTTCTCCTTTTCATTTTAAAATCTTAATTACAACACATAAAAATTTAATTTTATATAAAATTAAATAATTATTATTTTATTATAATAGTTATCTTATATGGCTATGAGGTTTGGGGTTTGGGGTTGCAGCATCTCCAGAGAATCATGGAGAAAGATTGAGCAAATCCAGAAGCGTTTTATAACTTATAACCTGAAAATTAAAAATAATACACCCTATCCTATTCTCTTTATAGAAGCAGGTCTTTCCCCTATTGAGAGCCTAGCTATGCTTAGGTTTCTGTTGTACAAGCACAAAATCAGTAACATAGACGATCATAGACTTCCTAAGCTAGCTTTAAATTCTAGCCAAAACCACCTAAGGCTCAATCGAGGGTGGCATAAAGACACAAGGGCCTGGTTAAACTATTGGGAGATCAACGAAAATGATGCATTGCAAAACATAAATAACATTAAAGATATTGTTACTTCTAAGTTCAAAGAAAAAATGTGGTGTGAGAAAGACTTAGCGGCTAAAAGAAAATTAAGTTATTATAAGAAGGTCATCAACCCCACCCTAGAAGATCAAAAGTATCTCTCTATTTTAACTAGCTCAAAGAAGAAAATTAATATAGCAAAGATTAGAACGAATTCTCATGAGCTCCATAGTGAAACAGGTCGTTGGGCAGTGCCTAAAACGCCATGGACGGAAAGGATCTGCCATATATGTGAGAATAGGAACATCGAAGATGAAAAGCACTTCCTCTTAGAGTGCCCTGCGTATAACCACATTAGA
The DNA here is from genome assembly GCA_031772625.1 of Pinus tabuliformis. NCBI lineage: Eukaryota > Viridiplantae > Streptophyta > Pinopsida > Pinales > Pinaceae > Pinus > Pinus tabuliformis. The sequence continues at coordinate 1,312,590,010 of CM062809.1, forward strand.
TCTCAGTTTCACAATCTTTGTTACAATACTGACCTTCCTAGCCTTTTACAATGTCAAAATTATAGTGAGCTCGGGAGGCTTCTCTCCAAGCTTTTTGAGCATAGGAATAAAATCTTAAATCAAAATAGATAATTTGTTTCTTTAGGTCCGATAGACCATTATTTGGTCTCACCGGACGTTAACCATCATCATCATCATCATCAAAAAATCTATAATTCACTAAAAATTATATTTAACTTCGATTTTTAACATTTTTTTTTTAATAAAATTTAAAACTAAAATATATAAAAACTAAAAATTATACTAATTAACTAATGAGTATTAAAAAAAAAACAATATAATTAACTTCCATTTTCAACTTTTTTTTTTTTCAGTAAAATTTGAAATTAAAATATATACGAAACCTTATACAAGTTAAGGAATTATTATTTTAATTAAAACCATGGGTAATTCATCTAAAAACCATATCAATATATTTTTAACAAAATGCAAATTAAAATTTAATATAATTTCACTCATAGAGTATCATGTGATCTGATGTAGTAGATCATGTCATCTGCTACTAAAAGTTTATATAATTTAAGCACTCTAAAGGGACAAATTTATACCGTAGTAAAATATGCCTTCCAACGCGACAATCATATGATTCCATCGCATTTACTATTTATTTTTTCATTGATTCAATGTTTATATTTTTTAATCGTATTTTATCGATTCAATTACAGTTTTATCACATTAACTATTTATATAAATTTATATATTTTATTTTAATAATATGTTTTGTTTTTTTTGTTTTTTGTTTTTGTTTTGTTTTTTTCTTCTGCATATTACAAAATATCTGAGGAGGACTTAACTAAATTACAAGAAGTTCACATAACTAGTTTTTCTGGCCATTTAGTTAGATTATTAAATTTTGAAATTAGTAAATTACATATTTTTTAATGTATACCACCTTAGTTTGATTATTTATTCTTTGAAATTAGTAAATTAAATGTTTTTTTTAATGTATACAACTTTTTTATATATCATTCTGCGATGTATTCTTGTAGATTACAGTGTTAGAACTTAAGATTCCTACTTCTACAATTTGGAGTTTAAAATGAACTTTTTGTTTAAATCACCAACTAGGTATTTCTCCATAGTAATATTGTTTCCATAAAATTATGACTTCTAATTGATAAAAAGTTTCACTAAAAGTCCAAAATAAATTAATTCACGTTATTCTTCAAATTTACAAATAAACCACACCTACCACTAGATTTTATCTTTTTTTCTACAAATTACGTAAAATAATATTAACTAAATAGACAAACCATTTCACTACATTCCAAATTCTAAAATAATGTTATATGCAACTAAGATAAAAACAAATTACATTTTAACCTTTTTTACCTTTGTTGTGAATAAATATAATAAAATTAACGAATATTTAATTTTAAAATTTAAATGATATACAAAATATTTTTTATTTTTAATAAATAAAACCGGTTAAGTTAATTAATATATACAAAAGAATGAAAATATGTATGTTTCAAAATGAAAATAAAATATAATAAAATAATTTATTAATATTTTAATTTAATTGATATCCATTGTTATGGTGAGATCACAAATGGATTTTAAAAACCAAAGTAAAGTATATTTTCTTTTCATGACCATTATGCCTTGATGAAGGATGTCTATTCCTCCCAAGTCAGCAGATACGCATCAACGTGGGTAATTTTGGTAAGGCAAAGTCTGGAAAAAAAGTTTCTCGGAGAGCTTTGTTTATAGGAGATGGAATGATACACTAGGGAAAATGATAAAAAGATAGGTGACACAAATCACAATACACAATGTCATGAAGTATCGTTGATGTGAATTTATTGGCTTTTAGTTGATCTAAAAGGTTTATACTAGCAACTTGTATTCCATAATAAAATATAAACTATTAAAGTTGTTGTAGGTTGGGCATAGGAGAACACATAGGGACAATGACTCCAAAGTGGCATCAAACCGAGGGTATGTATTATCATTTTTTTAAATGATGCGAAATATAAAGATGCAAGCTAGTGATTAATTCCATGCCAATAAATACATATGAAAACATACAATATTTACATATGAAAACATACGATATTTGCGGTGCAAATGGTCCCAGTACTATCATACGAGTACTGTGAAATCATTGCAAAATAGGAGCATAACCAATAGATAACCAAAATACTAAAAAAAAAAATTCAAAAAAAAAATGTTTTTATAAAGTTAACCTTAGACAAAGATTTTTAATTTTTGGTCAAATGGTTACTAATTGGGTAGTCAATGATTTACCCCATAGGGGCAGTGATGAAAACGAAGACTGGAGGATCTTCATTTTCAGTATTTTCCTACAGGTTCGATCTTGGGCCTGTGGGTTATGGGCCCACGAAGCCATTCTGAGACTTCTGACCATCTTCTCAACACGACTGCGCAGCACCACTTACTGATCCAACCACAAGAAAACTCATCTCTTGCCAAGTCGCTGCTTCCCAACTCTTCATCTGATTCATCAAAACAACTAGATCTCATACCCTGGCGATCTTTCCGACTTCCAACACTGCCACCATAGCCTGCATTCCAAGACGCACTAGCAACAAGAATTCTGGGGTCTCGTCCAGGTGGCAAGCTGACACCATATCCTGCACGAAGCTTCGTCGCCTTCTGGCTTTTCTGAGTTCTCAGCAACACGCCAAGAACTCGGTTTCTCGTGTCACTCGCTACTTTGTTGTAGTCGACCGCGTCGGAATCATGCTCCGTCAGTTGCCGTCCGTTGGGAACGATAACGGAATCCGCCCTAGGGCCGTTCTCAAGCTGTTCCATTCGCTCGAAGAAAACCCACCTGGAACCCTGGGTGATCCCCTGCTGCTGCTTCTCTGTCCGGTATCTCTTGCGGAGCTTCTCGATCTTGTGGCGGCACTGAACGAAGGACTTTGCCCATTGTAAACACTTTATCCTTCGACTTATGCCCATTTCCAGCAGAGGGCGATGGCAAAGAGCTGTCAAAGTTTACAACAGTCATTCTCCACGAATTTACTCGACAGCCGTTTCTTTCAGGAACCGAGTCTGCGTTCCTTTCTTGAACTGATTTCACGCACGTTGGATGACAGGCTAAGAATAGCATAGTGGCAAGAACATCCTTGACACACACACTCGTATTCATCGTCTGCCTCATCCAAAATAAAATCAAAATCACCCTCACCGACATGCCTATTCAGTGGCAAATAACATTTTCATTTCCAACTGAAAAGAAAAAACCAAAAAAACACACACGAAGACACAAATAGAGATGAATTTTCATTATTTTACAAACTCGTTTTACAGTTTTAAGGCATTTCAGCCTTAATCCAAATTTCCCTATCAACTACATTTCGCCTTCTCTCTTACACACACAGGGTTTTCTAATCTCGTCTTCTTTTCTTCTTGATTTTCTCAAGAATCCTACAGTTCTTATTACACATGCATTCAGTCTTAACTGATTTTTTAACTAAAAATTAGTTCCTATAACAGAATTCAATTGTGGTTGGCCTGGCTGTCCACGTGCTCGTCCACTTGTCTTCTTCCTCTAATTTTCCTTCATTGACGTGTCCAGATGCTCCTGCATCATACTCCCGAGGTACAAAAATTATGACCTCCTGGTCATATGCTCCCGAGGTACAAAATTATGACCTCCTGGTCATATGCTTTTCCTGAGCAATTCTACCTACTGTTTCTCTACTTCAGTGGAACTGCCTTCTTTGAGCTGCAACCAAACCTCTGCCATAGCAAGTCCTCCTTGCTACCAGATGCCCTACCAAGCTTCTCGACTGAGCTTAGTCCTCTCGGCATCTCTGCGGTTCTCTCCTCTCGAACCCATTGAGCACTCCTGCTCCAGGTTTGCTGCAATCTTCTCACCTTCACAAACAAACTGTACCTCTTTCTTCTTCGCACCTCTTCTTTCTTCCTCCCCGTAGGAAATCTTTCCCGCTATGATACCACTTGATGAAAACGAAGACTGGATGATCTTCATTTTCAGTATTTTCCTACAGGTTCGATCTTGGGCCTGTGGGTTATGGGCCCACGAAGCCATTCTGAGACTTCTGACCGTCTTCTCAACACGACTGCGCAGCACCACCTACTGATCCAACCATAAGAAAACTCATCTCTTTCCAAGCCGCTGCTTCCCAACTTTTCATCTGATTCATCAAAACAACTAGATCTCATACCCTGGCGATCTTTCCGACTTCCAACACTGCCACCATAGCCTGCATTCCAAGACGCACTAGCAACAAGAATTCTGGGGTCTCGTCCAGGTGGCAAGCTGACACCATATCCTGCACGAAGCTTCGTCGCCTTCTGGCTTTTCTGAGTTCTCAGCAACACGCCAAGAACTCGTTTCCTCGTGTCACTCGCTACTTTGTTGTAGTCGACCGCGTCGGAATCATGCTCCGTCAGTTGCCGTCCGTTGGGAACGATAACGGAATCCGCCCTAGGGCCGTTCTCAAGCTGTTCCATCCGCTCGAAGAAAACCCACCTGGAACCCCGGGTGATCCCCTGCTGCTGCTTCTCTGTCCGGTATCTCTTGCGGAGCTTCTCGATCTTGTGGCGGCACTGAACGGAGGACTTTGCCCATTGTAAACACTTTATCCTTCGACTTATGCCCATTTCCAGCAGAGGGCGATGGCAAAGAGCTGTCAAAGTTTACAACAGTCATTCTCCACGAATTTACTCGACAGCCGTTTCTTTCAGGAACCGAGTCTGCGTTCCTTTCTTGAACTGATTTCACGCATGTTGGATGACAGGCTAAGAATAGCATAGTGGCAAGAACATCCTTGACACACACACTCGTATTCATCGTCTGCCTCATCCAAAATAAAATCAAAATCACCCTCACCGACATGCCTATTCGGTGGCAAATAACATTTTCATTTCCAACTGAAAAGAAAAAACCAAAAAAAACACACACGAAGACACAAATAGAGATGAATTTTCATTATTTTACAAACTCGTTTTACAGTTTTAAGGCATTTCAGCCTTAATCCAAATTTCCCCATCAACTACATTTCGCCTTCTCTCTTACACACACAGGGTTTTCTAATCTCGTCTTCTTTTCTTCTTGATTTTCTCAAGAATCCTACAGTTCTTATTACACATGCATTCAGTCTTAACTGATTTTTTAACTAAAAATTAGTTCCTATAACAGAATTCAGTTGTGGTTGGCCTGGCTGTCCACGTGCTCGTCCACTTGTCTTCTTCCTCTAATTTTCCTTCATTGACGTGTCCAGATGCTCCTGCATCAGGCAGGGATAATAATGCATAACTTAATATGTAATATAAACATTATACTTAAAACAATATAATATTAAATATAATCAAAATATTAGAAAACAATTTTAAATATACAATATAGACATTTTACATAAAACTATATATATATATATATATATATATATATAATGTTTTATATTTACATTAGTCATATTTTATATTCAATAGTACATATAGATTACAATACTACCTCTTCATAGTTTTGATTTGATAAATTTTACACAAAAACTCTTTATATATTTTCACATATTTTCCATATCACATCAAAATGAGAAAAACTCCATTATGTTTAAACCATTTTAATATTTAATATTTCATATTCAATAATAATATTTACTATTTAATATTCAATAAAATATGCCTTCCAACGCGACAATCATATGATTCCATCGCATTTACTATTTATTTTTTCATTGATTCAATGTTTATATTTTTTAATCGTATTTTTGTTTTTGTTTTTGTGTTTTTCTTCTGCATATTACAAAATATCTGAGGAGGACTTAACTAAATCACAACAAGGTCACATAACTAGCTTTCCTGGCCATTTAGTTAGATTATTAAATTTTGAAATTAGTAAATTACATATTTTTTTAATGTATACAACCTTAGTTTGATTATTTATTCTTTGAAATTAGTAAATTAAATGTTTTTTTTTAATGTATACAACTTTTTTATATATCATTCTACGATGTATTCTTGTAGATTACAGTGTTAGAACTTAAGATACCTACTTCTACAATTTGGAGTTTAAAATGAACTTTTTGTTTAAATCACCAACTAGGTATTTCTCCATAGTAATATTGTTTCCATAAAATTATGACTTCTAATTGATAAAAAGTTTCACTAAAAGTCCAAAATAAATTAATTCACGTTATTCTTCAAATTTACAAATAAACCACACCTACCACTAGATTTTATCTTTTTTTTCTGCATAATTACGTAAAATAATATTAACTAAATAGACAAACCATTTTACTACATTCCAAATTCTAAAATAATGATATATGCAACTAAGATAAAAACAAATTACATTTTAACCTTTTTTACCTTTGTTGTGAATAAATATAATAAAATTAACGAATATTTAATTTTAAAATTTAAATGATATACAAAATATTTTTTATTTTTAATAAATAAAACTGGTTAAGTTAATTAATATATACAAAATAATGAAAAAATGTATTTTTCAAAATGAAAATAAAATATAATAAAATAATTTATTAATATTTTAATTTAATTGATATCCATTGTTATGGTGAGATCACAAATGGATTTTAAAAACCAAAGTAAAGTATATTTTCTTTTCATGACCATTATGCCTTGATGAAGGATGTCTATTCCTCCCATGTCAGTAGATACGCATCAACGTGGGTAATTTTAGTAAGGAAAGTCTGGAAAAAAAGTTTCTAGGAGAGCTTTGTTTATAGGAGATGGAATGATACACTAGGGAAAATGATAAAAAGATAGGTGACATGAATCACAATATACAATGTCATGAAGTATCGTTGATGTCACGCACCATTATAGATCTATTTTTTTTTTTTTACCGCCGTAAAAATATGCATATATGTTTCATTGGATATTCGCATCGCAAACAAATTATAAACATCATTATTGTCGAACAATATAACAAGGAATACTTAATATTAAAACATTCTTATGTTTAATGTATACTCCTACCCACTCATTCAAAAGTCGATAATGATTCACTATTCAACATCTATCCATGCCCATGATTCGTTAACGATTATGCTATGGTTGACTCATGATATGTCTCGAGTTTAACAAGCGGATTACAATCAAAGGTATGTACATAGGTGATATGAGCGGTACTTCAATCATAAATGTTTTTATGGCATTTTCCATATACGCGTGCTGGTTTATATCTCCGAGGTAAGCTGAAGCCGCGAGTCCTGTCCGGCTCAGACGCTCACCCAGCTGGCCTGCTTTGCATCGTCCATTTGGCACGATGAACGGCTGGCCACCAGATTTCCATGTGCCTTCGCGTGCTCGGTGCTCCAAACGTCACACAGTCTGACATCTCTCGAACTTACCATTTCACAGTTGTTTTTTTCCCGGTTCAACTTCTGGTGATCGAACGATGGAAACGAGCCCGCCCAAATCGAGGGCTGACGTTGAGCCACGAGGCGGTGGGTGCTGTTAAGATTTTTATTGTGTGGTTAACTCTTTTAGCTTGTTTCTCTTTTCATTGTTGAGCGACCTCCTGTCACTCACAGCATCGTGGCGCTTCGCCTTACTCTAAACCTCTTACCTCCACGCGGTCTGGTGCACAGCAGAATGCCTCTGCCTTTCTTTACCGGGTCAGGTATTAACTTTTCTTTAATTCAAGTTTCCGCTTCTCTCATTTTCATGCTCATGTTCTACACAGGTGCTTGAGCTTCACAGCTCCGGTTATGGTTTCGATTCCTGCTAGATTTGTATACATCTACCTTCGGCGTTTTTATTTTTGAAGGTTTCTCAGTTTATGGTTATGTTGATATTCTTAGGAGGAAGGTTCGATGGCTAAACCAGCGGTGTTGGAAAGCCTTCTCCGCTTCTCTGCCATCCCAAGTCCGGGTAAGAATTTTATGCATATAATCATAGGCTCGTTTGGCTTTTTCTGTGGTAATGGCTGAGCCGCTGTTCGTCTGAACAGGATGTCGGGGCCTGCTCTTATATTCGGAGTCCCTCCGCCATACACAAGGGTTTCCTCCCTTGGGAAAATTCTACGTTTCTCTCTCATATTTTGTTGTTGTAATTTGTCTGGTTTTCCGCCCGCATTCAGGCAGAAACCTCCGTTAAGAGGCGCTGTATGCCCAACTTGTATTGTATAACTTGTCTTTCTTACAATGGATTGATGCTCTTGAATGCGGACGAATGCTTCTGGTTGAAACAATGTTTTTGTTTATATGATACTGTTTTCGGTTTAATCTTGGTTAAGGAAGTTGTTACTGGTTACACGGAAATCTTTGTTTGGCTCTAGTACTGTATTTCCATGTATTCTGGGCGTACTTGCCTTCTCTGTAGCTTTACTGTGAATATAAGCTTGAATACTTGTTTCTATTCATTTTTCCAATGTAAATTCACTTCTATGGTTAAATCTTTTGTATCAACGATTCTGGCAATAGAAGCCCCTGCTGGCTATGTATATATATATAAGCACAGCTTCGGCGACTCTTTTCAGAGCCGGGACAACTGTTAATATGTGTTACGCATGCATAGTGGTTACGGCTCTTCTTCCGTTCCTCGGTGACAGGGGTATTTCCGTCAGTTTATTTCTCTTTCTGCATGCATATGTATATTCTGCTAAATGTTTAAGCTATATATTTGCTAATGAATTTATTACTTCGAAGTACATGCTCTGTTCCGCAGACGATTCGTTCGGCCTGCGATTTTTCCTTGGTAAAAGGTCTGGTAATTTCAGGTATTTATTGTTGTTTTCGGTTTGAAATATAAACCCAATGCCTATTCACAGTGTTGAATTCTTTTTGTTCCATACCCATCTGGGTTACAGAGAATGGCTTACACAGTAATCTTTCCCTGTTTCATATTCTTGCTATCGTTTATGCTACAGAGGTTTTGATTCGATATGTTTCGCTTTTGTTCTTTGTTTGAAAAATCCAGTCCCGTCTCTGCCGGTTGCGCAGAGGCTAGATTTTTTAAAAAGAAATGATTAAATCATTTTCCCCATTACCTTTACTTGCCTATCAAAGACCTTAAAAGAATTCCATAGGTTTAATGCTTTAGCAAGCCATACCTGAATAGCAGCAAACCTTTTCGTAGCGCTTGTCAACCACCTGACCGTAGGAAGATCCTTCTCGATCTTCCACCCCCAAGCACTTCTGCAGATCTTCACTGTCTGCAAACCCTCTGGCGATGCCAGAGTCACGCTATCTGATCCTAACCAGATGTAGCGGATTCAGGAAGCCTCTCACTTCCAACACATGCTATCTGGTCACTACCAGACATAGCACCTAACCATTCCACTGCCATCTGATCTTTACCAAACTTGGCATTCCCCTTTTCCTCCTGGGGTCTCAACCGTCACATGAAGGTAGTTAGGTTTTTCTCTTGTTTTAACTACCTCAACAGCTATTAACAACAATTAATCACATACTTAAATTAAACAGTGGTAGCACAATTAATTATCATAATAATTAACAGCAATAACAACAGAGTTATTATAATTTACCAAACAGAGTTTTAGTTCACAGTTAAATTTACTATCTTACTCAACATTATCACTTCACTAGGAGCATTACATCTCCCCCTCCTGATGTTCAACATCGTCCCGATGTTGCTGTTCACCCAGAAACAATCTGGGGTAAGCTTCTTTCATACTCTGCTCATCCTCCCAGGTGGCCTCATCTGGCCCAAAGTGCTGCCACTGCACTTTAACCTGGTTGATGACCTTTTTCCGCAGCTCGACTCTTCTCCGATCTAGTATGTTCACCGGCTCGACCAGGAACTCTCCTTCCGGTTCCACCTAAAACACATAATATTCAGATTAGCTGCTTTCTAACATTCCATTTTGGTTTATGTTTATTTACAGCATCTTCTTACCTGAATGTCCTGCCAACTTATTATGTGTCTAGGGTCATAAACATATTTCTTTAAAACAGATACATGGAAAACATTATGGACCCAGATATGGCTGGGTAGGGCTAGCTGATAAGCTACCGGCCCCACTCGTGCTAAAATCTGGAAGGGTCCAGAAAAGCGAGGTGCCAATTTGGCACAAGCATTCCATTGGAGAGTACTTCTCCTTGCTCGGATTCTGACATATACATGCTCACCCACCTGATAGTCTTTAAAGGTTCTTTTCTGATCTGCAAATTTTTTTTGTCTGTCCTGAGCTATTTTTAAATTAGCCTGGACTCTCTTGACCATGACTTCCATCTCTTCCAACATTTCAAGACCCAGCATGAGTTTGTCTTCCGGTCCACCCCAACTGGATGATGTACGGAATTCTCGGCTGTAAAGTACTTCGAATGGACTCATCCGCAAAGATGCATGATATCCATTGTTATAAGCAAACTCTACAAGGTGTAAGTACTCCTCCCATCGGGTAGGTTGTTGCATCACATATGACCTCAGCATGTCTTCCACCACCTGATTCACCCGCTCAGTCTGCCCGTCAGTTTGCGGATGATAAGCGGTGCTGAAATTCAATTGAGTCCCCAGACCTTCAAACAAGGTCTTCCAAAAAGCTGATGTGAATTTAACATCGCGATCGGATATTATAGTTTTTGGCAGCCCATGGAGTTTAAATATGTTCTGCATGAAAACATTTGCGATTTGAGCCACACGATATGTAGATTGAACCGGTATGAAGTGAGCTGACTTACTGAGCTTGTCTACCACAACCATTATAGAGTCATTGTTCTTTTTGGACTTTGGCAACCCTGTAATAAAGTCCATGGTAATAGTCTCCCACTTCCATTCTGGTATGGGTAATCGCTGTAGTAAACCCGCAGGGTGTTGATGTTCAGCCTTAACCTGTTGACATTCTAAGCATCGCGCCAGATATTCTACCACATCCCTTTTCATGCCTGGCCAGTGATACTCCTTTCGAAGCGAGGTGATTAATTTTTGATAGCCTGGATGTCCCGCATAAGGGATTTTATGATATTCATCCAGAATCTTTTCTTTAATATCGCTCTGATTGGGTACATAAATTCTTTTCTGGTAACACAGAATTCCGGCTGCATTCAAACCGTACCCTTGTTATATTATGTGGGTATTTAAATTCTGCACCAGCTGCTTCTTTTGTATGTAAATTCGATCTTGTGCAGCGGCCTCTTCAATTTCTTTGTCAAGGGTGGACTGTCCTTCACTAATACCAATTTCATAAATGCAATGCACTTTTCGACTCAGTGCATCAGCTACCCTGTTCTCTTTTCCTTTCAGGTGCTTAATTTCAAAATCGAAATTTCCCAAAAAGTCCACCCACCTAGCTTGCCTAGCATTTAAGGTTGGTTGACTAAAGTAGCTAGTCAAACTATGGTGATCGGTCATCAACAAGAATTTTCTTCCCACAAAATAATGGCGCCACATTTTCAGCGCATGAACTACCGCGGTTAATTCCAGATCATAGGCAGAATACTTCTGCTCATGTTCCTTCAATTTTCTGGATTCGTACGCGATCACTTTCCCTTCCTGCATCAGCACCCCTCCTACGCCCTCTTTGCTTGCATCTGTGCAAACTACATACTCCTTTTCTGGGTCTGCAACACTCAGCACAGGTGCAGTGGTGAGCAAGTTTTTGAGCTGTTCAAAGCTCCGTTGACAATCTGTTGTCCACTTGAATATCTTTCCCTTCTTTTGCAGAGAGGTGATAGGATATGCAACCCTGGAGAAACCTTCCACAAACTGCCGGTAATATCCAGCCAGCCCCATGAAAGATCTGATATCTGCCACGTCCTTGGGTACTGGCCATTCTATTATAGTTTTGATCTTTTCGGGGTCCACAGCTATACCTTCTTTTGTAATGATATGTCCCAAATATTGGATCTGTTCTTTATAAAAATAACATTTGCTAAATTTACCATATAGCTGATGCTCCCATAGTGTCTGTAACACTATTCTGAGATGCTCCTCATGCTCTTTAATATTCCGAGAGTATATAAGTATATCATCAATAAAGATCAACACGAATTTGTCTAGGTACTGATGAAATACACTGTTCATCAAGCACATAAATGTCGCAGGTGCATTGGTCAACCCGAAAGGCAGTACCACAAACTCGTAGTGCCCATAACGAGTTCGAAAAGCTGTTTTGGCTATGTCCTCATCCTTAATTCTGATTTGATGATAGCCCGACCTCAAGTCGATCTTTGAAAAGATTGTCGCCCCCTTCACCTGATCAAATAGTTCATCAATGCGGGGTAGTGGATATTTGTTTTTAACTGTCAATTTGTTCAGCTGTCTATAATCTATGCACATACGGAGAGTTCCATCCTTTTTCCTAACAAAAAACACAGGGGCTCCCCAAGGGGATACGCTGGGACGAATATACTTCTTGTCCAACAACTCTTGCAGCTGCATCTTTAACTCAGTTAATTCCGGCACACTCATCCGGTAAGGTGCTCGGGATACTGGGGCTGCACCGGGTACCAACTCAATGGTGAAATCCAAATCTCTTTTGGGCGGCAGCCCTGGTATTTCTTCCGGAAATACATCTGTAAAATCTTGCACTACTGGTATACTCTCCACAGTCGCAATTTTATCTTCAGATCTAGCATACCCTACTTGTATCGCATATATTTGACATTTCTTCCGGACACTTTTAGCTAGCTGTGAGGCCGTAATTGGCCAGATCTGCACCGATTTTTGGATACCTTGAATTTCCTTTTCTTTTCCCAGTTCATCTCGATAAGAGATTATTTTTGTCTTGCAGTTTATTACAGACCACTGCTTTTCCAACCAGTCCATTCCTATCAGCACATCATATGAACCAAGAGGGAGTACATTCAATTCTGTTATTACTGTCTGACCGGCTACCCTTAGTGGACAGTTGCTGACCTTAGCCAGCACTCGTCTTTTGGCCCCGGTGGCAAGCTGTACTAACCAGGGATTTTTAAACTTAATAGTTTGCAAACTACAGCTTTCCACGACTTTGGGACTTACATAGCTTAAAGTAGCTCCTGGGTCTACTAAAATAGAAACAGTTCGATCAAGGATCTTACCTTCAAATTGTATCATTGTTGGCTGGTAATCAGCTTGTCGATCCTCAAGTGTGGCATTTATTCTGGGTATGGACCGAGCCACGTCTCCCATCGTAGAGGCTTCATAAATATGGGACACCTGATCGCTTTCCTTCTGGTGAGTGCAATTTTTAATATAATGGGGTCCGCCACAACCCCAGCACTGAACCGATGGCCTAACTGAGCCCTCATTATCAACTCTAACCGGCTGTTCACTATATTTAGATTCAGCAGGTGGCTTAAATCTGATCTGATTTCTTGATGGGTTTCTAGTGCTGGCCCCTTTCGAGAATCCCTTGTGAAAATTGCTGCGAGTTCCCTTAACTCCTACAGTCATTCTGCTACCCTTTTTATCTGCCCAACGCTTCCCAGAATTTTCTCCTTTTTGTTTGCTCTGCTGATAACATATTCTAGCCTTCCGAATTGCTTCGTCCATCATTTTCGGATTATCAAATTCGATTCTTTCCCGCATTTCCTGGGGTAGGCTGCTAAAAAACCGCTGCACCTTAGCCTTTTCCTCCTGAATGTACGATACATAGCGAAGCAAGGATGTAAATTTAGTTATGAACTCATCTATGGTCTGCTGTCCAAGCCGCAGATCATGAAATTCTCGTGCTTTTTCATCATAGAAGCGTTCTGTCAAGTACTTTTCCTTGAAGTATCTTTGAAAAGTCTCCCAAGTCACATCCTGCTCACTCACCCCCCACACCATCTTGACTTCTTCCCACCATAATGTAGCCTTGGCCTGCAGCTGGAAGATGGCCAGCCGAGCCTTAAGATGGTGATCATACTCGTACACTTGGAAATACTTGTTCATATTGATTAGCCAAGCCTCTGCAGCTTCTTCTGATTCCCCATCGAAATGGGGTGGTTTAATCTTCCGAAACTCCCCTTGTAATTCTATCCGCGGTCTCTTTGGAGTTTGATATTCAGAAGCGTTAACAGACTTCTCTCCTCGCGTCTCCGCCCTTTCCTCTGCTTCCTCCTGTTCAGTGTGATAGCTTTGTTCATCTGATACTCGTGTCTGCTCAGGCCTAGGATGAGACCGCTGTTGATGTTGTTTATCAGATAAACTTTTCAGAATCCTCTCTTATTCCATGTTTAGTCTTGCGTTGTCTTCACGCAAACAGGCCATTTCGTCCTTCAGCTCCTGGACTGTCCTCAATATAGCCAAATCAGTGTTGCGGCCTTCCTCTCCCAGTTGTACCCATATCTCAGGATTCCCCCGAGGGCGAGCAACGTTATCTGGTTGATCCAAATTTCCATGAGGAGCGCTACTTGTTCTCCTCATTCTGCTGTCACCTGAACAAAATTAGCTCATTCAACAGATGTAATTTTATATTCCAATATACTCCTTACTTGCTTGTTAGGATACTACTTATGCATTGCTGTCTTTATTAAAATTAACCCGAGGTCACAGAGTTGTAACCTGGGCTTTGATACCAATTTGTCACGCACCATTACAGATCTAATTTTTTTTTTTTACCGCCGTAAAAATATGCATATATGTTTCATTGGATCTTCGCATCGCAAACAAATTATAAACATCATTATTGTCGAACAATATAACAAGGAATACTTAATATTAAAACATTCTTATGTTTAATGTATACTCCTACCCACTCATTCAAAAGTCGATAATGATTCACTATTCAACATCTATCCATGCCCATGATTCGTTAATGATTATGCTATGATTGACTCATGATATGTCTCGAGTTTAACAAGCGGATTATAATCAAAGGTATGTACATAGATGATATGAGCGGTACTTCAATCATAAATGTTTTTATGGCATTTTCCATATACGCGTGCTGGTTTATATCTCCGAGGTAAGCTGAAGCCGCGAGTCCTGTCCGGCTCAGACGCTCACCCAGCTGGCCTGCTTTGCATCGTCCATTTGGCACGATGAACGGCCGGCCACCAGATTGCCATGTGCCTCCGCGTGCTCGGTGCTCCAAACGTCACACAGTCTGACATCTCTCGAACTTACCATTTCACAGTTGTTTTTTTCCCGGTTCAACTTCTGGTGATCGAACGATGGAAACGAGCCCACCCAAATCGAGGGCTGACGTTGAGCCACGAGGCGGTGGGTGCTGTTAAGGTTTTTATTGTGTGGTTAACTCTTTTAGCTTGTTTCTCTTTTCATTGTTGAGCGACCTCCTGTCACTCACAACATCGTGGCGCTCCGCCTTACTCTGAACCTCTTACCTCCACGCGGTCTGGTGCACAGCAGAATGCCTCTGCCTTTCTTTACCGGGTCAGGTATTAACTTTTCTTTAATTCAAGTTTCTGCTTCTCTCATTTTCATGCTCATGTTCTACACAGGTGCTTGAGCTTCACAGCTCCGGTTATGGTTTCGATTCCTGCTAGCTTTGTATACATCTACCTTCGGCGTTTTTCTTTTTAAAGGTTTCTCAGTTTATGGTTATGTTGATATTCTCAGGAGGAAGGTTCGATGGCTAAACCAGCGGTGTTGGAAAGCCTTCTCCGCTTCTCTGCCATCCCAAGTCCGGGTAAGAATTTTATGCATATAATCATAGGCTCGTTTGGCTTTTTCTGTGGTAATGGCTGAGCCGCTGTTCGTCTGAATAGGATGTGGAGGCCTACTCTTATATTCGGATTCCCTCTGCCATACACAAGGGTTTCCTCCCTTGGGAAAATTCTACGTTTCTCTCTCACATTTTTTTGTTGTAATTTGTCTAGTTTTCCGCCCGCATTCAGGCAGAAACCTCCGTTAAGAGGCGCTGTATGCCCAACTTGTATTGTATAACTTGTCTTTCTTACAATGGATTGATGCTCTTGAATGCGGACGAATGCTTCCGGTTGAAACAATGTTTTTGTTTATATGATACTGTTTTCGGTTTAATCTTGGTTAAGGAAGTTGTTACTGGTTACACGGAAATCTTTGTTTGTCTCTAGTACTGTATTTCGATGTATTCTGGGCGTACTTGCCTTCTCTGTAGCTTTACTGTGAATATAAGCTTGAATACTTGTTTCTATTCGTTTTTCCAATGTAAATTCACTTCTATGGTTAAGTCTTTTGTATCAACGATTCTGGCAATAGAAGCCCCTGCTGGCTATGTATATATATATAAGCACAGCTTTGGCGACTCTTTTCAGAGCCGGGACAACTGTTAATATGTGTTATGCATGCATAGTGGTTACGGCTCTTCTTCCGTTCCTCGGTGACAGGGGTATTTCCGTCAGTTTATTTTTCTTTCAGCATGTATATGTATATTCTGCTAAATGTTTAAGCTATATATTTGCTAATGAATTTATTACTTCAAGTACATGCTCTGTTCCGCAGACGATTCGTTCGGCCTGCGATTTTTCCTTGGTAAAAGGTCTGGTAATTTCGGGTATTTATTGTTGTTTTCGGTTTGAAATATAAACCCAACGCCTATGCTTTGTGTTGAATTCTTTTTGTTCCATACCCATCTGGGTTACAGAGAATGGCTTACACAGTAATCTTTCCCTGTTTCATATTCTTTCTATTGTTTATGCTACAACGGTTTTGATTCGATATGTTTCGCTTTTGTTCTTTGTTTTGAAAATCCAGTCCCGTCTCTGCCGGTTGTGCAGAGGCTAGATTTTTTTTAAAAGAAATGATTAAATCGTTTCCCATTACCTTTACTTGCCTATCAAAGACCTTAAAAGAATTCCACAGGTTTAATGCTTTAGCAAGCCATACCTGAATAGCAGCAAACCTTTTCGTAGCGCTTGTCAACCACCCGACCGTAGGAAGATCCTTCTCGATCTTCCACCCCCAAGCACTTCTGCAGATCTTCACTGTCTGCAAACCCTCTGGCGATGCCAGAGTCACGCTATCTGATCCTAACCAGACGTAGCGGATTCAGGAAGCCTCTCACTTCCAACACATGCTATCTGGTCACTACCAGACATAGCACCTAACCATTCCACTGCCATCTGATCTTTACCAGACTTGGCATTCCCCCTTTTCCTCCTGGGGTCTCAACCGTCACATGAAGGTAGTTAGGTTTTTCTCTTGTTTTAACTACCTCAACAGCTATTAACAACAATTAATCACATACTTAAATTAAACAGTGGTAGCACAATTAATTATCATAATAATTAACAGCAATAACAACATAGTTATTATAATTTACCAAACAGAGTTTTAGTTCATAGTTAAATTTACTATCTTACTCAACATTATCACTTCACTAGGAACATTACGTTGATGTGAATTTATTGGCTTTTAGTTGATCTAAAAGGTTTATACTAGCAACTTGTATTCCATAATGAAATACAGACTATTAAAGTTGTTGTAGGTTGGCCATAGGAGAACACATAGGGACTATGCTGAAATGGAACAATGACTCCAAAGTGGCATCAAACCGTGGGTATGTATTATCATTTTTTTTAAATAATGTGAAATATAAGGATGCAAGCTAGTGATTAATTCCATGCCAATAAATACATATGAAAACATACAATATTTACATATGAAAACATACAATATTTGCGGCGCAAATGGTCCCAGTACTATCATACGAGTACTGTGAAATCATTGCAAAATAAGAGCCTAACCAATAGATAACCAAAAAACTCAAAAAAAAAATAATTCAAAAAAAAAATGTTTTTATAAAGTTAACCTTAGACAAAGATTTTTAATTTTTGGTCAAATGGTTACTAATTGGGTAGTCAATGATTTACCCCATGCCTTATAGGGGCAGGGATAATAATGCATAACTTAATATGTAATATAAACATTATACTTAAAACAATATAATATTAAATATAATCAAAATATTAGAAAACAATTTTAAATATACAATATAGACATTTTACATAAAACAACACACACACACACACACACACACACACACACACACACACACACACACACACACACACACACACACACACACATATATATATCATGTTTTATATTTACATTAGTCATATTTTATATTCAATAGTACATATAGATTACAATACTACCTCTTCATATCAAAATGAGAAAAACTCCATTATGTTTAAACCATTTTAATATTTACTATTTAATATTCAATAATAATATTTACTATTTAATATTCAATAAAATATGCCTTCCAACCCGACAATCATATGATTCCATCGCATTTACTATTTATTTTTTCATTGATTCAATGTTTATATTTTTTAATCGTATTTTATCGATTCATTAACTATTTGTATAAATTTATATATTTTATTTTAATAATATGTTTTGTTTTTTGTTTTTGTTTTTGTTTTTTTCTTCTGCATATTACAAAATATCTGAGGAGGACTTAACTAAATTACAACAAGGTCACATAACTAGCTTTCCTGGCCATTTAGTTAGATTATTAAATTTTGAAATTAGTAAATTACATATTTTTTTAATGTATACAACCTTAGTTTGATTATTTATTCTTTGAAATTAGTAAATTAAATGTTTTTTTAATGTATACAACTTTTTTATATATCATTCTACGATGTATTCTTGTAGATTACAGTGTTAGAACTTAAGATTCCTACTTCTACAATTTGGAGTTTAAAATGAACTTTTTGTTTAAATCACCAACTAGGTATTTCTCCATAGTAATATTGTTTCCTTAAAATTATGACTTCTAATTGATAAAAAGTTTCACTAAAAGTCCAAAATAAATTAATTCACGTTATTCTTCAAATTTACAAATAAACCACACCTACCACTAGATTTTATCTTTTTTTCTACATAATTATGTAAAATAATATTAACTAAATAGACAAACCATTTCACTACATTCCAAATTCTAAAATAATGATATATGCAACTAAGATAAAAACAAATTACATTTTAACCTTTTTTACCTTTGTTGTGAATAAATATAATAAAATTAACGAATATTTAATTTTAAAATTTAAATGATATACAATTTTTTTTTTTTATTTTTAATAAATAAAACTGGTTAAGTTAATTAATATATACAAAATAATGAAAAAATGTATTTTTCAAAATGAAAATAAAATATAATAAAATAATTTATTAATATTTTAATTTAATTGATATCCATTGTTATGGTGAGATCACAAATGGATTTTAAAAACCAAAGTAAAGTATGTTTTCTTTTCATGACCATTATGCCTTGATGAAGGATGTCTATTCCTCCCATGTCAGCAGATATGCATCAACGTGGGTAATTTTAGTAAGGAAAGTCTGGAAAAAACGTTTCTCGGAGAGCTTTGTTTATAGGAGATGGAATGATACACTAGGGAAAATGATAAAAGGATAGGTGACACGAATCACAATACACAATGTCATGAAGTATCGTTGATGTGAATTTATTGGCTTTTAGTTGATCTAAAAGGTTTATACTAGCAACTTGTATTCCATAATAAAATACAGACTATTAAAGTTGTTGTAGGTTGGGCATAGGAAAACACATAGGGACTATGCTGAAAAGGAACAATGACTCCAAAGTGGCATCAAACCGAGGGTATGTATTATCATTTTTTTTAAATGATGCGAAATATAAGGATGCAAGCTAGTGATTAATTCCATGCCAATAAATACATATGAAAACATACAATATTTACATATGAAAACATACAATATTTGCGGTGCAAATGGTCCCAGTACTATCATACGAGTACTGTGAAATCATTGCAAAATAAGAGCCTAACCAATAGATAACCAAAAAACTCAAAAAAAATTCAAAATTCAAAAAACAAAAATGTTTTTATAAAGTTAACCTTAGACAAAGATTTTTAATTTTTGGTCAAATGGTTACTAATTGGGTAGTCAATGATTTACCCCATGCCTTATAGGGGTAGGGATAATAATGCATAACTTAATATGTAATATAAACATTATACCTAAAACAATATAATATTAAATATAATCGAAATATTAGAAAACAATTTTAAATATACAATAGAGACATTTTACATAAAACTATATATATATCATGTTTTATATTTACATTAGTCATATTTTATATTCAATAGTACATATAGATTACAATACTACCTCTTCATAGTTTTGATTTGATAAATTTTACACAAAAACTCTTTATATATTTTCACATATTTTCCATATCACATCAAAATGAGAAAAACTCCATTATGTTTAAACCATTTTAATATTTAATAATTTAATATTCAATAATAATATTTACTATTTAATATTCAATAAAATATGCCTTCCAACGCGACAATCATATGATTCCATCGCATTTACTATTTATTTTTTCATTGATTCAATGTTTATATTTTTTAATCGTATTTTATCGATTCTTATAAATTTATATATTTTATTTTAATAATATGTTTTGTTTTTGTTTTTTTCTTCTGCATATTACAAAATATTTGAGGAGGACTTAACTAAATTACAACAAGGTCACATAACTAGCTTTCCTGGCCATTTAGTTAGATTATTAAATTTTGAAATTAGTAAATTACATATTTTTTTAATGTATACAACCTTAGTTTGATTATTTGTTCTTTGAAATTAGTAAATTAAATGTTTTTTTTAATGTATACAACTTTTTTATATATCATTCTACGATGTATTCTTGTAGATTACAGTGTTAGAACTTAAGATTCCTACTTCTACAATTTGGAGTTTAAAATGAACTTTTTGTTTAAATCACCAGCTAGGTATTTTTTCATAGTAATATTGTTTCCTTAAAATTATGACTTCTAATTGATAAAAAGTTTCACTAAAAGTCCAAAATAAATTAATTCACGTTATTCTTCAAATTTACAAACAAACCACACCTACCACTAGATTTTATCTTTTTCTACATAATTACGTAAAATAATATTAACTAAATAGAAAAACCTTTTCACTCCATTCCAAATTCTAAAATAATGATATATGCAACTAAGATAAAAACAAATTACATTTTAACCTTTTTTACCTTTGTTGTGAATAAATATAATAAAATTAACGAATATTTAATTTTAAAATTTAAATGATATACAAAATATTTTTTATTTTTAATAAATAAAACTGGTTAAGTTAATTAATATATACAAAATAATGAAAAAATGTATTTTTCAAAATGAAAATAAAATATAATAAAATAATTTATTAATATTTTAATTTAATTGATATCCATTGTTATGGTGAGATCACAAATGGATTTTAAAAACCAAAGTAAAGTATATTTTCTTTTCATGACCATTATGCCTTGATGAAGGATGTCTATTCCTCCCAAGTCAGCAGATACGCATCAACGTGGGTAATTTTAGTAAGGAAAGTCTGGAAAAAAAGTTTCTCGGAGAGCTTTGTTTATAGGAGATGGAATGATACACTAGGGAAAATGATAAAAAGACAGGTGACACGAATCACAATACACAATGTCATGAAGTATCGTTGATGTGAATTTATTGGCTGTTAGTTGATCTAAAAGGTCTATACTAGCAACTTGTATTCCATAATAAAATACAGACTATTAAAGTTGTTGTAGGTTGGGCACTAGAAGAACACATAGGGACTATGCTGAAATGAAACAATGACTCCAAAGTTATCATTTTTTTTAAAAGATGGAATGATACACTAGGGAAAATGATAAAAAGACAGGTGACACGAATCACAATACACAATGTCATGAAGTATCGTTGATGTGAATTTATTGGCTTTTAGTTGATCTAAAAGGTTTATACTAGCAACTTGTATTCCATAATAAATTACAGACTATTAAAGTTGTTGTAGGTTGGGCACTAGGAGAACACATAGGGACTATGCTGAAATGGAACAATGACTCCAAAGTGGCATCAAACCGAGGGTATGTCTTATCATTTTTAAAAAATGATGCGAAATATAAGGATGCAAGCTAGTGATTAATTCCATGCCAATAAATACATATGAAAACATACAATATTTACATATGAAAACATACAATATTTGCGGCGCAAATGGCCCAGTACTATCATACGAGTACTGTGAAATCATTGCAAAATAAGAGCCTAACCAATAGATAACCAAAAAACTCAAAAAAAAAAAATTCAAAAAAAATAAAATAAAATGTTTTTATAAAGTTAATCTTAGACAAAGATTTTTAATTTTTGGTCAAATGGTTACTAATTGGGTAGTCAATGATTTACCCAATGCCTTATAGGGGCAGGGATAATAATGCATAACTTAATATGTAATATAAACATTATACTTAAAACAATATAATATTAAAACAATATAATATTAGATATAATCAAAATATTAAAAAACAATTTTAAATATACAATATAGACATTTTACATAAAACAATCAAAATATATATATATATATATATATATATATATATATATATATAATGAAATTTGAAATCAAGTTTGATATTTACATTAGTCATATTTTATATTCAATATTTCATTATCTGGTACATATAGATTACAATACTACCTCTTCATAGTTTTGATTGGATAAATTTTACACAAAAACTCTTTATATATTTTCACATATTTCCATATCACATCAAAATGAGAAAAACTGCATTATGTTTAAACCATTTTTAATATTTACTATTTACTAATTAATAATAATATTTACATTATTTAATATTCAATAATAATATTTATTCTTTAATATTCAATAATAATATTTATATTTTCTATTATTTAAAAATTAAATTAAATAATATTATTTAATAATTATACTAAATATATAGCGTTAAACGGAAAGCGACGTTTGTCATTTATGTGACTTTGTGATTTAAATCTGAATATGCTATCCTATTAATGGCGAGTTTCACAACGATTTCTTTGAAAACATTACTAATTTTAGAGTGAGGTTTACATGATGAATTTAAGTTCTAAGTATTATTTTTAATTGATGCCTAAATCAATGGGACTCCGTAAATTCTTTTAGTTTGCTGTGATATGTTAGTTTGCCTCAATGGGTCAGACACTGTTCGTAGGGTTTTTTCAAATTTGGTTTGTTGGAGGGAGGAACTACGAATATTATGAAGAAAAATATATATAAAAAAAATAAAACAAATAAAACACAGTTACTGTGTGAGCTAATATTAATTGAACCATTAACTACATTCTTATATAGTAAAATTATTACTAAAATCAACTCTGAAACAAATCCACTGACATTACAGCTAATTTCCAGCACTTTCCAGCAGTGACCACCCTAACAATTTGCTGCTTTAATTTTGCAGAGAACACAAAATCTGCGAATTAATTTGTCAGCAGTTTACATAACTAATTAAGCATTATTCCCAACACTCCCCCTTAATGATTAATGAGGATTTACTATCTTATCTCGTAGTGCCAAAAACTGAGCTTTTGCAATTGCTTTGGTGAAGATATCTACTAGTTGATGCTGAGTATTTATATGCTTCAATTCAATATCCTTCTTCTGCACCAAATCTCTAATGAAGTGATATTTCAGGTCAAAATGCTTTGTCGTGTTGTGATGAACTAGATACTTCGCTAACTTGATGGCACTTACATTATCACAATAAATCACTGTAGGCTAAATTTGTTTTTCTCCAATTTCTTCCAAAATTTCTCTGAGCCAAAGAGCTTGTGTACGCACTAAGGTAACTACAACATACTCTGCTTCTATGGATGAGAGGGCAACAATGCTTTGCTTTTTTGAGCTCCACGTAATCAAACCATAACCAAAAGAGAAACAATTTCCAGATGTGGACTTACTGTCATCAAGACTACCTCCCCAATCTGAATCACTAAATCCAACAAGATTGAACTTTTTAGAAGAGTAGTAATGAATACCAAAATTTAGAGTGCCTTTCACATACCTTAAAATCCTCTTGGCTGCCTTCATATGTATTTCAGATGGATTTGTCATACACCTTGAAACAAGTCAAACTGAATATGTAATATCGGGCCTTGTGTGGGTTAGAAATATCAAGTTCCATCAACTAAATCAACACCATCATCTCTACATAACACCTCTCCATGAGCACTTGGAGTAGGGATGGATTACAATCAAGCATATCAAATTTATTTAGCATATCATGTGCATACTTTGTCTGACAAATGAAAATATCATCCTTACTTTGATAAACCTCCATTCCTAGAAAATATTTCATGATGCCTAGATCTTTCATCTCAAATTCATTCATCATAGCAACTTTGAATTTATCATTCATCTTAGAACTACTACCCATATACAATAGATCATCAACATACAAACTTATGATTAGAATATCAATACCTTCTTGTTTGTAGTAAAGGGTAGGATCACTCTTACTTCTCTAGAAGCCATTTTCCTGAAAGTATCCATCAATCCTTGCATACCATGCTCTTGGTGCTTGCTTGAGGCCATACAAAGCCTTCTTTAACTTGTCAACATTAGTCTCCTTTCCTTCCACTTCAAAACCTTGTGGCTGCTCCACATATACTTCCTCTTCTAAGTACCCATCCAAGAAGGCACTTTTCACATCCATATGATGTATGCTCCACTTTTTCTGAGCTACTAATGAAATCAACATTCTAATGGTCTCCTATCTTTCTACTGGTGCAAATGTCTCTTCATAATCAATTCCATACTTCTGTGTGAATCCTTTAGCAACTAATCTTGCTTTGTGTCTTTCAACACTCCCATCACTGTTAAATTTAGTCTTATAGACCCATTTGGTGCCAATCTTTTTCTTGTCATGTGGAAGCTCTGTCAACTTCCAAGTGTCATTCCTTTGAATGTAATCCATCTCTTCTTGCATGGCTTGCATCCAAACCTCATTAGTACATGCATCTTCAAAACATGATGGTTCAAATTTAGCCTTGGCTAACAAAGCAAAATTGACTATCTCACTTATTGGGCTTTCTTCATGTGCTTGATTTGCACTCCTCTCATAAATATCACTCAATCTTCTTACCTTCATTGTAGAACTTGGAGAAGAAGTTGGACTTGAACTTGATGTTGAAGAAATTGATGAAGGGCTACTTCGTGGAGTTAAGCCACTAGTTACAAAAACATTAGTTGGCTACTCATGATCATTATCAACAATTTTATCATCATTCAAAACAGAGTTTGTCTTCTAAACATGGTCTTTTTTATGACCATAAACTCACCCTTCGTAAAAAAATTACATCTCTTGAGACAATAAGCTTGTTAGTTAGAGGATTATACAATTTATAAGCCTTGCTTGTCTCACTATACCCAATAAAAATACATAACTCACTCTTTGCATCTAACTTTTTTCTATTTTGATCACGTACATGCATATAAGCCAAACAACCAAAAAATTTGAAATGATTAACATTAGGCCTTTTTCCATACTAAGCTTCATAAGGAGTCATCTTTTCCAGTGCACTAGTGGGGCTACGGTTGAGGATATATACTGTTGTAGCAGCTGCATCTCCCCAATAAGAGTTGCTCAATCCCTAAGTTTGTAGCATGCATCTTGCCATTTCAACCACAATATGATTTTTTCTTTTAGCTATGCCATTTTGTTGGGGTGTGTCTGCTGTAGTATGCTGCCTCTTGATGCCATTCATATCCCAATAACTCTGGAAAGCTTTTGAGTAGAATTCTCCTCCATGGTTAGTTCGCAAACATTTGATCTTGTACCCTCTCTCATTTTCTACAAGGGCTTTGAACTTCTTGAATGTATCGAGGGCTTCACTTTTTGCCTTCAAAAGATATACCCAACAATTTCGTGAGTAATCATCAATAAAAGTGATGAAATATGATGACTTACCGAAACTATTAGTCTGCATAGTACCACATATGTCGGAATGAACAAGCTGAAGTGGGTGATGAGCCCTCCATGCATTGCCCTTTGGAAACCTTTCCCTTGCATGCTTTCCTTTAGCACATCCTTCACAAACCTCCTTATGCTCTTCTACCTTGGGCAAACTCGAAACTAATGCATGTGAGGTTAGAAACTTCAAAATCTGAAAATTAAATGCCCATACCTGAGATGCGATAACCAACTTGAATCCTCATAAGCCATATTTGCATGATTGTTGTTATGTTCATCAAACCTCAAGGGAAACATCCTATTTCTTGGCATAGGCACAACAGTGATCACCCTATTTCCCTTATTCTTGTCATAGATAGTACATGTCTTATTTTCAAAGACTACTTTATAATTTTTCTCACATCGCTGCCCAACGCTCAACAAATTATGCTTCAATTGTGGAGTAAAATAAATGTCATGAATACTCCTTATACCTTCTTTTGTTTGGACCTTCATAGCTCCTTTGGCAGCAACCTCCAATGATTTATCATCACCAAGCTGGATCTTGGATTTGAAACTTCCATCCTTTGCTGAAAATAACTTCTCATTCCCTGTCATATGGTTAGAGCATCCAGTATCTAGGTACCAAACATCTTTACTAGTATTTTCACCTTTGGCATAAGATAAAAATAAGTGATCTAGAGGATACTCACCACTTTCTTGAGCATAATTAGCATTTTTACCTTCTTTCAATTTGCATTCTCTTTCAAAGTGGCCATACTTGTTACAATAGTAACATTGAACATTTCTCTTATCAAATATACCTCTACCTCTTCCTCTGAAACTACCTCTTCCACTTGAGCCACCTCTTCCTATACCTCTTGAATAATTTTGGCTTTGCCATTTACCTTGACCTTGATTGCTTTTGGTATTGTTGCTACTTGCATCTTCATTCTTTGTAATTTGTAATTTAGAGGAAAAAGCTTTCTCTACACCTTCAAAAGTGTCCTTCAATCTTTCTTCATGAGACATCAAAGATCCAACCAATTGATCAAACTGTAGTTTTGTCAAATCCTTACTTTCTTCCATGTTTATTGCAACATGATTCCATCTATGTGTTAAAGATCTCAATACTTTTTTAATTAAAACTTCATTACTTACAGTTTATCCAAGTGTAGCCATTTTATTGACCACATCTTTGACTCTCACACAATAGTCACTCACACTTTCAGCTTCTTGCATCTTCAAATTCTCGAACTCTCGCTTCAATGTCTGAAGCTTGACCACGTTAACTTGATCACTACCTTGGTAAGCTTCTTGTAGAGTCTCCCAAGCAGTTTTGGAAAATTTTGCTCCTGATATTCTTGGAAATAAGCTCTTATCAAGAGCTATCTGAATGTGAAACAAAGCTTGAGCATTTTCTTCCTTGCTTCCTTTCTTGTTGTTCTTTCATTGGCTATAAGGGCATTCCAATCAGCTAGCTCCTCATATCCTAATTCAACAATCTCCCACAAATCTTTGCGAATAAAAAAGGTTAACATCTTAATGCACCAATAATCATAATCGTTCCCATCAAATACTGGAACTAGCATCTGGTTAGAATTCGACATGATTAACTTTGGCGAAATTCCAACAATAAAAATTTAACCCAAAACAATTTTCCCTGCTCTGATACCACTTGTAGAATATGAAATGACTTATTTCCAACCAACTGATAAGCCAACAATACTATGAAGAAAAAAACATATAAAAAAATAAAACAATAAAACAAATAAAACACAATTACTGTGTGAGCTAAAAATCGCTGCAAATCTCATATATTAATTGAACCATTAACTACATTCTTATATAATAAAATTATTACTAAAATCAACTCTGAGACAAATCCACTGGCATTATAGCTAATTTCCAGCACTTTCCAACAGTGACCACCCTAACAATTTGCTGCTTTAATTTTGCAGAGAACACAAAATCTGCTGACTAATTTGTCAGCGATTTACATAACTAATTAAGCATTATTCCCAACACTCCCCCTTAATGATTAATGAGGATTTATTATCTTATCTCGTAGTGCCAAAAACTGATCTTTTACAACTGATTTGGTGAAGATATCTGCTAGTTGATGCTGAGTATTTATATGCTTCAATTCAATATCCTTCTTCTGCACCAAATCTCTAATGAAGTGATATTTCAGGTCAAAATGATTTGTCCTATTGTGATGAAATGGATTCTTTGCTAACTTGATGGCACTTACATTATCACAATAAATCACTGTAGGCTGAATTTGTTTTTCTCCAATTTCTTCCAAAATTTTTCTGAGCCAAAGAGCTTGTGTACCTGTTGAGGTAACTACAACATACTCCGCTTCTGTGGATGAGAGGGAAACAATTCTTTGCTTTTTTGAGCTCCATGTAATCAAACCAGAGCCAAAAGAGAAACAATTTCCAGATGTGGACTTACTGTCATCAAGACTACCTCCCCAATCTGAATCACTAAATCCAACAAGATTGAACTTTTCAGAAGAGTAGTAATGAATACCAAAATTTAGAGTGCCTTTCACATACCTTAAAATCCTCTTGGCTGCCTTCATATGTATTTCAGATGGATTTGTCATATACCTTGAAACAAGTGAAACTTAATATGTAATATCAGGCCTTGTGTGGGTTAGAAATATCAAGCCCCCCACAATATTTCTGTAAGTTTTCTCATCAACTAAATCAGCACCATCATCTCTACATAACACCTCTCCATGAGCACTTGGAGTAGGGGATGGATTACAATCAAGCATATCAAATTTATTTAGCATATCTTGTGCATACTTTATCTGACAAATGAAAATATCATCCTTACTTTGATAAACCTCCATTCCTAGAAAATATTTCATGATGCCTAGATCTTTCATCTCAAATTCATTCATCATAGCAACTTTGAATTTATCATTCATCTTAGAACTACTACCCAAATACAATAGATCATCAACATACAAACTTATGATTAGAATATCAATATCTTCTTGTTTGTAGTAAAGAGTAGGATCACTCTTACTTCTCTGGAAGCCATTTTCCTGAAAGTATCCATCAGTCCTTGCATACCACGCTCTTGTTGATTGCTTGAGGCCATACAAAGCCTTCTTCAACTTGTAGACATTAGTCTCCTTTCCTTCCACTTCAAAACCTTGTGGCTGCTCCACATATACTTCCTCTTCTAAGTACCCATTCAAGAAGGCACTTTTCACATCCATATGATGTATGCTGCACTTTTTCTGAGCTGCTAATGAAATCAACATTCTAATGGTCTCCTCTCTTGCTACTGGTGCAAATGTCTCTTCATAATCAATTCCATACTTCTGTGTGAATCCTTTAGCAACTAATCTTGCTTTGTGTCTTTCAACACACCCATCACTGTTAAATTTAGTCTTATAGACCCATTTGGTGCCAATCATTTTCTTGTCATGTGGAAGCTCTGTCAACTTCCAAGTGTCATTCCTTTGAATGGAATCCATCTCTTCTTGCATGGCTTGCATCCAAAACTCATTAGTACATGCATCTTCAAAACATGATGGTTCAAATTCAGCCTTGGCTAATAAAGCAAAATTGACTATCTCCCCTATTGGGCTTTCTTCATGTGCTTGATTTGCACTCCTCTCATAAATATCACTCAATCTTCTTACCTTCCTTGTAGAACTTGGAGAAGACTTTGGACTTGAACTTGATGTTGAAGAAATTGATGAAGGGCTGCTTGGTGGAGTTAAGCCACTAGTTACAGAAACATTAGTTGGTTCCTCATGATCATTATCAACAATTATATCATCATTCAAAACAAATTTTGTCTTCTCAACATGGCCTTTTTATGACCATAAACTCCCCCTTCATAAAAAATTACATCTCTTGAAGCTTGTTAGTTAGAGGATTATACAATTTATAAGCCTTGCTTGTCTCACTATACCCAATAAAAATACATAACTCACTCTTTGCATCTAACTTTTTTATATTTTGATCAGGTACATGCACATAAGCCAAACAACCAAAAAATTTGAAATGATTAACATTAGGCCTTTTTCCATACCAAGCTTCATAAGGAGTCATCTTTTCCAGTGCACTGGTGGGGCTACGGTTGAGGATGTATACTATTGTAGCAACTGCATCTCCCCAATAAGAGTTGCTCAATCACTTAGTTTGTAGCATGCATCTTGCCATTTCAACCATAGTACGACTTTTTCTTTCGGCTATGCCATTCTGTTGGGGTGTGTATGCTGTAGTATGCTGCCTCCTTATGCCATTCATATCACAATAACTCTGGAAAGCTTTTGAGTATAATTCTTCTCCACGGTCAGTGTGAAAACATTTGATCTTGAACCCTCTACAAGGGCTTTGAACTTCTTGAATGTATCGAGGGCTTCACTTTTGGCCTTCAAAAGATATACCCAACAATTTCGTGAGTAATCATCAATAAAAGTGATGAAATATGATGACTTACCCAAACTATTAGTCTGCATAGGACCACATATGTCGGAATGAACGAGCTGAAGTGGGTGATGAGCCCTCCACACACTGCCCTTTGGAAACCTTTCCCTTGCATGCTTTCCTTTAGCACATCCTTCACAAACCTCCTTATGCTCTTCTTCCTTGGGCAAACTAGAAACTAATGCATGTGAGGTTAGAAACTTCAAACTCTGAAAATTTAAATGCCCATACCTGAGATGCGATAACCAACTTGAATCCTCATAAGCCATATTTGCATGATTGTTGTTATGTTCATCAAACCTCAAGGGAAACATCCTATTTCTTGTCATAGGCACAACAGTGATCATCTTATTTCCCTTATTCTTATCATAGCTAGTACATGTCTTATTTTCAAAGACTACTTTATAATTTTTCTCACATCACTGCCCAACGCTAAACAAATTATTCTTCAATTGTGGAGTATAATAAATGTCATGAATACTCTTTATACCTTCTTTTGTTTGGACCTTCATAGCTCCTTTGGCAGCAACCTCCAATGATTTATCATCACCAAGTTGGATCTTGGATTTGAAAGTTCCATCCTTTGCTGAAAAGAACTTCTCATTCCTTGTCATATGGTTAGAGCATCCAGAATCTAAGTACCAAACATATTTACTTGTATTTTCACCTTTGGCATAAGATAAAAATAAGTGATCTGGAGGATACTCACCACTTTCTTGAGCATAATTAGCATTTTTACCTTCTTTCAGTATGAATTCTCTTTCAAAGTGGCCATACCTGTTACAATAGTAACATTGAACATTTCTCTTATCAAATCTACCTCTACCTCTTCCTCTGAAACTACCTCTTCCACTTGATCCACCTCTTCCTATAACTCTTGAATAATTTTGGCTTTGCCATTTACCTTGACCTTGATTGCTTTTGGTACTGCTGCTGCTTGCATCTTCATTCTTTGTAATTTGTAATTTAGAGGAAAAAGATTTCTCTACACCTTCAAAAGTGTCCTTCAATCTTTCTTCATGAGACATCAAAGATCCAACCAATAAATCAAACTGTAGTTTTGTCAAATCCTTACTTTCTCCCATGATTATTGCAACATGATTCCATCTATGTGTTAAATATCTCAATACTTTTTCAATTAGAACTTCATTACTTATAGTTTCTCCAAGTGTAGCCATTTTATTGACCACATCTTTGACTCTCACACAATAGTCACTCACACTTTCAGCTTCTTGCATCTTCAAATTCTCTAACTCTCGCTTCAATGTCTGAAGCTTGACCACTTTAACTTGATCACTACCTTGGTAAGCTTCTTGTAGAGTCTCCCAAGCAGTTTTGGCAATTTTTGCTCCTGATATTCTTGGAAATAAGCTTTTATCAAGAGCTATCTAAATGTGAAACAAAGCTTGAGCATTTTTCTTCCTTGCTTCCTTTCTTGTTGTTCTTTCATTGGCTATATGGGCATTCCAATCAGCTGGCTCCTCATATCCTAATTCAACAATCTCGCACAAATCTTTTCCAATAAAAAAGGTTAACATCGTAATGCACCAATAATCATAATCGCTCCCATCAAATTCTGGAACTAGCATCTGGTTAGAATTTGACATGATTAACTTTGGCGAAATTCCAACAATAAAAATTTAACCCAAAACAATTTTCCCTGCTTTGATACCACTTGTAGAATATGAAATGACTTATTTTCAGCCAACTGATAAGCCAACAATACTAAGAAGAAAAATACATATAAAAAAAATAAAACAAATGAAACAAATAAAAAAAATAAAACACAGTTACTGTGTGAGCTAAAAATTGCTGCAAATCTCATATATTAATTGAACCATTAACTCCATTCTTATATAGTAAAATTATTACTAAAATCAACTCTGAAACAAATCTATTGGCATTACAGTTAATTTCCAGCACTTTCTAACAGTGACCACCCTAACAATTTGCTGCTTTAATTTTGTAGAGAACACAAAACCTGCTAACTAATTTGTCAACAATTTACATAACTAATTAAGAATTATTCCCAACACTCCCCCTTAATGATTAATGAGGATTTACTATCTTATCTCGTAGTGCCAAAAACTGATCTTTTGCAACTGCTTTGGTGAAGATATCTGCTAGTTGATGCTGAGTATTTATATGCTTCAATTCAATATCCTTCTTCTGCACCAAATCTCTAATGAAGTGATATTTCAGGTCAAAATGTTTTGTCCTGCTGTGATGAACTAGATTCTTTGCTAACTTGATGGCACTTACATTATCACAATAAATCACTGTAGGCTGAATTTGTTTTTCTCCAATTTCTTCCAAAATTTTTCTGAGCCAAAGAGCTTGTGTACCTGCTGAGGTAACTGCAACATACTCCACTTTTGTGGATGAGAGGGAAACAATGCTTTGCTTTTTTGAGCTCCATGTAATCAAACCAGAACCAAAAGAGAAACAATTTCCAGATGTGGACTTACTGTCATCAAGACTACCTCCCCAATCTGAATCACTAAATCCAAAAAGATTGAACTTTTCAGAAGAGTAGTAATGAATACCAAAATTTAGAGTGCCTTTCACATACCTTAAAATCCTCTTGGCTGCCTTCATTTGTATTTCAAATGGATTTGTCATATACCTTGAAACAAGTGAAACTGAATATGTAATATTAGGCCTTGTGTGGGTTAGAAATATCAAGCTCCCCACAATACTTCTGTAAGTTTTCTCATCAACTAAATCAGCACCATCATCTCTACATAGCAACTCTCCATGAGCACTTGGAGTAGGGGATGGATTACAATCAAGCATATCAAATTTATTTAGCATATCCTATGCATACTTTGTCTGACAAATGAAAATATCATCCTTACTTTTATAAACCTCCATTCCTAGAAAATATTTCATGATGCCTAGATCTTTCATCTCAAATTCATTCATCATAGTAACTCTGAACTTATCATTCATCTTAGAACTACTACCCATATACAATAGATCATCAACATACAAACTTATGATTAGAATATCAATACCTTATTGTTTGTAGTAAAGGGTAGGATCACACTTACTTCTCTGGAAGCCATTTTCCTGAAAGTATCCATCAATCCTTACATACCACGCTCTTGGTGCTTGCTTGAGGCCATACAAAGCCTTCTTCAACTTGTAGACATTAGTCTCCTTTTCCTCTTCTAAGTACCCATTCAAGAAGGCACTTTTCACATCCATATGATGTATGCTCCACTTTTTCTGAGCTGCTAATGAAATCAACATTCTAATGGTCTCTTCTCTTGCTACTGGTGCAAATGTCTCTTCATAATCAATTCCATACTTCTGTGTGAATCTTTTAGCAACTAATCTTGCTTTGTGTCTTTCAACACTCCCATCACTATTAAATTTAGTCTTATAGACCCATTTGGTGCCAATATTTTTCTTGTCATGTGGAAGCTCTGTCAACTTCCAAGTGTCATTCCTTTGAATGGAATCCATCTATTCTTGCATGGCTTGCATCCAAACCTCATTAGTACATGCATCTTCAAAACATGATGGTTCAAATTCAGCGTTGGCTAATAAAACAAAATTGACTATCTCACCTATTGGGCTTTCTTCATGTGCTTGATTTGCACTCCTCTCATAAGTATCACTCAATCTTCTTACCTTCCTTGTAGAACTTGGAGAAGTATTGGACTTGAACTTGATGTTGAAGAAATTGATGAAGGGTTGCTTGGTGGAGTTAAGCCACTAGTTATAGAAACATTAGTTGGCTTCTCATGATCATTATCAACAATTATATCATCATTCAAAACAAATATTGTCTTGTCAACATGGCCTTTTTTATGACCATAAACTCCCACTTCATAAAAAATTACATCTCTTGAGACAATAAGCTTGATAGTTAGAGGATTATACAATTTATAAGCCTTGCTTGTCTCACTATACCCACTAAAAATACATAACTCACTCTTTGCATCTAACTTTTTTCTATTTTGATCAGGTTCATGCACATAGCCAAACAACCAAAAAATTTGAAATGATTAACCTTATGCCTTTTTCCATACCAAGCTTCATAAGGAGTCATCTTTTCCAGTGCATTGGTGGGGCTACGGTTGAGGATGTATACTGTTGTAGCAACTGCATCTCCCCAATAAGAGTTGCTCAATCCCTTAGTTTGTAGCATGCATCTTGCCATTTCAACCACAGTATGATTTTTTCTTTCATCTATGCCATTCTGTTGGGGTGTGTA
This sequence comes from Pinus tabuliformis, assembly GCA_031772625.1. Classification (NCBI taxonomy): domain Eukaryota; kingdom Viridiplantae; phylum Streptophyta; class Pinopsida; order Pinales; family Pinaceae; genus Pinus; species Pinus tabuliformis. Next base: position 1,312,624,334 of record CM062809.1, read on the forward strand.
TGCTGTAGTATGCTGCCTCCTCATGCCATTCATATCACAATAACTCTGGAAATCTTTTGAGTAGAATTCTCCTCCATGGTCAATCCGCAAACATTCGATCTTGCACCCTCTCTCATTTTCTACAAGGGCTTTGAACTTCTTGAATGTATCGAGGGCTTCACTTTTGGCCTTCAAAATATATACCCAACAATTTCGTGAGTAGTCATCAATAAAAGTGATGAAATATGATGACTTACCCAAGCTATTAGTCTGCATAGGACCACATATGTTGGAATGAACAAGCTGAAGTGGTTGATGAGCCCTCCATGCATTGCCCTTTGGAAACCTTTCCCTTGCATGCTTTCCTTTAGCACATCCTTCCCAAACCTCCTTATGCTCTTCTACCTTGGGCAAACCAGAAACTAATGCATGTGGGGTTAGAAACTTCAAACTCTGAAAATTTAAATGCCCATACCTGAGATGCCATAACCAACTTGAATCCTCATAAGCCATATTTGCATGATTGCTGTTATGTTCATCAAACCTCACGGGAAACATCCTATTTCTTGTCATAGGCACAATAGTGATCACCCTATTTCCCTTATTCTTATCATAGATAGTACATGTCTTATTTTCAAAGACTACTTTATAATTTTTCTCACATCGCTGCCCAACGCTCAACAAATTATGCTTCAATTGTGGAGTATAATAAATGTCATGAATACTCTTTATACCTTCTTTTGTTTGGACCTTCATAGCTCCTTTGGCAGCAACCTCCAATGATTTATCATCACCAAGCTAGATCTTAGATTTGGAACTTCCATCCTTTGCTGAAAATAGCTTCTCATTCCCTGTCATATGGTTAGAGCATCCAGAATCTAGGTACCAAACATCTTTAATAGTATTTTCACCTTTGGCATAAGATAAAAATAAGTGATATGGAGGATACTCACCACTTTCTTGAGCATAATTAGCATTTTTACCTTCTTTCAATTTGCATTCTCTTTCAAAGTGGCCATACCTGTTACAATAGTAACATTGAACATTTCTCTTATCAAATCTACCTCTACCTCTTCCTCTGAAACTACCTCTTCCACTTGAGCCACCTCTTCCTATACCTCTTGAATAATTTTGGCTTTGCCATTTACCTTGACATTGATTGCTTTTGGTACTGCTGCTTCTTGCATCTTCATTCTTTGTAATTTGTAATTATTAATTTAGAGGAAAAAGCTTTCTCTACACCTTCAAAAGTGTCCTTCAATCTTTCTTCATGAGACATCAAAGATCCAACCAATTGATCAAACTGTAGTTTTGTCAAATCCTTACTTTCCTCCATGATTATTGCAACATGATTCCATCTATGTGTTAAAGATCTCAATACTTTTTTAATTAAAACTTCATTACTTACAGTTTCTCCAAGTGTAGCCATTCTATTGACCACATCTTTGACTCTCACACAATAGTCACTCACACTTTTAGCTTCTTTCATCTTCAAATTCTCAAACTCTCACTTCAATGTCTGAAGCTTGACCACCTTAACTTGATCACTACCTTGGTAAGCTTCTTGTAGAGTCTCCCAGGCAGTTTTGGTAGTTTTTGCCCCTGATATTCTTGGAAAGAAGCTCTTATCAAGAGCTATTTGAATGTGAAACAAAGCTTGAGAATTTTTCTTCCTTGATTCCTTTCTTGTTGTTCTTTCATTGGCTGTAAGGGCATTTCAATCAGCTAGCTCCTCATATCCTAATTCAACAATCTCCCACAAATATTTTCCAATCAAAAAGGTTAACATCTTAATGCACCAATAATCATAATCGTTCCCATCAAATTCTGGAACTAGCATGTAGTTAGAATTTGACATGATTAACTTTGGCAAAATTCCAATAATAAAAATTTAACCAAAAACAATTTTCCCTGCTCTGATACCACTTGTAGAATATGAAATGACTTATTTCCAGCCAACTGATAAGCCAACAATACTATGAAGAAAAATACATATAAAAAAATAAAACAAATAAAACACAGTTACTGTGTGAGCTAAAAACTGCTACAAATCTCATATATTAATTGAACCATTAACTACATTCTTAAATAGTAAAATTATTACTAAAATCAACTCTGAAACAAATCTACTGGCATTACAACTAGTTTCGAGCACTTTCCAGCAGTGACCACCCTAACAATTTGCTGCTTTAATTTTGCAGAGAATACAAAATCTGTTGACTAATTTGTTAGCAATTTACATAACTAATTAAGCATTATTCCCAACACTCCCCCTTAATGATTAATGAGGATTTACTATCATATCTCGTAGTGCCAAAAACTGATCTTTTGCAACTGCTTTGGTGAAGATATATGCTAGTTGATGCTGAGTATTTATATGCTTCAATTCAATATCCTTCTTCTACACCAAATCTCTAATGAAGTGATATTTCAGGTCAAAATGCTTTGTCCTGCTGTGATGAACTAGATTCTTTGCTAACTTGATGGCACTTACATTATCTCAATAAATCACTATAGAGTGAATTTGTTTTTCTCCAATTTCTTCCAAAATTTTTCTGAGCCAAAGAGCTTGTGTACCTGCTGAGGCAATTGCAACATACTCCACTTCTGTGGATGAGAGGGCAACAAATGCTTTGCTTTTTTGAGCTCCATGTAATCAAACCAGAACCAAAAGAGAAACAATTTCTAGATGTTGACTTACTGTCATCAAGACTACCTCCCCAATCTGAATCACTAAATGCAACAAGATTGAACTTTTCAGAAGAGTAGTCATGAATACCAAAATTTAGAGTGCCTTTCACATACCTTAAAATCCTCTTGGCTTCCTTCATATGTATTTCAGATGGATTTGTCATATACCTTGAAACAAGTGAAACTGAATAGGTAATATCAGGCCTTGTGTGGGTTAGAAATATCAAGCTACCCACAATACTTCTGTAAGTTTTCTCATCAACTAAATTAGCACCATCATCTCTACATAACACCTCTCCATGACACTGGAGTAGTGGATGGATCAAAATCAAGCATATCAAATTTATTTAGCATATCCTATGCATACTTTGTCTGAAAAATGAAAATATCATCCTTACTTTGATAAACCTCCATTCCTAGAAAATATTTCATGATGCCTAGATCTTTCATCTCAAATTCATTCATCATAGAAACTTTGAATTTATCATTCATCTTAGAACTACTACCCATATACAATAGATCATCAACATACAAACTTATGATTAGAATATCAATACCTTCTTGTTTGTAGTAAAGGGTAGGATCACTCTTACTTCTCTGGAAGCCATTTTCCTGAAGGTATCCATCAATCCTTTCATACCACACTCTTGGTGCTTGCTTGAGGCCATACAAAGCCTTCTTCAACTTGTAGACATTAGTCTCCTTTCCTTCCACTTCAAAACCTTGTGGCTGCTCCACATATACTTCCTCTTCTAAGTACCCATTCATGAAGGCACTTTTCACATCCATATGATGTATGCTCCACTTTTTCTGAGCTGCTAATGAAATCAACATTCTAATGGTCTCTTGTCTTGCTACTAGTTCAAATGTCTCTTCATAATCAATTCCATACTTTTGTGTGAATCCTTTAGCAACTAATCTTGTTTTGTGTCTTTCAACACTCCCATCACTGTTAAATTTAGTCTTATAGACCCATTTGGTGCCAATCTTTTTCTTGTTATGTGGAAGCTCTGCCAACTTCCAAGTGTCATTCCTTTGAATGGAATCCATCTCTTCTTGCATGGCTTGCATCCAAACCTCATTAGTACATGCATCTTCAAAACATGATGGTTCAAATTCAGCCTTGGCTAATAAATCAAAATTGACTCTCTCACCTATTGGGCTTTCTTTGTGTGCTTGATTTGCACTCCTCTCATAAATATCACTCAATCTTCTTACCTTCCTTGTATAACTTGGAGAAGAAGTTGGACTTGAACTTGATGTTGAAGAAATTGATGAAGGGATGCTTGGTGGAGTTAAGCCACTAGTTACAGAAACAGTAGTTGGCTGCTCATGATCATTATCAACAATTATATCATCATTTAAAATAGATTTTGTCTTCTCAACATGACCTTTTTGATGACCATAAACTCCCCCTTCATAAAAAATTAAATCTCTTGAGACAATAAGCTTGTTAGTTAGAGGATTATACAATTTATAAGCCTTGCTTGTCTCACTATACCCAATAAAAATACATAACTCACTCTTTGCATCTAACTTTTTTCTATTTTGATCAGTTACATGCACATAAGCCAAACAACCAAAAACTTTGAAATGATTAACATTAGGCCTTTTTCCATACCAAGCTTCATAAGGAGTCATATTTTGCAGTGCACTAGTGGGGCTACGTTTGAGGATGTGTACTGCTGTAGCAACTGCATCTCCCCAATAAGAGTTGCTCAATCCCTTAGTTTGTAGCATGCATCTTGCCATTTCAACCACAGTACGATTTTTTCTTTCAGCTATTCCATTCTGTTGGGGTGTGTATGCTGTAGTATGCTGCCTCCTGATGCCATTCATATCACAAACTCTAGAAAGCTTTTGAGAAGAATTCTCCTCTACGGTCAATCTGCAAACATTTGATCTTGCACCCTCTCTCATTTTCTACAAGGGCTTTGAGCTTCTTGAATGTATCAAGCGCTTCACTTTTGGCCTTCAAAAAATATACCCAACAATTTCATGAGTAATCATCAATAAAAGTGATGAAATATGATGACTTACCCAAACTATTAGTTTGCATAGGACCACATATGTCGGAATGAACAAGCTGAAGTGGGTGATGAGCCCTCCATGCACTGCCCTTTGGAAACCTTTCCCTTGCATGCCTTCCTTTAGCACATCCTTCACAAACCTCCTTATGCTCTTCTACCTTGGGAAAACCACAAACTGTTGGCATTATGACACAGGTTTGGCACTATGACACAAGTATTGTCCTTGATCGCAACTCTCTCGGCAAATCACTCAGATGGCAATTCAGGCTCACTGGCTCTCAGCATAAAGGAAAAGGAGGTATACGCAGGTTCCCATTGACGAAGCCGCGTATACATGCGATTTCACAGACCAAAAGGTGCGTATGCGTATACACACACTTTCATGCATAGAAAAGCGCGTACAGTTTGGAAAACTTGGTTTTGGTCCATGGTATTTGGTCCGAAGTATTGACCCCAGGTATTGGGTCCGAGGTATTGATTCTATATGGTTTTGGACCATGGTATTGAGTAAGGCCTAAGACTATAAAAGGGGAAGGAGATCATTAGGCAAAGGGACTCAAGGATCGAATATCTTATGAAGAGAAAAATCTAGAATATTGGTCTTTGGGTAATGGTGCATAGCTGGATCTGAATCAAGGAGGAACCTAAGCGCTAGAAGGAGGATAAGTTCTATTGATGGGTCAAGATCTCAAGGCTTGAAGAGAAGTATATTTGTGTGATTTTGATCTGTTATATTTGGTGCATGACTTGATCTATAAATCTGATGATTTGGGTATAACTGATGTCTGAATATTTGAAAAGGGTAAATTATCTTTTATAGATCTGTACGCAGGTTCCGCATAGAAAAGGCGCGTATACACGCTGGTTCGGTATTTCAAAACTGCGTATACGTAGGTTTGCCTTAATATAACAGTGTATGCACGCAGGTTATACATATTGAAGTAGCGTACGTCTCATAAAATATGTTTTAGCTACTTCTGTTTATTGTTGCAGTGTTCTAGGTTCAAGATTGGTTTCTCGTTACTGTTACTGTATTTTGGTTACAACGTTCAGACAAGTGATTGTTTGATTCAGTTTTTGGTTGGTACAAAGGAGATTGGTTGATGCAGATACATTTGATGTTTGATTGATGATACTGATGGATCCAGTCTGAAAATTTATGAAACGTGGTCCCTGGAAGAAAAGAGAAGGTTGTAGCCTTCTGTAGGTAAGCACCTACGTACTAGTACATCAGCCAGTACAAGAGCTAAGGGGGTTGTAGCTCTCTTCCAGGAGAAGCTAGAGAATGAGAGAAGGTTGTAGCCTTCTACAGGTAGAAGCCTGCGTACTGGTATAAGACTGCACCAGTACAGAAATATTGTAAAAAGAAGTTTCTTATTAAAAGAAGATAGAGATGAATTGCAGCAGGTGGTTTTCACCCACGTTGGGTTTCCACCTTATATCTTGTGTTCATTTCCTGTACTGTTTTCTGCACTTGATTACTGTTTTATGGTTCTGATACACATATTAAGATCAGCTAACTAAACTAGAAGTCTGCAAGATATACGTGTTTCCTCTAAACACAGTTGCGTATATACGCAATTTTAATTAACAAAAGTAGTGTATATCAATTTGTTTATGGAAATGAAAAATTGTTAAATTGATAATACTGATTCACCACCCCCTCTCAGTATTATTTCCAACAATTGGTATCAAAGTAGGTCCTTTAGAAGAAGCTTGATCGCTTGAAGGAAGATCTATCATCATGAGCAACTACGAAAAAGAGGCATCCATCAGGCCACCAATATTTGATGGGAGCAACTTCGTTTATTGGAAGGTAAGAACCACAACCTATCTTCGATCTCTTGGTACAGATGTTTGGGATATCGTGGAAGGAGGATACACTTTCCCATCAACAACTCCTATAGATACAGCTGGTAAAAAGCAGTATGAAACAAATGCAAAGGCAATCAATACTCTATTGGGGAGTCTATCTTAATTAGAATTCGTCAAGGTTATGCAGCTCAAAACTGCCAAAGAAATATGGGACAAGATCATTCTAAGCTATGAAGGAGATGATCAGGTAAAATGTGCAAAACTACAATCTCTCAGAATTCAATATGAAACTCTCAGAATGCACAATGATGAAAGTGTGGCTAATTATTTCTTACGTATAGATGAGATTGTTAATCGCATGAAAAACTTGGGTGAAGAGATAAAAGAAGTTACTTTAGTCGAAAAGGTTTTAATATCTTTGTCTTCTAAGTTTGAATCAAAAGTTTCTGCCATAGAAGAAAAGCAGAATCTTCAAAGTATTACCATGTCACAACTGCACGGAATCCTAACTACATTCGAAATGAGAAAAGGGGGTCCATCAGACATAAGAGAAGCCACATTCAAAACTTCAAAAGGAGAATACAATGAGTCAGGACATACGTCAGAAGGAGAGGAAGAATCAAACTTTGTCAAGAACATTCAACGGGGTTCTGGAAGATTCAGAGGTAAGCTACCTTTCAAATGCTTTGCTTGTGGAAGAGTCGGTCACTATGCAGCCAAATGTCCTCATAAAGATAAGTTTGATAAAGGTAAGGAACCAGTTAAATGGAACAGAAAACAGAACGTAAGTAAGAAGAGCTATTATACACATGAAGACAGTGATGGACTTTCAAATAGTGATGAAGATGAACATGGTAATGATTATAGACTTTTGATGGATTTTTAAGATGATGATTTCTTGGATGCTGTAGATGAAGATGATCTCTATGAAGAAATTTATAAACATAAATTTTTTTAGAAGAAAAGAGTATGATTATAGATACTCTGACATTCTAATTTGCTGAAAGTGAAAAACATAATGAAAAGTTAGAATGTGAAATTGTGGGACTTAGAAAAGATATTGAGAAAACAAAAGCTCTTAATCTTAGATTTTCTAAAGGATCTGAAACATTAGATGAGATTATCAAAGTGCAGGGTTATCCTCTAATCAAGACAGGTCTTGGATATACTGAAGAAGCATCTCAAGCACAGAAGCCATCCACCTCCAAAAGTTATCTTGATGCAACAAGGAGAAGTGAACAGGTTGACAATCATTAGCAAAGGCATAAAGCGGATCACCAGGTAAATCAGGGTCAATCTACTTCAAGGATGAACAGAAGCTACAACCAACCACAGGTAAATCATTCTCAATTTACCTCAAGAATGAATATCAATGGAAACTACAATCACCTGGTCGGTAGATTTTATAATCACAGGAATTTCTTTAATGGCCAATGTTTCTCTTGTCATAACTTTGGACACAAAGCTGCTCAATGTGTTGCCTACAAGACCATCATGACTAGAGAAGCACAAAATCAAAGGAGTGTGACCGGGATCATGAAAAGGACCTACAATAACTTTTCTGCTCTTGAAAATGAAATAGAATGTTGTATTTGTAACAACTTCGGTCATGAAGATTCTGAATGCAGGGGTAAGTTTCGGCAAACATCTCAGAAGGAGCAAGCTTCATTGGGTCCCAAAACATGGAGAAATAAAGAACCGCAACCAGAAATATGTGGTATAGCCTTATATGCGGAAGGACAGGAAAATCAGTGGTACATCGACAGTGGATGCTCGAAACATATGACAGGTGATAAAGAAAAACTCAGTCATATAGTGCCTTAGAAAAGGAAAGGAAGGTCTCATTTGGAAATGACACTCCTGCACTCATAAAAGGTAAAGGCTCTGTTCTTTTGAAGGAAAAGGTCAAAACTGGAAATGTTATGTATGTTGATGGTTTAAAGCATAATCTATTGAGTGTTAGTCAAATGTGTGATCAAGGAAATGAGGTAGTATTTCGATCAAATGGATGTATTGTTCGTGAGCTTGATACAGGGGAAACAGTGATCAAAGGCATAAGAACCCCAAATAATTTATACATACTCAAGGGAGGACAACAACAATGCTATCTAAGCAAAAATGATGAACACTAGCTATGACACAGAAGATTGGGGCATCTAAGCTTCCCTCAGATAAGGAAGCATGCAAATATCAGGTTGTTCATGATCTTCCTGAAATTAGAACTCCAGACAATACAATATGAAAATCATGTCAGTTTGGTAAGCAAACCAGAACACATTTCCTTAAAAGGAAGGATCAGCTAGCAAGCCACTGGAACTTGTCCATATTGATTTATATGGTCCATCAAGGAAAAAGTCACCTCATGGAGAAGAATACTTTATATTGTTCATTGATGACTTTTCCAGGATGTGTTGGATAGTACTTCTGAAGCATAAAGACGAAGCTTTCGAAAAGTTCAAAACCTTCAAAGCCTTGGTTGAAAATGAATCAGATCGCAGAATCAAATGCCTCAGGTCTGATCGAGGAGGGGAATTTACCTCGGATGAATTTTTCGACTTTTGTGAAGAACATGGAATAAGAAGGAAATTCTCTACTGCAAGGACTCCTCAACAAAATGGAGTGGTGGAAAGGATGAACAGAACGGTTCAACAAATGGCTCGTGCTATGCTTGATGAGTCTAGAACTCTTGCAACCTTCTAGGGTGAAGTTGCTTTTGCTGCCATTACTATTCTCAACAAAACAAACGTCCGGGTAAACAACACTCAAACTCCTCATGAACTTTGGTATGGTAAGACTCCTACGGTAAAATACTTCAAAGTTTTTGGAAGCAAATGTTACATCAAAAGGACTGATGAAAAGCTTGGCAAGTTTGAACCTAGAGCAGATGAAGGCATTCTCCTTGGTTACTCTTCCCCAAGTAAAGGATATAAGTGTTACAATAAAATACTTGGAAAAATTGTTGAAAGACTTATTGATGTAGAGGTTGATGAAGCAAGCGACATTCCAAAGTAGATAAAAACCGAAGATTTTGAAGATGAAGAGGATTATCCTTCAACTTCAAATCAGACTAATGATGAAGAAGAAACCTATGAGGCACCAGAAGAATAGATAAGGGTAGAAGAAAAGAATCCATCCAGGTACGTCCAGAAGAATCATCCAGAGACTCAAATTTTGGGGCAGAAAGAGGCAGGTGTTCAAACAAGAAGAACTATTACAGAAGCTTCAAGTTATCTAGTATTGCTCTCCTCCGTCGAACTACGAAATGTAAGTGAAGCATGCAAAGATGAATGCTGGATCAAGGCCATGAATGTGATAATACAAGTGCAATCAGTATTTCAAAGAATCCAGTCATGCATTCAAAGACCAAGCACATACCTATCAAATATCATTTTCTCTGGGAACAAGTGCTTGAACAAAAGGTCAAATTGGAGTATATTCCATCCAAGGAATAGGTGGCTGATATATTCACCAAACCACTACCTAGGGAGACATTTGAATACCTCAGACAGAAGCTGGGAGTAGTTAATGCATCTGGTTCAGAGAATAGTGGTTGTATGCGAGTTTCATGAATCATATCTATGTACATACGCCGGTTTCTGTGGATACAGTCGCATTTGAAGACAAACAGTGGGCCAGACTCAGGATGAAAAGAGTCTGATATGGGTTTGACAGAGACCATCTGGCACAGGTTCAGGGGGAGCATATGCTTCTGATAATGCATTGTTGGCATTTCTTGGTTCATTTTTACAGCTATTTTTGTTTCAGGTGGAACAGGTGCAGAGGGAGATCATGGTTGCTGATTGACAGATACTGCTGATGATAGTTGTTGATGTCTATCACAGTCTTGTTTCAGATATTTTGTCTCTATGTCATGTATTTCTCTTATTATCAAGGTCATGTAATGACCTATCTTGTTTCCCCACTATGCCTAGGATGGATAATGTAATGTTCTTGTTTTATCATGTATAAGTTTTTGGTGTATCCCCACTTGGTTGGGTGGATAAGTCAATCTTGGTATATCCCCACTTGGCTGGGATATGGATGTATGTATGAGTCTTTGGTGATAGGCAGGTCATTTTGTAGAAAATATCTTTGCAGACCTTGCCTATAGTTATGGGGAGCATGGACAACAAAACAGAGCAGAGATTTCAGCATGTACTCAGGGGGAGCATAACCCTTTGCCCTTGATGACAAAGGGGGAGAATGACTTTGAGTAACTTGGTGTTGCCATCAAGTCCAAAGGGGGAGATTGTTGGAATTATGACACAGGTTTGGCACTATGACATAGGTATTATCGTTGATGGCAATTCTCTTGGCAAATCACTCAGATGACAGTTCAGGCTCACTGGCTCTCAGCATAAAGGAAAAGGAGGTATACGCAGGTTCTCATTGACGAAGCCTCATATACACGCAATTTCACAGACCAAAAGGCGCGTATGCGTATACACGCACTTTCATGCACATAAAAGTGCGTACAATTTGGAAAAATTGGTTTTGGTCCGTGGCATTTGGTCCATGGTATTTGGTCCGAAGTATTGACCCCAGGTATTGGGTCCGAGGTATTGATTCTATATGGTTTTGGACCATGGATTAAGGCCTAAGACTATAAAAGGGGAAGGAGATCATTAGCAAAGGGACTCAAGGATCGAATATCTTATGAAGAACAAAATCTAGAATACTGGTCTTTGGGTAATGGTGCATATCTGGATCTGAATCAAGGAGGAACCTGAGCGCTAGAAGGAGGATAAGTTTTATTGATGGGTCAAGATCTCAAGGCTTGAAGAGAAGTATCTTTGTGTGATTTTGATATGTTATATTTGGCACATGACTTGATCTATAAATCTGATGATTTGGGTATAACTGATGTATGAATATTTGAAAAGGGTAAATTATCTTTCATAGGTCTGTACGCAGGTTTCACATAGAAAAGGCTGTATACATGCTGGTTCAGTATTTCAAAAATGCTTATATGCAGGTTTGCCTTAATATAATAGTGTATGCACGCATGTTATACATATTGAAGTAGCGTACATCTCATAAAATATGTTTTAGCTACTTCTGTTCATTGCTGCAGTGTTCTGGGGTTAGGATTGGTTTCTGGTTACTGTTACTGTATTCTGGTTATAGCATTCAGACAAGTGATTGTTTGATTCAGTTTTTGGTTGGTGCAAAGGAGATTGGTTGATGCAGATACATTTGATGTTTGATTGATGATATTGATGGATCCAGTCTGAAAATTTATGAAACGTGGTCCCTAGAAGAAAAGAGAAGGTTGTAGCCTTCTGTAGGTAAGCACCTACGTACTAGTACATCAGCTAGTACAAGAGCTAAGGGGGTTGTAGCTCCTTTCCAGGAGAAGCTGGAGAATGAGAGAAGGTTGTAGCCTTCTGCAAGTAGAAGCCTGTGTACTGGTATAAGACTACACCAGTACAGAAATATTGTAAAAAGAAGTTTCTTATTAAAAGAAGATAGAGACGAATTGCAGTAGGTGGTTTTCACCCACGTTGGGTTTCCACCTTATATCTTGTGTTCATTTCCTGTACTGTTTACTACACTGATTATTGTTTTATGGTTATGATACACAGATTAAGATCAACTAACTAAACTAGAAGTCTGCAAGATATACATGTTTTTCTCTAAACACAGTTGCATATATACGCAGGTTTAATTAACAGAAGTAGCGTATATCAATTTGTTTATGGAAATGAAATTTTTTAAAATTGATAATACTGATTCACCCCCCACCCGCCCCCTCTCAGTTTTATTTCCAACAGAAACTAATGCATGTGAGGTTAGAAACTTCAAACTCTAAAAATTTAAATGCCCATACCTGAGATGCCATAACCAACTTGAATCCTCATAAGTCATATTTGCATGATTGCTATTATGTTCATCAAACCTCAAGGGAAAAATCCTATTTCTTGTCATAGGCACAACAATGATCACCCTATTTCCTTTATTCTTATCATAGATAGTACATGTCTTATTTTCAAAGACTACTTTATAATTTTTCTCACATAGCTGCCCAACGCTCAACAAATTATATTTCAATTGTGGAGTATAATAAATGTCATGAATACTCTTTATACCTTCTTTTGTTTGGACCTTCATGGCTCCTTTGGTAGCAATCTCCAATGATTTATCGTCACCAAGCTGGATCTTGGATTTGAAACTTCCATCCTTTGCTGAAAATAACTTCTCATTCCTTGTGATATGGTTAGAGCATCCATAATCTAGGTACCAAACATCTTTACTAGTATTTTCACCTTTGGCATAAGATAAAAATAAGTGATCTGGAGGATACTCATCACTTTCTTGAGCATAATTAGCATTTTTACCTTCTTTCAATCTACATTCTCTTTCAAAGTGGCCATACCTGTTACAATAGTAACATTGAACATTTCTCTTATCAAATCTACCTCTACCTCTTCCTCTGAAACTACCTCTTCCACTTGAGCCACCTCTTCCTCTACCTCTTGAATAATTTTGGCTTTGCCATTTACCTTGACATTGATTGCTTTTGGTACTGCTGCTGCTTGCATCTTCATTCTTTGTAATTTGTAATTTAGAGGAAAAAGCTTTCTCTACACCTTCAAAAGTGTCTTTCAATATTTCTTCATGAGACATCAAAGATCCAACCAATTGATCAAACTGTAGTTTTGTCAAATCCTTACTTTCTTCCATGATTATTGCAACATGATTCCATCTATGTGTTAAAGATCTCAATAATTTTTTAATTAAAACTTCATTACTTACAATTTCTCCAAGTGTAGCCATTTTATTGACCACATCTTTGACTCTCACACAATAGTCACTCACACTTTCAGCTTCTTACATCTTCAAATTCTCGAACTCTTGCTTCAATGTCTGAAGCTTGACCACCTTAACTTGATCACTACCTTGGTAAGCTTCTTGTAGAGTCTCCCAGGCAGTTTTGGCAGTTTTTGCTCCTGATATTGTTGGAAATAAGCTCTTATCAAGAGCTATCTGAATTTGAAACAAAGCTTGAGCATTTTTCTTCCTTGCTTCCTTTCTTGTTGTTCTTTCATTGGTTGTAAGGGCATTCCAATCAGCTGGCTCCTCATATCCTAATTCAAAAATCTCCCACAAATCTTTTCCAATAAAAAAGGTTAACATCTTAATGCACCAATAATCATAATCATTCCCATCAAATTCTGGAACTAGCATCTAGTTAGAATTCGACATGATTAACTTTGGCGAAATTCCAACAATAAAAATTTAACCCAAAACAATTTTACTTGCTCTAATACCACTTGTAGAATATGAAATGACTTATTTCCAACCAACTGATAAGCCAACAATACTATGAAGAAAAATACATATAAAAAAAATAAAACAAATAAAACACAGTTACTGTGTGAGCTAAAAACTGCTGCAAATCTCATATATTAATTGAACCATTAACTACATTCTTATATAGTAAAATTATTACTAAAATCAACTCTGAAACAAATCTACTGGCATTACAGCTAATTTCCAGCACTTTCCAACAGTGACCACCCTAACAATTTGCTGCTTTAATTTTGTAGAGAACACAAAATCTGCTGACTAATTTGTCAGAAATTTACATAACTAATTAAGCATTATTCCCAATATTAGATTTATGTCCAGTATTCCTTGAGGTTTTTTAGATAAAGTCTAGGATTATCGTACACTCCCTCATAAACATGCTTAGCTCATATGTTGCCTTTTCCATTTGCATCCGTGCATGTGTTGTTCCGTTGTCAGCGTGTTGTTCTCAAAATGTGAAATTAGACAGTCATACCCCACCACCCTCCCTGCGCTGTAGAAAGAAAGAAGAAGTCTGAAAACATTTCTGAATACAGGTCACATCGCAATGAACCCAGAGAGTTGCCTTTCAGTTATGATTCCTATATGACGACGCAAATGGTCAGTGTCATACGTGGCATGGGTTGGAATTTTGATTCTTCTTTACCAGTCGAATAATTTTTTTTTGACGTTTTGGGTTTTTAGGTTTCTTTTCAAGGAAAGTTATGTTAAAAATTTGGCCTTTCAACTTCAATGTTTTGATAATAAATTAACCTCTTACCAATAAAACTTTAATTAAAAAATTACCCTTCATGTTAATTTTTTTCACATATTTATCATAAGAAAAAACACTACCGAAACAAACTAATGACTTGTTAAACCTTAAAGTTTGTTTTACTCACTTTTCGATAGGATATAAGTTCTTCTCCAAAACACAAGATATTACAATTATGTGCAAATATGGAAATCTATTCCACACACATCAAACCTGTCATTATTATAATTAGTGTGCTCATATTTCAGTGTTTTCAATTTTCCATTTGGGTTTTGATTAGACCATTTAAATGTTGCAATTTCAATGAAAACAAATGGATTTTTTCCACCAAAGAGAACATAAAAGTTTACCGAAAAGAAATTTCCATCTCAAGGACTGTAGATTTTACATGAGGCTATATAGATTTTATGTGAGGCTATCTTCTAGGCTCCCGGTCCTCTCCCCCATCATAATCACATGAAATCAAGTGGGGTATGTGTTTGTAGTAAAATCAACATATTGTATTAAAAGTGTTTTAATATTTCATAAAGTTTTCGTAGATGAGTGTTGGCCCGTAACCTATCCTCAACACATTAAAAACAATTATTCCATCAGACCTGCATAACCAACTCAACTATAATCCACCCTATTTATTTTACTTATTATTAGTGAGAAACAACAACACAATATATGGCTTATGTATATCTTTCACATGACAATTTTTATTTTTTGGGATCTTATAGGTGGTCAGTGATAAATAATCAAATACCACTTTTAAGCATGTTTTTATGGGATTGGCTTCACAACCAATCTCAAAATTTTAAAATATGCTTGATAGATAGACATCAACCATCCTTAAAATTATAAAATATGCTTGATAGACGTCATGTCTTAGATATGTTTACTTCATTGATGGTGGTAAGTTCTTAGGAATTTTGCACGCATTTTCAATTGTAGGACTTTTGGCATTGTTTCCAAGTGAACAAGTACTGAGGTGTACTCTTGTATCCATGCATTAAGATAGCGAAATAGAAGTTCCTGGTGCAAAATTCATAATTGCAAAAGCCACGTGCTATAGTTCAGATTCTGTGAAAAATGTAAATATAATGTTGATTTTGTAGAATTGAAAAAATAAATGAAAATTTAACAATTGTTAATATTTCACTTGCAAAATTCTTACTCTTCAACTTAGAATGTTAAACTAATGGCAGCTGTCTTTCTCCTTTGCATTGATTTTAGAATTGTCTCACAAAACTTTAGGTTTAATAACCCTCTATAGTGAACCTTAATAACTCTCTAAACTTGAAACTTATTAATAGTGAGATCAGATGAATTTTATTTAGATCATTGTTCCTATTATTTCTCAAATTATAAATTATTATAAATGTTAATTAAAATAATTGTCCTTGAAGTTACATTGGTTAACACTCATGAGAAATTTGTAGGGAAAAGGCTTCTTGAGAAAAACAAAACTCAAAATGAACTTATAAATGGTTTGGATAAGAGGAAAATGGTTTTCCAGAACTCACTACTTAAAATAGATCCTTGCAATACTAAATTACTAATAACAAATAACAAACACATTTTTACAGTGATAAACATATTCTTAAAAATAAGATATTTAAATATATTTAAAACATTTACAATAATAAACCTATCTTTTAAACCTTAAAATACTTAAATATATTAAAAACTTACATGGATTAAAGGTACCAAATACTGCACTCCAACCAAATTCGTAAGTGCCAGACAACATCCCATTGTTAATGTAATAATTGTTGAAAGCTTAGAAGACATGGACCTACACATTATCAAGGTAGAAACACACTCCACCCTATTATATTGCATTGCAATCTATGCCCTAAAAACTTCCCAAAACCTATTAAACTAATATAAAAATCTCACTAGAATCTCAAATAAACAAAACAACAACATAAAAATGTATATTATTAAACTATGAAAATTGACAAAAATATGTAGATAAACAAAATAACAATATAAAAATGTATATTATTAAACTATGAAAATTGTCAAACACAAGTAGATAAACAAAACAACAACATAAAAATGTATATTATTAAACTATGAAAATTGTCTAAACATGTAGATAAGTTGTTTAGATAAACATGTAAATAAGTTGTATAGATAAATACATAACAAGATAATTATATACCAATTTTTTTTTTTTTTTTCAACTAGAAAACAAAGTGAAAAATATGCATATATGAACAAGTAGACAAACCACAAAGTAGTCAAAAGGCGAGGCCACTGAGAACAACCACCATTACTCTCTTTTCCATGCTTAAGTGGCTACTTGGCACTCAACGCTCCTTTGCAACAAAAAAAGGTCATCCTTTCCAATTTAATGTATTACATATTTAAAATATATAAAATAGAAAACTGTGTAACAAAATTTGTGGGACGGTGTGACACCCTTAGACAAACAAAACATGATAAATTGTGAGTCACCCAAGATAAATTGTGATTCACCCATATAAAAAGTGTTAGAGCTTTTTCGTTGTTTAAAATAGAGTAGTAATAATGTTTTCCCAAAAAATAACCCATCAAAAAAACGTTTTGTACATTTCAAAACCCATAAAAAAAAAACGTTCATTTATAAACTTGAAATGGAAAATACATTCAAAATGACCTTTGATGGGCAAAATGCCTGTCAAATTCCAACCCTGAATTGGCATAGATAGTTCGACGACCATCTCAGTTTTTTGGCAATTGTACAGTCCTCGCCGATTTCTGACTTATACATTGAATGCTTCGCCAACTTATTTTTGTAGCCAACATTAACACAAGATGCTACTCCAAATCCCATTTGAATTTCACGAAGTTGCCTCCCGTGTCAATTTGAATTCAAATTTTACTACATCTCGGCGCAGTTGAATTGTGTTGTGAATGCCTCGGCCAAAGCGAGTGGAGCTATCATGGAAGTTTGTTAGGGTCTTTTTTTCTGGACGTCAGATCAATCGCAACGAGAGGCAAATGGGCATTCGCACGCTCTTGTGCTAGTGTCATTATTGACTACTCGGTTTTTGGGTACTAGGAGTTACGAGAGTTGCAAACTATGGAAAATTTGGTATTTTTGGAGGGAGTCGTTTATGGAGTTGGAGGAATTGCCTGTACAGTCAAAAGAGACTGGAATCTGGTTAATTTATTGTAGAGGCAGTGTTTGAATCATGTTTTTGATGGTGGAAATAGATTCAACACCATCAAAAACTTCTAGTACACCTAAAATTTTAAAGTTTAACAACTATCTTTACAAAAATCAATTTACTAAAATCCTTACCGAATTTTCTCAAAATATGGCCAAAATTTCCATGACTTTGAGGGGAAAAAAACAATGTTGTTAGTTTACGACTTTTTGGAGACGCTGTGGGCATTCAGTTAGTGAAGATGAAGAATATACCGGCGTTGGCACAAGCCACAAAGCTTAGACGCCTAATTGCTTGTAGGTGCCCTGAGTTAGAAGAGTTGGTGAGTATGAAAACATTGGTATCTTTGGAGGAGTTGCATTTTGATGGATGTGTGAAGCTAAAGAACATAGGATGGTTGATCTGAATTGGATCCATGAATATTATTAAAGAGCCATCGCTGTATCAAACTAGGATAGACTTCGAATTATGAGCACAGAGCAATCAGGAAGACCTCTAGACAATGGCAGTTTGCAGCCAGCGAGGAACGACGAGGACCTTGGTCAAAGCACGCTGACCGAGGCCCATGGAGACCGCACAGGAGGCAAAATTGGCAATTGGGAAGCCCGAATCGGGAAACAGAGGGCATTTTTGATGCAGAATTAGTGCTTAGCACTAATCGTGCATCGCTGGGAAAAACCCCTTGAGAAGGAAAAGCCCCGAAGCGCTCGGTCGCATGGAAGCCGGGAAAACCGTGGGGAAAGCGCTAAGGCGAAAGGCGGGTCCCATGCTCCAAAATCGGCAGTATATCGGGGGCATCATTGGGTGGTAAGCAGATTTGGATAAAAATGAGCGATTCCATTTAGCGCTCGATGCGTGGCAGGTGGATGAGAGGGAAAACCACCGCTCGTCGTGCACTAACGGTCGAGCAAGTCAACCGCGCGAAATGAGCGATTGTTGTAGGATCTACGGGCTCCAGATCTGACGGTGGAGATTGCACCCGATGGAGAAACTGGAATTGACAAGGGAATTAAGCGACGACATAGAGAAGTTTGACGTTGGATTTGACCGCTGAGTTGGGGGATGACTCATTCCATAATATAACCGAAAAACCGAACCGTTGCGGAAGAGCTGGCGCAGTTCGTGAGAGGACAGGTGGCCACTCCCTGTGAGACATTGGCGAAGACATAGAGGTAGGGAACTCCAAGCGAACAACGGTAGGTGAACCGAAGGGGCAGAAGAGGAAGCAAGCAGTCATGAGACAGATTGGCTTATAGCCATGAACGGACAGAAAATAGAGCACAGGGAAAAGAGAACAAAGATAGAGAAAGCGAGAGCAAAGAAAAGACAGTAAAGAAAGAAGCAGAAAGATAGAGAGCCGAGCTGACCATAGGCAGCATCGAGCAGACAAAAAGCTTGAGAGGTTCAAGCGATCCCTGAGAGGATCTGTCGGGGATTGAGCACTACATTGGGCTCCTTCCATTAAAGACCAGAGAGGTCAAGATCTGGTAAGGAAAAGAGTCTGTGCACTCTAGTGGCTTGGGGAATCCAAGAACCACCCTACCAAACATTATTCTGTTTCAGGAGACTCAAATTGAGCTCCTCATTGTAAATCTCTACTTTAAAGACACAATACAAGAAGGCCACCACTGAAAGCTGGACCGGAGATGTAGCCTTGGAGAATAGGGTGAACTTCTTATTAATTGTTGTGTTCTTGCATTTGTTTACTGTGTTTCTCTTGCTGTTTTCCATCTTCCAGTGTCTGTGTATTTTGCAATCTGATTGATCCATTGCCTAAAATAACATAGACACACACCAGCACATGAGTCTGTAATACCTTCATTCAATAATTATTTAACTGAGATCACTCAAGGGTGATTTTCAGATCAATTGGTATCAGAGCTTTAGGCTGTTAAGGTTAGACAAGCTTGTGTTGGTTTAGCTGTTGAATGCTAACTAAATCAAAGCTCAAGTTAGGAGAATGAGAGTTGGTCGAAACTAATCCTGAAATTGGGAGAGTCTATCCTCAGAAGAAGGTTCGGTAGGACCAGAACCTCAATTCATAGATAGTTTCCTAGCCATAAAGTCCATGGTAGAAGAAATGTATAGGGACTTTAGAAAACATAAGGAGGAAGATTCATCAGGCTTCAAGCAAGACAAAGGAGAAGACGAGTCTCAGTTTCATGACCACTCAAAAGGAAAAGGGAAAGAGGAAAGCTTTCTCACACCTCCTAATAGCCCTGATCACAAAAAGAAAGCATCTTTGATCAAATTAGATGTTAAATTTGATCTACCTATATATGATGGAGAGTTGAATGTAGAAAAGTTGGACAATTGGATTAGACAAATTGATGTTTATCAAGGATAATTTTAGGGGCGAATGTTCGCCCTTTGGCGAAATTAAGGGGTTTTAAATTTTTAGTGGGCGAATATTTTGTATCATAGTACATTTTTACAAATCACCTCAAATAGCCCACCTTATTTTAAGGGAGAGGGTAAAAAAGGTAAATTTAGCCCTTGAAATTAGGACTTACAACCTTCCATTCGCCCATTTTCAAGAATAGGTTTTATTTAAGTGAATCCATTGGCCCATTTTCAAGAATAGGTTTTATTTAAGTGAATCCTATGGGCCAAATACCATATTTATAAAAGAGGTATGGTAAATTAATAAAAATATAAATAAATGAGAGGTATGGTAAATAAATAAAACATTTTTTATTTTTACTCCATAAGTCACCTTATATACATGTAAGGGTGTAAACAAATAAAAATATAAGTAAAGTGGAGGTATGGTAAATAAATAAAACGTCTTTTTATACTTACTCAAAAGGTATGGTAAATAAATAAAAATATAAAAAAACTAGACGTATCGTAAATAAATAAAACCTCTTTTTATATTTAGCCCATAACCCTTGTTCTATTTATGAAGGCTCAAGAAAGAGGTTTTATTTAAGTGAATCCTATGGGCCAAATACCATATTTTTAAAAGGGGTATGGTAAATTAATAAAAATATAAATAAACGAGAGGTATGGTAAACAAATAAAGCAATTTTTTATATTTACTCCATAAGTCACCTTATATTTACGAACACTCAAAAAATGTGTTATATTTAGGTGAAACCTATGGCCAAAATACTATGGGACAAATACCATGGACTAGATTGTTATTAATACCATGCAAAAAACCATTATTAACCCTAATATTAGAATTAATAAAAATAAAAATGGCACATGGTATTGACCCATGGTATTCACCAAAATGGCACATGGTATTGACCCATGGTATTCACCTGGAATATAGCCTATTTAAATGGGGGAATTAAACCAGCATGTAGCCTATGCTAAGATTCACTAGGACTTTACAAAGTTTTATTATTTAGTGAAAGACTCGACAAGATCTTACAAGATTTTATAATTGAGTAAAATATTCGCCATGCCTAGTGAGAGATTCGCCAAAAAATTATATATACATATTATATTATTGATAAAATCGCCTTCCATTTTTCCTATATACCATGGAGATTCGCCCATTTATTATATTTATAAATTTAGGGGGGGTTCTTAAAATTTTCCCTGATGTTTATTGCAGAGTGCATAGTATTGATTCAGACAAGAGCAAGATTTAGCTAGCATGCCTACGCCTTAGAGGCACTTCCTTGGTTTGGTGGGAAGGTAGGACCTAAGCTGACATGAAGAGACATGGTAAGACTATCTCCGTTTGGAGTGAATTTGTTTCTGCAATCAAAAAGCAATTCTATCCATTGGCCTACATGCAACAAGCCATGATGAGTTAGCAAACTCTTCGACAGCTGTAAGGGAAAAGTGTACAAGGGTACACTCAAGAATTTAGAAAGAGATCATTGATTCTAGGAATCTCATTAGACTCACCTGAGACTCTGTTGAAGTACATTGGTGGTCTACACAGCTACATGAGGCATACCATCCTCATGTTTAATCCCACTAGTATAGATGAGGTATCTGTACAAGCTACTCATATAGAATCTAGAAGAAAGAACGGAAGTCCAGAAGTTGGGGGAGCATCCCAACCCACTGTAAGCAAGAATAAGGAGAAAAGAAAGCAAAAATGGAAAGCAAGGAAGGCTAATACTGCACAGAAGAGTAAAGCTTCATGCACTCACTGTAAAAAGGATGGGCATGATGATGAGCACTATTGGATTCTACATCTAGAGTTGAGACCTAAGAAGTTCGAGGGCAAGAAGAAGAAGAATGTTGCAGCTATTCAGAAGGATTTGGGGTCAGACTCAGGAGATGAAACAACTAGTGTAGCCACATGTATAAAAGGTAAGAATTCTGAAGTGTCTACTAGTAATTCTGCACAATCTATTATTGATGAAGAAAATGAGAGAAAAAGACATGAGCTTTTCCATATTTGAGTTATTTCCAAACATCAAAAGATTGATACTTTGTTTGATAGTGGCTCACAAGTAAATTTAATTTTTGAAGCAATTGTAAAGAATTTGGGATGAGTAACTACACCTCACAAGAAACCATACCCATTAGGATGGTTGAATGAGAAATCACAACTACAAGTGACTAGACAGTGCAAACTCAAGTTTTCTTTTGGGTCAGCATTTGTAGATGAGGTTGATTTAGTCGTAATTCCTTTGGATATATGTGGAATTGTTTTAGGAAGTCCTTACTTGTATGACAGAAAGGCTATTTTTTATAGAGCTGAGAATAAGTATCTACTTGTTAAAGATGGAATCAAATGCTTTGTAAGAGCTCATAAGCTCAAGAATAATTATTCTCTCATAAACTCAGGGCAGATGAAATGAATGATAAATTCATGCAAACAATTCTTACTGATGGTTGTAAAGGAAAATAAATCTGATAAAACCAATGTATTTGAGGGTTGTAATGTTGAACAGCAAGCTGATTTAGAAAAGGTTGTTTCAGAGTATGATATCTTGTTTCGAGAACCTAAAGGTCTGCCACCCAAAAAGGAAATAGTACATGATATTATTTTGCAGCAAGATGCTCCATTGCCTAACATTGGAATGTACAGGTTGTTTGCTTTAGAGAATGCTGAAATCAAGAAGCAAGTGCAGGAGTTGCTCGAAAAAGGGTTCATCAGACCTAGCACATCACCATGTGGGTCACCAATCGTTTTGGTGAGAAAGAAAGATGGCTCGTGGAGAATGTGCATTGATTACTGAGCACTGAATAAGATAACAATAAAAAATCGTTATCCCCTTCCTCGCATAGATGATCTTTTAGATCAATTGAAGGAAGCTGTTTATTTCTCCAAGTTAGACTTGCACAGTGGATACCATCAGGTCAGAGTTGCAGAACAAGATGCATGGAAGACTGCTTTCAAAACAAAGTAGGGATTGTATGAATGGCTGGTTATGCCTTTTAGCTTAACTAATGCTCTTGCTACTTTCATGAGATTAATGAATGATGTACTCAGACCTTTTCTTGATGATTTTGTTATTGTGTATCTGGATGACATTCTGATATTTAGAAAAACATGGGAAGAACACTTAAAGCATGTTAAGTAGACACTAGATGTTTTGAAAAGAGAAAAACTTTTTGTTAAACTCTCAAAATGTGAATTTGGCAAAACATCTCTGAATTATTTGGGTCATATAGTAGGGGGTGGTGAATTGAAGATAGATCCCTCTAAGGTGGCAGTTATTGTGAACTGGCCTAAACCCAAATCTGCTACAGAAGTTAGAAGCTTCTTAGGAGCAACACAATATTGGAGGAAGTTCATTTCTAACTTTTCCTTAATTGCAGCTCCCTTACATGCTTTAACAGGTTTGAACAAGGTGTTTCAGTGGGGAGGTAAATAGCAGAAAGCCTTCGACACCTTGAAGAAAAGATTAGTACAACACCTGTACTAGCACTGCCTGATCTTCAAAGACCATTGGAGATCCAAACAGATGCTAGTGACTATGCCATGGGAGCAGTGTTGACACAGCACGGTAAACCCATATGTTATCATTCTGAGACATTTAATTTTGCAGTAGTTAACTATCCTACATATGTTAAAGAATTGTATGCATTAGTACAGAGTGTGAAAAAGTGGAAACATCACTTAATGGGCAAAGAGATAGTAATACATACTGATCATCAACGACTTCAATATCTACACTCCCAAACTAAGTTGCATTAATCAAGACATTATAGATGGATGGGTTTTCTACAACAGTTTCATTTAGTCATCAGATATAAAAAGTGCATACATAATAAAGTTGCAGACGTGTTAGCTAGACCCATTATAAATGCATTTACTATACTTAAGCATAATTATGTGTTACATGAAAGTTACATTGAACAATATGCTCAAGACATAGACTTTAAAGATGTATATGCAACTTTAAGTCAAGGCAGAAGAGTAGAAGAATTGGACTATCATGTAAAGGACTAACTCTTATACCATTGTGGGAAGTTATGCATTCCACAAACTGAAAGAGTAAAGATCATTCGAGAAGCACACACTTCTTTAATATCAGGTCACTTTGGGATAAGTAAAATAGTTGCAAAGCTGCAAAGATTTTGTTATTGGCCAAAAATGAATGAGACAGTTTCTAGATATGTAAGAGGGTGTGCTATGTGTGCTAAAAGAAAGCCCAACAATAGAAAACTAGGCTTGTACACTCCATTACCAGTTCCTTCTCACCCTTGGGAAAGTGTTTCCATGGATTTTGTGGAGGACTGCCTAAATCTAGGAAAGGTCATGATTATCTTTATGTTGTTGTGGATAGGTTCAGAAAAATGTGTATTTTGATACCTTGTAATAAACAGATTACAACTGAACAAACTACAAAACTATTTTTTGAACATGTATGGGTTCATTTTGGATTACCCACTTCCATTATATCTGATTGAGACACCCGTTTTGTGGGGAAATTTTGGTCAAGTCTGTGGGAACTGATGGACACCAAACTGAAGAAAAGCACAACTTTTCATCCACAAACTGATGGCCAGACAGAAGTAGTCAACATGACAGTGATCCAGTTGCTCAGGGGATATTGCAGCAAACATCCTAAACTTTGGGATGAACATTTGTGTTATGTGCAACATGCTTACAACAGAGAAAAACACTCTTCTACACAGAGATCTCATTTCGAGACCTGTTTTGGTTTCACACCAAGGTCTCCTTTGGATTTTGTATTTGGTAAAGACACCACAGTTGAGGGACACAGTGACGTGGACAGGGCAACTAGGTTCATTGAACAAATCCAAGAGATCCACCAGGCAGTACAGGAACAAATGGAAAAGAGCCGAGCCAAATACAAGGCAAGGCATGACAAGCATCAGATGGAGCATAGTTTCCAAGTTGGTGACCAAGTTTGGTTGTACATTAGCAAGGACAGGATGTAAGGTGAAGGTAAAAAGCTAAAGCCCATCAAGTATGGACCTTTCAGGATACTTGAGAAGATTAGTGAGAATGATTTTCACCTTGATCTGCCAGCTTACATGCACATCTACTCAGTCGTAAATGCAGATTGCTTGAGATTTTTTGAACCCTCACTGATTGAGGATCCTGAAGAGCAGAGTCAATTGCCTTCTATTGATGACCTGCTATCTGAATATCTTAATGAATTGTAGGAAGAAACAATTCTGGACAGGAAGGTGAGGACAACGTGTAGGGGAGATGTTGAGTACCTCAGAATTGGGCTCAAGGGTTCAAAGCCGAGCAGTGAAAAGTGGATAGAGATTGGACAAGTGAGACAGTTGTACTCTCACTTATTTGATGCTTAAAAACCAACTTTTGGTGGTCCAAAAGCTTTTTCAGTGGGAAGGCTGTGATCCGAATTGGATCCATGAAGATTATTAAAGAGCCATGGCTATATCAAAACATGACAGACTTCGAATTATGAGCGCAAAGTGATCAGGAAGACCTCTGGACAATGGTAGTTTGCAGCCAGTGAGGAATGACGAGGACCTCGGTCAAAGCACGCTAACCGAGGGCCATGGAGACTGCGCAGAAGGAAAAACTAGCACTTGGGAAGCCCAGATCGGGAAACAGAGGGCATTTATGATGTGCGGTTAGTGCTAATTGCGCATCATTAGGAAAAACCCCTCGAGAAGGAAAAGCCCCGAAGCGCTCGGTCGCATGGAAGCTGGGAAAACTGTGGGGAAATTGCTAAGGCGAAAGGCGAGTCCCATGCTCCAAAACTAGCAGTACATCGGGGGCATCCTTGGGTGGTAAATGGATTTGGAGAAAAATGAGCGATTCCATTCAGCGCCCAATGTGTGGCAGGCGGATGAGAGAGAAAACCACCACTCATCGCACGCTAATGGTCGAGCAAGTCAACCGCGCAAAATGAGTGAATGTCGTAGGATCTGGGGGCTCCAGATCTGACAGTGGAGATTGCACCTGATGGAGAAATTGGAATTGACAGGGGAATTAAGCCACGGCATAGAGAAGTTTGACATCCGATTTGACCGCTGAGTTGGCAGATGACTCATTCCATAGTATAACCGAAAAACCGAACCGTTGAGGAAGAGCTGGCGCAGTTCGTGAGAGGACAAGTGGCCACTCCTTGTGAGACGTTGGCGAAGATGCAGAGGCAGGGAACTCCAAGCGAACAACAACAGGCGAACCGAAGGGGCAGAAGAGGAAGCAAGCAGTCATGAGATAGATTGGCTTATAGCCATGAACAGACAGAGAACATAACATAGGGAAAAGAGAACAAAGACAGAGAAAGTGAGAGCAAATAAAAGGCAGTAAATCAAGAAATAGAAAGATAGAGAGCCGAGCTGACCATAGGCAGCATCAAGCAGACAGAAATCTTGAGAGGTTCAAGCGATCCCTGAGAGGATCTATCAAGAATTGAGCACCACATTGGGCTCCTTCCATTACAGACCAGAGAGGTCAAAATTTGGTAAGGAAAATAGCCTGTGCACTCTAGTGGCTTGGGGAATCCAAGAACCACCCTACCAAACATTATTATGTTTCAGGAGATTCAAATTGAGCTCCTCATTGTAAATCTCTACTTTAAAGACACAATACAAGAAGGCCACCACTTAAAGCTGTGCTGGAGATGTAGCCCTGGAGAATAGGGTGAAATCCTTATTAATTGTTGTGTTCTTGCATTTGCTTATTGTGTTTCTCTTGTTGTTTTCCATCTTCCAATGTCTGTGTATTTTGCAATCTGATTGATCCGTTGCCTAAAATAACATAGACACACACCAGCACATGAGTCTGTAATACCTTCATTCAATAGTTATTTAGCTGAGATCACTCAAGGGTGATTTTCAGATCAAGGGTTGGCGCAAGGGACAAATCTTAGGACGCTGAATCCTCGTTCTTGATTTATGTTAAAAAATGTGGAAGGCGTTGAACATTGTAAGCAGTTGGAGATGCTTAATACCTTTGGTTGTCCTAACTTACAATATCTGAGTGTTCGGTGCGATATGAGTAAACCTGTAAGCTGAGGATGGGGCAAGAATCTTACACCTAGAACAACCTTCGTTAAACTTTCGAAATGTTTAGAATTATTATTTAAAATAAATTATATTACCGTGCTCATGACTCTGGTTCAAAGACATCACTAATATTTTAAAATTTTAGCCGTACTTATGTCTCTCAAAGTTCCTATTTCATAAGTGCTCATGGCTCTTGTACAATGTCATCTTTAATATTTTATCATTAATATTTTAAGTCCTCTCTGCGCCTCTTTTAATTAGATCAAATAAGATCCATCGCTTAAATTAGAGACTAATTGTTCCTTTTACAAAACAGAACAATCTTATAGGAAATTGTTCTTATAACCAATATGCAATGAAGTTTTTGTTTTTGTTTTTTTTGTTTTTTTTTTTTTAAATTTAAAAGTAAATATTTTAATTTTAAAATAAATGGTTTTTATTAATAAAAATGTTTTAATATAAAATAAACATTTATCCCACTTTTAAATAATAATAATTTTTTAATTAAATTTATAAACAAAAAAATATAAATAATAATTAACTTATTTTTTATTACTAAAATATTCATAACTATTCTATTGGTAAAATCAATAAATTAATCAATAAGAGAACATAACCTTATGAAGTAAGAGAACATAAGTATGATTATAGTCTTTTGCTATTAAAAAAAATAAGAGGAAAGAAAATTATAATTTTTTCAAAGTAAATGATTAGATATAAATATATTTAAGGTTGCTTTATTATTATGACGTAAGGCATTCCCCTTTGAAAATAACTCTCCTAGCTTCTTTCGTGTCATAATCTATGCCATTCGATTTTTTGTTAGACGATTGGGTTATGGTTTGAATTAAATGATAGTTACTACTCTTCAAAATATGAAATTCACTGTGCATCCATTTAACAACTGCACAAACCACTTGGAAGATGCATACCATGGTTTGCCTGTGTCCTGCAGCACTGGCCTCATTTTCAGGTCAATTGCAGATGAAGTTTTTGTTTCGCACAAGGTCTCCTAGTGGGTCTTTTGTTGGACGATTGCGTTATGATTATTTGTTGATTTGAATTATATGACAATTACTATTCTTCAAAATATGAAATTCACTGTCCATCCATTTAGCAACCACAAAAACGACTTGGCAGATGCATACCATGGTTTGCGCGTGTCCTCCAACATTGGCCTCATTTCCAAGTCAATTGCAGAAGAAGATTTTGTTTGGCGCAAGGTCTCCTAGTGGGTGAAACTTGAGTTTTTTAGGAGATGACGTATTTTGTAACTTCGGTTATTTATTTCAGATATTGATGTTAATGTATGCAGACTTTTGCATGTCTTATTCACCTCGGTCTATGAGGGTTTTATTTGGATTTCTGTCGTAGTCCTCTTTTTTTTTTCTTGCAGGGACTACTTCTGTAAATTTCAACTGGGTGGAAAGCACACCGCTGCTAGAATTTTCAAATGTTGGGTTAGGAATTTTGAATGGTTGTGGTGCTCTTTACAATGCCCATCTAGCTAATTGTAAAATTTTTACCTGGAGAACTATCTTTGGAATCGACATAAGGGTTTCCTTTCAGTTCTCTGTTAAAAATTTGCATCTGGTATGTATTTTTTTTTATTATGTTGCCTTCACTGATATTGCACTAGGGCTTATGTGGGATTTTAAAAGTATTTTCTTTACTTCTTCTACTATTGTCTATTCGGTGGTTCGTGCTTCCTTTAGTTCTTTGGTTCTTACGAAACGACACCCAACCACAAGAGGAGTCTTGTCTTTTTTCCTTGTGAAAAAACTACTCGATAAGGAAATTGAAGAAAACCTGATTCTTTAGGGGATGACATATTTTGTAACTTAGGTTATTTATTTCAGATATTGATGTTAATGTATGCAAACCTATGCATGTCTTTTTCACCTCAGGCTATGAAGGTTTTTATCTGTCGTAACCCTCTTTTTTTTTCTCGCGAGAACTACTTCTGTAAATTTCAACTGGGTGGAAACCACATTGCTGCTAGAATTTTCAACTGTTAGGTTAGGAATTTTTAACTATTGTGGCGCTCTTTACAATGCCCATCAAGCTAATTGTAATTTTTTTACCCAGAGAACTATCTTTTGAATTGACATAAGGGTTAGATAAAAATCAGACTTGAATTGAAAAAGAAGGAGTTACAGCTCACAGGTGAGTACTACACCTGGAGACTGCACTCAAACAAAGAGAACTCTCTCCGTACACTCTACATTCATCAAATGAGCAATTACATCATTAAGTACATTACTAGAACTCAGGAAGTTGCAACCAAACTCCTAAACTCTAGGAACAAATCCTAAACTAAGGAGATACGTTACAACTTGTGTAACCATTTCTCCATTAATACAAAATAATATTAATTATTTTCAACTCCCCCCCTTAATGGAGAAAGGATTATCCTGAACTCCTAGCATCCCTCTAAACAATTCAAACTTTACACGCCCAAGAGGCTTAGTAAAAATATCAGCCATGTTATCACAAGTTTTACAATATTCAACACATATCTCTTTTGATTGTTGTTTCTCTCGAACAAAATGAACCTAAGTATCGATATGCTTGGTATTTTTATGAAAGAATGGATTGTATGCAAGCTTGATGGTACTCTGGTTGTCAGTTTTGATAATAGTGGATTCTTTCTGCTCTTCTCTTGCATCGTTGAGAAGTCTTCTCAACCAGATAGCTTCACATGTGGCTGCACACAATGCTTGGTACTCAGCTTCACATGAAGATAGAGCTACAGTGTGCTTCTTTTTGCTGCTCCATGCTATGACCCTGGATCCAATGCTGAATGCGTAACCTATGATAGATCTTCGATCATTCAAGTTACCTTCCCAATCGGAATCTAAAAAACCTGCTAGAATAACATTAGAAGTGTCAGTGTGCAAAATGCCATAATTACTAGTATCACTAAGATACCTCAACACACTTTTTGCTGCGACCCAGTGACTTTCGAGTGGTTTTGACATGAACTGGCTCAACACACTGACAGAATATACCAAATCTGGTCTAGTTGTAGTCAGATATATCAAACTGCCAACTAGCTGTCTGTACATGGTAGCATCCACCTCTTTAGTACCATCGTCACTGCTCAACTTTAAGTTCTGCTGTAATGGTGTTGCTGCTGATCTGCACTGCTCCATTTTGAACCTTTACAGCAAGCTTCTGGCATACTTCCCTTGAGTGAGAAAAGTCTGTCCAAATTTTTTCCATACCTCCAATCCCAAGCAATAATGAAGGTTTCCGAGATCTTTCATCTCAAACACTTGTGACCTCTACTGTTTGATTTCTTTGATCAGATTGTTAGCATTCCCTGTTATGATCATATCATCTACATACAAAGAAATCAAAATAATTTGCCTCTGTTTATTAAACTTGGTATACAGATTTGGATCATTCAAGCTCCTATGAAAGCCATGCTGAACAAAAAATGAGTCAATTTTCTCATACCACGACCTGGGTGCCTGTTTTAAACCATAAAGTGCCTTTTTCAATTTACACACAAGATGTTCCTGCCCCTTTTTCACAAAATCTTCAGGCTGTACTAGATAAATTTCTTCCTTCAAGTCACCATTCAGAAATGCAGACTTAACATCTAGCTGGTGTAGCTGCCATTTGTGTTTTGTTGCTAACGAAATTAGCATTCTAATGGTGTTTAATTTGGCTAGAGGAGCAAAGGTGTCATCGAAGTCTATTCCCTCTTTCTGTGAGTAACCCTTTGCTACCAGTCTAGATTTAAGTTTCTCTATACTCCCATCTGCATTTATTTTTGGTTTATACAACCATTTGCATCTTATGGGGGTTTTACCTTTAGGAAATTCAACCAAATCCCAAGTATGGTTTCTGTTTATTGATTCTATTTCCTCATACATCGCAACCCTCCATGCATCAGATTTACTTGCTTCCTCATAATTTGCAGGTTCTACAATGTTTAAAATCTTTGACATTAATGCATAGTCTTTCAATTTAGAAGATAATCGAGTCTTCCTACCTGATCTCCTTAGTAGGGGACTTACCTCAAATCTGTCTATTTCAGCCTTTTCTGGGCTTGCATCATCATTGATTACATTGTCTGATACTTCTTCTTCTTGTTTCTCCTCCTTCTCTTCATCTTCCTCATTGTTTTCTTCCATTAACAATGGAATGTGCCAATCACTGTTCGAGTCATTCTTTCCTTCTTCAACCTGTTCATGAAATATGACATCTCTGCTTGCAAAAACCTTGTGAGTCACAGGATTAAATAACTTATATGCCTTGAACTCAGTGTCATATCCAACAAATATACATTTCAGGGCTTTAGGATCTAACTTCTTCCTATCTGCCTTAGGTATATGAGCATAAGCTTTTGACCCAAATATTCTTAAGTGACTCATTGCTGGTTTGAATCCAAACAATGCTTCAAAAGGGGTTTTGAAGCCTAGACATCTAGTAGGACTCCTATTCTTTAAATACACAACAGTGTTAATAGCTTCTGCCCAAAGACCATTTGATAGACCCTTACCTTGAAGCATGCTCCTTGCGCACTCCACAAGAGTTCTGTTCTTCTGTTCTGCCACTCCATTCTGCTATGGAGTGTGGGGCACTGTAAACTGTTGCACAATCCCATGATGCTTGCAGAAATCCATGAACTCTCCCTACCTGTATTCTCCCCCTTGATCTGAGCGGAGAATTTTTATCCTTTTTCCTGTTTGGTTTTCTACCATGGATTTAAACTCTTTAAAATATTGAAAGTCTTGACTCTTTTTACTCAGAAAGTATATCCATGAAAATCTAGTGCAATCATCTGTAAATAAGAGAAAGTAATATGCTCATCCTAATGACCTGGTTTGCATAGGTCCACAGATGTCTGTATGCACCAGTTCTAAAATGTCTCTTTCCTTTCTATTAACATGCAAAGGGAACTCTTCTCTATGCATTTTCCCTAATGCACATCCATCACAATCTAGCTTAACATTACGGAAAATAGGGAGTCCATCGACCATACTTTTTCTCTGAAGTAGGATGAGGTCTTGCAGATTAAGATGGACGAATCTATGATGCTAGATATTTTCAGTTGTCGATCCATCTGCAACCATTGCTTGCTGTGGCATACTCTTCACATCTAGTCTGTACAGGATCCCCACGCGCACTCCTGTTGCAACTGTTTCCATCTGGCTATCCTTAATGACACAGTTAGTCTTAAAGAATTGAACTTGCATGTCCTGATCAATAATCATTGAGACAAAGACCAAATTTTTCTTAATTCCTAAAACATACAATACATTTTTAAGGTGTCTAATGTCACCGCTAGGTAATTTTATAGGAATGTCACCATATCCTTTGATCTCATGTCCACTATCATCTCCTAAATAGATTTTCGACTCACATGAAGTTTCTTCAAGGAATTCAAACCAATCCTTCTTACCAGTCATATGTGAGGATGCACCCGAGTCAACATACCATATGCCGTACTCATCTCCCTTTGAAGCTGAAAGAGAACGATCGACTATAAATAGTCGAAGTTCGTGGCTATGATCCTCTTCTTCCTTAACAAAGTAACCCTTATGTTTTCTCTGTTTGTTTCTTCCTTTGTCAACCTGCCTCTTATAACAATCTTTAATCTGATGTCTAGGTTTTCCACAGTAAAAACATTTTTTGCTGGGAAAATTATTAGCAGACATAACTTTAAACGGTCTCTTCTGAAATGTGTTGGCTCCTTTCTACTGCTGCTGCTACGGTTGCTGATGCTGCTTCCCTCTATACTGTCTCCTTTTTGCCATCAGAGCAAGGTTATTGCTCTGTGATTTCAAATTTTGTCGTCGCTCTTCTTCCTGTATCAGAATCCCTGTCAGCTCTTTAAATGAAGGGGTTTTCTCCCTTGTTGACAGCCCTGTGATAAACATCTGGTATTCATCAGTCATTCCGTTCAACGTGATCGTGACAAGATCTGAATCGGAAACTTTCTCTTTGATATCTCCCAATCTGTCCTTCAGGTCTTTGACTCTAGCAATGAATCCAGCAGCGGACTCATTCTCCTCCATCTTCAATGCAAATAGCTTGCCTTTGAGTGACAAGACACGGTTTGTATTCTGCGTCTGGTATAGGTTTTTGATTGTCGTCCAAATGTTAGTGGCCGATTTACAGTCTCTAATATGTGGGATAACATTGTCCTTGACGGACATCTTCAATATGACCTTTGCTTTTGTCTCCCTTTTATCCCAATCTTGTTCTTGTGTGGCTGATCCTGATCTTTGCTCATTTCCTATAACGATCGACCACACATTTGCACTTTCAAGTAAAGTCTGCATCTTGAATTTCCAGTTGGAGAAATTCGATCCATCGAGTTTTCCAGACTCGTGGAGATACGATTCTATACTGTTATTCATATTGGATTGATAAAATTTCTGATCCTCTGATGAATAAGTCTATCCAACTATACACTTTCAGGATACACTAAAAAAAAATCACCATATACCAGATCCGAACCTCTGTTTTGCTGAGAATTTTTTTTTTGTATCTTCAATGAGCCACCACCAGGCAAGTCCGATCTGCTGCCACCAAACAGATCCGGAACTCCAATGCGCCACCATCGGGCAAATCCGATCTGCTGCCACCGAGTAGATCCGGAACTCCAATGCGCCACCACCGGGCAAATCCGATCTGCTACCACTGAGTAGATTAGGAACTCCAATGCGCCACCATTGGGCAACTCCGATCTGCTACCACCGAACAGATCTGAAATTTCAAAGTGCCACCACCAGGCAACTTCGATCTCCAAAAAATTGCAGATTTTCCAAAGAGAAAGAGGCTGGCGCTTCTCGACGGTGAAATACCTGTGCCGAAAGCAAAATCGACGTGTCTTACGTAATTGGCGTGATTAAGGCTTGATTTTCCGCGCCAATAGGACTTTTTGGCGCGCTGGCGCGACTATACCACTCAAAACCGCGCCAAATGGCGCTACTGTTCCTTAATAAACAACGCCAACCCTTTCTTCTGCTAAAAAATGGCGCGACTATTCGCGACGAAACCGCGCCAACCCTATTTTCCGCTCAGAGATGATCAGTCATCTGAGACCTGTCTTCAGGTGTTACTGCAGTCCACCTGATTCTACGAATGCTTCTGTACACTCCACCGCCACTACAGTTCTGTAATCAATGATGCATCCTAAAAAAAAAATAAGGCTATCCCTACTCTGTGCTCTGATACCAAGATAAAAATCAGACTTGAATTGAAAAAGAAGGAGTTACAGCTCATAGGTGAGTACTGCACCTGGAGACTGCACTCAAACAAAGAGAACTCTCTCCGTACACTCTACATTCATCAAATGAGCAATTACATCATTAAGTACATTACTAGAACTCAGGAAGTTGCAACCAAACTCCTAAACTCTAGGAACAAATCCTAAACTAAGGAGATACTTTACAACTTGTGTAACCATTTCTCCATTAATACAAAATAATATTAATAATTTTCAACTGAGTTTCCTTTCAGTTCTTTGTTAGAAATTTGCATCTGGTATGTATTTTTTTATCATGTTGGTATGTATTTTTTTATCATGTTGCTTTCACAGATATTACAGTCGGGCTTATGTGGGCTTTAAAAAGTATTTTCTTTAATTCTTTTACTAATGTCTGTCCACTGGTTCATGTTTTCTTTGGTTCTTTGGTTCTTACAAAATGACACCCAGCCACAAGAGGGGTCTCGTCTTTTTTCCTTGTGAAAAAACTACTCACGAAGGAAATTGATGAAAACCTGAGTTGGACTTTAGTGAGGAAGATTTGCAGATTTAGAAAGCATGTTAGCAGTTTATAGAAATGGATAAGCTCAAGGTGTTGGTGTTGCATTTTTCATATTCAAGGATGTTAGTACTGTAAACAGGGCCTTGAGGATATAAGAACCGAGCAAAGGAGGCGAGTTGCAATGTTTTCTCTATTATGGAATTTTAAATTGAAAAAGGTCATTGGAAGGTTGAGATAACATCAGGAGCTGCTGACATATATTGGCACCATTTAGTTACCAGCAAATTTTCAATGAAAACGCGTCAGGTGGCTACGAATTTCAGCCTTCTCATACTTCTTTCATTTTTTAGAATTTCGTAGGTCTTCTATCTTATTTGAAAAATTATGTGTCTTGTATTACACTCTAGGTACATAAGCAAGGTAGTTCTCTTGGGAGAGTTGTGGATCTTACAAAATTTGAAGGCTATACAAAGCTTATTCGTGAACTAGATTTGATGTTCAATTTTGAAGGATAACTGTAGGATGCAAACAAGGTTGGCAGGGTGTCTACAAATATGATGAAGGAGACATGATGCTTGTAGGAGATGATCCATGGCAATAAGTATCAATGCTTAGTATTCTTCTCAAGCTCTTCCAGCATGTTTTTAGGTAAGTTATTCCAATTCTCTGGTGCATTTTCTGATTTGTTTATTCAATTTATTTTGTTTGAAAGAAAAGAGTTTTGCATCATAGTGCCCAAAATTTTCATATATACACGCAAGGAAGTTGAAAAAATGATTCCTAGGGCACCCCCAAACATGAAGCTTCCCGGGCATGCTGAAGAGGAAAAAGTTGCGAGAGAAACCCCTACTCTATAGCCAGTGCATAAAGAAATTATGATGCCCAACACTTTAGTATTTGATTTATAAGTCTATCCCGCTTAATTGCAGTCACTAGATTGTGAATTGGCACATAAAGTGCTCAGTATGCGTTGTCTATATTTTTGCTTGTTTTGGTCTGGTTTTAATTTCAAATTGAATGTTGAAGGAATTGTTGCTCCAACAAATTTGGTTTCTATATGGACACAAACATGGAAGCTCTTTTTGTTGAGTTGACGATGAGGCTTATATGACCTGTATTATTTTTACTGAAGAACTGGAATGAGGATGTGATCCAATCCCAATTTAAAAGGTTTTTTGTTTAGTGACTGACTATCGACTAGCTATAGGGACACGATCAGGAAACAACTACATGGCCTGTGATAAATAGTTTTGATAGTTGATCTCCTTATGAAAATTAACGAAAATTTTAGTATTTATTTATTTATTTATTTTTGTCTAAAGTATATTAGTTTGGATGGCACAAGCTAGATATGCATTTAAAGGCACAGATCATCAAGTTCAATTTGGCCTCAAAAACTAAGCCTTCCAGCTCGCTTCTATTTATCCGCTAGGTCTATTACTGTACAGGAGAACGCAATTACGAACGGTAGACGGTCCTGCTTGTAATATTTTACTAGGCTCTTGAATTGGACCAGCTGTGACGACGCCGGTAGAACCAAATCGCCTGGGTATGGTAGCGTGGGAAGGAGTAGGACATAGGGTATCACCGTAAGGGCCAGCCACCAGGATCTGGGGTGCTTTCCTAGGCAAACATCGGTCCCAGGCACCGGTCCCCGGCTCCATACTGGCAAAGGCTACACCCGGTTCAGGCTCTAGCCCAACTACAGCGTTACTCACTTTTTATTTCCAAAATACTTGAACACAGGTCGGTGTTGGTCAAAGTAGTGCCATTAATTTTCTTCTAGACAACTACCAACTTTTGTCGTTGAGAGATTGTGCCTCCAAAGGCAGGTTTTGGCAAAGTAAAATTTTTCTGGAAATACTAATTGTTAATGTTGAAATGGTCTTGAAAAATCAGCTTGTTATGGCAATTGTATTATTCTCTCAATATGTAAAGAAATGACACTTGAGTTTTCAGATTTCGCTCTTCTGAAATATATGATGATGCATCAACTTGGTGGAGAGAACGGGCCTTTTCTTGATATGCTTATTACATTTATTTTTAACATTTCTCTGTGATCCATTTACAGGTATAACTGGTTTTAAAATGCATACAAGAGGAGATGTTATTATGGTTTCAGATGGATGGAAAACATTATCCAACTCACGTTTGGCAAGTTAAAGCTTATTTATTTTCTGCTACTAGTAGACAAAATCCAGAAGACAGTGCAACATGGTATGCTTAGAGCTTGAACTGAGATCACGATCAGTTCAAATTGAAGCGCACTGTAGTAAGATCTTTAAAGAGTTTTGGTTTTCTCTTTATTTTGAGTGGGTGAAGCTTAGCTATGGAATGCAACTCCATGCTTAGTAGACACTAATGTTCTCATTGTAGCTTGAGAGCTTTGAGCCAACTTACAGTTTGAAGGCCAAACTTAGTTAAGAGGGAAGAGATGCAATTGAACAAGGATAGAATTTAATAAAGCTTGCTAGAGTGTGATTTACTATCTGCACAACCACCACTTCTCAACATTAAATAAGATTAAATTCCAAATATCCATGAGAAATCTTTGCAACAAGCTACAATGGAAAGGCTCTTGGGATCTGAGTGCAGTGCTTGTATTACAATTACAGAAAGAGAATTATAATATTTTATTATTTATGCATTGAACGTTAAGAATTATAATTGTAAAGGGATTGTGATGCACTAACATAAGTACATTGCATTATTTTTTTATATGTTATTTCATTTGAAAAAATGATTAATATTTGACTTATGGCCTTTGGATGACGAGTATTGATTCTTTGAGAGATTCATATGAATGAGAGTTAACCACTAATACTCTTGCAGGATGAAATGCATTAGCATGAAGTTAAACTTTGGTTTGATAAATAATTAAGACTCGACATTTGGCGAAAGTATAAAAGGTAGGTGAAAGCAAAATTTATATAATCAATTTACAAGAAATGTTTTAAAGAAAGTAAGTATTATATTGGCCAAATGGGGATCCATTAAATAATATATTGTGTATTGAAGATCTAAGAAGGGACCTTGGAAACATGTTAGAGTTGTCCCAAGGTAAGCATTGCATGTGCTAGGATGTAGGTGGCCTATTGAAGTGGATTAGTGGGATATTTGACCATATTGATGATGAGCATAAGAAAATGGAGTGATAGAAGTCATATGATGCAATGACACATGTGGGTGAGTTATAGGACAAATTAAGAAGCCACATGTGAAGTAACTTGAGCACAACTTTCTATGTTCACTCCACCAAAGAGGGGAGATAATTTGAATCAACTGTCCTTGCATGCCAGTTTTTCATCATTGACAAACCTTTCAGATTCTTTGAGAGAAAGGATAGTAGGGACAACCAAGGAAGAAAAAGGTGTTCGTTTGATTATTGTTGGAGACACCTTGAGATTTTATTTTCTTATAGAGATTGATAAGTTCATTTGATTAGTGTTGTAGAGGGAGAAGTACTTATGAGAATGAACCATTAGAGGGCCATTCTGTCAAGAGTGTGTAATATAGTGTATTTCTCATTTTAGATTAAAACTTACTTTTTAATAATTCTCATTATATCTCCAGCACATAAAGAATATCCCAGTCTCCTAGTGAAAAAGTGTTTTTTTTCTTTTCTTCCTTCATGTTTTAGATTTGATAAAGTTGAGAAGGAGCAACTTCATATCACGATTTTATGCCAAAATCAAAGAGAATGAAATTTTGTAACAAATTGCCATTGTTTGCCGAGGAAAAACAAAAGAAAAATACTACTACCATTTGCAAAATATAACTTTTAGTGTAGGCAATCTCAGAAATAAGAACGAAGATGGGACCATAGAAATACAAACAACTTCATAGGTGAATGACAAAAGCATGGTGAACATCCATACAAGATGCAAATGATTTCTCATCATCCTTTCTCTTTGAGATGTATGTATCAATGGTGTTGACAATCAAAAACAAAGTTTCCATAATGAGTTCAAATTTCATCTCACCTATAGAAGGAAGCTGGGACAAATACTATTAGGCTACTAGTAGCATTTAAGGGAAATTCATTTATACCTTTTTTTAGGTTTTGAAAAATTCACACCTTTGGAGGTTGATGTTGTTGATGAGGCATATCAGTATTCAAGTTTACATTTTGCAAGTTTTTATCATTCTCATAAATGTGTTGATCTTGTTTTGTAGAAGGGGGGAAATCCTTTCCTCTTGGAATTCAAGGATGCCTCTAGAGGAAGCTTTATGGAGTCCAAGCCTTGATGTTGACTGAGACTTCTCCACTAATGCATCTAAAATTGTCAAAAGAATTGGGGAAAATTATCTAAAAGTCTTGAAACAGATTGGGATCAAGTGCAATTGCAAGAATACTCTTGTCACTCTTGCACTCAAACTTGCCAAAGGTCTAGCATTAGTTCCATTAGTTTCCCTTAACCATGTTAGAACTTAGGAGGTCTATCATAAATGTTGTGATTAGAGGGTTAAAATCTGATATACAGTCTAGAGAAACAATAGTTGATTATATGTTAGGAAGAGTACTAGCCTCTTCACGTCCTATGAGCTTGGATGAAAAATCTCAAAAGTTTATGAAATGTAAAAATAATTAATTTAGAGGAAAATGACATGTCAGAAATAATGAAGTCTAGAAACATTTTGGGTGTCATGGATAATGATAATCTTGAAACAAAATGTGGGAAAGATATTGCTTAGTGGGAAGAAATAAATTCAAAATATTGTACAAATTCAAGTCAAACATAAACAACTTGAAAGAATGGTAGTCTA
Organism: Pinus tabuliformis; assembly: GCA_031772625.1. Classification (NCBI taxonomy): domain Eukaryota; kingdom Viridiplantae; phylum Streptophyta; class Pinopsida; order Pinales; family Pinaceae; genus Pinus; species Pinus tabuliformis. The sequence goes on from CM062809.1 coordinate 1,312,663,935, forward strand.
GCAAGGGACTATGATAAGGTATCTGGTAAAAGCAAGGAAAATTATGATCCACAGAGTAATTGTAGACTTACAAGAAAAATCATAGAATGTATTCTCTTTTTTTCCAGAGCTGGAATGCTCATTCAAATAATTATTTGCCTCCTTCGATACGAGTTGTCTAGGAAAATGATGATGCACTTCTAGATGTTTTGTTAGCATTTGTTTCTCCAGTCAATGACACATATCAAGATGGCAATAAAGCTCTACATTGGGCTTTGAAACATGACACTCCTCTCAATGGATGTAGTGTAAATTGTTCGGTTGTGGAAAAACTTTTAGATGCTGGTGCAATCGTAAGATATGGAAACAATACAGGACCAACTCTTGTTCACACAGTTGCAGGTAATGGCCACCTTGAAGCACTTTTATTAATAATAAATAATAATGGTGGAAGTATTATCATGCTCACAAGAACAAGAGAGAACCCTCTACATTATGATGTGAACAATAACCATCTTGCATGTGTTTCTCTCTTGCTCAGACATGGAGCTAATAGAAATGTAAAAGGTTTGAGAAATCAAAAGCCTATTCAACTTGCATATTCATCTGAGTGCGTCGTTGAGTCTACATGATAAATAATTACTTGATGAAGCATGTGATAATATTATAACTTCTCAAAGTTGCATTTTGTCTTCCATTGAGAAATATTTAACAAGGTTCAAGTATTCACATTCCCAAAAATCATGCGGGATTCATTCAATGCTTCCAAGTAGTTTGTCTACTTCCAAACATGTATCTACTTCAAAACTTGTTGCTCATCTTGGAAATCCTCCAATGGCTAAATATTTCTCACAAATTGTTGTAGAGGCTCCACAAAAGTTCCAGGTAGAGTCTTCCTCACAATTCCCTTCTTCCAATGGACAAGAATTTGAGCAAGCCACAAATTCGACTTGGGAAATGGTCTAGAAAAAGTCCCACAAGCATATAAATAGTTCATATTCAACCTTGAATATGAAGGAGATACCTGTTACTAAGATAGTTACATTGCCTCCTTACAACTTTATTTTTGTTCATTTGTATCTTTATTCATGTGTTAATAACTTAATACAACTTTAATTGTTAGTATTTTGTAACATAAATGGTTCAATGGAGACTGATGATTTTTTGAAGTTAGAAAATGAGTTTTACAATATGCTTGTGTGCTTCATTCTGATGAGATGTTGCGGCCTTTTGTTAGGTTCTGAAAAATTCACACTTGTGGATGTTGATGTTGTTGATGAGGTAGATCAATATTTAGGTTTACTTTTTGCAAGTTTTTATCATTCTCGTAAATGTGTTGATCTTCTTCTGAAGAAGGGGGAAATCCTTCTCTCTTGGCATTCAAGGATGCCTATAGAGGAATCTTTATGGAGTCCAAGCCTTGATGTTGACTTGGAATTATCCATTGATGCATCTGAAATTGTTAAAATAACTGGGGAAAAATATATAATAGTCTTGAAACACATTGGTTTCGTTGTATTTGAAAAGAAGAAAGAAGAAAGATACAAATGAAGTTGTATGAAGGCAATACATTGCATTCCTAGGAAAAAGAGTGGAACTTAAGAAAATAATGACTTGTACTGCATTGGATGCAGGAGATGAGGTGGGAAGGAAAAAATATTTATCTTTGGGGTTATCATCACTAGATACTACTCAAACTTCTCGGCCTTCTCTATCTTACAATTTTTGTATTCTTGATGGTGGATTACATTCACCAGGTTCAAATGCAGTAGGTTACCATTAGCATTTGACACAACCATCTTCATTTCTTCAGCTCCCCTAGTCATTGGTTGGGGATGGTCTTTAATCCCTGCAACCCTTTTCTTGCCAACCTGTAGGTTATTTGCTGGAGAATAACAAGTTGATTCTAAAAAGTGAACAAATAAAATATTTTCAAAATAATTCAGACATTTTCCTTGCCATTCATGAAAACTGTATTTTGGAAAATTGTCTGAGCTCTATTAGTAATGAAAAATATCCATTTTCCTAGAAAATTGAACATTCATTGAAGGTAGATGATGCCATTTATAGTTCTTCACTTCATTCTTTTGATTTGTCCTCTTCACCAACTCCCAGTACTATGCCTTCAAGATTGTTTACTCCATTTTCAAATGGTAGTAAATGCACGAGTCTCTCAAGCAATAAACCATTTACTTGCTTTAGCAATGGTGCATCTGATGGATTTTTTAGCATTACGCCTGAACTCAGTGGTTCAAGTTGAATTAATGGTGCTAATGATGATAAGGATCTTGAATTGCTAGGGGAGATCCTTGTGCCATAGCCAACACAACCAAAATAGTTTGCATGTAAAACATTGGCTTTTAACTGTGGTGTCACTCTAGCTATACTCAGAATTTCTTTTCACAATGTTTGGGAAGGAGATACCTTAGCTATCGCTAAAATCAGGATTCTCAGTTTTTGTATGGTGAAAATTGGTATGGTTATGCTCGACAAAAAATAAAATATGATTCTCACATTTCAGTTGGTTCAAGCTATTATTATATGACTGAAAAGGTAGAACCCAACAATTTCTCAGGTGATTTTTGCTATAATGGTTTGTTACCCAAAGGTTTTGAATATGGTGAGGATTATCAAATTTCAGTTGGGTCACAAGGACCTCTAAAAGTTTCTCCACTACTGAATGAATTGTCACTTCAGAGATATGCCACTAGAAATGGACAATTTCAAGGATTTAATAGCTCACATGAAACTGCTGCTTATGATTTAAGACAGCTGAATAGCATTTTGTTTACTAATTTTTATCTTCAATGATTTTTTATATGTCACCATGCTTCTCGAATTTATGCTTTACAACATTTCCTTTACAACATCTGGTGCAATTGCTAGTTTTTTGAAATGATAAATGATATCTTTGGTATATTGCGTAGTCTATTTTTTTGGTAGTAGTGACAAGGACATGGGTATTCTAAGAAAAAATTATAATAAAAATAAAGTAAATAAGAAAATAAAAATTTAATTTCGTAAAACAAGGAGCATATATGTATGGTTATTCCAAGAAAAAATTATAATAAAATAAAGTAAATAAGAAAATAAAAACATAATTTTATAAAACAAGGAGCATATATGTGTGAATGTAATTATTTGTTTCATGGAATTCGATAATTTGTTGTGTGTACGGAATTGGAGGCGGTGGGAGAGTAGCGAAGGTGACTAGGGTTTCAGGTTTCTGAAGAGTTTTTTCTCCATGGATGGGCGTAGAGGAGGGAGCTCCACTCCCTCCTACAAAGAGGCGGTGGCCAACAAGGGTAAGAAACCTCCAGAAAGAGGCAGAGGTAATGCAGAGGAAGGAAGAAAAAACAGGGAGGAGGAAACAGAAAGCACCAAATCGAAGGAGAATGAGGGCGCAAAAGACAAGGAGGAAAATGAAAAAAAATAGGGAATAAAAGACAAAAATCAGAAGGGTCTGTGCAAACCCAAAGCTGAAATCACTCCTAGAGTAGTTTTAAATGATCCAGCGCTGCAGGCGCACAGGGATCACATGCGGACTTATGCAATAATATGAAAATTCATGGGGCTATGGCCCACTGAAAAAGCTTTACAAACTTGGATTAGATACCACTGGAAACCTAAAGGTAGCATTGATCTTCATCTGGGGTCAAAGGGATTCTTTACTGTGGTGTTCGCGAATATTGAAGACAAAGACAGAGTATTTGAAGGCGGGCCCTACTTCTATGCAGTAGCAGGGCTATATATGCAACCATGGATGATGAACTTCATACCGGAGCAGGAAAATTTCACGTTAGTCCTGGTCTGACTCTATTCTCTACCTCTGGACTATTGGCAAACAGAATCGCTAGCTGCCATAGGCAATAAACTAGGACGATTTGTCAAAACTTCTAAAGCCACAAGGAGGGGAAAATATACCTCCTTTTCTAGGATCTGTGTGGAGATGGATCTATCCGGAGCCCTTCCGGATGAAGTCATATTGGAGGTTTTGGATGAGGAATGGGTGCAGACTGTTGACTATGAACATATTCCATTTAGATGTCGTAAATGCTATGAGCATGGACATCTTCTTAGAGATTACCCCCTCAGTAAAGCAGAGAACAAAAGAAAAACTAACACAATGAAAGACACAGATAGCTTTCATAAAGTTGTTCATAAAGGAAAGAGTGGCAGAAAAGGGACAAAGCAACACCAAAATGAAGGACAAAAGGTTAGTTAGAACCAGTTCCAAGTTCTTGAAGAGGAGGAAGAATTATCAGTAGAAGATCAAGTAATGAACGAAGGTTACGAGAAGAAGGAGAAGGAAGAAGAACAAGATCGAACACAGGAAAATGAAAAACAGAAAGGGATCATGCTGAGTGAATCAGAGCTGGAAATGGATCAGGAAATGACCCAGAGTGAGATGGAAATGGAGGATATTGAGCTACAGGAGATTCTTGACAGAGAAAACCTGGATTTAGAAGGGTTCTTGATTCAGGGAGCAACTGGCGGGGTAGAATCACTACCACAAGAAGAGTTCAATCGAATACAATAGTTATTCTTATGGAAAACTCAGGCAAAGGGTATGGAGGGAGGAAACAACATTGAAAGGCAGAGTATTGAAGGGGTGAAAGCCGTAAAGATGACTCCGGGGTTAGCACCGAGAAATCCAGGGAAAAAAAGAGGCAGGAAGAAGCAGAACGAGCTATTGATGGAATGTGGAAAGCTTATGGTAGACTCAAGTAAGATGAAAGATCTAACCAGTTACTCCTTTACCAATCTTTAATTATGAAGTTCACAACTTGGAATATTAGAGGTCTAGGAAGCAAGAGAAAACAGAGAATGCTGAGTAATAGAATGAAACAGGCAGCTCCGGATATAATTTTTGTCCAAGAAATGAAATTCTCCATTCAAAAAATAAGGCAAATTCATAGTAAATGGCTCAATAGATTTGAGTTTCTAGAAGTTAAAGCAGAAAATATAGCAGGGGGTATCCTAACTCTCTGGAATCCCCAAAAAATTGGAATAATTGATGCGGAGGCATCAAGAAATTATTTATCAGTGGTTATACAACCAGTAGGAGATAGGGACACTTATCTAATTACGAATGTTTATGGCCCTCAAAGGTTAGATGACAAAATCAAGTTCATAGAATCCTTGGTGGATCTCCGAGTCAGACATGCAGGAATACCTTGGGTCTTAGGAGGGGATTTCAATATGATAAGATCTCTCGGAGAAAAAGGGGGGTACAAGAGCTTTAAATAAAGATTCCTTCGCTTTTCAAATCTTTTCAGAAGACATGAAGCTAGTTGATGTTGAGATAAAAAATGGCCTCTGCACATGGAACAACAAAAGAGGAGGGGATTCACAGGTAGCCTCCAAGTTAGATAGATTTATGATCTCTGAGGATCTCATGCTTCTTGACAAGGATTTAATAGCAGGAATTCTTCCCTTTGGAGGCTCAGATCACTGGCCAGTTCAAATGGAGATAAAGGGCATTGGTACCCCAAGGAATAGACCATTCAGATTTGAAAATATTTGGATTTCTCACCCAAAATTCACTAGCAACATTGAAAAATGGTGGGCAGAGGATTTGCAGACTTAGGGATCAACAATGTTCCTGATACATAAGAGGTTAAAGCACATCAAGCTGAAGTTGAAAGCCTGGAACAAGAATGAATTTGGTAACATTTTTGCAGGAAAGAAAGCAGTGGAAAATAAAATTTTGGAGCTTAACCAAGCCTTGATCAAGGAAGGCTTTGATAAGAACAGAAATGATCAAGTAGAAAAACATCAACAAGAATGGGAAAAGTTGTGTAATCAAGAGGAAATTTTTTGGAAACAAAAATCAAGAGTTCAATGGCTAAAAGAAGGAGAGCGTAACACTAAATTTTTTCATAGATCAACCATAGCAAATAGGACTCACAATAGGATCTCTTCGATCAAGGACGAGGATGGGCAGATACATCAATCCCATGAAAAGATAGAAGCAGTGTTAGTTAAGCACTTCCGAGGTATTGCTCAGGAAAACACTTCAGTAAGGGAACCTTTCATCAAGGACCTCATTAAACATATCCCTAGGTTGGTATCTAGAGAGGATAACTGTAATCTCAACAGACCTGTAACTGAAAAGGAAGTCAGTGAGGTCCTCAAGGAAATGCAAAATGGCAAGGCTCCAGGTCCGGATGGATTCAATGTGGATTTCTTCAAAGCTTGTTGGAATATTGTCAAAGAGGATATTGTTAGGGCAGTGGAAGATTCCAGGCTGAATAGAACTGTTTTGAAAGCTCTCAATACCTCCTTCATCTCCCTAATTCCAAAACAGGATAATGCTCAAATGCCAGAGAGGTATAGGCCCATAGCTTTATGCAATGTAGTTTACAAGATAATTTCCAAGGTTGTAGCCAATAGACTCAAACCTTTGCTGCCTACACTTGTTTTAGGGGAACAATCGGGTTATGTGGAAGGTAGACAAATTCTAGATAACATCATTCAAGCTCACGAGGTGGTCCACTCGTTAACCAGTAAAAGGAAAGCGGGTATGATCATGCAACTAGACATAGCCAAAGCCTATGATAAAGTGAATTGGACATACATCAAGAAAGTTCTCACAACGTTTGGTTTTGATTATAATTGGGTCAGATGGGTCATGGCCCTGGTGACTTCCTCCAGCTTTTCTATTTTAGTTAATGGCTCTCCCTCAGAAATTTTTCTTCCTTCTAGAGGACTCAGACAAGGAGATCCGCTCTCTCCTTTTCTCTTCATCCTCATGATGGAAGGGCTGGGACGGTCCATTAAGCATGCTAGAGTAGCGGGCAAAATTCAAGGACTCCAACTTTCGGAGAATGGACAAGTTCTGACTCATCAACAATTTGTGGATGATACCATGTTACAGGGAATTCCCACAGTCAAGGAAGCACTAGCCTACAAACAAATTTTGAAGGACTTTGCTTTGGCATCAGGTATGGAAGTTAATCTTTCCAAATCAAAAATATTTTTCTTTAACACCCATATAGCCATTCAGAGAAATGTCTCCAGAATTCTGGGCTTTCAAAGAGACTCCCTCCCCTCTAAGTATTTGGGAGTCCCTCTAATGGCTAAACCTTTACTCAAGAACATTTGGGAACCGTTAATCATTAAGATGCAAGATAAGGTCAGGAAATGGGCAATCAGGTCTTTAAATCTGGCGGGTAGACTGGTTCTTGCAAAGGCAGTGCTCCAAGCTATCCCAGTCTTCATGATTTCAGCTCTCCTAGCTCCAAAAGGAGTCTTACAGCAGTTTAGAAATATCCAAAGAGATTTTCTTTGGGGCAAAGAGGAAACAAGGAAAAAATAGGCTTTAGTCTCATGGGAAAAGATCTGTAAACCCAAGAACCAAGGAGGACTAGGATTGGATGATCCAGATATCCTAGATAAGGTTCTGGGAGCCAAACTTTGGTGGCGGTGGGTTAAGGACCCTCAAGCTCAATGGGCTAGGATATGGACGGAAAAATATGCCAGCTCTTGGCCTTCTTCTGATATCATAAGAATGTCTGGAAACATGAAAGGCTCTCCCATATGGAACAAGGCTTGGGAGAACAGAGGGGTTGTTCAAAAAAATAGTTTCTGGGAAATTAGAGAGGGAGATCTGGCACTATTATGGGAGGACAAATGGCAAAAAGAACCAACATTATTGAGAGAGGAATTTTTGGGCCTCAAACATGAGACAGATAACCAAGGATTAGTAAAGGTAAAAGACTTTTGGGAGCATTCTCACAATATTTAGGAAAATGGAGAACCTGTAGGAAACTAGATGGCAGAGAGGACAAAACCCTCAACAGCAGAGCAGAGACCCTTAAGAAGATGCTGGATCAGAGGATGATTTTAGTTACTGAAGGGCAGGATCAACTAAGATGGGGTAACAACAAAGAGAGCAACTTTAATATTAAGGAAGCAAAAAGTATTCTCCTTGGGCTGGATTCCCAAGCTCCAGATAGTACTTGGCAGAAGCTATGGAGGCATAAGGGATGGATGAAGATCAAACTCTTTATGTGGCTGGTTCTTCAAAGTAAAATATTAACCTAAGATAATATTATAAAAAGGGGTATGCTGGGACCCTCTAGATGCTAGCTTTGTGAAGCCCAAGAGGAGACCATTGAACATCTTCTCAATAGCTGCATTTTCACCTCCAAGTTATGGGAATTTTTTGCCACCATCTTTAAACAGTCTGACAGAGACAAAGAAAGTATCACGAATACCCTCAGAATAATATTTCGGATTATGAAGTTCTTAACTTAGCCTGGGCTCTTTTGCCAAGCTTCATCATTTGGAATGTGTGGAAAGAAAGAAATAAAAGAATCTTCAAAAAAGAGAAAAAATCTTATCAGAGCCTGTTGGAGTAGATCTTAAAATAGCTTAAGGAAACATTTAGTACTACAGTAAGGGATCTCCCCAAAAATCATCCCTCAGAAGCAGAGTTAACAATGATCAGGCAGTTAGGCATGCAGGGGCTAATTCCACAAGGACTAGATAGGAAAACAATTATGAGGGAAAAGGTTAAAGATTTTTGGAATCCTCCCCAGGAAGGTTTTTTGAAGTATAACATCGATGGAGCTTCAAAAGGTAACCCAGGAATGGTAGGCTATGGAGGAGTTCTTAGGGATGATACAGGAAACATTATCTCCCTCTTCCATGGTCATCTAGGAATGCCACCAACAACATGGCAGAATTAATGGCATTGGAGCAAAGCCTTGAATTTCTGAAACAGAACAATTGCCAAAATGTGATAATAGAAGCTGATTCAGAGTTAGTCATCAATGTGGCCAAGAGAATTAGTAATGGAACAGGGTCGGAAAAAGTCACAAAACATTGGAGGTTAATTCGGGTTCTCCATAAAATTCAAGGACATATTCAAGGACTACACACTCTCAGATTTATCCATGTGTGTAGAAAGGCCAACAAGTTGGCAGATATTCTTTCCAACCAAGGTGTCAGCTGTAAGGAAAGTAGAATCTCGATGGAATGGCTAGCTATGTCGCATAGCAAACTAAGAGAACTTTTCCATCATCAAGCGGAAGAGGACAAAGAAGTGTATAAGAACAAGACGGAGGAAGCCAATTCTCAATGAGCAGCTTTTTGCAAGTACCACTTTTTTGGACAGTCAGGCCTTCGATGGAAGACTGGTCAGGGTGGCCTCAGTAGCCATGGCGAGAACCTCCCTAAAATTCCCCAGAGTTGGGCACAAGGTCTTCCTAGGAAGAAGAGAGGTTGAAAGCAAGAATCGACGGCATTCGTTGGGGAGGCATCATTTCCCAATTTTTCAATGGTGAGATTCAAAACCGCTTCCAGAGTGGTTTCGGAGCAATCGCACCACTTCCCAGCCGAAGGCGGTTTCTAAAATTTGGCAGCGATACCATACATCTCTGGACACGTGGATGAGGGTCGGGTCTGAAAACCACCCTCATCGCACACTAAAGGTCGATCACTTCAATCGTGTGATATTCAGTTCCGTCGTCCAATTTTGCAAGGCAGATTGACGATCTAGATTGAGCGAGCGGTTTGGTGGGGTCCGGAGGTTAACTATCTTGCTTCTTCATGACACAATATGCATCTCCGATGTTAGATTAGATAAGAGGAATGAACGACAACGATTAAGAGGCAGGTTTGGTTTTTGCTGGCGCGGTTTTGTTTGGGGAGAGTTCACGTGCCCTGGATTTCCCGTTGCAAATTTTTGTTTGTACTCATAAGGGTGGGAAGAGTTTTCTATTGGGGTTTGTAGGCTCGGATTCTGTCGGGCATTCTCCTTATTGGCATTAGCCCACACAGTTTGGTGGATTGGTGTATATATTGTAAATTTTGTTTGATTTAATGATATAGAAGGCACGACTCTTGCTTTAGCAAAAAGAAAAGAATGCAATTATTTGTTTAAAAAATAGAGTAAAGGAAAATAAAGATGTTATAAAATAAATGTTTAGATAGAAATACACTTAGTGTTGCTTTTTCATTTTTTGAAATGTTGGTTTTTTATTTTAAGAGTATATTGTGTTAGTTGATTTATTTTTTTGGCGGTTGTGACAATGGAATTTATTGTTATACTAAGAGTATTGTTCACCTATTTTTATGCATTACCTCTACTAGGCATAACCCATCATTATTTTTCACCAATCTTACAAACCACCCATACTTCTCCATTCTCTTTAAAAACTTCCATACTTAGTTATATGTTTCAAGCCTTTGTGTGGAAATTTCTCGCCTAAACAAGAACTCTGCACTTCACACACTTTCTACTTTACGCCTACACATATAGTTGTTCCCACATTACTCTTATACTTAACCATATTTTGTTAGTATGCAGTATATAGTCCATAATATCTTCTTCACATACCCATTTTTGTGCATAATTATTTCTTTGCACATTCAAGTCTCCTTTCTTCCTATCCCTCCACACATCACATTTTTCACACTCCTATATCTTCACACATATGAATGTTTCACACTATGAAATCATATACTCTTATAAAATAAGTCTCTCCACTTACAAACCATACTTAGTGGAATTTAAAAAATACCCATTTTTCTCTCTACGAAGCTAATTCAAAACTCATTTAAGAAAGCCTGATCCTCAAGGTAAAAAGGTGGTGATATGGTGTTATGAAAATCAAATCTTCCATGATTCCATGAAACACGTGTCCTTGATTATTAACACCAATTATGATTCTTGTATGTCCTGATGAAGGTGTTACTAGATGAAGGGATGTATTAATAAATGTTACCCATAAACTGATATTTTAAACAACTATGAGCTTTGTAATACAACGCTAGAACTATCATGTATATAAAAGTGTTTTGAAGGAATAAAGAATTATAGTGATTAAAAGAAAGGAGTAATTCTTTCATGAGGATACAACTAAATCTCTCACTCGGCATGATAAAACTTCCATTGCTCGATGGCATACTAGTGGTATTGAATTTGACGACAAAGCAAAAGTTCAACAGTAAAATTTGAACTACATGTTTTGCTAATGTTGGATTTGTTTTGGAGGTCTTTGATTTCAAAGAATTCATTTCTTGGTGTGTCTGCGATTTTGATTCTAAGACTAGAAATATTAAAGTTGTTCTACAAGAAAATAATCCAGTCCTCTTGGATTGGAAAGTTTTCAAGAAAATGTTGAAGCTACCAAAATGAAATAGGAAACACAAGCTTCTTGAAGTAGATGCTTTCCTAAACCCTCAGGTTGTATTGTGAATGTTCCTAGAGTATTCATGGTTCAATTAGTGCACATGCTAAAAGTAGAGAGAAGAAACCTACTCAACATGTTAGAATCATAAAAGGAACCTAATTCAATAAATAAATAAATAATAAAAACGTTTAAAATTTATATTTTAAAGCGATTCTAGCTTTATCTTTATTTAATTTTCTTTCAACTAGGTTCATGAATACTCTCCAAACCTTCCACTAAGCAGGGGTTGTGAAATGTGTGGCTCTACATGAAGTGCACATGCCCTCTCCATCTCACTTCCGGTCGTAAACTTAGGCGAAACCCTCTTCTACTCTTTGACACACTCACTTCACTTTTCATTTTTTCTTTTTTGTTTTTTTTCTTCAGGCATTGTGGTTTTCTCTGCATGGAGGCAAGTCTACTCCTCTGCAATGGTTTTGACAAAGATGACAAATATGGAGAGCATGAAAAAAAATTGTAGGGATGGGTTTTTGAATGTCATCAACATGAATTGGGTACTCTTAGTCCACCCATAAAGAGCCATTATGGATCCTGACCATAAGAAACTTCGTGCACCGTATAATTTCACTTGTAGTTCCAGAGAAAGGAAAATCTCATAGTTTCATGGTAGTAGACTCATGTAAGGTGTTGAGCTTTGTAATTGTCACTTATTTTCTAGTTATGACTATCATCCTAATTAGAAGGAGTCTCCCTAGTGATATTATAGCCCATCAGTTATGTACTTTGGGTCAAGTCAAGCAAGCATTTGTATCACTGGTCCAGGAGGATCTTGTCAGTCCAGCATGAGCAGAGTCTTCAGTGGTTCAACATCGAAGTGATTTTCAAATGATCATTGGTCGATGATGTCTTGAACTTTATCAGCTTCGCCAGTATTCGTCGTCAGCATTCAGTATCCGGTATCTTTAGCTTCAACAGTAATGTTATGGTTGTTCGATAATGTCAGTGGTTGATATGGTTTTCATGGTATTCGAAGGATATGGTTTTGTACATGGTTGTCGACATGTGTTTGTCGTCAGTTCTGTCGGGGTTTGGTTGTCGACATCTTCATCGTCCGTTCTGGCAAGGTTTTGGTTATCGAAAAGGATTTAGGTATCGTCATGTGGTTGTACGTCACATTGTAACAATTGTTGTAAAAGGGTTTGTTCTTAGATCTAAAGATCTAAAGACCTACACCTAAACCCTAATACTTTGACCTTAACCTAAAATATTTACATAAATTTATGTTTAAAAACCTAAGACCTAAACCCATTAACCTAACCTAAAAACCCTCTCGGGCCATTACAAACCATATAACATTGCAAAAAATTTATAAAACATTACAATATAAATATATAATTCATAAACCACTGGCCTAAACCGTAACGGAGATCAACCATGATCTACAATGTGAACAAAGGCAAGTAAGACGTTAGGGCTTCGAAACTGGAGGGTTCACCGCAGTGGGACCGTAACAGTGGGCATGTGAATGGTAAGCCATCAGGGTTATGAAAACCGTTAATCTGACCGCATGGAGAATCCACCGTAACCGCCGGAAGTATTTGTCACATGCGGAGTTAGAAAACCGCGTCAGTAGCCGGAACCACCGGGGCTAACAGTCACCGTGGCCTTTTGTGGCTAGACCGTAGCCTATTCACATGGGCGATCAACCAACTCCGCACAATCAACCTGACCGCCAATGGTTGATAGAACTGAACTTTGGTATTTTGGGTTTCTAAGTTGAGTTTTGGGCTATTTTAATACAAACCACCATGTAAACCTATCACTAGGTGTCATTCAATGACAATATCGAAGGATATGAACCGTAAATTCAACCTATTCACTCATAAACTCAGCATGAAGGAGTTAGAGTGTATCTGGAGGGATATAAAGCCAAATTGGTGCTTTGAAGAGAGGGGAGAGTGGTTTAGAGTTTTGTATGCAGATTCTGGAGGATATATGCTATTTTGTTTTTAGTGTAACAGGAGCATCCAGAGTCAGAATTGGGAACTGTGACAGGCATTGGAAATCTATTTCAGAGATCTTTCTTGTGACAGTGACCAGAAGTGCCTGTGTGCACAATTAGTTTGGTTAATTTTTCGTGTAATCGACCTCCTCAGATTCAATCCTAATAAAGCGATCTCCCATCTTGAAAGCAGACCCAGAGATGTAGTCCATCAGGGACGAGCTCTGTAATCAATATTATTGTCTGGTATCATTGTGTTTTTGCTACTTTTCACTTCTAGTTACATCTTGCTTATGTTTCTCATCTGTCGTAAAGTCTTTCCTTTCAAACAATTCTCACGGTTAAAGCACCTTAAGTTAACATTCAGTTCACTAATGGCATTAATCAATTCTACTTCAGTTTAATGTATGATCATTTCAAATCATATAATTTGGTATCAGAGTAGGTTGCATTTGTAGAAATTTTCCAGTGAATGTTAATTAGGTCAAAGTCGTAACGTGGAGAAGGAATCCTCGAGGAGATTGATCCAGAGATTGGAAAGCGAAGATTCGCTCATAAGTCAATCATGACATGATCTGATGCAGGTGAAACCCCTAAAACTAAGATGAGTGAGGAACAATTCCAACAAGCATTCTTGAGCATGCAACAGATGTTGGGAGAACTATACGAAGATAAGAAAGCGAGAGATGTAACTTCTTCTTCAAAGAAATCGAAGAAGGACAAAGGTAAAGGCAAGGTTGATAAACCTCCTTCACCTCCATCATCTCCATCATCATCATCATCATCTTCTTCTTCTAGTTCAGAATCTGACACGGAAAAGAAACCTAAGAAAACATATCTTTTGAAACTTGATTTAAAATTTGAGTTGCCTATTTATGATGGTGAAATGAATCCTGAAAAGTTATATAACTTGATTAAGCAGTTAGAAGTGTATTGTCGTATTTAGAACATTTCTGACGATAAAATGAAAATTCAGTTAACTACACTTAGAATGGGGGGAACATCTTTAATCTAGTGGGAAAGTAAAACTCACATAGATGTAAAGAAAAAAGGTAAAGTCATCTCTTCATGGTCTAAGTTTTTAAAATCTCTTAGAAAACAATTCTATCCTTTAGGATACCTGCAACAAACTGTTATTAATTGGTAGCACTTGAGGCAAGGTAAAGAGCAGAGTGTTTAGGAGTTTACTCAGGAGTTCAGAAAGAAAGCATTGGTGCTTGGTATTTCATTGGATACACGTGAAACTTTATTAAAGTACATCGATAGTTTACATTCATATTTGCAGCATACATTATTGATGTTTAATCCTAATGACTTTGATGAAGTGTGTGTTCAAGCCATACATATTGAATTAGGTGGCAGACCATTCAAGTTTTCACCACAATCATCCAAAGAGTTGGAAATCAAGGATTCCAATGACACAAGAGGGAGAACAATTCGAAGGCAGAGAAATCAACAACAACCCAAAAGGAAAGACCTACTTGTTCTCATTGCCAGAGAATTGATCAAGATGAATCTAGGTGTTGGAAACTTCATCAATAACTTAAGCCAAAGAAGTTCCTCAAGGAGAAGGATGAAAAGAAAGCAAATGCAGCAACCCAACAAGATATAGGCTCTGATTCAGATGATGAAAGGAGGATAAATTCCATAGTTTCGATAGGTAAAACTTCTGACATTGGTTCAAGTTCAAATACTATTGCATATTCATCAAACATAAATCCTTCAAATGAGGATAAAAGAGTTGAACTATTTAACATAAGGATATCTTCTAAGAACACAAAGATAGATATAATGTTTGAAAATGGATCACAAGAAAATTTAATATCTAAATATTTAGTTAAGAACTTGGGTTTGGAGACACGGAATCATCTAAGACATTACCCATTAGGATGGCTAAATAAATCAACTCAGATAAAAGTCACAAAGCAATGTCGATTAAAATTTGCCATTACAACTAATTACATTGATGAACTGGAATTATATGTGGTTCCAGTAGACATATGTGGAGTTGTCTTAGGAAGTCCTTATCTTTATGATCATGATGTAGTGTTTTATAGAAGAGAGCATAAATATCACCTTAAGAAAGATGGGGCTGAATTTATTGTCAGGGAACATAAAAGTAAAACTCACTTGAATTTAGTTGTGCTAATCAGATAAAGCGATTAATAAGTTCAAATAAGATATTTGCACTCATGTGTGTAAAAGAAAAACATAAGAGTCAACATGATGTTTGTTCAGGTTATGAGTCTCAGCTTAAAGATAGTTTGATCAAAGAGGTAGAAATTTTTTCAGTTCTATTTAAAGAACCCAAAAATCTTACTCATAAGCATGGAATACAACATGAGTTACAATTGATGTCCAAATCTCCTCTTCCTAATGTTAGAATGAATCAATTCAGTCCAAGTTTGGAAGTTATCGGTTGCAGAGATGCAGGTAAGTATTGTGGAAAGTCAGTGTTAAGTTTCTCTTGTATTGTTTCACCATTTCATGTTTCAAATAGTTTGGAAGCCTCTTTTCAAGCGAAGAGGAAGTCCATTTGTTTTTGTATCAAAGCCTTTTCTAAAGCATTGCCAAAGTATCCAGTACGTCTAAGGGAAACTTATGCATCAAGGGAAAGTTCTAACCAATGGAAACATCATTTAATGAATGAAGAAACCGTGATTCAAACAAATCAACAACCACTTCAATACTTTCAAAGTCGAACTAAGTTGCAACATTCTTCACATTACAGTTTGATGGGTTATTGCAGCAAGTTCACTTAGTAATCAGGAATTAGGAAAGTATATCAAATCAAGTAGCTGGTATGATGTCAAGAATGTCTTTGAATGTTTTTGTTATTCCACAAAATAGATTGTTAATACATGTCAATAGTATTGAACAAAATCTTGTAGAGACTGTTTTCAAAGATGTTTATGAATCACTAATTCATGGTACTTCATGGAAAGAAGTCAATTGCCATGTTCATAACAAGTTGTTTGACCATCTTCGCAAGTTGTACATACTGCAGAAGGATGGAATAGGTCACAAATTCAGAGGATGCCATGATCAACATCATCAGGGTCATCACTTTCAGGTGATTGATCGAATGTATTGGTACATCTTCCGGACAAGGTGGAGAGTGAGGGAGCTCTACCCTCATCTACTATCTATTTAAGTCAAAATTTTATGGTCCAAAAGCTTTCAAGTGGAGAGGATTGATCTAGTTGGATCTTGTCAGTCCAACATGAGCGGAGTCTTTAGTGGTTCAACATTGAAGCGATCATCAAATGATCATTGGTCGATGAGGTCTTGAACTTTATCAGCTTCGCCAGTATTCTTCGTCATCATTCAGTATCGGGTATCTTCAGCTTTGACAGTAATGTTATGATTGTACGACAATGTCAGTGGTTGATATGGTTTTCATGCTATTCGTAGGATATGGTTTTGTACCTGGTTTTCGACATGTGCTTGTCGTCAGTTCCGCCAGGGTTTGGTTGTCGACATCTTCATTGTTCGTTCGGCCAGGGTTTTGGTTATCGAAAAGGATTCAGGTATCGTCATGTGGTTGTATGTCACATTGTGACAATTGTTGTAAAAGGGTTTGTTCTTAGATCTAAATATCTAAAGACCTACACCTAAACCCTAATACTTTGACCTTAACCTAAAATATTTACATAAATCTATGTTTAAAAACCTAAGACCTAAACCCATTAACCTAACCTAAAAACCCTCTTAGGCAATTACAAACCATATAACATTGCAAAAACTTTATAAAACATTACAATATACATATATAACAGTCCTAAACCGCAACGGAGATCGACCATGGTCTACAATGTGAATAGAGGCAGGTAAGCCATCAAGGCTACGAAACCACGGGGTTCATCGTAGCGGGACCATAATAGTGGGCATGTGAACAGTGAGCCATCGAGGTTATGGCAACCTTTAATCTGATCGCATGGAGAATCCACCGTAATCGTCGGAAGCAGTTGTCACATGCAGAGTTAGACAACCGCGTCGGTAGCCGGAACCGCTTGGGCTAACGGTCACCATGGCCTTTTGCGGCTAGACCGCAACCTATTCACATGGGCGGTCAACCAACTCCGTGCAGTCAACCTAACCGCCAACGGTTCAAAGAACTGAACTTTGGTATTTTGGGTTTTTAAGTTGAGTTTTGGGCTATTTTAATACAAACTGCCATGTAAACCTATCACTAGGTGTCATTCAATGACAAGACCGAAGGATATGAACCCTAAATTTAGCTTATTCACTCCTAAACTCAGCATGAAGTAGTTAGAGTGGATCTGGAGGGCTATAAAGCCAAATTGGTGCTTTGAAGAGAGGGGAGAGTGGTTTTGAGTTTTGTATGCAGATTCTGGAGGATATAGGTTGTTTTGTTTTCAGTGTAACAGGATCATCCAGAGTCAGAATTGGGAACCGTGACAGGCGTTGGAAAGCTATTTCAAAGATATTTATTATGACAATGAACAAAAGTGTCTGCGTGCACAATCAGTCTGGTTAATTTTCTATGTAATTGACCTCCTCAGATTCAATCCTAATAAAGCGGTCGCCCATCTTAAAAGCAGACCCAGAGACGTAGTCCATCAGGGACGAAATCCGTAATCAATCTTGTTTTCAGGTATCACTGTGTTTTTGCTGCTTTTCACTTACGTTTACATCTTGCTTATGTTTCTCATCTGTCGTAAAGTCTTTCCTTTCAAACAGTTCTCATGGTTAATGCACCTTAAGTTAAAATTCAGTTCACTGATGGCATTAATCAATTCTACTTCAGTTTAATATATGATCATTTCAAATCAATCACTCTGGCCCATTATATTATAACTAATTGTGCATAATAGGAAATGTCCACTTATATATTAAACATAAAGTTTAATTATTAAAAATATTATTGTTTAAGAGTCTGATAAGTACTTATTATTATATTATAAAATGTTTTAAGAACATGTGTTATCTCCTAAAAATTTACAATGTCAAATTTAGATGGGGGTAGAGATTACCATAGGCCCAATTCAAAGTCAACTAGTTGCCACTATAAAGTGTAGGTTAATGCCAAAAACTTATAACCCAACATGTATAACAAACTTATGACTTAGCAAGGAACGATGAACACCAAGGTTGTCAAGCATCTAGGCTAATGCCAACAACTTGCAATCCAACATGCAGTAAGAAACTTATGGCTTAGCAAGGATCAATGCACAATAGGTGTGTCGATCTCTTTCCACAGTGATCTACCCTTTTAGTTTGATCACAATGAATCAACATCTCCCTTTGCAATAATTGAACCTAGGTGAAGGGGAAAGCAAACCATTCTCTTTTTCTCCCAACTTCTCATAGCTAAAATCTAGGTCTGTTCATAAACTTTGGTCATTAAATTGCAAAGTAAAAAAATATCCTTTGTTTTACAAATAAAATAATATCATAGGACAACTTAGATCTACCTTCTTATTTCTATTATAATATATACTTGTAATTTCAGCGATGGATCTTATTCGATCTAATTAAAAGAGGCGTGGAGAGGACTTAAAAAATTAATGATGACATTGTCCAAGAGCCATGAGCACTCATGAGGCATAAACATGACTAAAATGTTAAATTATTAATGATGTCTTTGAACCAGAGTTATGAGCACGACAATATGATTTATTTATTTTAAATTATAATTCTGAACATTTCAAAAGTTTAATGAAGTTTGTTCGACGTGTAAGATTCTTGCCCTATCCTCAACGTTACGGGTCTACTCACCTCACACCGAACACTCAGACACTGTAAGTTAGCACAACCAGGGGTATTAAGCATCACCAACCTTTTACAATGTTCAATGCCTTCCACATTTTCTAACATAAATCAAGAATGAGCATTTAACATCCTAAGCTTTGTCATCTAAGCCAACCCTCCTATGCTCTTCATCTTCACACATCCGTCTAAACACAACTCCTCCAAAGATACCAACTTTTTCATATCTTGCAGCCTTTCTAACTCAACGCACCTACAAACAATTAGGAATTTAAGCTTTGTGGCTTGTGGCAACGCCTTTATATTCTTCAACTTCACCAACTTGAATGCCCACAGCTCCTCCAAAAATACCAAAATTTTCATAGTTGGCATCTCTGGTAACTCAGAGTACCCAGAACCGAGTAGTCTGTAATGACACTAGCACAAGATATAAACTGACGCAGGAGGCTAATGAAAACAAGGTGGGAGTCTTAAAAATAGACTATTGGTTGCTTTATGACAATCATATTTGTTATATTGGATTTTGCACGTGCTTACTTTACACTGAGGGTCGTACCTTTCCCTTAAATACGTTGGTCCCACATTGACTTTCCTTTTATAAATAGTGCTTCACTCTACACCGTTGATCTCCTCTCTCTAGATCTAATGGTCATCACTCAACCCGATCAATAAAACAATCCGTTGATCCTCCACCATTGATCAAAGCATGCTGGATCCAATGGTTCACAACGATATCGGCCGGGGAACTTGCGCGACGCTTAACCGCCCTTACGGAGCCGATAAGGATTATAATCCTTGGTCTATAAAAGTTCGGGTCCGACTTTGAAGTTAAAGCCCGATCACTTTATGGCCCGATATCCGTTGGATATCAGAGCCCATCAAATCCTACGGCTTACGGGTTTTCGACTAGCACGCAAGTTAAATACACGCCTAACCCCCGCTGTTGACTGGGACCCAAAGGTTTGAAATGGAGATCAACGATTAGGAGTGAGTGCGGGTCTCCAACCACGATTGAGATTTTTCGTATTCTCCTATCCCTGCCATTAATAATAATGCCTGCTATTAACACATAAACGCTGCAATTTACAATTTAAAATGTGAAAACAGAGAAAATACTCGATTCAGTTCAGAATGCAGATTCACGGAGGCAAACGAGAGTCTTCACCAAGATTAACACACAGTTGCACACTGAATCAATTTCTTCAATATAATAGTAGTTACAGAGTCTTGGCCCTCTCGGCTCAATTACAACAATTTATCAGACCTCTGTCTCAATCACAAAAACCCTATCTATCACTCAACTCTCGCCTCTCACTCAAATCTCAATCATCTCAGCTAATCCCTTTCCATTACATTTTTTCTCTTTTATGAGTCAAATCCTATTCTAACTATACTAACAACTCGATCTCTATTTTAATCAATCTAACAATCAAATCTCTATTTTTAAGCTCTATTACACACCTATTCTAACAACTTATCCCTTAGTCTAAAATAAGACAATTTCCTAACTATTACAATAATGAAGTACAGATCAATTTCGAGAGATCCAACCCTCTCTACCAAAACTGAGTTTTGACCACTCAGGTCAGTGAAATTCAACTCATTTAGCCACAACATGTGAACAAATCATCACATTGTTGGCTAAGCCCAGATGCTCCTGCATCAGACTCCCGGGGAAGAAAAGAATCATCCCTAAGACTGTCAGGGTTTACTCCATGCTTCTGAAACTCTGCTATTGTCAACCAACTAACATCCTCCACTGGATGTCCTTTCCATTTGACTAAATATTGAAAATAAACCTGTCCTCTGGTACTTTTGGATACTCTTTTCTCCAAAATAGCTTCCACCTCTTTCTTAACTATCTTTGGCATTTGTTCTTCCCAGTTCAAAGTTTGAACTTCATCTTCTGTGGTTTCCTCCTGTAGCTCTGTCTTTGTCTCTTTGTATGGATACAAATCTGCAACATTGAAGATGGGTGATATTCCAATCCCTTCTGGCAATTCAATTTCATAAACATTAGTTGAAAACTTCCTTACAATTCTACATGGTCCTATCTTTTTCATTTTTAGTTTATTGTAAGTCTTAGCAGGAAATCTTTCTTTTCTCAAATGCACCATCACTAAATCTACCACTTAGAATTATTTCTCTCTTCTTTTCATATCTACTCTTTGTTTTTATTTTCTACTGCTTTCTTGTAATCTGCCTTTGACATCTTCTTGTAGTCTCTGCATATGCTCTGCAAACTCTTCAACTTTTACACTTTTGTCTCCTGTTTACCCAAATTTCTGAGCTCATACACACCTCTTGGATTCATCCCAAAAATAATCTGAAAGGGACTCATTCCATTACTTCGGTTTGGAGTGTCATTATAAGAAAACTCAGCGTGAGCTAGTGTTAAATCCCACTGCTTAGGATTTTGATACACTAAACTTCTCAATATGTTCCCCAAGATTGATACACTAAAATTTACCTACCACTGGTGTGTTTTACCACAAAAGTAAAGCTCTGCAAAAACTCTACCCACTTGACATGTTTCTGGTTCAATTTTGGTTGATTGTTTATGAACTACAAGGTATGATTGTCAGAATACAATATACACTCCTTTGGTAGCAAATAATGTCTCCATTTTTTTAAGGCTTGTATGATAGCATAAAATTCTTTATCATAAGAAGAATACTTCTTCTTAGCTTCATTTAATTTCTCACTGAAGTATGCTATTGGTCTTTGTTCCTGACTCAAAACAGCTCCAATTTCAACTCCACTAGCATATGTTTCAACTTGAAATACTCTTTCAAAATCAGGTAAAGATAAAACTGGTTTCTCGGTGATTTTCCTCTTCAGCAACTTAAAATCCCTGTCCACTGTTTCTGTCCACTTGAATGGCTGATTAGTCTCCTTGATTGTTTCAAGAATTGGTGCACAAATATGACTAAAACCTCTGATAAATTTCCTATAAAAACTTGCAAGACCATGAAAACTTCTTACCTCAAATATATTCCTTAGAATAGGCCAGTTCCAAATTGCTTGGACTTTCTCTGGATCCATTTCCAACCCTTCTTTAGAAACTAAAAATCCGAAGTAAATTAATTCTTCCTTCATGAAACTACATTTCTTCAGATTTATCAATAGTTTCTTTTTTGCAGAGTTCTTAAAACCAATTTAAGATGCTCTAGATGTTCTTCTTTACTTCTACTAAAAACTAGAATATCATCAAGATAAACAATAACAAACTTGCCTACATATTTCTTCAAGACTTCATTCATAAATCTCATGAACATGCTAGGTGCATTAGTGAGTCCAAAAGGCATCACTAACCACTCATACAACCCACCGTTTGTTTTAAATGCAGTCTTCCATTCGTCTCCTTCTTTAATTCTTATTTGACGATATCCACTCTTCAGATCTATTTTAGTAAAATACTTTAACCGACTAAAACAATCCATCAAATCATCCATGCGTGGTAAAGGAAATCTATACCTGATAGTGATCTTGTTTATGGCTCTGGAATCTATAAACATATGCCATTCACCTCCTTTTTTTGGACTGAGTACTGTTGGTACAACACATGGACTAAGACTCTCTCTGATTAATCCCTTATCCATCAGTTCTTGCATTTGTTTTCCAACTTCTGCATTCATTTGAGGAGTTAATTGGTATACTGTTTTGTTTGGCAAACTTGCTCCTGGTATTAGATCAATATGATGACTAATACTCTTGATTGGTGGCAATGCATTTGGCAACTCATCCACAATAATATCAACAAAATCATTCAACAGAGTTTTGATTTCTTCAGGTAAATCATCTAAGTTTGTGGAAGTTAAAATTACCTTAGGTCTCCCTATGACAACAAAATGCATTTCTTCACCTTTTCCAACCTCTTGCAACAACTCCTTTCCACTCATCAGCATAACACTATTTCCAGGTGCTCCTTTGTCAGCATCATCCTTCAATGGCAATAGTGTATGTTTATTTCCATCCTTCTCCAGAGTATAAGTATTTTTCCTCCCATCATGAATAGCTTTCCGATCAAACTGCCAAGGTCTTCCCAACAATACATGGCATACATCCATTGGCATTACATCACACAATATCACATCTTTATAAGTACCAATCTGTATCTCTACCTTGCATTGTTCTGTCACAATAATCTAATGTCCTTTCTGCAACCATGACACTTTGTAAGGATTACGGTGTATTGTCTTCATTAATCCTAGCTTGTCCACCATCTCTGTAGAAACAAGGTTATCAATGCTTCCACTATCAATTATCACTTTACAACATTTACCTTTGGATTTGCATGTAGTTCTAAATAAACTCTTCCTTTGAGCTAGTTCTCCAGTCTCTTTCTCTACCTTAAGCAATACCCTTTTCAACAACAGGGATTCTCCTACTTCAAGGGATTCTTCCTTGTCTGTAATTTGAGGTTTTCCTTCTTTTTCCTTGGCCACATTTACATTCCTCTGACTTGTTGTTTTATTATGAGGACAATCCCATGATCCATGTCCCCATTCTCCACATGTGTAACACCCAATATCTCTTTCTCGGCTTCATTCTGATGTTGTTGAAACCTTGGTTTGGTAGTTCCTCTACCTCTCACTGAACTTTTCCCTCTATTCCTCTGATTTTGTTTTTTCAAAATCTTCTCTTCTACCTTCAAACCTGCTTGATAGGCATCTTCAATGGTCTTCAGACTCACCAAGTTGATCTCATCCTGTATGTCATATCTTAAGCCATTGATATATCTGACTACCTTCTCCATGTCATCCTCTACATGTCCTGCTTTAAAACTCAATCTATAAAACTCTTTTGTATATTCTTTAACAGACATTCCATTTTGCCTTAAATTTTGTAACTGTTTGAAAAGATTTAACTGATAATCTTTTGGCATAAATTTAACTTTCATTTTACTCGCCATTTTTTCCCATTGCTTGATCTTGGACTTTCCTTTTCTTGTTCTGCATGTTTGTAGTTCATCCCACCAAATAGCTGCATGACCCTTCAATTTGGTAACGAAAAATTTCACCTTCTTTTTGTCATCAACCTCTTCATAGCCAAAATATTTTTCCAGTGAAATGATCCAATCCATTAGCTCTTCTGCATTGAGACTCCCTTCATACGTAGGGATTTCCACCTTTGGTTTTCCACTTACTTTAGCCAACATCTTGATAGCTTTGGTAGTTTCATTTTCCTCCTCTTCTTCTGCCTCAGAAGATTCTTTTGCATCACTGACAACTCCTTCATTAGGTGTTCTCCTCTGAGTAGTCTCCATTGTGTCCATCCTTGTACGCAGACTCCAGATCTCCTCCAGTAGAACTGCATTTGCTTTAGGTCTTCCTCGACCTATGCCAATGCCTCTCCTTGGCGACATGTTTATTGCACTCAACTCAATCTCTGTGCTCTGATACCAAAATGATGCAGTAGGCTAATGAAAGCGAGGTGGTAGTCTTAAAAATAGACTATTGGTTGCTTTATGACCAATCAGATTTGTTATAGTGAATTTTGTACGTGCTTAATTTAAACTGAGGGTCCTACCTTTCCCTTAAATATGTTGGTCCCACGTTGACTTTCCTTTTATAAACAATGCTTCACTCTACACAGTTGATCTCCTCTCTCCAGATCTAACGGTCATCACTCAACCCGATCAACAAAACAATCCGTTGATCCTCCACCGTTGATCAAAGTGCTCTGGATCCAATGGTTCACAATGATATCGCCCGGGGACTTGCTCGACGCTTAACCACCCTTACAGAGCCGATAAGGATTATAATCCTTGGTCTATAAAAGTTCGGGTCTGACTTTGAAGTTAAAGCCTGATCACTTTATGGCCCGATATCCGTTGGATATTAGAGCCCATCAAATCCTACGGCTTACAGGTTTTCGACTAGCACACGGGTTAAATACAAGCCTAACCCCCACCATTGACTAGGACCCAAAGGTTTGAAATGGATATCGATGGCTAGGAGTGAGTGTGGGTCTCCAACCACGATCGAGAATTTCCACATTCTCCTATCCCACCATTAATACTAATAACTGTGATTAACACATAAACACTGTAATTTATGATTTAAAATGTGAAAAAAGGGAAAATACCTGATTAAGTTCAGAATGCAGATTCACGAAGGCAAACGAGATTCTTCACCAGGATTAACACACAATTTCACACTGAATCAATTTCTTCAATATAATAGTAGTTACAGAGTCTTAGCCCTCTCGACTCAATTACAATAATTTATCAGACCTCTGTCTCAATCACAAAAACCCTATCTATCACTCAACTCTCGCCTCTCATTCAAATCCCAATCATCTCAGCTAATCCCCTTCCATTACATTTTTTCTCTTCTATGAGTCAAATTCTATTCTAACTATACTAATAACTCGATCTCTATTTTAATCAATCTAGCAATCAAATATTTGTTTTTAAGCTCTATTACACACCTATTCTAACAACTTACCCCTTAGTCTAAAATAAGTCAATTTCCTAACTATTACAATAATGAAGTACATATCATTTTCGAGAGATCCAACCCTCTCTACCAAAATTGACTTTTTACCACTCAAGTCAGTGAAACTCAATTCATTTAGCCACAACATGTGAACAAACCATCACATTTCTGGCTAAGTCTAGATGCTCCCGCATCATAAACTCTGTGGAGTTAGAGCATGCGAATACCCGTTTTCCTCTTGTTGCGATCGGGCTGAGGTCCGAGAAGAAAGACCCTATCAGACTTCCATGGATAGTTCCACTGGCTTTGGCTGAAGCATTAACAACACAATTCAACTACACGTCGAGATGTAATAAAATTTAAATTCAAATTTGTGCGGTGGGCAACTTCATGAAACTCAAATGGGCATGGGAGAAAAAATAAATTGGCAAGGCATTCAATGTGTAAGTCAGAAATCAGTGAGAGCTGTACAACTGTAGAAAAACCGAGATGGTTGTTAAATTGTCTATGCCATGTATGACCATCCATCCATTGCAAGGTCACATCAGATTCTAAAACATCGCATTATAGACTACTCCCTAACCAATAGATGACTAGAAAACTCAAAAAAAAAAATTTCAAAAAGTAAAATAAAAAATTGTTTTTATAAAGTTAATTTTAAATAATGATTTTTAATTTTGGTCAAATAGTTACTAATTAGGTAGTCATTCATTTACCCAATACATTATACCTGCTCTACGCCCTACGACAGGGATAATAATGAAATTTTATTTTATAGTTTTTTCTGCATGCGATGACATATTTAGATATTTAAATGAGTGGGAATCTTTTGCAATGAAACTAAATTCAATTCACAAATCATTACTTAATGAATTACAGGGAATTTTTCAAATGACATTGACAAGCCGATAACATTCAAATCATGAAATAACATTTCGCAAGCCATTAATGCTTACGTATATATTTTCAAGATCATGGAAAATTTTATTTTTTTATCTTTCTTCAATCAAAAGAATCGATATATTTGTCATCTTAATTTGATATATTAGTCACTTTATTTTAAGGAGAAGGAAACTCGATGTTAAGATTGAGGGATTGCTTTTTATGCACCTGAATTTAATGCAGTCTTTCACAAGCCAGGTTAAGTAGATTAGTCAAATATCAAGCCTTGGTCGGCCTTAATATTAATTAGGAAACACTTTCAAGAATATGATATCCTCCTTTCAACCTAGCCCAATGGTTTTATAATATGGGACCATGGATTCACAAAATTTTGGATTTATAATGTGTGACGAAATCATGACATAACATTTGGTAATTTCTTTATATCCAAAAGAAAGATCATGCCCTTTAGTATGCCAAAGGCCGACATGTCTCCTTGCTGCATGCTTACCTAGAAACCCCAACTTTGGTACCAATTGATGTCACTTAGCAAACTCCTATATGCACTTTAGCTTACCCAAGTCGACTCGTTTCACTCTGTTATGTGCCTATGTCATGCTGCCTTGCCAAACTATTTTTGATGCTCATGCCACAACTTGATGCATCATCCTTGTAATTGGTCAATGAGGGGACCGGGTACCCCACACTCATGGTGGGTCATGCAAGTGCATGTTGTGCCTTGGCCCTGTTACACTAAAAAATGTCACCATGACTATTTACAATTAGTATGGCTCTATCAACAGTCATGCTAACCTCTTAGGCAAGTCTTATGCCTCTTTTCTCCATGTCAAACTCCAAAAAGAGAGAAAGTCTTTATAAATGTATTTATCTCTGGGTACGCAGGTTCTCTCAACCTTACCTGCGGGTACGCACCCAATGTTCACAAAAGCTGCGTCTTTGGATGCTCTGTATGTAAAGGGGCAGGTGCGTCCCCCTGTAAAGGTCAAAATGCGCAAGTTTCATCTTTAAAAAGTTACTTGTGGTCATTTCTAGAGCATTCTAGAAGGTTGTTCGACGTGTATTGAGCGCCTCCAGATGGTTCATGCACCCCTACCAAAGAGGAACTTATCCCATCAATAAGGGAGCTATCCCATCCAAAGAGGGGATTATCCCATTGATGGTGGACCTGATTAACTTCCTCTTGAGCACTATAAATACAGGCATTGGGCCAGAAGGAGGGGAGGTTGGAAACTATACATTTCTATGGGTAGATGCTGCTGGAATTAGGACTCCCATTTATAAGCTTGTGAGGAGAGATTTCCATCTTTGCTTGTTCTATTTGGAAGTGGGTGAGCTTTGTCAAAGTAAAGGAGAACTCTTGATGGACCCTGGGAAGGACTTGCACAACACCAAGGCTCAGGTTGTATTTGTTCCTTTTGTTACCTATTAATGCAAATGAGTCCATTCTTCTCAATAACTTGTTATTTATGAGTTGTTTCATGTACTCCTTGGTCTATGTGTTAAATATGTTTTATTCTATGAGATTATCAAGTGCTATTTAATCGTTTGATTGTTAGTGGATGCAGGTTTCAAAGTGAAGGAGGAGCTCATCCGGATCAGCGGAGCTGGACTGCTACAACAGCGTGGGACTACAGGTAGGATCTAAACACTTGATTTCTTATATAGTAAATGCATGTTTAGAGAAGGATTGCTCTTGTTTGTCTTGTTTGTCACTAGAGAGTCTTAGGCTCCTAGGGAGGTTGGTTGTGTCCGCACAATAGACTCTTTCCGCCTGACAATTTGACGACTCCACTGGGGACTCCATTGATGTGAAAGTCTTTTCCTTTGTATGAACTTTGCTATGAGAAAATTGGTTTATTTTTCTGGTTTTTGGCTCTGTGACTTTGTTTTTGGGTGGGTTAGCTTAAGGTTAGATTCATTTTAGTTTTTCTTGAATTTTCCAGTAGGACGCACCCTCTGAGTATTGCACAGTGCGTCCCTGGACGCACTGTCGCTGTGTGCACAGAGCGGGCCCGCACCTGTTTTAACGGGTTGCCTGCGTCCCCTGCTAAAATTTGAGAAAATTCCATTTTTTGCATTTTTTCTCTTAGATTTTGCTTTTTCTCAGTTTTTACTGCCCAGATCCATTAGTCTCTTGTCAAAGATCTTCACCTGAACTTGTTTCGATAACATTGAGTGTTTTAGTGGATTTCATAGAAGTTTAAGCCCTAGGGTTTGATTTTCGAGTAGGTCTTGTAGTGACTTTGGCGGTAGAAGTTGTCAAGCCTTAGATCTCTCTGGTTTTGTCAGCATTCTTAGAAGTCAGACCTGTCATAAAGTCTACCTGTGAGAGCAACTTACCATTGAGTTGTCTCTTTGGCAAATTTCGAAGTGCTTGTTGATTGAGTATTGAATTCCATTTTACAAAAAGAACAAAAAGATTTGAGTTTTGTTTTGACTAGTCTTTTGATTCTGCATTAGCTGGTCCTTGACTTGATTTTGGTCAAGTAAAACAACCTAGAATCATCTTTGTAGGCTTTTGCCTCGTTAGGTTTGCTTAGAATAAATTTCTTTTTGATTTGCTTGTGAGTGAAGTTTTCATAGATATTATAGTTTTTGAGATTGATTTTTGTTAAAATAGATTTATATGTTTTAGAAAATACAAAAACATCTCCTTTGAAAAGTTTTGTTTCAAGTAGCTTTGAAGAGTTTTGAAAGAAAAAGAGTTTTTCGTGCACGTAAGGAGTGGTCATGTTTGTATGCTTGGAAAGATAAAGAGAATTGTTTCTTTGATTGTCTTTACTAAGAAAGTTGTTTTCTATAAAATTTTCATCTCTCAACTCTCTTAGTTAGGAATTTCATTGAAAGAGAAAAGTAGCGTAAATCATATTAGGTGCATCTTTGTAGTGGTTTGAGTCGAGTCTACACACCATTGGTTTAACTTCCGCTACCTTTTGTCTTTAAGAAAAACCATAAAATTAACGCTTAAAGTAAAATCAACGTAGTAACTTTTATTTACTAGGGCTCTGAAACACCAATTTAGATCAGGCTAGTGTCTTGGAGTAGGTGAGTAATTAACTCTCCAAGACAACAAAACCAAACAAGTAGCCTATCTTGTGATAGAATAAATCCAATTGTCTCATTTGTACTCTGGGAAAGCTCCTCTTAAAGGAGAAGCACGAGCTCGTGTCCGAACCAGTGAGGGGATCAATCCCCCCTCGTTGGGAACGACGCCAGACACGCACGTATTACAAACGGTAAACCTCGGATTAACCATTGTCGAGGAGCCAGGGGTCACTTGTCGGTAAACCTTGGATTATTGTCAAGGAACCGACAAGGGGATTGAGCTTGATACTCTGCCCTTGCGTGCTGTCGGAGTGTAGACTGTTCCCCCAGGTGCATTTGTTGCGGTTGGTAACCTTAGAGACCATTATCTTTAGGATTCTACTGAGGTGACGGTGGAGGGAAGATCCCACTGTACCTGGAGCAGACGTCGGCTAGACTCACTTGGATTTTCCGGGGGGTTCACTTCACTCGAGACGGTTAAAGTGGAGGGACTTGTGCCGGTCTATTCATTAAGCAGGTTGCCGGGGTAACTGTTCCACCCGCCACTTCTGTACTGAATCCGGTGATGTTGGGCTTCATCACCAACTAGCGTTTTCGGTCTGGAAGGCTACTGTTTGTGCTTGGTTTGACGCCCTAGATTCTTTAGGCGTGTGATTCAAATTTGTTTGGTTCTTTAGAGACTTTAGGTGGTTTGATTTGAGATTTTACTTTGTTTTCGTGTGTAGTAGTTAAAAGTTTTTAGCTGTGGCGGAATTACCGAGACAGTCCCGTAGACTTCGGGGCCAGTCTCCTGAAGTTGTTTCTGTGGCCGAATTGTTGAGAAGATCCCGTAGACTTAGGGGATCACCTCCTCGAGACGACCCCGGTAATCTAGAAGGTTTAAAGGTCCTTGTAACTCCTCCTAGTGGCAGTAGAGTAGGTTCACCTGAAGAAGGAGAATCTTCCTTGGTAGTCCATTCAGATTACCAAGGCTTAGAGACAGGTTATAATCCCGAAGCTGTTACAGTTTCTGAGCTTGTTGGTAGTTTTTCGTCTGCTAGTGATACAGGCGAAGAACCTGAAATATCTGAACTTGTTACTCCAACTTCTATTGTTCCAGATTCACCAAGAATAGAAAAAGTTATCACCGAAAATCTTCCTACTGGTTTGATTGGTATCGAAGAACTTGCTCCAGAGGAAGAAATAGGCGTCTCTAACCTTGAAGATCAACTTATTATTGATCTAAGGGAGCGTGAATCCATCTTTTACGGTCCTCCTAGAAGTACTACTTGGTACCTTTCGTTAACCAATTATTTAGACAACTCAGGGGTAGGTTTTTCTACACCTTGTACTCCTTTTCCACCTGGAGGTATTTATACTCCTGTAAATATGTCTGGTCAGTCGTCCGTGTTTACTCAAAGTCCTGAATCTTTCTTACACGGCGGTCCTTCTGTTCCCACCGGGTATCAATCACTTTCTGGTACCTTTGCGGGGGCATCTCCTCAACCCGTTGATCATGGGTTATTAGTTGGAAACAATGGTAATATGCCATTGGGTGTAGGAGACATTTACATGATGTCAGGTTCAGTTCCCGTTTCCCAACCTCAAGGTGGTCAATTACCGCCTGGGGGGCAACCTCAGTTAACGCCTGGGGGGCAACCTCAAGGTACACAAATCGTGTCTGGGGGGCAACCTCAAGGTCAGTATGCACCTATGGTGCAATACATGCCTCAAGGTCAACCCCAGCCTCAATATGTACCCCAGGGTCAACCTCAATATCAATATCAACCTCAAGGATGGCAACCTCAAGGATGGCAACCTCAAGGGTATCAACCCCAAGGGTATCAACCTCAAGGGCATCAACCTCAAGGTCACGGTCAACCCCAGTATCCGTATTTACCTCAAGGTTATCAACCTCAAGGTCAATACTCGAGTCAAGGTTATCAACCACCTCAAGGTCAGTCATATGTTCCAAGTATGGGAACTGCACCTTACAATTATCAATCCTATCCTCAATCCGGTTATGGATCTCAGTATCCTCAACCTGTTATGGGTCAATACCCCATAATGTTAGTGTGGGATCCATCACAGGGTCAACAGGTGTTGCAGCCAAGTTTACAGTTGGTACCTCAAGCTGGACAACCCGTAGTTTCTGGTCCACCCCAGCAACCGCAACCTGTCCAGTCAAATGTTCAAACTTCTGTAACTTCGGTAGTTACTCAGCCGCCAATCGCACCTAGTACTCCATCTCAAACGGCTGCTGCAACTACCGCTACATCTGCCGCACTTACTTCTGGAGTATCGACAGCTCCGGTTTCTACTGTCTCTGCGACCACACCTCAGACATCTTTACCGTTGTCTGGATCTACGATTCAAACCACGGTCCAGATGCCTACAGGTCAGCCTGGTATAAGTACGGTTGTCACTACTCAACCTCAATTTGTTCACCAACCGTACCAGGGACAGTACCAACCTGGGCAAGCTGTCCAACAACCGGTTTACCAGTATCAACCGTATCCTGGGTACACTTATCAACAACCTCAACAACCCCAGTACGGTCCGGTTAATCCTGGTTTTCCAGGAGGATATAATATCCCAAATGCGACTCCTGTTCCTAGTTATCCTGGATATCCTCCTCCTGGGACTGGTCTTGTGACCCAGAGTTTTAGAGATCCTAACCGGCAGTTACCGTTTATCGCAACTTTGGATTTACCAGACTTGACGCGCCTAACGAACGATCCAATTCAATATCTTCAGTTCTGGCCGCCAATGCCAAATAAGTTGCCCAGTGATATACCCAAGTTCGAAGGTAAGTCTGGAGAGGATCCGTCCAATCATGTGATGACTTACCACCTCTGGTGTGCTTCAAATTCTATCTCGGATGATTCGATCCGCTTACGTCTTTTCCAGCGTACACTCATTGGTCTCGCGGCCAAGTGGTACATTGAGTTACCACGGGCCTCTTTTTACAATTTTAGCCAGTTAGCTACCTCGTTCCTAACTCACTTTCAGTTGCCGGTCAGATACGATAACGACACGGAGTTATTAACTTCACTAAAACAATCGAAGTCCACGTATATTTCTGATCACATTCATGAGTGGAGGCGTCGAAGAAGGTTAGTGAAAGTTTTTATCCCGGACCAAATCTTAGCTGAATGGTTTGTTAAATCATTATTACCGAAGATTACTGAAGATGTAGCTAAGGCCAGAGTAGTTACTGAGGAGCAAGTCATTGCTCAGGCACAATACCTTGACTTAGTTTATACTCAGTCGGGTATGTTACACGAGAAAATTCCAGATCTTCCAAAGTCGAATCAAATCGCTGCTGCTCCTTCGGGATCTCATGCCGCTGATGGTATGATTGGTATCGTGAATACAAAGAGCAAGAAGAAGTCTTCCAAGGCTTCAACTACTCCTATAATCACTTTGCCCGATTCCCCGACAGGAGAGTCTTCTCCTGAACTTACCGCCGATATTCACGCTGTAGAGTCATCTACGGCCAAATCAAAAAACGGTGGAAAGAAGAAAGGAAAGAAGAAGGCTAAAGCAGACAAGGCTCCGAAGGAGAAAACGGAAAAGTCGGAAACCAATGACGAAAAGCGCAAACCTCGATATCCTTGTCTTATTTGTGAAGAGGATCATTTTACGAGAGATTGCCCTCATCGGGCCGAGGTTGTGAAAATAGTCAAAGGTTCTCCCACTCCTGCTGTGTTAAAAAATCCATTTCCGGAGCAGGAGAATAAGATGATAGGTTCTTCCTCGAATGCCAGTGAAGAACCCATTTTGATGATGTCTCATGTGAGGATTGCGACTCGATCGCAAGATTATGGTAGTAAGGCTCCTGTTGATGGTAAGGAAGCAGAATCTTCTCATTCTATTCCATCAACCTCAGCTCCTGGTTCCGATCCACTACAGATCGAGAAACCTAACCCGGACTTAGTAATTAAACCGCCCACCAAGGGTGTACTTCGAAGGTCTGCTTTCAATCCACATGCGAGAGCAGCCCAGAATTACAACATTGTTGAGGACTTAGCTGTTTCACCCTCAGCAATGTCGGCTTTAGAAGTGCTGCAATCATGCCCAGCACAACGAAAATTACTTTTGTCGGCTATCGGAGCTGTTGATGTTCAGGACCCGAACCTGATAATCTTCGATCTAGAAAATAGTACACCGCGTCTACCCCATCAAATGGCTTTCCAAATTCCAGTGATAGTCAAAAACAGGCCTATTCATCGGACTGTGATTGATGAGGGAGCTTCTACGTGTATTATGTCGATTCAATGTTGGAGATCGCTTGGTTCTCCTTCGTTGAACCAATCCCTGACCATCCTTAAGGCCTTTGATGGCCGTGGGTTCCGTCCGTTTGGTATTCTACAGGAATTGCCTATAGGGGTAGAAGGTAAAACCGTTAGTCTGGATGTGGAGGTGGTTGATGCCCCTCTAGACTACAACCTTCTTTTGGGTCGAAGTTGGTCATATGCTATGACAGCGGTCGTTTCATCGGTCTTCAGAGTAATAAAGTTTCCATATAACGGTAAGATCGTGACTATTGATCAGCTGACATACTTTTCATCCGACCCAGCCTCTTCAGAGAGTATCCAGCATGTCGGTAAGACGACAATCCCTTATAGGGACGTTGGCGTAGGTTTAGTTAAAGATTCCGGTTTACTGGGAACTTTTCCTTTCCCTCCAATCAACGCAGACCCTTCATTTGCATCAATTCATATGATTACATCAGAAAACATTATTTACGATGATCCTTGGATTGTCCCATCTGAATCTGAGATAGACTCATTCGGTGATGCTATGCCTTTGAGTCCATATGAAATTGCTTATGAAGCTGTCATGTCTTTTACCGACTTGTGTTCAACCCAAATCGACCAAATGAATGTGGTCAGTGAAGAATCACTTTTCACCTCAACCTTAGAACGGATAGCGTTTCCCGAAGTCGTGTCATCTGACGAACAACTTCGCGAAATCCTAAGTGTAGACGATCTACCATGGGAAGATCTCCATCACAGATCTTCGTTTTTACCTAAGGATGATGCTTTTGAAAATGATTTTTCATCTATCTTTACCGCTGAATATGTCAAAGACGCTCAGAATCCAACGAAACATTCTGATTCAGAGTTGAATTTAGGGAATATTTCTCGTACTATTCCCATTGATATTTCAGTGAAGCCCGGAATTGAGGAGAACATTCATATAGGTGCCGCATGTACAGAAGATGAAATCCAAACTTACAAGGCCCTATTCCAAGAATTCCGCGATGTGTTTGCCTGGTCTTACGAGGAAATGTCGGGAATCGATCCTGCCATTGTTGTTCATGAAATCAAGACCTACCCGGATGCTAAACCCGTCCGGCAACGGTTGCGTCAGATTCACCCTCGGAAAGCGGCTGCGATTAAAGCAGAAGTCGAGAAGCTGTTGAAAGCAGGTTTCATCCGATCCCGTTAATGGATTGGGTATCGAATATTGTTCCGGTCAACAAGAAACAAGGAACAATAAGAATCTGTATCGACTATAGGGATATAAATCGAGCTTGTCCAAAAGACAACTATCCTACGCCTTATATCGATCAAATTATTGATGATTGTGCCGGAAGTGAAATGTTTTCCTTTATGGATGGTTTTTCGGGCTATAATCAAATCAATATTCTACCTGCCGACCAACCAAAAACGGCATTCATTTGTCCATGGGGGACATTTGCTTATTGCAAATTACCTTTTGGGCTTAAGAATGCCGGGGCCACTTTTCAACGGGCGATGTCTTATGCATTTCATGACATCAAGCACATTGTGCAACCGTACCTCGATGATTTGCCTGCTCATTCTTTACATCGAGCTGATCACCTTGTCCACTTACGAGCAATCTTTATGAGGTGTAGGCATTATCGAATTCGGTTGAATCCCCACAAGTGTGTGTTCTGTATAGAGACGGGTCGATTGCTGGGATTTGTTGTTTCAAAAGCCGGCATTCGCGTCGATCCCTCGAAGGTCGAAGCTATCATCAAATTGCCTCCTCCTTCGAGTTTGCGCCAACTCCAAAGTTTGCAAGGGAAAGCGAACTTTTTACGCCGATTCATTCCAAACTACGCCGAGGTCACTAAAGGTTTTACACGGTTGTTGAAACAGAACGCTCAATTCTTTTGGGACGAGATTGCCCAACAATCTTTTGATGCACTTAAACACGCGTTGACCCATGCACCGTTGTTGCATCCTCCCAACTACAACCAGGACTACTTCTTATACCTCGCAGCTTCGCATTCCACCATTGGAATGGTGTTAGTTCAAGAAGATGAATTCGGAGCGGAACATGTGATATATTATCTTAGTAGGACCTTAAATCCCACTGAGCTAAAATATTCGCATGTGGAGAAATTTGCCCTGGCAGCCGTTCAAGCTGTCCAGCGTTTTCGTCACTACATTCTTCTCCGTAAAACTACAGTTAACCCTATGCTTTATATTTTGACAAAACAACTGCTAGGGGGCAAGTACTCTAAATGGATCGTTATCCTGCAAGAGTTCGACTTGGAGTTCGAGAAGTCCAAGTCTAAGAAATCCTTAGTTTTTGCGGAATTGATGTGTGATTTCCCGCGTGCTGACACAGAAACTGTGGCAGAGGAGTCCATTGCGGACGAATCTTTGTTTCTTATCAGTACTTTAGATCCGTGGTACGGGGATATAATCATCTATCTCCAAACCCAAACCTTTCGGCCTGAAGCTT
Source organism: Pinus tabuliformis (assembly GCA_031772625.1). NCBI lineage: Eukaryota > Viridiplantae > Streptophyta > Pinopsida > Pinales > Pinaceae > Pinus > Pinus tabuliformis. The sequence goes on from CM062809.1 coordinate 1,312,699,889, forward strand.
CAAAGTCGGAACGTCGAAAAATTCGGTTTCAATCCCAGCAATACAAAATTATTGGAGATACACTTTATCGCCGGGGGGCAGACTTAGTTTTTCGACGTTGTTTAACTCACGAAGAGGCTGAGAGGGTTTTGAATGATTGTCACTCTGGAGCATGTGGCGGTCATATGTCTGGGTATGCCACAGCTCAGAAGGTGTTGCGCGCTGGCTACTTCTGGCCCTCCATGTTCAAAGATTGTATCATTGCAGTCCGGAAGTGCCACAACTGTCAAGTGTTTGATCGCAAGATGCGCGCACCACCTGCTCCTCTCCACCCTATAATTGCCGTTGGTCCATTCGCCAAATGGGGTATCGATTTTATTACTTGTAACCCTCACTCGGCCGGGGGGCATGCGTATATCATCCTCGCGGTTGATTATTTTACTAAATGGGCCGAGGCGATGCCTACATTCGACGCAAGCGGCAAAACAGCTGCAGTTTTCGTATTCAATCATATTATAACTAGGTTTGGTGTCCCACAAGCAATCATTACTGACCATGGGAGCCATTTTCGAAACATCATGATGACTGAGCTTACAAGCCAGCTTGGTTTGCGCCACGATAGCTCTACTCCTTATTATCCGCAAGCCAACGGTTTGGTTGAGTCTATCAACAAAGTTCTGGTTATCATGATCCGACGAACCATTGGTATTCATCGGTCGAATTGGCACAACATGTTATTTTCAGCGCTATGGGCATACCGAACCTCAGTGAAAACTTCAACAGGGTTCACTCCTTTCCAGCTAGTTTATGGCTTGGAAGCTGTGTTACCCATTGAATGCGAAATCCCATCACTTCAAATGGCTGTCGAATTACTTCCAGCTACTTCCGAAGAGGAGAAGCGTTTATTATACTTAGCTAAATTAGATGAGACTCGACGTGACGCTGCATTGGCAATCGAGACTCACGCGAAGCGAATGAAAGCTCAGTATGATAGAAATGTGACCCCTCGAAGTTTTTCGGAGGGAGACCTAGTGCTATTATATGATCAAGCTAACGATAAGCTAGGTGCTGGAAAATTCGTTCCTATGTGGCATGGACCCTACATTGTAAAGCGAAAGCTAGCAAAAGGGGCTTATGAGCTGGTAGATTTTGATGGGGACTCTTTGGGTAAACCCAGAAATGGACTTTACCTAAAGAGGTATTATGCTTAAATGGTGGGTATGGAGAATTTTTAGTTAGGTTAGGTTTTCTTTCTAGCTAGTGTGTTTGTTAGTTTAGTTAGTGTGCTTAGCTTAGAGAGTGTGTTTTTCGTCGTTATTCTGGCTTATCTTGGTTTTACTCTTGATATTGCAGATGTCGACGCCTCTCCAAACATACATTGGATTTGCTGATGGTGCTTGTCGTAGTACACGGAATATCTCTTCCGCAGCTTGGGTTATCTATTCACCCTCTGACGAGTTAGTTTCTATGCATGGGGTAAGCCTCGGTCAAACAACGAACAACATTGCAGAATACAGTGCAGTGGTTGAATTATTATCCGAATCTATTTCATTTGGAATTCGACGTTTGATAGTGAGGTTAGATTCTGAACTTGTTGTATTACAGCTTAATAGAGTATATGCCATTAGAAATCCTGTGTTATTAAGGTTGTTTTTGAGAGTGCGTCTCTTGGAACGTGAATTTGATTACATTGAATATCAGCATATTCCAAGGTCTTTAAATACATTAGCAGATGCAATTGCTTCTCGAATGTTGGACAGACATTTACGATAATCATGCAAGTAAATTTAAAAACATTTCATCACATATGTTAAACAAGATAAGCCGGTAATAGTGATATATATATAGATAGGAGTGTGTCAAAAAATATACATCGTCTTCGATCATAGGTTGAAAAACACCTTATGATCGGCAAAAATGATAAGTACAAAAAGCCAAAAATGTCATATGTGTCTACAAAAGTGACTAGCCAATCACTGGTGGTGCTCTCTATACGACACCACTGCACGGGCTACCTTACACAAAAACCTCCTAAACGGTCCAGGGACTGCGACTACATAGCGCTGAAGTCTGATAGGAATATCATCTATGGTAGTCTCAGGTATATCCATCGTCAGACGCTCTAGATCCTGTTCCAACTCAGCTAGTGACTCTGCAGCCGCGTCCTGTGGGGCCGGTACCGGTGCAACTGGATGTCTCCTCTCAAAAGGCCGGAGGTTGGCTGGGCGCTGTGGACCAACATCTGCATTTTGAAAATTTTTACTGTCAGTTTTGAGACGATATATATAAAAAACAAAAAAAAATATATAATTTGAAAACTTGTGAAAAATGAAGTACCTCTGTCGTCCCATTGTTCTCCCTGTGGAAGAACCATGTCCGGATCACCTCGAAAATCTACTCCGGCATACGGAAAGTCCTGGATCGAAAAAACCTGGTCCTCTAACCAGTGAAAATAACTATCAGGGAATCGAACAATCGCCGCGCCCTCGTCAGGATGCCGGGCCATCACCGTAACCCATCGTATCAGCTTTGGCTCCCGAGGACCCAAGATTTCAACAGTGAGTTGCTGAGGGATCAACATCGGAACTCTCTCTAAGGCAAAGCTCACAACTAGAGGCCCATATCCAAAGGTTTTCAGTTGTCCGTTCTTTGCCCTAGTCAGTTGGCTCTTCATATTAGCCGACACAGCATCACACCAGTTGAAAATGGTGCCTTGGAAACAGTCAATCGCCATCCGCATTTGGGACCCGGTGGCAATATGTAAAGCGGCTGTGCCGCAAATTCTGGTAACCGTGAAAGCTATAACCTTGAGTTCACGTAGAGAGATGTGTTTGATTTCTATGCCTTTCGCATGGTGTGAATTGGGTGTGCACCAATCTGCCCGGAGACTAGCAAGGGATTGGCCACCCGGCCTAGTCCCGGCTAGATTGAGTTGCTCGCCCCTATTTGGCAAGCCAGTGAGAAAGTATATGTCAGAGGGCTCTATCTCGAGCTGGTGCCCTCCGATGTAAAAGCATTGCTCATGAATGTTCCATCTCTCAACCAGCCACTCCAAGAATCTCACTTGAGCCCTCATGCCAGGTATGGCCCAGTATTTATATAGTCCGCATGCTTTTAGGGCATCAATGGAAGGTTGATGATTAATTGCGGCTAAATCAACGTCCTCGTGTTCTCTTTCTCTCCAATCCAACATGGTGAGTGCCCTACACACCAAGAAACAAAGATTAAAATTAGTTTGGGAAAATTCAGATGGTTATTTTTGGGGTTTGGGGTTTCAATTTCCGCCTTTCGTGGGGGACGCACCCCGCATTTAGAACATAGAGCGTCGGGACGCAGCTGGCCTGAAGGTGGGCTGCGTCCCCCGACCTTTTTCCTGTGTGGGAAAAAGTCGGGGGACGCAGGTCACCCTTAGGGCACCTGCGTACCCCGCAGAGCGATTTTTGAAACCTAAAACCCCCCAAAAAATCAAAACTAAAACCTAAAACAAACTTTTAATCGGATGAAATTGAAGAGGAGGATGTTGTGAAATACCTGGAAGAGACGGCGTTCGATTCTGACGGTCGGATTCTCCGCAGCGACCACGGGAAGTTTCTTGCCAAAAGCCCTTTTTTCAACCTCAACAGTAAAATGGTAAAAATGACATGGTAAAAAGTCTTTTTATAGGTTTTTTGGATGAATGAATGCTAGGTTTGTTTATTTTTCACCATGGAAGGATATTTTTCAATGCATTTTTGCCTATCTTAAACAGGTATGAGTAATGTGTCGTTTTTGTGCAGGACAAAGGGATTTAGAGGGAAAATTGTCATTTTTCACGAACCAAAATATCAGAGTCATCTTTTAAGCCCTTTTCTGACTCCTAAAATATGAAAAGATTGCCGAGCGTTTCTTTTACACTCATTAAAACGGAATTAAAGGACGGTCCCCTTATAGCCCTTTTCTGACCGTAAAAACAGGAAAAGATTGCCGGGTTTTTGTCGTTTCAAACTCGATACTGGAAATAAAATGACGTGTCCTTGATCGCTTTTTACTTTTCAGGTCAGTGGCACTAATTATGAAAGTACTCCTTGGTCGCAAGATCAAGTGGTTCCCCCAGGTATTATTTTATACTTTTTCGGGCTTGAGGGACACAAATTTACGAAAAAGTTCAACCTGGAGTCTTCTTAAGTTTTTCAGACTCTCTAAAATTGAAAAACGCCGAGTTTCTCCTATACTGGGCTCATTAAACATTTCACAGTAAAGGACCTATTCAATTACAAACAGGAACGAACCACTCCTTCCTAGGGTTCGAATCAAAACTAGGTTGGACTCATCCAAAGGATGAGCTTATAATCAAGCATATGTTATCCTCCTCAAGCTTGTTAAAAATAAAGAGGTACTTGCCAGAAATGGTGGGGGAAAAGAGAGAAGAATGAACCTGTTTGTTATCTTTTGTCTCAGAAGAAACTTTATTACCACTCTTGGACACGACACTTTTCATTCACCTGGGTTGGGAAATCTTTTACCTCACAGTTGATCAAACCACTTTGAAAGTCTTCAGCCGGGATCCGGGGATTAACTTTGAGTTATTCATCACCAAGCCATCTGTCGTGTCGTTATGTGTTCAAGAGGTCTGCAAGCAAAACTTTCATCTGCAAAATACTTGTCATCCATTTGACCATCCCTGAGTCAGTCCTTACAGCAACATTTCTTCAACTTGAACAAATGATTTCGTGTTGTGGGCTTGCCTGCAACGGGTCGCTTTCTATCGACATCAACACATTATCTAGAGAGATGACTTAGAAATCGTCAGTACCTTGAAGTCTGCATGCATCAATGGCAAGTTTCTCGCCTTTGACATCAGTTTACATCATTGACTTTCGATCGAAGGATTCCGTGAAATGTTCGACATCAACTCATTCATTCACATCTCATGGATTGTACTGGGTACTTTGAGAACCATTGACATTACTGGTGGTCTCCCTCACACTTGTTAACAGTTTACATCATCGACTGGTAATCGAGTGGTTTCTACCATGTTCGACATCAACTCATTTATTCACATGGCTAGAATCGTACCAATTCGGGAAGTAGAAATGAAGACCCTGGATCTAGTTTCCACCATCCAGGCTGCGAGGAGTTTTGTATTCATTATCTAAGTAGACTAATCATAAACAGATGGCTGCGCCCATACTGTGTCTACAAAAGTCTATGGTTATGATGTACTACAAGATCATTCCTGTATCAGAGTAGTTAGTCTGTTAGTTAAAGTTTTGATCTGAGTATGGGAATGCCTACCTCAGTGATGATATAATCTTATACATGTATTTTGTGTTGAAAATTGCAGGTTCTGACCAGGCTCTCCACGAGATAATCCTTGAAATGATAAAGCGCTTCACCCTTCCTAGATAATACAAAACCCTAATCTATTACAGGCTTCGCACTTTAGGGGGCAATCTGTTACACTAAAAAATGTCACCATGACTATTTACAGTTAGTATGGCTCTATCAACAGTCATGCTAACCTCTTAGGCAAGTCTTATGCCTCTGCTCTCCATGTCAAACTCCAAAAAGAGAGAAAGTCTTTATAAATGTATTTATCTCTGGGTACGAAGGTTCTCTCAACCTTACCTGCGGGTACGCACCCAAAGTTCACAAAATCTGCGTCTTCGGACGCTCTGTATGTGAAGGGGCAGGTGCGTCCCCCTGTAAAGGTCAAAATGCGCAAGTTTCATCTTTAAAAAGTTACTTGTGGTCATTTCTAGAGCATTCTAGAAGGTTGTTCGATGTGTATTGAGCGCCTCCAGATGGTTCATGCACCCCTACCAAAGAGGAACTTATCCCATCAATAAGGGAGCTATCCCATCCAAAGAGGGGATTATCCCATTGATGGTGGACCTGATTAACTTCCTCTTGAGCACTATAAATACAGGCATTGGGCCAGAAGGAGGGGAGGTTGGAAGCTATACATTTCTATGGGTAGATGCTGCTGGAATTAGGACTCCCATTTAGAAGCTTGTGAGGAGAGATTGCCATCTTTGCTTGTTCTATTTGGAAGTGGGTGAGCTTTGTCAAAGTAAAGGAGAACTCTTGATGGACCCTGGGAAGGACTTGCACAACACCAAGGCTCAGGTTGTATTTGTTCCTTTTGTTACCTATTAATGCAAATGAGTCCATTCTTCTCAATAACTTGTTATTTATGAGTTGTTTCATGTACTCCTTGGTCTATGTGTTAAATATGTTTTATTCTATGAGATTATCAAGTGCTATTTAATCGTTTGATTGTTAGTGGATGCAGGTTTCAAAGTGAAGGAGGAGCTCATCCGGATCAACGAAGCTGGACTGCTACAACAGCGTGGGACTACAGGTAGGATCTAAACACTTGATTTCTTATATAGTAAATGCATGTTTAGAGAAGGATTGCTCTTGTTTGTCTTGTTTGTCACTAGAGAGTCTTAGGCTCCTAGGGAGGTTGGTTGTGTCCGCACAATCGACTCTTTCCGCCTGACAGGCCCTTAGGGTTTTACATCCTCCCCCACCCCAATTCATTTCCACCCTTACCAATTCTGGTGCAGGGGCTCCATGATGCTTCTTCTTGAACACACAGATGTTGTACCCCTAAATGACTTCTTATACTGCCAACCATTTTCTCTGTCTAATGCATCCTTCCAAGAAACAAAATACTCATTTTTTTGGTTGTTCCCAATACCTAAGATCCCATATACCAAGATCTCATCAACCTTCATTTCAAGTCAACCATCAATCAATGTGGGTGCACACAATGGCTTGAACCTACTCTGGTCATTCATGTCTACTCAACATGGTTTGAGCTGAATGATATGGAACAAAGGATCATGATCGTTCAAGTGAAACAATAGTTGTAATATGTAGGTGACATCTCTAATCCTATTAAGCACATTAAATGGGACCTTAAACCTCCACACTAGAAATGAAGACATCCCACTCAGTAACTGTGAACTCTGGTAAGCCTGATAAAGACCAAATCTCCTACACTAAACTTTGCATCACATCTCTCATGATTTTCACATTGCTTCATTGTATCAGCCACACCGGTCAAAATAACTCAATCCAACTCCAACATGTCTTGCTAACTCTTCATGAATCCGAAGGTTGATGGACTCCTCCCGTAGTAGCCCTACATCACCAAGTGTGGCATCATAGTTTGATGCCCATTTTCCAACTCAAAAGGATTGCAACCTGTTGTTGAACTTTTCTGCAAGTTATAGGTAAATTGTGTTGCATCCAACAATTCCAACCAATTCATATGATCATCTTGCACATAATATCTTAAGTAGTCTTCCAGTAATCTATTAATGCATTACGTATGCCCATCCATCTATGGATGAAAGATAGATCGATATAGAAACTTCATAATGACAAGTTTGAATAAAGATATCCAAAACTTCCTAGACGTCATAATCTTGTCTAACACAATGCTTAATGAAAGACCCAAATACTTCACTACATTCCTGAAAAACATTTGTGCTACCTCCTCTTCACCATAAGGAATATTCATTGGAATGAAGACAACATACTTGGAAAAATGATCAACCATGGCAATGATCATGCCATACCCATGTGCTACCAAACGTTATGTGATGAAGTCCATTGGGACACTCACCCATGCTCTCTCCAAAATTGGTATAGGATTCAATAGACTTACTTGGAATTTGGTGTCAATTTTTTCTTGCTAACAAACAATACAAGTCTAGATGTACTCCTCAACATCTCGCCCCATATGCTCCCAAAAGTATCCTCTCTCCAACAAAGTCAGTGTTCTACGTTGTCCTGGGTGGCCAATCCAAGGTGAGTCATGACATTCTTTCGAGAGCTCCTTGTGGAGACTACTTGACTTGGGAACATAAACGTGCTCACCAAAATACAAGAGTACATCACAAATCTAAAAGTTCCTCATCTTGCCTTCCTTCACTTGCTTCATGATTATCAGCACAATGGGATGAATATGTAAAATCACATTGCACAACACCAAAATCATAATCTAACTTGCATATGATGCAGGAAACTGCTCCTCCTTAAGTTCAACAAATGGTGCCTTCCTACTCAAGGAATCAACAATAGCATTGAGATGGCCCAAGCTATAATCAATGAACACGTGTCAAAATCTGTCAAGAAGTCCCACCAATGTTCCTACTTAGGGGACAACTTGGGTTGAATTGTAAGTATCTCGTTACAATGTTGTTTATCTTGACCATAAATAGCCCACCCAACAAGTAATGCCTCCATACCTGTAAACAATGCACTAATGCGATAATCTCTTTCCCATGAACCAAGAATATCCTCTCTTTCTCCTCTAAATTCTTGCTCTCAAAAGCTATGGGGTGCCCCTCTTATGTCAACACTCCTCCAATAGAAAAGTATGATGCATCTGTCTTCACCTTGAATGGTTGCTCAAAGTCTCACAACTTCAATTAGAAACAATCCTATATTTGAGATCCTCAAATGCAAACTTGCTCTAATCTATCCATCTCCATTTTTTCTCCATTTTTAGCAAGTCAATGAGAGCTGTAGCGATATTGGAGTATCCCTCCATAATTCTCTTGTAGTAGTTGGTCATCCCCAAGAAAAACTTCATTCATGTTGTGTCATTCTTCTCAATCCTCAATTGCCTTGACCTTTGTGGGGTCCATACAAATACATCCCTATCCAACATGATGACCTAGAAATGGTATCTCGATTTTCCCAAAACCAAACTTGGACTTCTTTAAGTACAATGGATGCCTTAAATACTTCTGCTAAATGTTTCTTGTGTTCCTTGATACTCTCATTATGCACAACATTTTCATCCAAATACACTACAATGAACTTGTCCAAGAAGTGATGGGGAACATTGTTCATCAAAGTGCAAAAAATGACTAGGGTGTTGCATAGGCCAAAAGGCATCACAAAGAACTCAATTCTCCCATACCTCATCACCAGGGCCATCTTCACCTTGTCTCCCTCCACAATTCACACTTAATAATTCCCATGTCTCAAATCAAACTTTTAGAACACCTTTGATCTGAATCATAGGGGCTTATAGTTTAAGTTAAGATGTATAAGGCATAAAGTCATATTTTTATCTAAAATGAAACTTGATAGATATGTAACTACTGGAGTAAACTCTAATTAAAGTTGACTTCATAAAAAATACTCCTTATAGAAGGCAACAGGAAGAGAGTGAAGACGTCAGAAAGGAGAGGTCCCAAAATTGGTCATATTGCATGTAATAGTTCTTCTTAATGGGATCCTCTCTCTCTCTCTCTCTTTGATGTATTCAATTTTTGCATTTTTATCAATGATCTTGTGATTAGTTTCATGGTAGATCTGTGTAACAACCCCTATTTGATTTTCCATGTAAATAAAATAAGACCAAGTTCATGGGACACGTATTCCAATAAGAATGGCGGGAAAACATTATAGTGGGCATCACTTGTGGTTTATTAATGGATATGGAATTTACAAAGGCATTGGAAAAGGAAAAGAGGCAACAATTGACATTTAGTTCTAAAAATAAAGGAAAATAGGAGAAAAGGAAGGTGAAGAAACACAAATTTGCATGCAAGGGAAATTAGAGGAAAATGAAAGAAAAAGGAGACATCAATAATAAAAAGGCATTAGATAAACAATTGCTAGCTTTTGGTTGAGATTTTTGTCATTTTTTTCTTTGCTCTCTTACACTATTGCACACTTATAACATTCTTAGAGAATTCTAACATTCACTTGGACTTGGACAAAGAAAGCAAGGACAAGTAAGGCAATGGTGGGTAGTGGAAGAGAAGGTTGGATTAGTAGCTACAATAGGGATACTTTGCAGGTAATAGGTTTCATGTGTAATTTCCTTGTTGTTTTTTTTATGCATGGTATATGCATGTGGTTCCTTGGTCATTTTTTGTCATTGGCATGGAGATTTGCCTCGAGTGACAATGGTTTCAACCTTGCGTTGCCATTTTTTAGATAATAATGGTGTAGTGGGTTTCCCATTTGGCTTTCTAATTGGTTCGCGGGTTCCATATGGTTGTGGGTAGGGAAAAAATATCTAGAGCCTTGGAACAACTTAGGTTCCATGGAGGCTATGGGTTGAGATGGTATATCTCTAGAGCCCTTTAACAAATTGGGTTACCTGGAGGTTGGGGGTTGAGTTAGTAGTCTCTAGAGCCCTGGACAACTTGGGAAGAGATCAATCTGGTTGATGTTAGTGATTTATGGACCACATAGTTGAGATCATTGTGGTTGCGGGTTGATGTAGTTTGGCCTCTAGAATCCCTGGTTGGTTGGCATTTACTTATGTTAATATGAGTTATTTTCTTATTGTGATCTATGAGAACTTGTACTGGTTAATATGTTGATTTTATGGCTAGTTTTTCACGGATTATATTCTGGTTATATGTCGGTTATTCGCACAGTTATATGATGTGCTCTTACTGTGGATATCTCTCATGATTTGACAAGTTATTGAATGGTTGATGGATGCATGGAATAACAAGTGTTTCTGCAGCTACCTTGAGAGGGCATTGGACCTCCTTGACAATTCTTTGATGTACTTCAGAAATTTATGGTCATATATGCATTCATGACCTATAACTTCTATGTTTATCATATGTTTGGTGATATGTCTATAATGTATTAGACATGTATCGATAAAAATATTTCTTGAGTTTTGATTTTTCAGACTTGTAATCATCTTAGATATGTTTTTGGAAATTTATAAACAATTTTGGGCAGTGACCTGGAGGATAGGCTGAAAAATTGGCATAGATCTCGACACCACATGAAATGGGAAATTTTGGTCATAATTGCATGCAGGAAAGCTTATGGGTGCGGTTGGAGCCTCAAAACCACATGAAAAATGTGTTACAGGTGTGGTTGGGGTGTCAATATAGAGAAAATGAGTTCCAACTCATGCATTGACCACCTGGGATGGTTGTCAGGCTTCTAAGTGGTTTGTAGTCTTTGATAAATCTCAGTATGTGTTCTGGTTTGTAGGCCCCACTTCCATAATTGGAATTTCGAGGCCAATCCATGTCATAATAGCACTCAACTCATGTTTAGTGGGTAAATGTAGGAGGAGGCGTTACATGGTGGTATCAGGGCAGGGTTGCAACATTAAACCTCAGGGTAGATGTGATTGTTATGCTTGCATGTCAATTGTTTATGTGTCTACTATGCATGCATTGTTGTGGTTATTATCACAATTTTGTATTATCTTGCATGATGTTGATATGTTGATGTCATCTATATATATATATATATATATATATATATATATATATATATATATATATATATATATATATATATATATATATATATATATATATATATATATAGTGCTAATCCAAATTGACTTGTGCAGATGTATATCCTTTACCTGCATACGAATTCTAAAACACAACAAAAAAAACAATGCGAGAGCATAACACATAAACACATATACACGAAGATTTTCCCCTGGATCCCAAAACCGGGACTACGGGCTTGATTTTTTATTATGTTCCTTTCAATGTTAGAATACATATTTATACATGCTAAAGCATCCAATACCATGGACCAAAACCCATCACGTCCAAAACCATGGATCAAAAACCATCGCGTCCAAAACCATGTGCGAAAAACATGCACAAAACCATAGGTAGGTCCGCCCAATCTAATATAGCATCCAAAACAAAAATTTTATGGGGCGCTGCCCCAGACCCCATAGAGTGGGGTTACCTGCACCCCTCAAACCCCCTGTGACTCCCCCGGCTATGCAATCGGCGCAACGAAGGGGGGGCTCCGCCCCCCTTCTAACCCCTCGGTTAACTATGTGGGCTAGTCGTGGAAAGAATATAACACAACCCAACATTCTCCCACTTGTTGTTTTCTTTCCACAGGGGCCCACAAGAGAGCTTAGTCATTTATCCAACCCTGCAATGCCCATTGTTTCTCTACACCAAGAGAAATTCTCAGAGCTCATAGATTTTGTCAATGCATTTGTAGTATTCTTCAAAGTGTCTACCTTTACCAGCAACACCTTTTTGTCTTCTATCATATCCCTCACAAAGTGATACTGAACATCAATGTGCTTTGTCTTTGAATGGTATGCAGGGTTCTTTGCCAAGAAAATTACACTTTGTCTATCACAGTCTATCCTTATAGCTCCCTGTACTAACCCCATACTTGAACACAATATCTGCAACCAAACTGCTTCCTTGCTTACATGAGTGGCTGCCATGTATTCTGCCTCTGTAGTTGATAGTGCCACTACAGATTGTTTCTTACCCATCCAACTGACTGCACCTCCAAATAGGTTAAACACATACCCACTTGTAGATCTTCTCTGATCCAGATCTCCAGCCCAGTCTGCATCAACAAAGCCACGAATATCCAACACTTTGTCCAATCCTAGTCTTCCTTGGTAGCACAAACCATAATCACTAGTGCCACACAAATACATGAAAAACCGCTTCACTGCTGTCCAGTGCTCCTTCCCTGGTTTTGACGTAAACCTGCTCAATACTCCCACTGCATGTGCAATGTCTAGTCTAGTACAGACCATCGCATACATCAGGCTACTGACTGCACTTGTGTATGGAACATGGGACATGTCCTCTTCCTCTTCTTGTGCCTTGGGACACTGTTTAGTAGATAACTTTACACCTACAGGAATAGGAACCTTCACCGGTTTACTATCCTGCACATTAAACCTCTGTAATATTGTCTCAACATACTTCCTCTGGTTTAACCAGAGCTTCCTATTTGTCCAATCTCTTTTAATTTCCATGCCCAAAATATAGTTTGCAGCACCAAGATCTTTCATGTCGAATTTGGAGGACAAATGGGTCTTCAAATCCTGGATAATTTCTTTGTAATTTCCAACTAGCAACACATCATCCACATACAAGACCAGATAAATAACACAGTCACCAATTAATTTAAAATACACACAGTGATCTGCTTTGCTTCTGGTGAAGCCAAGTCCCCATATAAATGTATCAAATTTATGATACCACATCCTTGGTGACTATTTTAACCCATACAAAGACTTCTTTAACTTGCATACCAGTTCTTTCTTATCCTTCACCGCAAAGCCTTCAGGTTGCTTCATGTAGATCTCCTCTTCCAGATCCCCGTGAAGAAATGTTGTCTTCACATCCATCTGTTCTACCTCAAAATCAAAAGAAGCAAAAACAGATAAAAGTAATCTAATAGAAGTTACCTTGGCAACAGGAGAAAAAATATCACCAAAATCAATTCCCAGCACCTGTGAATAACCTTTTTCTACCAACCGAGCTTTTTATTTCTCCACCTTTCCTTCTGCATTTGTCTTCTTCTTGAACACCTATTTGCTGCCAATGGATTTCCTTCCAACCGGCAACTCCACCAGATCCCAAGCCTCATTTTTGTGCAAAGATGCCATTTCATCAACCATGGCCTCTTTCCAGAGTTTTCCATTCTCTGAATCTACTTATTTCTTCACAGTTCTGGGATCATCATCAGTAATAGATAAAGAAAAATTTGAACAGAAATCATATGGACTATACCTTTTTGGCTGCCTTCTTTCTCGAACTGATCTTCTCACACCCAAAGTTTGTGGCTCTTCATCTTCTGATTCCTCCTCTATTGTAGAGTCTGATTCTTCCTCATTTAGCTCAAAGTCTATCTTCTTAGGTTCCTTTGGTTGGACTTCATGTTTAATAACATCTTTCACCTCTCTGAACACCACATCTTGGCTGTACACAACCTTCCTTGTTACTGGGTTCCAAAGCTTATAACCATTTAAACCATCCTTATACCTAATAAAGATGCACTTTTCAGATTTACTATCCAACTTGGTCCGTTTCTCCTTTTGAACATGTACATATGCATCACATCCAAATACCCTCAAATGTGAAAGAGAGGCTTTCTTACCAGTCCATACCTTTTGTGGAGTCTTATCCTCCAATGTTTATGAAGGTGATCTATTGACCAGGTAACATGCTGTCTCCACCGCCTCTTCCCAGAATTCCTGTCCTGACTTGGCACCACTAAGCATGCTTCTTGCCCTTTCCAACAATGTCTTGTTCATTCATTCTGCAACTCCATTTTTCTGAGGTGTATATGGAGTAGTCTTCTGTCGTGCTATACCACACTTCTTATAGAATTATTCAAATTCCTTACTGCAAAACTCTCCACCGTTATATGTCCTCAGCACCTTTATCTTCTTCTCTGTCTGGTTTTCCACCAGACCCTTAAATTGTTTAAACCTGTCAAAGACTTCAGATTTCTTCTTAAGGAAATATATCCATGTATTCCTTGTGAAGTCATCTATAAATGATACATAGTACACAGACTTACCCAGTGATGGAACCTTCACAGGTCCAAACACATCACTGTGCACAAGCTCTAATATCTGTTTCGCCCTCTTACCAACAGAGGGGAATCTCACCCGATTCTGCTTCCCATATACAAAATTTTCACAGAAATCAAAATCCAGAGAGCTATTACTCATACCTTCTACCATACCTTTACCATGAAGTATTCGAAGGCCGTTCTCTCTAATATGTCCAAGCCTTTGATGCCACAACATGTTCTTCTCTCCAGAGACCACTAGATTTTCTGCTCCACTTTCAGGAACCACAGAATTGTTGCACCCATCAACAACAGTGCTACCGTGCAACTTGTACATAGTTCCAATTCTAACTCTCCACATCAATACCAGTGCCCCCCGAACCATCTTGCAGGTATCCTTCTCGAACACTGTTTTTACACCTGCATCATCCAGCTTGCTTACAAAAATCATATTTTTGGCCAATGTAGGAATATGTAGAACACCCGGAAGTGTTCTAACCCTTCCACCTTGCAAATTCAACTTCACTTTTCCGCGACCAATGATTCTAGCCTTCCTATCATCCCCTAAGAAGACATCACCACCATCCTATTTCTCATACTCACAGAACCACTCTCTATGGGGAGTGAAGTGAAAGGATGCACCTAAGTCAATCAACTATGCCTCATGATCTACATGTGTACTTGAAGAAGCCAAGTACACATCCCCACCTTCATCTGAGGTGGTTTTCAGCTTTGCAGAAGGAGCATCATCAGATCCCTTTCCTTTGTCAGGAGCTTTAGATTTACAGTCCCTTTTGTAATGTCCTTCCTTTCCACATTTCCAGCACACCACCTTTACAAGTTTTCCTAGAGATTCAGATCTCCCTCTAGATTTAGATCTCCCACTCGATGACTTATTTTTGTTTCTGCTCTGGGACCATCCTCGTACAGACAAGGCATCACCATTATGGCTCTCCATATTTTTTCATCTCATCTCCTCCGTCAGCAAGGATGAGACTATTTGATCAAACTGCAAAGCAGTTGCATTGCTACCTATTGCAATAACCAGACTATCACACGAATCTAGTAGAGAACACAACAAGATAATGCACTTATCTTCATCTGAAATTTTGATATCAACAGACGATAATTGACTTACCACAGTATTAAATGCATTCAAATGCTCTGTCACTGAATCTCCATCTTTCATCCTCAGGTTATACAGTTTTTTCCGCAAGAATAGTTTATTCACCAGAGACTTAGATTGGTACAAAGTCCCTAACTTGTCCCACAAAGCCTTCGGCGTAGCTTCTCCTGATACATTCAACAATACTGAATTTGAGACACATAATCATATCGTGCTCTTTGCCTTCTGATCCAACTTCTTCCATTCTTCATCAGACACTCCCGTTGGTTTAGTACCCGGATCTACCTCGATCCACTGATCTTTATCCACCAATAGATCCTCCATCTTGAGTTTCCACAACTCAAAACTCTAACCATTAAATTTCTCGATCTCTATCTTTCCACGGCTTGCCATCTTCTTTCACCACCAGAATCGATCTCATAGATCTTCCACTGAACAGGGTCTACCACAGGCCCGAGCGAAACCCCTCAGCAACAAAGGCGTCCCCTTGAAGCCAAAACAACTCTGATACCAAATGTAGGTTTTAACCCCATACATAAATTGCCTGCATACAAATTCTAAAACACAGAAAATAAACAATGCGAGAGCATAACACATAAAACACATATACATAGAGATTTTTCCCTGGATCCCAAAACTAGGACTACTAGCTTGATTTTTCATTATGTTCCTTTCAATGTTACAATACATATTTATACATGCCGAAGCATCCAATACCATGGACCGAAAACCATCGCGTCTAAAACCATGTGCGAAAAACATGCACAAAACCATAGGTAGGTCCGTCCAACCTAATATAGGGTCCAAAATCAAAATTTTTTGGGGCGCTGCCTTGGATCCCATAGAGTAGGGTTACCTGCACCCCTTAAACCCCTTGTGACTCTCCCCGCTATGCAATCAGCGCAACAAAGGGGGGGCTCCACCCCCCTTCTAATCCCCCGGTTAACTATGTGGGCTAGTCATGGAAAGAATATAACACAACCCAACAATAAAAGATCAAATGTGAAGAGCATAATTGTGGAATACATTGCACATGACCCCTTACAAGTTTGATGTGAATTCTATGGAATGGGAAAGTTCAGTTAGGAAACAAGGAGAGGAGTATTCTCCTAATATAGCAGATACACTGAGAAGTTTGATGACAAACATTAGAAGTTTCCAAGAAGACAATAACAAGCTGATTGAGGCACAAGAAAGGCTTGCCAGAGCTTAGGAAAAGAAGAAGAAGATAATATAGCCATCCTTCAGAGTTTTTCAAATTTTCAGAAGTAGGGACGGATGGGGATCAATTATGGACAAGAAGAGAATGCTAATGGGGCATATGGAAGTAGGTCTCTTAAAAGACACAAGTTGGATAGAGATGATACAGTCAGAGGTGGCAAATATTTGGATACACCTGAAAGGTGGGCTAACACTCATGGATTTTATTCTAGCTCTGGTCCTAAGAGATATCATCATCACTATCGCCAAAATCCTTGCAGGATGAGTGAAAGGGGATATTTTCTAGAAAAATTCAGGAAAGCCAAGTCTCCTACTTTTGATGGGGATGAGGAGAAGTCAGAAGATGAAGAAGCATGGTTGGTTGGGTGAAGAAGTTATTCAGATTACATGATTATTCAGAGAAAATAAAAGCCAAGATAGAGATCTTTAGTCTTAAAGGGAAAGCACATACTTGTTGGGAAAATGTTAAGCGGTTTAGAGGCATCAGGGTAGAGGAGTTGAGTTGGCATGAGTTTAAAAGACTCTTCAGGAATAAGTACTTGTATGAAAGATATTATGATGGGAAATCCAATGAATTCTATGAGTTGAAGATGGATTTTATTACAGATGAAGAGTACATGACCAAGTTTCTGGAATCGTTGAGGTATGTGCCCTACCTCAAGGACGAGAAGACAAAGGCCAAAAGGTTCATCGATGGACTACCATTAGCATTTAAAGATCATATTGAGTATGATGAGCCTCGATCATTAGAGGAAGTAATCGGGAATTTGAGGCATTGTTATGAGCAGTCAAAGCACAAGTTTGAGCCTAAGTGGGATTGGAAAGGTAATGAGAAGATCAAAGGAAAATGCCCTCAGAAGCGAGGAAGACCTCAGGATGCAAGTGACAAGGAGAGTGTAGCACCTTATAAGAAGTTCTATACAACTGAGAGAGGACATGAGTCTTAGCCTGAGGGACAAAATAAGGGAAACGACAAAAAACATTTGAGGTGTTGGGCTTGTGGTGGAGAGCATCACAGGAGTGAGTGCCCATCACACTAGGGTGGCATGCCTTAAATTTACAGTGCTCAGGAGGCACAAGTAGTTGGTGATGTTGGTCAGATTATTCCTCGTATTTATGCAGTGGTGGATAACAGGTAGGAAGATCATCACACATTAATTATTGAGATGGAAGGTAAGCTTCATGATCAAGTTGTTTACATTTTTATTGATCCCGAATCTAATTACAGTTATATCCATCTTGGCCTAATGGATAAGTGTTTCTTGAATAAATAAGTGCATTGATAATCTTGGTTGTTTCAGTTGGCTACACGGACCAAGAAAAGAGTTCATCATTGGGTGAGATATTGTGCATTTGAGTTGAATGGTATGCCTACATCAACACATCTAAATGTGCTTCCTTTCAGTTCATATAGTATGCTTTTGGGCATGGACTAGTTGTTCATTCACAGGATTAAAGTGGACTTCTATGACAAGGCTATTTAGTGCCTATATGATGATGGGGAAAGGAGAATTTTGCAAGGAAATAAGAAGCCTACATCAGTGAGAATGGTTACAACTATGCAAGCAAACCGTAGCCGCAGGAAAGGATGTTTATTAATTGCAGTACATATATCCAATGGAAAAGGGGAGGATATTAAGGATGATGAAGTCCTGAAGAGGTATCCTATTTTTCAATAGTTTCAGGATGTGTTTCCTGCAAAGATTCCAATGGTTCCTCCTCATAGATAGGTGGACTTTTCTATTGAGTTGATGCCAAGGAGCAACACCAACATCTAAGGCACCTTACAGGATTATCACTCCAGAGTTGGTGGAATTAAAGTTGAGGCTTAAGGAAATGCTTTATAAGAGATAATAAGGCCAAGTGTATCTTCTTGGGGTGCACCAGTGTTGTTTGTAAGGACAAAGGATGGCACTCTTAGATTTGCATTGATTATAGGCAGTTGAACAAGGTGACCATCAAGAATAGGTATACATTGTCACAAATTGATGATTTGTTTGATTAGTTGAAGGGAGCAATGATTTTTTCAAAGATTGATCTGAGATCAAGATATCATCAGGTGTGCATCAAAGAAGAAAACATCTACCAGATTGCATTTTGAACAAGGTATGGACATTATGAGTTTGTGGTGGTTCCTTTTGGTTTTACCAATGGTCCAACCAATTTCATGTGTTTGATGAATAATGTGTTGCGTCCTTATATGGATACATTTGTGATAGTTTTTATTAATGATTTATTGATATACTCCAATAGTGAGGAAGAACATGCAAAGCACCTGGAAGCAATGTTGAGATTGTTGAGAGAGCATTAGTTGTATGCCAAGCTTGGCAAGTGTAGTTTCTTTTAATCTCAGATTCATTACTTGGGACGTGTTTCTTCCAAGGAAGGGATAACAGTGGACCTGGAAAAGATTAAAGCTATCATGGAGTGGCCAACTCCTAGGAATATGGATGAGGTAAGATCATTCATGATACTAGCAGGTTATTACAGACGGTTCATCAGGAACTTCTCAAGGATTGGCTATCCTATTACATCATTGCAGACATCTTTGCAGATAAAAGGAAAGAAGTTTGATTAGATTGAGGAGTGTGCAGCTAGTTTTGAGTAGTTGAAGCATTTGAATTAGATAAATTTTGAGGTATAAAATGGGCCTCTTAAGGAATATTATAAAAAATAGTGGAAATAATAAAATAAGTTATATTACATCATCATATTTTTGAGGGAAAAAAACTAATTTTCAACTCATATTTTCAACTTATCTCCCTACGGTTTTAATCAAATTTCAAGCAGGAGCACTCGTTGGATGCATAATTTAATTCCTTATCCAAGGAGTACCCATGTTGTATACTTTTGACAAACCCTGCTACATGAAAAATCATAAATACATGAAAAAACTTGATTGCAATCACATTTTTCATGTATTTCTAATTTTTCGTGTAGGAAGGTCCATCAAAAGCATGCAACATGGGTAATCCTTGGATGAGGAATTAAATTATGCATCCAACGAGTGCTCCGTCTTGAAATTTGCACAAAACCATAGGGTGATAAGTTGAAAATGTGAGTTGAAAAAGTAGTTTTTTTTTATTTTTTATTTTTCTAATATTTTTACCTTTTTACTCCAAAAATGGTGAGTCATCCCCTGTGGTTGACATCATCATATTGAATTCTATTGGTTCTTATAAATTTTATTTGGTTTGTAAATATTTGTTTTGAGGCCCATTTTAGACCTCAAAATTTCTCTAATGGCTTACAAATGCTCCAGTCTTGAAGTTTGCAGATCTTGATAAGGAGTTAGTGGTATTTACAAATGCTTGCAAGGAAGGACTTGGTGGATTCCTGATGCAGGAAGGGAAGGTGGTATGCTATGCATAAAGGAAGCTGAATGAGCATGAGCGGAACGATGTTACTCATGATCTTGAGTTGGCAGCTATCATCCATGCATTGAAGATGTGGAGACATTATCTTTTTGGTAGGAGGTTTGTCTTGATGAATGATCATAGTGGGTTGAGATACTTATTTGACCAACCTAATTTGAATGCCAGGAAAGCTAGATGGTTGGATACCCTCAATGAGTTTGACTTTGAGATCTGGTACATTAAGGGAAAGGAGAATAGGGTTGCAGATGCTCTCAGTAGGAGAGTGCATGTGAATCATATTTCAGCTATGTATTCATATGGGACAGATTTATAGTAGAAGATCTTGCATGCAGGGCATCATGATGAGAGGTATCAACAACTGAAGCACATGTTGTAACAATAGGGTGAAGGTGATAGAGATGAGGAGTATCACCTCACAAAAGATGGCTTGGTGAGATTCAAGAACAAGATCTATGTTCCAGATAGTAGTGAGTTGAAGAAGTTCATCTTGAGGGAGTTTCATGTCAAGCCACATTCAGTCCATTCGAGATATAAAAAGACTTTGATAGTTGTTAAGAAGTTCTATCCTTGGTTGAATTTGAAGAAAGAGGTGGCTGAGATTATTAAAAGATGTTTGGACTGTCAGCAAGTGAAAGAAAAGTGTAAGCATCCAGCTGGTTTGTTTCATCTTATTCCAATTCTCGAATGGAAATGATAGGTCATTCGTATGGAATTCATTATAGGTTTTCCGAGGAGATAGAGACAAAATGATTCCATTATGGTTGTGGTTGACAGGTTGAGTAAGGTATCTTACTTAATTGTAGTGAAGTCTACTAATTCAACTACTAAGGTAGCTCTGACCTTCATCAGGGAGATAGTGAGATTGCATGATGTTCCCAAGAAGATCATATTAGACAAAGATGCCAAGTTCATTTCCAAGTTTGGGAAGGAGTTATTTGCAGGCTTGGGGACAAAGTTAGCTTTCAATATATCCTATCATCCACAAACAAATGGACATACAGAGAGGGTTAACATGATTCTTGAGGATGTGTTAAGGATGTATGTCATGCATCAACAGAGGAAGTGGGAGGAGTATCTTCCAATGGCAGAGCTTGCTTATAATAATGGGTATCATGAATCCTTAAAGTTGAGTCCAATTGAGGCTCTCTATGGGTGGAGTTGTAATACTTCTATAGATGGTATAGAACTCAGAGACTGTGACTAGAATGCAATGAAGGGAAGCTCAAATTTCTTGGCTACACGAAACGTCCAAGTAAGAAAGGAGCTACCGATGATACATGAGAATAGGGGCTTGCCAATTTCTGTATTGAGGTGGCTTTGTATCAGATTTTATGCAGAATATCTCATTTGGTTCATTACACATCGGTCGAATTCCGAAGGATTGGCCCCACGGTTAAAATCCAGCTGTAGATTGTCTGAAACCTGTGCGAAACAAATGCTTGAATTTCGACCAATTGAAATCCCACCATGATAAGTGTGGGCTTTCATCATCTTGGAATGATTGGATTCATTGTTCATGAAGGTGACAATAATGGCTTTGGAAGAAAGCATCTCAAAGAGTCATATTAGTAGATTTATGTGGCCCTGAAATGGATATGGTATAACCAAAACATGGGGAGCCATAGTGACCATCAACTAACAATTAGTTCTTTGCTCATGAAACTAGAGCAGGGGATGCCACATTCACCCTCTCCCCGACTAAATCTTAAGGAGGGTGCTTGAGTAAGGGTTGGTGGAAAAGTCTCGAAGAAAACGTAAACATAATTTGGATGGAATGCTTAACTCAACATTAATCGGAGGAATCTACTCTTGTAATGCAAGGCTCTCGACGTTAATGATGTCATGGCTTACACAAATGGAGAGCAAACCACAATTTGGAATCTTGTCCTCTAGTGCACGGTTCTTGTCGAGATGTCATAGCTTATGCAAATGAAGAGCATAAGCACGATTTGGCACGACTTTGTTTTACTCCGTGCATTTTCTCTTCTAACATGGGGAGAGCGTTGGTTTTGTTAAAATTGTTAATTAACTCTCATATGAAGATTTATCTAAAATTAGAGAGTTAGTTAAAGGAGCGACTAGTCAAGTCAAGTTAAGTCATGGTTTGGTTGCATGTCAAGTTATTTTAGGCGAGTCACTAGTTAGAAAAGGTTAAATACTCTTGACTGGGTTCATTGTAATCATCAAGTTTTTGTGTGATAAGTATAAGAGCCACAACTCGTGTGTTTTTTTACAGAGCATTTTCATGATTTTTTTCACTGAACATTTCCATTATTAACTAGTAGTTTTTTCTAGACTTTTTTTAGGTCGGGATGTCTAAAATATTATGTGTTCTCTAATTAATTTTTGCAAAGAAATTGGAGAATTTGAATCTAGAATCTTTTCATACATAACAATGCCTTTTCACAAAATTACACTGCCCCATAAACTTTAAACTTAAACATACCTCATTGAATTGCCCATAAATTTATAAACTTAAACATACCTTCGTTAAAATGATGTGAAACTTAGTTCTTATCATTAAAATTAAATGATATATAGAATTTGGTTTAACAAATTACTTGAGATAATAGCTTATATCTTTTAACTTTTCTCTTTAAAAAGATAAATAAATATAAATTAAATCTTATATAAAATTAACTAATAATAATATAAGCAAGTCACTTAAAAACTATAATTAACTTTCAACTTCAACTTCTTCATTTTTCTATAAAACTTAAAGCTAAAATATATAAAATCTAAATCTGAGGCAACTAATTATTATTTTAATTAAAACCATTTGTAAATCATTTACAAACCATATTTTGAAAAGCCTTCACCATGATTTTTTTTTTCACAAAATGTAAATTAAAACTTTATATAATTTCACCCTTATATCCATCTTAATTTCACATTTAAGAAAATCCATATGTATATATGTACTAAAAGTTTATATAATTTAAGCACTTTACAACTTTATACAAAATTACTACATTAACAGCAGCGAAAACAGCCTTCCAAGTCAACAATCTTATGGTTCCATCACATTTACTATTTATTTATTTATTGAATCAATCTTGACGTATTTTACTTTTACAATTCATCGTATTTTATTGATTCAATTTTACGTATTGTAATTTTTACATTTCTATCACATTAAGTAAATTCATATACTATAATTTTACGCATTTTTACATTTCTCCATACGATGAAATATCTGACGATTGACATAACTATATTACAATAATGAAATTTCATTTTTTTATTTATGTAAATGTGTTAGAAAACCTGCACAGATGAATCTAGCTAGTAAAGGTTGAACACACAATGTTGTAGAGCAAAAACACTAAAAGAAAATCGAAAGAACAAAAGAATGGTTTATTAGAAAATAGGTTACAATGCTCATGATACAGCATTACTGGGTGAACATCCCAAGGTAATGCACCACAGTGGTGATCAATGAGAAGACTCAACACCTACAACAAATTCTGGAGAGAACTAGCCAGTTGCGGAGTGAAAGAATGATCAAATCAGGGAGTAAATCATGCAGAAGAACTAACCAGTTACGGAGTTAAAGAAGGAGCAAATTAGGGAGTAAATCATGCAGAAGAACTAACCATTTGCGGAGTTAAAGAAGGAGCAAATGAAGGAGTAAATCATGCAGAAGGAATTTTGCATGTAGTCCCATACTCTAACTAAGAGTACACATGTAGGTGTGTAGTAGTTCCAACACCCCCCCTGAACACCACTATGGGTAAAAATAGAAAATGGGCCCTGGCAACTAAGGCCAAAGGTTGTTAGGATATTCCGACACATAGGATATAGTTAAGTTCAACTTGGTCTAGTATAGAGTTAGGTTAGAGTTAGGTAAAGTGTGTTTCTTTACCGTTGTACATTTTGTAACTTACAATCCGACGGTCACGATATGTAGTGATCCGACGGTTCACTCTCACCTCGGTATTACCGACACTTGATCCGTGGCTTGACACCCGATTGGTCCATGAGTTCTATTTAAAGCGCATGGAGGGTCATTGTTCGGGTAATCCGTGCATGAGAGAAGCTTATGTAAATTTTCATTCTTTGATTAATAAATTGCCTGTAGTACCTACGTTGGGACAGGCCGTGGACTGTTTCCCTCCTTGCACTCTGAGGGTTTTAACCACGTCAAAAATACTGGTGTATTGATTTGAGATCTGGTTGTGAGCGGTGTCCTTTTGGTATTCTTTCTGTGGAACTTACCCTGTAAATTCCTACATGGTATCAGAGCTATTTGAGGGCCGCGTCCGTTGGTGATCCAAATCTGAAGCCGGTAGAACTGCATGCGGCTGTCGTTTCCTAGATCTGCTGTTTCTGACTGCTTTCGGGCCGAGAGGACTGCTCTGTTGCGTTCGGAGCATCTGTTCCAGTGAGGAACCCCTTTCGTTTCACGCGAAAAGGTTTCCGGTAGCCCTAGCTGCGTCATTTTTCAGATCGGGAGGTATACAGTGTTTTTTTGCAGTTTACTGTTATTTTCTCTCTGCTTATTTCGGTCTCAGTTTATTTAGCCTTTTTTTAACCGGATCTATACCTTTCATTTCTGCGTATGCTCTTTGCCCTGCGACTCTGTGCGATCTGGGCAAATCAGAAACAGAAAGGAAGGATTTTTCTCATGCGTATGCTCTTTTCCCTGCACCTTAGTGTGATCTCGGAAAATCAGAAACATTGAGAAAAATATTTAGTTTTTCGGCTAAAGCTAACTTTGAGATTTTTTTTTAAAATTTCTAGTTTTTTGGCTAAAGCTAACTTCGAGCCGTAAGGTTCGTTTTTCTTTGCATATTCGTGTTGGGTTTTGTGTTTTGTGTTTTGTAGGGAAAAAGAGCTTTCTCAAGGCAAGCACGCAAATCAAGGCCCCCCCCCCCCCCCCCTCTCTCTCTCTCTCTCTCTCTCTCTCTCTCAAATTTTTTGTATAGATCAATTGGTTCAAAGCTATTTTAAGAGAGTAGAGGTCTTGGGTTCAAGTCTCCATTTTGTGGGGGCGGATTTTTTCATTCCCGCACATTCGCGCACTTTGCCGGCAACGTCAACATTTTTTTTCAAAAAGCCATAACTTCTTCATCCGGAAGCCTTTTTCAGAGCCGTTTTTTTTTAAAACCGCCTATTTTTTCGAGATCTATCCATTGGAACACTTACTTTCAGCATCTTCAGCTTCAGTTTTTTTTAAAATGGAAAGTCCATGCCAAGTCATTCTTGACAGCACTAACTACTTCCAATGGGTAGCCTACATGGGAGATTTACTTAGAAGTAAAGGTCTCTACAGAATAGCCACAGACCAAGAGAAGAAACCAAAAGATGAAGACAAGGCGGCAAAATGGGAAAATAGACAAGATCAAGCACGTGGTTTGATAGGGATGTCTGTTTCTCCTGATCTTAGATTCCACATTGCAGAACTTGAGACTCCTCATGAAGCATTAGAAAAACTTGCTAAAGTTTTTGGGATTAAAAATGAAATTAGAGCCCATCAACTTGAAAATGAGCTGCTTACTTTGGATCCTAATAATTTTTCTTGCATTGAAGATTTCTTGTCCAAATTCAAGACCCTTAGATATCTCTTGGAAGGTGTTAAAGTTAAGAAAGAAGATGGTAACCTTATTTATTCCATCCTTACTAAGTTGGGACCAGCCTACTCTGTATTTGTTTCCACTTTCCATTCTACAAGGGAAGCTTTCATTTGTCAAGGAAAAGACTACAAGGCCCCTTCCTTTGACTCCTTTTGTGATTCCTTAATAAGAGAACAAGAAAAACTCTTACACCTTGGTCTTCTTAATCTTGGAAACTCTTCCACGAAAGCGTTAGCCGCCCAGCAGCAACCAAATTCAAAGAATCCTAAGAAGTCATATCCTCAAAAGAATGGTCCTAAACCATCTCAGCCTCAAAATGAAAGATCATTTCAGCAAAATGATAAGACCAATAAAAACAAATGGAAGAAGACTGATAGACATTGTAACTTTTGTAATCGAGATGGCCACTTAGAATCTAAATGCTTTAAGAAGATGGAAGCCTTGGAAGCCGCAATGAAGAAACATAACATCCATGTGGAGCCTACTTCAACTTCAACTTCCGGAATGGCACTTTCTGCATGTCATTGTCAATCATCTCAGTCTGGTTATGCATTAAATGTATCTTCTTCTTCTTCTCATTCTCATGAGTGGCTCATTGATTCTGGAGCCTCTTGTCACATGGCCAAAAACCAAGCCATGTTTTCTTCTTTAAATGATTGTAACACCAAAAATATATATATTGGTGATGATAGATCTCTTAATGTTGTAGGGACTGGAACTGTTCATCTAGACAATGGTCAGTTTAATGATGTATTATGTGTTCCAACCTTATCCTGCAACCTTCTATCTGTCTATCAGATAACTCATTCAGGTGAAGGTAAAATTGTTGAATTTTCACCTCATGATGTTGTAATCAAGGATCTAAAAGATCCTAAACAGATTCTAGCTACTGGTCTTGCTGATGATTCCAAAAGGTTGTATAAGTTTCACAACTTTGGGTCATCCAATCTTCCCTCAGTATTTGTTGCTCATAATGATGAAGTGAGCAAACTTTGGCATGAGCGATTTGGTCACTTAAACTATCGCTCCCTTCAGCATCTATGTAAAGAAAATATGGTGACAGGTCTTCCTATGGTATCTTGCAGAGATGGTGTTTGTTCCGGATGTGTACTCGGAAAACATCATCGGGACAGTTTTGACAAACGTGCCTCTTGGCACGCCTCAGCCCCTTTACAGCTTGTGCACAGTGATTTATGTGGTCCTCTTCCTGTTGCTTCATTCTCTGGCTGCAAGTACTTCTTAACTTTCATTGATGATTTCTCCAGACGCACTTGGGTATACTTCTTAAAACTCAAGAGCGAAGTATTTAACACTTTTTTGGCCTTCAAAGCCTTTGTTGAAAAACAATCTGGACATCAAATTCTTAAGCTAAGAACTGATAATGGTGGAGAATATGTTAAAAACACATTCATCAACTTTTGCACCGAAAATGGAATTCAAATGCAACATACTGTTCCATACACTCCACAACAAAATGGTGTAGCTGAAAGGAAAAATCGCACCTTAAAGGAAATGGCTAATTGTATGCTGCAATCTAAAGGACTCAGTCTTAGTTTTTGGGCCGAAGCAATTAATTGTGCAAATTATATAATCAATCGCACTCCTACTAAGGTTCTAGAGAATATCACTCCAGAAGAAGCTTGGAGTTCCATTAAACCAGATGTAAGTCACTTTCGTGTGTTTGGAAGTGAAGCATGGGCCCATATTCCAGATGAAAAGCATAAAGCTTTAGAACCTAAGAGTGAGAAATGTACTTTTGTTGGATATTCTGAAGATGTAAAAGGTTATAGACTTATTCCATTTAAGTCCAAAAATGTTATCATTAGAAGAGATGTAAAATTTGATGAAAATAAATCGGCCTGCGAGCCTAGTCCGGCGGATGTGCCACCTCTTCCTATCTCTTCTACTTTTGAAAACATTTCTTCTTCAGATGATGAAAGCGAGGATGATAATCCTCCCCCACCTTCTCAGGATCCTCAACTTCCAAGATGGGTCCGTGCTACTCGGGATGCAGCAGGTGATCTTGCCGGTGATCCTACAGATCAGCGACGTACACGTTCTCAGTTTGAAAGAGCCTCTTCTTTACTGGCTCAAGCTCCAGTAAATCATGATCCTGACACTTTTGCAGAAGCTTCAGGCCATCCACATTGGGAAGCAGCTATGAATGAAGAATATCATTCATTGATGACAAATGATACATGGGATCTTGTTCCTCTACCAAAGGGACGCAAACTTGTTAGATGTAAATGGGTTTACAGAACCAAGTATGGACCAGATGGGAAAGTTGATAAACATAAAGCTCGTCTCGTTGCTAAGGGCTTTTCACAGGTTGAAGGCATTGACTACACTGAAACCTTCTCCCCTGTTGCCAAAATGAACTCTATCCGCCTTGTTCTTTCCCTTGCTGCCTCTTTAAAATGGGAAGTCCATCAGATGGATGTTAAATCTGCCTTCTTGCATGGGGACTTGCAGGAAGAAATCTATATGGAACAACCCATTGGCTTCATACAAACAGACTCCAGCCTTGTTTGTCGACTTAAGAAATCCCTTTATGGCCTCAAGCAAGCTCCTCGGGCTTGGTATGCCAAAATGGATAGCTTTCTTTTAGAATCTGGCTTTTCTAGGTGTCATTCTGACAATACTGTCTACACCAAGAAAGTGGGCAACTCTCTTATCATCCTTGTTCTTTATGTTGATGATCTTATTCTTACTGGTAGTGATCCCAACCTTATAAACCATGTGAAGTCAAGCCTTAAAAAGAAATTTGAAATGACAGACTTAGGACACTTACACTATTTTCTCGGTCTTCAAGTCTTGCAATCCCAAGAGGGTATTTTCCTTTCCCAGTCCAAGTATGCTTGTGATATTCTTCGTCATTTTCACATGGAAGACTGTAAGCCAGCCCCTTCTCCCTTTCAGTCTGGAGTCAAACTTTCAGTCTCTTGTACTTCTCCTGAAGTTGATGCTACCTTATACCGTCAACTTGTCGGAAAACTCTTGTATTTAACCCATACTCGTCCTGATCTTTCCTTTGTTGTTGGCCTTGTTGCTCGTTTTATGCAAAACCCCCGTGAAAGTCATTGGAAAGCAGCTAAAAGAATACTTCGTTATGTTCGAGGTACAGTACAGTTTGGGATTCATTACAGTGCCAAAGCAGCTCCTCTGTTAGTTGGTTTCACTGATTCTGATTGGGCTGGTGACCCTGATGATCGGAAGTCTACTGCCGGTTATGTCTTCACTCTTGGTTCAGGACCTATTACATGGGCTTGTAAGAAACAGGCTGCCATTTCTCTTTCGTCAGCAGAAGCAGAGTATCGTGGTGCCGTGGAAGCTAGTAAGGAAGCCTTGTGGCTTCGTCAGATCCTATCAGAGTTTGGCTTTGAGCAGCAGCATCCAACCACACTTTGGTGTGATAATCAAAGTGCCATTCAGCTATGCAAAGATCCAGTCCAGCATCAGCGCAGCAAACACATTGAACTACACATGCACTTCATCAGAAAGCTCATTCATGACCATGTTCTTGAAGTGCAATATTGTCCAACAGATGATCAGGTTGCAGACATCTTCACAAAGGCTCTCACAGAGGCGAAGTTCACTAAACTTCGATATATGCTTGGAGTTCAGGAAGTTGTCACTAAGGGGGGATAGGCTCTAGTGCCTCCTTCCTTCTCCTATTGTGTCATATTTGTAAATCCTTCAATCCTATCCCAAGTTGTTCTTAAGGGGGGATGTTAGGATATTCCGACACATAGGATATAGTTAAGTTCAACTTGGTCTAGTATAGAGTTAGGTTAGAGTTAGGTAAAGTGTGTTTCTTTACCGTTGTACATTTTGTAACTTACAATCCGACGGTCACGATATGTAGTGATCCGACGGTTCACTCTCACCTCGGTATTACCGACACTTGATCCGTGGCTTGACACCCGATTGGTCCATGAGTTCTATTTAAAGCGCATGGAGGGTCATTGTTCGGGTAATCCGTGCATGAGAGAAGCTTATGTAAATTTTCATTCTTTGATTAATAAATTGCCTGTAGTACCCACGTTGGGACAGGCCGTGGACTGTTTCCCTCCTTGCACTCTGAGGGTTTTAACCACGTCAAAAATACTGGTGTATTGATTTGAGATCTGGTTGTGAGCGGTGTCCTTTTGGTATTCTTTCTGTGGAACTTACCCTGTAAATTCCTACAAAGGTCAACCAAAATACAGTGCAACTTGTACTAAAATTGAGGAAAGAGGGAAAACCTCATGGGAAAAAACCCCCCCTCAAAATACAATGTAATAAAAAGAAAAGAGAAAGAAAAGATAGTTTCTAAGCAACTGTGTCCTTCACTCCAAGATGATAGCATAGAGAGCGAAACTTCTGCTCAGTGAATGTCTTGGTGAAGATGTCTGCAGTCTGTTCTGCTTCAGGATAGAACTACAAATCAATGACCCAATCATGTACTAAGTCTCTGATGTAGTGCATATGGATCTCTATGTGCTTCGTCTGCTGCCGCTGTACTAGATCCCTGCAAAATTTGAGAGTGCTCTAGTTGTCACACCAGATAACAATTCGCTGGTGGAACTAGACGCCCAACTCAGTGAGGAAGTACTGTAGCCACAGAGCTTGAATGGTGATGTTGACTACTCCTATGTACTCGGGCTCAGCTGAAGAGAGAGCAATAGCAGCCTGCTTCTTGCTCGACCAACAGATAGGGCCAGATCATAGACTGAGTGAATATCTGGAGGTGGACTTGCAATCAATGTTGTCTCCTGCCCAATCAGAATCTGTGAAGCCAAGGAGATTCAATGCGGTGCCTGCTGCATAGTGAATCCCGAAGGTGATGGTGCCCTGCACATATCGGAGGATGCGCTTGGCAACATTCTAGTGTAGCTCATGCGGCTCCTGCATGTATTTGGAAACTGCCCCTACTGCATATGAGAGATTTGGTCTGGAGTGGGTGAGTTACAATAAGCTCCCCATTAGCTGTTGGTAGAGAGTGCTGTCAACTAATGGAGTGTCACCTCCATACTCAAGGCAGACCCCAGACAGAAAAGGAGTCGGTGCTAGCTTGCAGTCAGTCATGCGAAATCTATCGAGGAGATCCCGTGCATACTTAGCCTAAGAGAGTTTGATGCCTGGGGCATCCTGGCTGATCTCAAGACCAAGAAAGAAGTGTAATGGACCCATGTCTGTCATCAAGAACCTTTTGTTGGATACCTATACCAATAGGTTTCATATTTCATGATTGGCAAAGAGAAAGGCCAAATATGCTCTGCTTTGAGTTCACAAAGATCCCATATTTCCTAGAAAGCAAGAGGTGGGTAAAGTGTTTCAAGTATTGAGGACCTTATTTCAATTTTGTGGATGATTCAACAGTCTAATCTGGATCATGCCATCTTTCAATTTTGAGTTATAGAATAGAGAAAAAAGTCTGTCCAAACTGCTTAATCTTGGCAGACAAGTAGTTTAGGTAGAGGAGCAAAGGTTCCCAACAGCCTAATCTGGGACCTTGGAAGAAATAAGGGTAGAAGTAGATAGTAAAGGATAAAGAAAAAGCCAAAGAAAAGAAAAGGCAAGTAAGGGTTTGCAAGTCCAAATGCACCCTCTATGGAGAAACAAAAAATGCTAGGAAAATAGCTGGGTAGGCAGTTGTGGTTGCAGAAAGGGTATTTTCACCATTACACATATGTCAAGAGGTGTTTTGCCAAAGCAAAATCTATCAATGAGCAAAGTGGTTAATCCCATCATATTACAGCAAGGAGCATAACTAACCTCCCTCTTCCCCTCTATTCCATTACTAACACTCCCTTTCTTTAGCTGAGATTTATGAAGAGAGATCATGATTTTATGGTGGTTCTAGTTCATTCAGAATCCACATTTTTTGTCTAAGATCTTTTCATTTTGATCTACTCTCAAAAACAAGTCAATTTCAGATAAACTCAGTAAAATCCCCTTCATTTGCTCCCTCCATTCATATTAACCTCTAATTTTACTATATAGCTCCCCTATTTTACCCTTTCCCCTAATAATACTAACACTATGGTGTATAAAGCCCCAAATCTTATAAATACTCCTTCCCCCTGGCATTATAGCCATATGTTCTTCAAAAGGGACCAAAACGACCCCTGGTCACTTTGGTGAACCTGTCCCATCCCATTCCCCCTTGCCGCAAGTCAAACTGCTCCTCAAACCACCATTTGCATTGGAAAACCCTTATAAAACCCTCTTCCGCCTTCAAATCCTTTGCAAAAGCTTCCAAAGCCAAAAAACCCGCCTCTGGCGCATTTCCAAAGGTTAGCGTATTGTTTGTTTTAAATGAAAAACCAATGAAAAAACCAATAAAAAACCCTCTACCCAAAGTTTTCCGCCTGCATATAACCCGAGCATCTTCGCACTCCGCCCACCGTCGGATCAAGTCTCGAAGATCTGACGTTCCACGTTAATATCGGAGCGGCCTCCACTGCTGTCCTTTACCGCCCGAGAAGCTGACGTTGCGTCACGTCAGGGCCTCTCCACGCGTCAAGCGCTAAGGTATCTCGGAGCCAGGTCTGACACATTCGGCGCCGTACCCAAACCGCCCCGAGAAACCGTAGCGGTTAACCTTAACCGTAACCGCTATGGTCCTAACCGCCACCTGTTTTCCGCCAACGAATCGCCACGTCACATCCACCTGTACTCGCTCCCGCTATTCATCCACCTGGCCGCTGACATGGCTGCCACCTCATCGCCCCATTGGACCAATAGTCTACCGCCACGTCACCCGATGACGTCAGCTGACGTCACCTCACCTTGGCCCACCAATGACGTCATGCTGACGTCATCACTAAAAAGCGCCAAAATGGTAAAAAAGGTCCATATTTACCCAAAAAACCGTGTTTTTTCCTATTTTCACTACTGTCGCTGTTGTTGTCTCTGCATTACCGTTTACGTTCGAATTTCCGCCAACCTGTTGAATTAACCCGGGCGACCTCCTCAGCAGCAACCGTGCACACCTGCGCAACCTCTGTTCGTCAATTAACAGGTATTTACCATTGTTCTGCCCTCCATACGACTGTTATTGAAATTTAAGTTGCTCAGAAAGCTAAAGACACCTTAAAACCACATTTACACCGCCCATTTCCCTCTGCACGTCCACCATTGTAACTGTGAAGTCCAAAAAGCACCGGCCGAGCCTTAATACTTGTAACTTCCCTCAAAGCCACTGTCCCTCTGCATTTCCCGGCAGATTTCTTAATAAATACAATTCACGCGCTGGAAGGGGACAGTTAGACCTTAGAGAAGCTCTGCTCCTAAAAACAAACAGTATTTCAATTGCTGTTGAGTAAATTCCCCTCTGGTATCCAAAATACAAACTGTCTTTACAGAAAATCACCTCTATTCTGTGTTGCTTCCATTTTGACTATTCACCTACAATTGTTGCACTTTGAAGAACTATGGAGACTCCTATTGCTCTAAATATCAAGCCCCTCAATGCTCCTCACCAGGAATTAGCATGGAAAGCCCTGGGAGACATGGATTACCAAATGATGGACTGGTTCCCTATGGGAACCAAATACAATATCCAGATGATGAATGAGTTAAAAGCCCAGCACCTGAGTGGGGCAGACATCTTGGGAATATGGGACTCAAATTTGCCCATCTACAACCTTCCCCAAGTAAATCCTATGCCAGAACTGATCTACAGCTGCCAGGAATGCTATAACCCAAGCCAAAGAGCTGTCATCAGCCCCACAGGCTCAATCCTGTTCCAGATTACCCCAGAAAGTATAAATGGAATGCTGCACTTCCAAACTGCCAAGCAATTGACTCCCCTCTTTATGCAGAATTTGATAAACAAAGGGACCAAGCTGTCAAATGACCAAATCATTAAAATCAATCAGTTGTTTGTAAGACCAGGCTCTGAATCAGTCAGAACCCCTCCTATTGGGTATCACTATTTGAATGAATTGGGCAGGATGTTAGTGGATTTAATCAGTTATGTCCTAGGATTCAGGGGGATAGAGGATGTGGATGATAGCCTAATGGCAATGCTGTCTATATTCTCTCCTGGTAAACCCCCAGCTGTACATTATGACTATGCAACCTACATTGCAGATAAAATCCATGAGCAGTTTATGAACTTGAAGAGGGAAAGACTATTCAGGTATACTTCATATATATATCATCTATTCTTGTTCTATCAGCCAGCCACCTTCTCTGTTCCTTTGAAGCCACTCAATGCCCAGGGAATTCCAAGGTCAGTTGTGTTCTGGACTTCTGTTTTTCATCATACCTCTGTATCACCTTACACATACACTGAGTTCATTGACTTATTCATCTATCCAGTCATGACAGTATTGCATGGTACTCCTCCTCCTAGACTAACTGATGACATGAGGAGAATTCTCCATTTGAATAAGTCCTACAGCATTGGTAATTGGTACTTCTACCAAAACCACACAGTCATCAGGATATATGGCTGTGAGTTGAACCCATTTAGGTTGCCAAGGTATGTCCCCATGAGGCTTTTTGCCTTGGAATATTTCAGACAGTTTGGGAACTCAGACTATCTTCATTTTCAGAGCAACAACAAGAAGTCACAGTTGAAGGTAAGGAACCAGCTGGGTCCTTTCCTATATAACAAGAAAGAAGAGGGATGGAAAGAGGCAAACACTATCCTGGAAGGCCTCAGACTGCAAACCAGCTTTGAATGGATACCCTATGACCCCAATCATGCTATCTCCCTCAGGAGGATTAGATACAAATTGGGTAGCTATGCACACAAGAGACAACCCGAGATTGAACAGTATGCCAATGCATCAAATTGGGAAGAGGGTACCCTAGAGGAGGAAATTACTAATGAAGAGTTACTTGAGAGAGAAGCTAGAAATATGCAAAAGGAAGCTGACTTGGAAACTTGTGGACAGGTGCCCCTCTCCTACAAAAAGCAACTTGGAGCAGCTGCTACATCATCAACAGCACAGCAGCAAACTGCCGAGAAAGCACCACAGACAGCAAGCAGGGATAAAGGGAAGCAGGTGGAACAGCCACCTCCATTGACAGAAGAACAAGTGGACACATTGCTACAGCAGCAAGAAGAGATGGAGCAGCAGGAACTTGGGCAGCAACAAGAAGAGGAACAGTTTAGTGAACAGCAGCCCTTGCAGCAAGAAAAAGTGACTGATCCTCCAAGCTCCACTGAGCAACAGGCTCAGACAATAGTGCCTCCTAGGGCAGAAACTACTGTTGATACCTCGGTCCTCCAAACCCCACAAAAGGAGGACTTAACCAGGAAAAGGGATAGAGAGACTCCCCTGACTTCATCCATCAATCGGGGAGAGAAAAGACAAAGACTAAATGACTCCCAAGAGGATGACATAACAGTGAGGCAAGCAATGGGCATGGGCCCACCCAGTGGAGAAGTTTCAGCCAGTTCATTTCAGCATGAACATGATAGAACTATAGGAGGAGAGGTCAGCTCCTCCAGCCAGCACAGAGAAGGACAGTCAAGCATCAAACAGCAATTTATTGACATTAAGAGGAGGAGTGATCCTATTAAAATACAGCTGTACGATCATTTGCTGAACCTGGCTCCTACCAATCAGCAAAGACTCATGTCTGCCTTTGATGTAAGTGAAGGCAAGATGATCATGAGTCACTTCATGCCCACAACACTGCATCCTCAATCTACCTCGGATTACCTAAGAACCAACATGGAGGTGCTGGCCAAAGACATACACCCTATGGATAAGATTGAATTACATAAACAAACTGGTGAAATGGTGTATGCCTCCTTGGCAGATGAGACATTGGAAAACTACAAATTGAAGAGCAGCCTTGATAATACAGCCTCTCAGCTGGAATTGGAGAGAGCATCATCACAAGCCAAGGACAACAGGATCAAGTCCTTGGAAGAGGTAATTATAGAAATAGGACATGATCCTAAAAATGTTAAGGGTATCCAAGAACTCCTGAAGATAAGGGATGCAGACATGGCGGCCTTAAGAAAGAAAATCAAGCTCCCAGCCACCATCCACCCACAAACAGACGAGGTTCCCCAGCAAAGGCAGGAAAAGGATGCTACAGACCTACTGATATCCCTGTACAAGGAGCTGGTTCGAACTCAAGACCAGCTAGGACAATCAGAAGCTGCAAAGGCAGCACTACAAACAGCAATGAAGCAAAGAGAAGAGGGCCAACCCTCCCAGCCTCCTCCTGTGATAATTAATCTTGAGGAAGTCCCTCCGACAACTACTCCTCCTCCTCAGCAAACGGGAACTACAGCACCATCTACAGCAACAACTACACCAACACCAGGACAGACTCCCAGTCTGGATATGC
This sequence comes from Pinus tabuliformis, assembly GCA_031772625.1. Taxonomy (NCBI): domain Eukaryota; kingdom Viridiplantae; phylum Streptophyta; class Pinopsida; order Pinales; family Pinaceae; genus Pinus; species Pinus tabuliformis. The sequence goes on from CM062809.1 coordinate 1,312,735,777, forward strand.
AGAAGCTACAAGCTGAGATCCAAGTTCTTGAATCCCAAATGAAAGAGCTTGATGAAGTCAAGAAGACTTTGGCCAAGGTGAATGAAAAATTTGACAAAAGCAAGCAGAATGAAGCAACAAAGGAGAGAGAGATAAAAGCTCTAAAAAAGAGAATAGCTGAACTAGAAAAAGAGCTTGCACTAGAGAAGGTAACAACAGAACTAAAAGCAGTCCTCTGGAGTAACATCGGTCGATCCATCACCAATCAGTGGCAGTACATTGAGACTATGGATGAGCAAATAGTACTCATCACAAAGGCAAACAAGGAAATACACAGAGCAAGAGCAAGCCTTGGCCACATGCCAGATGCTGCCAGCAGAATGGTCAATGTTTTAAATAACAAAACTAGCTCTCAACTAGCTGCCATGGGAATTACTAACAGGACTGAAACAATCTCAGTAGTTAAACGAGTCCTGACACTAAGAAGCCTAGTTGGAACGCTGGAGAGGAGAACACAGGACATGCAGACTGAAATCAACAAATTCCTGGACAGATTCCTGGCATTACAGAACAGAGGCCTCCCCAGCATTTTAAGCAGTGTAGGAAGACTGCTCACCCTAGAAAATTACAACAAAAGGATTGATGCCCATGCAGTATCACAAATTGCAAAACAGCCCAGTACCTCAGCAGACACAGGGCCAGCATCAGGGCAGAATTTGTATGATAGGGTGGATAATCTGTTTTTTATTATGAATGAAATTGATCATCTGTTTGATACACCACCGAATTTCTTTAAGTATACTGAGGCAGATGAGACTATGGGGGCAATCATAAATCATCAATTGCCCACACAGGAAGTATGGAGGAATTTGACACAGATAATTTTGTCAGGCCAGAACCTGTAGCGCTAATTTTCTCCAGTACATGAGCAGTCATGCGCAGGCACAATTTTGATGAATAAAATCTACAAGGAAGAGGCAGAAGCTGAGCCAACTCAGCAGAGCTATTCTCTCACCACTGCAGCAGTCACAATCACAGGTGACAAACACAGCATACAGCGCACAAGCCATAAAGTCGGGTTCTCCAGCATTTAATCAAAGTATCTCAACCGACTCAGCAGATCCCAAAGGCCAAAATATCTTCTGACAGAACATTAAAGCGCCTTTATTTTGTATTCAATGCTGTAATAAATTTCTGATAATAATATCTCAAAGTTGGTGAGAATATTAAGTATGAGATAACTCAGGACTCAGATATTTTTGTAAACAATCGCAAGTATATATTGGCCCCTCACAGAAGCTTAAGGGGTTGTTGTTATTTTCCTTTTGGAACTCTCACTTGCTGTAAAAATTCTCAGAGAAATAATACAAAGGGAGAATGGAATTTCCAAAGCTTGGTGTATTTGATGCGTTGTGATGAATGGTAAAAGTTGCAGGATTCCAGAGTGTTTCATAAAACAATAAGTTTTCTTAAATATCTGTATTACATGTTTTCGAGTCTTTTGTTCTCTTTTGTTGTCTAAATATTTTACACTTAATAGCAAAGTAGAAGAATAGTTCCAGGATTTAATCACCGATTACCCTGAACTCAAACTGAGCTATTATCCATGTTTTCTTCAGATACAGTAAAAGAAGTGTAATTCTTAGTTGCTGCACTTTAAAACTATATCTTTTACAGTGATAGATATTCCCAGGGATTCAAGTTTGCCCCTGAGACATCCATCCATTTCTCATAACCAGTTTGGTGAAAATACTTAAACATTTAGTGAAAATCCTTGAATGCTCTCACTGCTTGTTTTTCCTGTTCGTGTTATAAATCAAAATTTGTTCTATGAAGTATCCAAATGGCCCTGCAAGTTGCACTAATTCATCTCAAGGTTTCTAGACACCTACTGCTATAGACTCCATTGCCCAATGATACTTGACTCTCTGAATATTACATCACAAGAGATCTGAAAGAAATTCTTCAACCAAAACATAAACAAAACCTGTGCTTAATAGCTAGCCTAAAACCCTATCATAAACAGTTACAAATCATAAAGAGAGAGCCCTCTCTGATCACAGTTTGGCTAGAAACAGTGATCCAAAGATTGGTTAGTGGTTACCCCGGCCGTATTCCCTTGGGAGTCATAGGGAACAACCTGGGTGTTAACACCTATCATGCAAGGCCCTCTTGACTGTAGCAATGGCTGAAGCCGAGTTGCCGGTGATTAGGAGATCATCCACATACAAAACTAAGATAAGAAGAGAATCATGTGTCCTGAGCATGTAAACATTCGGATCAGACTTACATCTTTCAAAGTTTTGTGATAAGGGAAAATAATCCATCTTCACATACCAAGCTCAGGGCCTGCTTAAGGCTGTAGAGATATTTCTTCAGTCTGCAGACCAAAGATGAATCCTGAATGAAACCATGTGGCTGCTCCATGTAGATCTCCTCAGATAGGTCTCCGTGAAGAAAGGCATTCTTCACATCCATCTGATGTACTTCCCACCCCTAGGCAGCCGCAATGGCAAGTGTAAGGCGTATGGAATCCATCTTTGCTATTGGAGCAAAGGTCTCGTCATAATCAATGCCATGCACTTGTTGGAAGCCTTTGGCTACTAGCCTTGCTTTCTGTCTGGTGATTTGCCCATTTGCATCACTCTTGGTCTTGTAGACCCATTTGCATCGGACAAGTTTCCTTCCTGAAGGAAGGGGGACCAGATCCCAGGTCTGTTTCTTGAGGAGGGAGTTAACTCCTCCTCCATGGCGGACTCCCAAGATGGATGCCCAACAACCTCATCATAAGACTTTGGATTAGAAGATGAACCAAATGACAATTCCAGGATGGTGATGGTTCAGTGGCAATGAGGGCAAGAGGAGGCTCAATAAACTTTGAGCTAGTCCTCTACAGATCAGAATTATCCCCCACAAGACCATTTCTAGCAGCTAGGTGGTCTTGTTCATATATCTCACGTAAGCTCCTTGTTCTCTGATTTATAACAAGGGAATATGATTCACTACTGGAAGCCCGATCTGGGCTTGGATGTGGATCATCATATGCATGCACTAGGTTTGTATATGAAGACTCTGTCTCTTCATCTGCATGCTCTACCTCAGCATCTGCATGCTCTGTATCTGCATCTGAGTGTACTGAGTCAACATCTCGGACATGAGGTAGATAAAAGGTGTTTGCATGCGACAATTGAGGTGCATGCGAGAAACTTTCCTCAAATTTGACACTTCGCTCAATGATGAGCTTGTCGTAGAGGAAATTAGGAGCCAGTATCCCTTCACACCATCAGGGTATCCAACAAAGATGCACTCAATGCTCTGTGGATCAAGAGCTTTTCTCTTTTTAGAGGGGATCTTGGCCCATGCTCGGGAGCCGAAAACACGGAAGTGGGTGACTTCTGGTTTAGTGCCGCTCTAAGCCTCAAAGGGGGTCTAATCCTTGATAGACCTATGAGGAGATCTGTTCTGGATGTAGTTAGCACAATTAAGTGCTTTAGCCCATAGCTTATGAGGCAGTGACTTAGCATGCAACATGCAGGAAGCCATCTCTTTGAGAGATTGGTTCTTTCTCTCAGCAACTCCATTCTGCTGCGGAGTGTATGGAACTGTGTATTGCAACTGTATGCCGGATTGAAGGCAAAGGTTCCAAAGTGTTGTGTTAACATATTCCCCCCCATTGTTTGTACGGAGGGCTTTGATCTTTCTCTCTGACTGTGTCTCAACTAGTGCTTTGAAATCTTCAAAGTGCACAAAAACTTCAGATTTGGCCCTGAGAAGATACACCCAAGTATACCGTGAGAAATCATCAATAAATGTAAGCACATACCTTGCTTTGTTGATGGAAGGATGAGGAAAAGGCCCCATGAGATTACTATGGATCTAATCTAGAGGAGAGGATGCTCTGTGAGTCTTGCTGGTGTCAAACTTTTCTCTAGGATGTTTGCCAAGGACACACCCTTCACAAACTCCTTTGGAGAAACTGATATTTGGCAAGCCTTCCACCATCTCATTCTTGCTTAGCTGTTGCATATACCTGTAATTTAAGTGACCAAACCTCTCGTGCCAAAGCCTACTACTATCATTAGCATGTGTAAGTAATAAGGAGGATTCAGATTCAATAAATTCAGAAAATGTATACAGTCTAGCTCCATTGTTTACCTCACCAATTGCAATTTTGGAGCTGCTATGTATGTCATATATGCTCACTGCATTTGGAGTGAATTCCACTCTCTTTTCAGTGCCAGAATGAGTGATATGATAAACTGAAAGAAAGTTTTCCGAAAGTTTTGGAACATGAAGCACATCTTCAAAGCTTCCGTGTAAAAGCTCCACTCTACCTTTTCCGGTGACCTCAATAGGTGAGTCATCTCCCATGAGGATGGGAGGTCCTTTCCATGCATCCAAAGAGGAATGGACTTCCTTTGTAGCAGCCATATGATGTGATGCACCAGAATCTATAATCCATGCATCAGGAGAAGAATTAATTGCAACTAAATCATGAAAATTGTTACCTTTCCCGCGTGGTGGATCCTCAATTTTCTTCTTGGCGTCCTGAGGGATGTGGTCCCCAAGGTTGTGCTTCTGAAGGATTTCTTCCATTTGGTCAATTTGTTTCTTCATGCAAGAGGATTCTGGATGGAATCCTCTTTTACAATAGGTGCATCTATTTCCTTTCTTCCCTTTCTCATTTCTCGAGTCAGAGGAGTCATTGAAGGGCTTGGTGTACCCTTCCTTCTTTGGATGGGAATGTGCTTTTACCTTGTATTTTTGCTATTGATTTTTCTGATTTGAATCAGATCTGTGATTTTTATTGTGGCTGCCATCATGCATAGCTAGTGCATGTGCTTTTGGAGGTTTGATTTTCCCCATGCCAATGAGTTTATCTTGCTAAAAAATAAGGGACTCCATAAATTCTTTGAGAGAAGGCATAGTGTAGGATTTACCTGTTGCGAGCCTTACTGAATGAAATGTAGACACAAAGACGGAGTATTTCGGTCTGAGCTTTGACATAATAGAGAGAACTTGGCGACTCTCGTCCTTGGATTTTTCAATTCCATAACCCTTGAGTTGCAACAATAGATCATTATAATTGGTGAAGAAGTCTTGAATTCTGTCATAGTTCCGTGGATCCAATGACAGCAGCTCCACTTCGAGTAGATGTCCTTTCATCTCATCCTATTTCCTGTAGAGTTCTTCAACCTTTTTCTAAATCTCATTGGGAGTATTGCAGGCAGATAGATGAAACTGCAACTTTGGAGAGATGCACATGCATATGGATCCGTGGGCCTCATCCATATGATTGAGGTACTTGGATTTCTCTATTGCTGAAGTGGGTTCCACTTCTGTAGCCATGGTAATCCTGTATAACCCTTTATGATGAAGGTATCAAGCCATTTGGTCCTTCCATTCGTGATAGTTGTACGGTGTTAGGATCGATGCTTTGGGAAACTCCATTTTTCTGTCGATCTTCGATCTCCAAGCTGTAATACCTGTAAAATAAAGTACTGGTGCACCATGTAAATGTGTTAGAAAACCTGCACAGATGAATCTAGCTAGTAAAGGTTGAACACACAGCTTTGCAGAGCAAAAACACTAAAAGAAAATCGAAAGAACAAAAGAATGATTCATTAGAAAATAGGTTACAATGCTCATGATATAGCATTACTGGGTGAAGATCCCAAGGTAATGCACCATAGTGGTGATCAATGAGAAGACTCAACACGTACAACAAGTTCCGGAGAGAACTATCTAGTTGCGGAGTGAAAGAAGGAGCAAATCAGGGAGTAAATCATGCAGAGGAACTAACCAGTTGCGGAGTTAAAGAAGGAGCAAATCAGGGAGTAAATCATGCAGAAGAACTAACCAGTTGTGGAGTTAAAGAAGGAGAAAATCAAGGAGTAAATCATGCAGAAGGAATCTTGCATGTAGTCTCATGCTCTAACTAAGAGTCTGCATGTAGGTGTGTAGTAGTTCCAACAATTTATTTCCGTATGCGACGACATATCTACATATCTAAATGAGTGGGAGTCTTTTGCAATCAGACTAAATTCAATTCACGGACCATTACTTAATGAATTAGAGAGAATTTTTCAAATGACATTAACAATTCGATAATAGTAAAGTCACAAAAGAACATTTTGGAAGCCATTAATGCTTATGGTATATATTCACAGAATCATGATTTTTTTTTTTTTAAATCTTTCTTCAATCAGAAGAATCGACACATTTGTCATCTTACTTTGATATATTAGTCACTTTATTTTAAGGAGAAGGAAACTCTATGTTAAGATTGAGGAAACTGCTTTTATGCACTTGAATTTAACGGAGTCATTCACATGCCAGGTTAAGCATATTAGCCCAATCTGAAATCTTGGTGGGCCTTAATATTAATAAGTAAGCACTTTCAAGAATATGATATCCTCCTTTCAACCTAGCCTAATGGTTTTATAATGTGGGACCATGGATTCACAAAATTTTGGATTTATAATGTGCTATCAAATCATGAGTGAACATTTGGTAAGTTCTTTATATCCAAAAGAAAGGTCATGCCTTTTGGTATGCCAAATGCTAATATCTCCTTGCTGCATGCTTGCTTGAACACCCCAACTTTGGTACCAGACAATGCCTCTTAGCCAACTCTTATATGAACTTTAGCTTACCCATGTTGACTTGTTTCACTCTGTTATGTGCCTATGTCATGTGGTCATGCCACAACTTGATGCATCATTCTTGTGATTGGTCAATGACGGGACCAAATGCCCCACACACTCGATTTGTTTGATGTCTCATCATGGTGGGTCGTGCAAATGCATGTTGTGCCTTGGCTCTTAGGGTCTTACATCCTCCCCCATCCCAAGTCATTTCCACCCTTACTAATCTTGGTGTAGGGGCTTGTTGAGGCCTCGAAAATCGTTGCCACAACAAAGGGGAAACCACCCGGTCCGGACCTTAGTGCAGCTCCTTTTCCTTTTGGAATAGTGGTTCCGACTGGGGATAATGGGACCAGTTTCCCAAGAATTATAAGTGAACGGGATGGATGAGTGACTTATGACATAAGATGGTAATAAGCAGACAACTAAACTATAAACAAAATGTAATGACTATAATCGGATCCCGGGATTTATCACTTTGCAAAGCGTAGCGTTTGATGATCTGTGCTTTAAGGCAGGCATGTAGATGACTCTAACACTTTAAGCATAGATGTTTAAAACCATTTAAACATTGCTCTGCATAATTAGTTATGCAGAGCGATTAGAGCGAATTACTACACTTAATCATTCATATCATTGATACATGCATGGGTGAAAGAGATAACAAATCATCAAAACATTCAATAGTGAAACGAAATGAAGATTTGCTGTTATATCGCATACATGCATTCAACAATAGCAAAGATAATAACACAGTAATTCATATAATAAGAAAGAACACAGATACAGATAATAGTACCATGTAAGCTGCTCGATCAATCCAGTATATTAATCACTATGTCGCAGTCCTTCCTTCAAATCAGAAAGCATTCAAAACAACAGACAGTCGTGCGCAATTGTGTAAAACAGCCTTCTAATCAAAATTCAGAACCGTTGGTCGAGTTTCACAAAAGAATATAGACTGAAGCACAATAGTGCAAACTTCAGCCTTTTAAGTCTATTACAAAATTTTACGACCCTTTCCAAAACAATGAAAGGGTCTATAAATACTATACTAATCTAAATATCTAAACAACTGAAAAGCTATTAAATTGGCATCAATAAATGTTTGTTCCATCTTTCTTGGCAATCTGGCAGTTGGCGGCAATGCTTCATTCGGTGGGTTCTTTGCCTTTACTCCTTAGCTGACATATCGCCAGCATTGGATCTACTTCTGGTGGAGTGTTGAGACGCGAAGTTAGCTGGGCATCATATGTAGCATCTTGAATGTCGGGGATCAAGCATCCGAGGGCATCTGTTAAACACTTGAGAGCAGACCTTTGAGTATGTGGCTTGATTAGAAAGAGCCAATATGCATCAGAGGTTAAAGTATTTACTCCGGTAATTAACTTCCTCTGTTCCTCCAAGTCATGATAACTTGATTCTTCAAGCATACCTGTTGTTGTTATGCTTCCAGGTGTGCACTTGGAGATCATGTTTGCCAAATAAAGTGTATCATTGACTAGGTCGATCATATTGCTGGCAATTATTTTACACCTGGAAGCCGCCCTTTCTGCTTTCATTACCTGAGTGTTCCATTCCGTGAAGAGGATGTCTTTGTACGCTTCATGGATTCGGGACAAATTTGCCGCTTTCCCTTCGTCAGTGTCTTGCCACTCAATATAATCGGATATGGCTTCTTCGGCCTGATCTAGCTCATTCCTGGCCTTCTCTATTTGCTCACACACTGTTGTAGATATTTCGCATAATGGCTCAGCCTTAGCAAGTTGTTGACATAGAAGTCTGATCTGAGACAGTAATGCGCCATTTATTTGAGTTGCTTCTTCTCTGAAAACTTTCACATTCTGTGTGCTCTTGATACCTTCGAGCTGTGCTGATAGTTGAGCTATTCGCTCATCTTTCGATTTCATCATCAGCTCATTTGATGCTTTCAACTGTGACAATGCTTCCGACAATTCTTTTGCCTTCTGAGTTTCACTTTGGTCTATCCTTTGTCTTTCAATTTGCAGTTGCTGGGTTAACAAATTGTTTTCTTGCTGTTGAGCCAGCAACTGCTCTTCCACCTGTGCTGCCTTGTTTTTCGCTTCAATTACCTCTGCCTGTAATGCATATATTTCATGGTCCTTAGTCTTCAACAGAAGACTTACCTCCGATGCTTTGTCGATAGTTGTTGCAGAATAAGCTCCCGCGAATTGCGACAGCTTTGTTAGATCATCGGAGGGATCCAAATCCTCCTTCCAGACCATATTGCCCGTGACTGTTTGCTCAGGAAAGATAGAAGGTTGATCAAGCCTTCGTCTTTTCTTAGAGCGCTTGATAACGGCTCTATGCTTTGGGCTGTAGAAAATATCCAGGGGAAGAATTTCTTCCACCTGGAGAACAATTTGATCAGAAGGGTCCTTATTGATTATCTCGACATCCTGTGAAATGGGTGGGTCACTGGTTCCTCCTAGAACCTAAGAAGAAGTGGTATCGGGCGCATCGCTTGTTATAGAGGAGCCTTTGTCTTTGGAGCCTTCCTTACCACTGATAATGGAATCGAATTGGTTCCATTGTTTAATCAATTCAGGATCGATGGAGGTTTGCTTATGTTGCTCTGTATGGGGTTTGCTCCGTTCTTTTTCTTGTTCTAACTTCTGCTGTTCTTCAAGTGCTTTTCGTTGTTGCTCCTATTGCGTTTTCCGCTGCTGCTCCTCCAATTCCTTTTTCTGCCTGTCTGCTAGTTCTTTCTTCAGTTTTTCTTCTTCCTTCTTCTTCCTCTGCTCTTCTTCCTTCTTTGCCTTTTGCTGCCTTTCTATCTGCTCCTTTTTCTGCCTCTCTGCTTCCTCTTTTCTCTGCTTCTCAGCCTGCAGCTTCTTCTGCCTTTCCTCCTGTTGTTTATCCTGTTCTTCAGTTGTAACAGGCGGTGGATGTATCTGTTGCCGACCAGGCTCGCTTGAGGAAGACGCTGGGGCTGTGGATAATAAATCTAGAGGCAGAGTTTGCAACCTCTGCTCCCTAAGTTTATTAAACTCTGTCAACGCCTCATCATTGTATTTCATTATTGCAAGCTATTTGGCTTGGCTTATTGTCTCGGTACCTACGAACAGGTCATCAAACAGATCCTCTTGATGATCAACTTTCGTCAATTTTGCTTGTTCTAGGGCAGTGTAGGCAGTTTGCTTTGGATCATAGAGTCTGCTTGGGAGAGTGGCCAGGGATAAAGCTTGGAGTTTTGTCACTTCCTTTTCTGCATGCTTGTAATTAAGGAGAGTAAAAACCCCAATTCTTAAAGGAAAAGAGGGCCAACCTCTCTTCTTCTCCTCTTTGAGAGTTTGTGTAACACTCTCGGCCATAATCTGGTAGCAGATTTCCCGGGCTAACAACTTGTCTAGGATATATAAAGGGAGGACATGTGGCCTAGCCTTACTCCCAAAAACTCTGATATAGGTGAAATACTCCTCCCCGAACCAACTTGCTACGGCTGGTAAGTCAAAAGAAGCTTCATAGGAAATTCTGGAAATGGGTCTGTCATAAATAGAATAGTAAATGGGCACCATGAAACCATTACAAATTTGGTACAAATGGTCCTTGTAAGAGGACTTCCACAATTTCTGATGGTATAAATGAATGGGTGTTGGATCTTGGGTGGTCCATCTCCAACCGAGGACAGGAAACTCAGAATTAAGACACAGGGTATCCATAATGTAAGCAGAATAATAAAATGGTGGGATTTTCCTTTCGGTGACTATAGTTTTGGCTCTAAATTCACGAACAGCTACGACCAACTTATCAGAAAGAATAGTGGCCCAATCCATGATTATAGCATTGATAGCCGCTTCCATTAAGGGAACCATGTCAATATTGATATTAACGGAGTCATGTAATCCCCACAATCTACACATCATAATCCCCGCATAGCAATAGGGAGAAGCCAAAGAAACGTTGGAGTACTTACCCGAACTTTCATGCTTGTGCTTGGCTGGGTTCTGCCTCCAATCTCGGAGGGGTTCGGATGGTGATTCATTTTCTTTTGCGAATTTCTCCACGAAGGCTCTGTTGTAGACTAGCTCCGGTTCAGGCAGATGATACATTCGCCTCAGGTCATCAGGCTTGAATGACCCGAAAATCCTTCCGTCCCTTGTATGGAAAGTTCTATTAGTGATAGGGATTTCTTCAATTGCCCAGCGCACCACATCTGTGTAAGGGAGAACTTGCTCTCTGGCCGCTATTCTGTGTAAAAAGGAGTCGGCCAAGTCTTTGAGCGTTGCATCAGATTTCCTTAGTACATCAACACTAGCTGTTCTCACTGTCACTTTTGGTTGCTCGGCCTCCAACAGATTATATGTGCCCTGCCATGTGGTCCTAGCAAGACCAGTGCACGTAGTGTCCGAGATTAAACCTTTCTTCGAAATTGAAGCAGCTTGACCTGCAACAGGTGTTGTAGTAGAACCAGAACTCCTCTTATTTTTCTTCCCCATCATGTTCATGCTTTTCTCAACAAACGAACTCTACACAAGTGCAAGAGAAATCGTAACACGAGAAATAATGAAGACAAAGCATAATGGGAAAGATATATATCACTTGAAGCGTGGCGATATTAATTTTCAAAAGGTGGCTGCGGATCGAATTACTGGTAAGAGATCGCATATGCATTAATGGTGTTTTTAAGGCCTACTACCCATTAAATGACCTTTACACTGTTATTCAGTTGAATGACCTTCTAACGCGTGCAACAGATATGATAATGCCTTAGACGCAAGTATTCGTTAATCGAAGGGGCAAGGTTATTAAATACGCATGCATTACCTTATCCCTGCATTTAACGGCATTTTGAAATCTGCGCTTTATCAACCGGATTTAAATATAACTTTAAAGCTTAAAGCAATCGCTTTTTGAAAATGTCGATTATCGATGAACAATGTCGCATCGCATGGGGGAAAGAGTTACACTATCGTTCGAAAGCAGCCCTGGCGAACGCCGATTGCGATATCGCATCGGACTAGCATGTGAACAAATTACCAGATGCATATTAAGTGATTTGCCGACTTCCGATAGCGATATCGCATCGCATCGGGGAAAGACCTGAGCGCCTTATAAGAGTGCATAGGATACCACCGACGGCCGATAGCGACATCACATCGGGTCGGGGTTTAAAACTTAAAGCGTTTTCCCACAAGAGGCAGTGCCGATAGCCGATCGCCGATATAGCGTCGCATCGGGGTATAAGATATGTGCTCTTTTTTGTGTATGCATTGAATACCACCGATCACCGATAGCGATATCGCATCGGCAAAGACCGAAGTGCCGTTTAAATGTATCTCTCTTGTCATTGCGATATGCGATCTTGCGATCGCTTTATCGCAATAACAAAAGATTGTTTTATTTTGGAAACATTGTTATTCGAAAAAGGCTTCAATTCACAAACACTTTTGATTATCATACCTTTTCCGAACAAATTCATTAATACCAATTAATTTATTAAAAGGGACCCATTTCATATGTTAATTGTTTGTAAATACAAATGATATGAAATGGGGGGTTGTTGTAGGGCACAACAATTGGCGATTCGTTGGTAGAACCAGTTATCTCTGAAATTAACATAAACACTCAAGCTTTTCATAAATAGAAACTCAATCAGAAGGAGAAATTTCTAATATAACTAGCTATTCATGTGTTCTGACTAAAGTGAACTCCATTTTGTTAACTTCGTCCCATTTAGTTTCAAGAAACCAAATACATAATAAGTTTCAAAAACAAGTCTTTATTGGTTCATAGTGATAAAATAGAAAACTTTCCCACATCAGCTTTTATAATTAACCCCTTTGTCATAGGTATAGCCTCTGTTGCCAGCAAACGTTTATAGTCTCGACAGGGATACCTTTTAACCATAGTATTGTCCACTTTTCCATTCACATAAGAGTGTGATTAACAGAATGAATCCATAAAATATTTTCATATTTTATTTTTCATCTGTTTTTCTTTGTAATAAATAAGATAAAAAGCCACTGTCCTGGTTTGGTAGCCAGTTTATGACAATGCCATTCACTGGTAATAATTTAACTGATCAAGCTGGCTCGTGATGAGACCCCTTGTCTTGAAATTTCAAGCCATTACCCTGTTTTGGTAGGCAGTATTGGTAATGTCAGTTAACCTATTTCCCTATGAACATGGTAAGTAGGCTTATGATAAGACCTCTTATCTTTAATCTTTTATATTTTAGAATTACACTCTGAGTAATCATAACCTTTAGTGAATGGGGTGAACAATTTTCTCCTTAAGAGTAGGTGGATGACAGGTGAAGAGTTGAAGATACTGAAAATGGGTTAGCCTCTATCTTTTAACAGATAACCTTTGGAGACTAGTTTTGGAAACAGAAAATGATTCAGAACTCTTACATCTTGAGAGGAGTCTTCAAAATTTAGATTATAGTTTCAGAACACAAGGATATCTAATTTCCTAGAAACTATTTCTTTTGATTGAGGGTTCTATTATCTAAAAACAAATATTTATATTATTTTTGTGAGACAGCTTCGTCAAACACAACAAAAGGTCAATGGAGATACTCTACAATTTTATTTCCTACCAATCCTACAAACTACGTAAATCTACAAAAGGAGAAGGGGTTACCTTCTCAATTAAAGAATTTCTTCAGGATCAGGCCATTGACGGGGAGAGAATCTCTAAACCCTGATAAGTCTTGCAATATAAAAGTTGAATGGCCTATCTTTTCACAGATCTGAAATGGTCCAAGCCACATTTTCTGAAATTTGGTATGCTTACCTTTATCTTCATGGGCCTTGTCCCATTTGAGAACTAAGTCACCAACTTGAAGTTGTTTGGAACCGGATGATGCTGAGTCGAAGGATGCTTTGATGATTTGTTGATGTTTGGCATGAGTGATTCTGGCTTTTTCCCTCTCTTCTTCTAATTTGAGAATTTGGTCATGTCTAAGTTGGATAGAAGAAGACAGAGTCTCTTGAATGAACTGCACTAGGGCTAAAGATGGGAGAACAAGATTTGTAGGCAACACGGCTTCTTTTCCATATACCAAATTGAAAGGAGAGGTCCCTATAGAAGCCTTTTGTGTTATTCTATCAGCCCATAATGCAAAGACCAAAAATTTATGCCAGTTTCTATGATTCTGTTCAACAGTTCGCTTAATGATTTTGATGAGATTCTTATTAGTAGATTCGACTAAACCGTTTCCCTGGGGATAATAATTGGAAGAATATTTCAGTTTAAACCCCCTTTTAATAGCAAAATCATACATAGCGTTTCCTGAGAAATAGGAAGCATTATCAAAAACAAGAGCGTTTGGAACACCAAACCTGGTAATGATGAACTGATCAATGAACTCGATGATTGCCTCTGTGTTTGCCGCCTTCAAAGGAATACCCTCTACCCATTTAGTAAAATAATCAGTAGCGGTAAGGATATACCTATGTTGTTTGGAAGATGGTGGAGTAATTTCCCCGATGATATCTAATCCCCATTGTTCGAATGGTTGTTCAATGTTGACAGGTTGCAGAGGGAAAGCTGATTTTCGTTGTCTTCCACCAGATGTTTGGCAATTAAGGCATTTTCTTACGTGCTCATGACAATCTCTAAATAGAGTAGGCCAATAATATCCAGCATGAATAATCTTGTGAGCTGTTGTGTCAGCTCCAAAATGTCCCCCAGCTGGTCCATCATGTAGCTCCTGCAAAACCTTTTGGGCTTCAGGTTTCTCAAGACATCTTAACAGGATAGAATCATAATTTTGTTTGAACAACAGATCATCAATGAGAGTGAAATTCTTAGCTTTTAACCTAATGGACCTTTTATTTTTGTAAGATAAATTTGGAGGAGCATAACCGTTCTTCAAATAAAATATCAAATCAGCATATTGAGATTCAGAATCAGTGACACTTATCTGATTGATGGATTCAATCTGATCCTCATCGCTTGATTCATGAATATTTGATGCTCCTGCCAATATCCTGCAAAAACCTTGGCCCCTAACAATCTTTGCTGGCTTTATTTCTAAGTCATACTCTTGAAGCGCTGTAACCCAATTGGCTCTTTTTTCACCCAATTCTTTCTGAATTAATAGTTGTCTTACCGCTGGGAAAGGAACTATAACTTTTGTGTGGGTTTTCAAAAGGAAGGGTCTATAATGTTTGACTGCTTTGAATACAGCAAAGGCTTGTTTCTCCACATCAGAATAATTCAATTCGGCACCTTGAAGATTTGAACTAAAAAATGATATGGGTGCTTCTAAGTTGTTATCATTCAGTTGTGTGAGTACTGCGACATATGAAGTGTTGGATGCAATAGTATATAGTGTAAAATGATTAGAAAAATTTGGAGTATTCAAGGCTGGGGCATTGATTATTGACTGTTTGATAACATCAAAAGCTTGCTTTTATTCCGATCCCCATTTGAAGACTGAATTCTTCTTGATCATTGTCTGAAGTGGTAATACAATCTGCGAAAAATCTGGAACAAATCGTTTGACAAAATTAATCTGACCCAAAAATGACTGCATTGATTTTTTGTTATGTGGGAAAGGGATTTCAGAAATTTCATTAATCCGATCAGGATCAATATAAATACCATCTTTGGATACTATAAATCCTAAGAGTTTTCCTTGGTCTAGTGCAAAGAAGGACTTTTTTGGGTTTAGAGAAATACCATATCTTTTGCATCGCTGAAAGATCTGATTTAAGTCGTGCAAATGATTATCTCTCTTCTTAGAATACACAGTAATATCGTCTAGATAGACGACTACTGATCGATTAATTAACCCTCTGAAGGCCATGTCCATAGCTCTCTGAAATGTTGCTCCGGCATTTATAAGACCAAAAGGCATTTTCTGATATGCATAGGTTCCCCATTTTGTTCTGAATGTAGTTTTAAGCTGGTCATCAGGATGTACCAGAACTTGATTGTATCCTGAAAAACCGTCTAAAAAAGACATCAATTCAGAACCTGCCACCGATTGGAGAATTTGCTCCATAGTAGGCAATGGGAAGTTGTCTTTTAAGCTCGCTTTGTTCAAATTCCTGAAATCAATACAGATTCGAATGTCGCCATTTTTCTTTCTGACTGGCACCATATTAGAGACCCAGTTTGAATGTCGGACTGGAAAAATAATTTTGGCTTTCAAAAGCTTATTAAGCTCCGACTTAATCTGGCTCTCCAAATTTGGGTGTATTTTTCTTAATTTTTGCTGAACTGGTTTTTTATCAGGAAGCATAGGAATGGTATGCTGGATAATAGATGTATCATATGTCTTTAAGTCATCATATTTCCAAGCAAAAACCTGTTTGTTTTTTCTTAACAATTTAATAAATGCTTCCTTTTCATTCTGAGATAGTCCTGTTCCTAAATTGATGTTTTGAGGAGACTCTTTAGTTCCTAGATTTATCAATTCAAACCTAAGGGTAGAACTTTGAAGCTTTGTGTTAATTACAGGTTTAAACCTGTCTTTGATATCATAAAGATCTTCTAATTTTACCACTGGTTTAGGGATCGAATTTTCTTTGAGCACTTCTTTCATCTGGGAATCATGATCATCTTCCTCAATAACTTGCTTATCATAAGAATTCTCAGAAGTTAAAAATTGAAAAATATCATCATCATGATTAAATACTCTCCAATTAGTGATATTGTCAGGAATTGAGGGTCTGAAAAGTAATTCTACAGAAAATCTATCAAGGCTGTAGTCTTCAGAAGGTAGAAGCTTTGAAGCTACATTGGCTAGTAAATCTGCGGCTGAATTTTGAGATCGAGGTATAGAAGAAATGTTGAATGCCAAAAAGTGTGAGGTAAGCTCTTGAACGAGCGATTGGTAATGTTTAAGGTGAGTCGAAAGGCAATGAATTGCATTTCTAACCTGTTTGACAATGATTTCCGAATCGTCGAATACCTTTAGATATCGTACCTCCAGGCCGATTGCTTTGTATAATCCTTGGATTAAAGCTTCATATTCGGTTGTATTATTAGTGCACTCAAACTCTAACCTACAAGACAGCATTGTATTTTCTCCTTGCGGACTAACCAAAATGCAACCTGCTCCTGAGCCTTCGCTGGACTTAGAGCCATCAAAATATAAAGACCAAAATAAAGGAATATTAACAAAAGTATCTACAATTTTCTCAGCATCATTAAAACACCTGGACCTATCAGTTTGTGAAAAATTTTCTATTTGAGATGTAAAATGATTGACTGAAAAAGGAGATGGTTGGGCAACAAAGTTGCCAAAGAATGATTGTGCTGAATAGTTCCCCAAGATGTTATTATTGAATGCCATAGGTTGGTTTTCTTGCTCGAATTCAGTAACTGTGTGGGTCATATGCTTCTCACGATCGATCCTTATTTGATTTGGCTTTCCCTTGTAGGGAAGCCACATATGTGACCAATCTGTGGAAATATACCCATGTAGTTTTTCGGACCAATCTCTGCTTAAAATCAAACCATAAAATTCAGGTATGTCAGCGATTAGGATGTCAATCCTTTGAACAATTCTGGGGTCGGCTGACAACCTGATGGTTACATAATTAATTTCTCCCACAACCTGCACTTTAGTTCTATCCAACTGTACAATATGAATGGCAGACTTCTGGGGTTCAATGTTCAGCTTAGAGCAAACTGAAGCTGGCATTATATTAGATGAGGCCCCTGAATCTATTAAACAATTGTGTAGGTTTCTATTATAAATCTCATAAGTGAGCAGGAAGGGTGGAGTGTGAGAATTTGATTTATCTCCGATTAAGACTGAATCGGTAATTTCAACCATACCTGCGGGAGGTTGGCCTTGATCGTTGGCAGCTCTTGTACTGGGAAGGGGAGTAGAGGGAACAACATTTAATTCTTTGAGAAGTAGCTTTTGCTGATGTTTCAGTTTACTAAGTTCAAACATGGTTATATTTGCCTTGGTTTTCTTCATATCATCAACAATGTTATACTCCATTGAATCAGATACCACTAGAGTCTTGGATGTTGAAGGAGAACTAGAAGTTGAAGGCTGGTTTTGAGGAACTACCACAGGTGACTTTTTTGGGGGAACTTTTTCCTTTGCTGTAGTAGCGCCTGCGCTCCTCTTCTTTGAAGTTGCCTGGGCGGGTTCAGGAGTGCTTTTACTTCTTGTAGTAACCAGAAAGGCTTCTTCTTCATTCTCCATATCAGAGTTTGGGAGTATAAAATCCCACATTCCGTGGCATTCAGCTACTTCTTCTTCATCATCGGTCTGTGAAGGTGTTTCCTCTTCCTCTTCTTCTTGGTCCGAATCAGCGTTAGATATAACATTAGGTGGCTTTGATTCAGTTCTCTTAAAAGTCCTAAATGGTCTTTTGCTTGAAGTTTCGGCCACCTGCTTTTTAATCTCAACCATTTCATTAGACAATGTTTTAAGGACCTTTTGTAAACCTTCCATGTCATATGGGTCCTTCGGGGTTTTCTTCTTGGAATCTTCTTTAAACGAGACTTTTTTAGCTTTTCTATCTTCTAGAGCAGCTTTCTTTTCAAGAGCATTGATGCGCTTTTCAACGGCAAGTGCTTCTTTCATATTTTCAGCTAACGTAGGTTTGCCAGCCCTGTCAACAAAGATAGCTATGTTGGCAGGTAGGGCAGTGATGTACCATTCGCTTCGGATTTGTTCACTTGGTTTAGAAGCGGTAGGGATTTTATTCAGTAGTTTATTAAATCTGGCATTAAACTCCTTTATTGGTTCCCTGTGCTCTATTCTCAAATTGGAGAGGTCATTTATTAAAGTTGCTAAGGACCTATCATCTCCATATTTGGTGAGAAACTGCTCTTGGCATGTATTCCAACTGGTAATCGAACCAGACGGTAAGGAAAAATACCAGGATCCTGCTGATCCTTGTAAAGTGTAAGGGAAAAGTCTTACTACGACATCTTGCTCTGTCACTCCTTTTAGGTTAACTGCTAACATGAAGTTGTTGATGTGTTCTTCAGCCTGGATCCCATCATCTGGATTGAATTTAGGCAGCCATTTTTCGGGGTCATTGGGTAGATCATGCAATGGTCCAGGCATGTTGACTGCTCCTGGCCTAGTCCATGGATCTGCCATTATAATGGCAACAGTGGTTGGGACTACTGCTGGGATTCCGGATGTGTTGGAAAGGGTTGAAGATGAGGAGTGAATAGATTGGGATATTGAGGCTTCTGTTCCCTGGTGAACAACAATATGTAATGGAGGAGTGGGTGGTTGACTTTGCAGATGAGGAGATGAAATGGAGGATGTGGAAGAAAAATCCCCAGTATCAGATCCTTCAGTATTTTTCTTTGACTTTTTCCTTTTGGGTAAAGGAAACTCAGTGGGTTCAATACCAAGTTTTTCGCTCTGAAGTCTGGTAAGAGGATGAGTGAGGTTGAACTGCGAAGTCGCACTGCTTTCTGATATCTCAGATTTCCGTGGTGAGATCGAGAAGCCCTGAAGTTTATGGATTAGAGACTGGACTTCAGGAGATTCAAGACTTAGCTGTTCTGGGATATGATGGGATTGAGCAGTGGTGGTAGATTCCTCTTCTTCTTGGTTATGGGCTGGCGAACCAACATGTAATTGAGAAGAACGAGGAGATTTGGAGGGAGAATTACTCTTAGAATGACTTGCCGATTTGGGTCGGCTTGCCATTCACAATTAAGGCCCTCCTTCTAGCGCCAATTTTGTTGAGGCCTCGAAAATCGCTGCCACAACAAAGGGGAAACCACCCGGTCCGGACCTTAGTGCAGCTCCTTTTCCGTTTGGAATAGTGGTTCCGACTGGGGATAATGGGACCAGTTTCCCAAGAATTATAAGTGAACGGGATGGATGAGTGACTTATGACATAAGATGGTAATAAGCGGACAGCTAAACTATAAACAAAATGTAATGACTATAATCGGATCCCGGGATTTATCAATTTGCAAAGCGTAGCGTTTGATGATCTGTGCTTTAAGGCAGGCATGTAGATGACTCTAACACTTTAAGCATAGATGTTTAAAACCATTTAAACATTGCTCTGCATAATTAGTTATGCAGAGCGATTAGAGCGAATTACTACACTTAATCATTCATATCATTGATACATGCATGGGTGAAAGAGATAACAAATCATCAAAACATTCAATAGTGAAACGAAATGAAGATTTGCTGTTATATCGCATACATGCATTCAACAATAGCAAAGATAATAACACAGTAATTCATATAATAAGAAAGAACACAGATACAGATAATAGTACCATGTAAGCTGCTCGATCAATCCAGTATATTAATCACTATGTCGCAGTCCTTCCTTCAAATTAGAAAGCATTCCAAACAACAGACAGTCGTGCGCAATTGTGTAAAACAGCCTTCTAATCAAAATTTAGAACCGTTGGTCGAGTTTCACAAAAGAATATAGACTGAAGCACAATAGTGCAAACTTCAGCCTTTTAAGTCTATTACAAAATTTTACGACCCTTTCCAAAACAATGAAAGGGTCTATAAATACTATACTAATCTAAATATCTAAACAACTGAAAAGCTATTAAATTGGCATCAATAAATGTTTGTTCCATCTTTCTTGGCAATCTGGCAGTTGGCGGCAATGCTTCATTCGGTGGGTTCTTTGCCTTTACTCCTTAGCTGACATATCGTCAGCATTGGATCTACTTCTGGTGGAGTGTTGAGACGCGAAGTTAGTTGGGCATCATATGTAGCATCTTGAATGTCGGGGATCAAGCATCCGAGGGCATCTGTTAAACACTTGAGAGCAGACCTTTGAGTATGTGGCTTGATTAGAAAGAGCCAATATGCATCAGAGGTTAAAGTATTTACTCCGGTAATTAACTTCCTCTGTTCCTCCAAGTCATGATAACTTGATTCTTCAAGCATACCTGCTGTTGTTATGCTTCCAGGTGTGCACTTGGAGATCATGTTTGCCAAATAAAGTGTATCATTGACTAGGTCGATCATATTGCTGGCAATTATTTTACACCTGGAAGCCGCCCTTTCTGCTTTCATTACCTGAGTGTTCCATTCCGTGAAGAGGATGTCTTTGTACGCTTCATGGATTCGGGACAAATTCACCGCTTTCCCTTCGTCAGTGTCTTGCCACTCAATATAATCGGATATGGCTTCTTCGGCCTGATCTAGCTCATTCCTGGCCTTCTCTATTTGCTCACACACTGTTGTAGATATTTCGCATAATGGCTCAGCCTTAGCAAGTTGTTGACATAGAAGTCTGATCTGAGACAGTAATGCGCCATTTATTTGAGTTGCTTCTGCTCTGAAAACTTTCACATTCTGTGTGCTCTTGATACCTTCGAGCTGTGCTGATAGTTGAGCTATTCGCTCATCTTTCGATTTCATCATCAGCTCATTTGATGCTTTCAACTGTGACAATGCTTCCGACAATTCTTTTGCCTTCTGAGTTTCACTTTGGTCTATCCTTTGTCTTTCAATTTGCAGTTGCTGGGTTAACAAATTGTTTTCTTGCTGTTGAGCCAGCAACTGCTCTTCCACCTGTGCTGCTTTGTTTTTCGCTTCAATTACCTCTGCCTGTAATGCATATATTTCATGGTCCTTAGTCTTCAACAGAAGACTTACCTCCGATGCTTTGTCGATAGTTGCTGCAGAATAAGCTCCCGCGAATTGCGACAACTTTGTTAGATCATCGGAGGGATCCAAATCCTCCTTCCAGACCATATTTCCCGTGACTGTTTGCTCAGGAAAGATAGAAGGTTGATCAAGCCTTTGTCTTTTCTTAGAGAGCTTGATAACGGCTCTATGCTTTGGGCTGTAGAAAATATCCAGGGGAGGAATTTCTTCCACCTGGAGAACAATTTGATCGGAAGGGTCCTTATTGATTATCCCGACATCCTGTGAAATGGGTGGGTCGCTGGTTCCTCCTAGAACCTGAGAAGAAGTGGTATCGGGCGCATCGCTTGTTATAGAGGAGCCTTTGTCTTTGGAGCCTTCCTTACCACTGATAATGGAATCGAATTGGTTCCATTGTTTAATCAATTCAGGATCGATGGAGGTTTGCTTATGTTGCTCTGTATGGGCTTTGCTCCGTTCTTTTTCTTGTTCTAACTTCTGCTGTTCTTCAAGTGCTTTTCGCTGTTGCTCCTCTTGCGTTTTCCGCTGCTGCTCCTCCAATTCCTTTTTCTGCCTGTCTGCTAGTTCTTTCTTCAGTTTTTCTTCTTCCTTCTTCTTCCTCTGCTCTTCTTCCTTCTTTGCCTTTTGCTGCCTTTCTATCTGCTCCTTTTTCTGCCTCTCTGCTTGCTCTTTTCTCTGCTTCTCAGCCTGAAGCTTCTTCTGCCTTTCCTCCTGTTGTTTATCCTGTTCTTCAGTTGTAACAGGCGGTGGATGTATCTGTTGCCGACCAGGCTCGCTTGAGGAAGACGCTGGGGCTGTGGATAATAAATCTAGAGGCAGAGTTTGCAACCTCTGCTCCCTAAGTTTATTAAACTCTGTCAACGCCTCATCATTGTATTTCATTATTGCAAGCTGTTTGGCTTGGCTTATTGTCTCGGTACCTACGAACAGGTCATCAAACAGATCCTCTTGATGATCAACTTTCGTCAATTTTGCTTGTTCTAGGGCAGTGTAGGCAGTTTGCTTTGGATCATAGAGTCTGCTTGGGAGAGTGGCCAGGGATAAAGCTTGGAGTTTTGTCGCTTCCTTTTCTGCATGCTTGTAATTAAGGAGAGTAAAAACCCCAATTCTTAAAGGAAAAGAGGGCCAACCTCCCTTCTTCTCCTCTTTGAGAGTTTGTGTAACACTCTCGGCCATAATCTGGTAGCAGATTTCCCGGGCTAACAGCTTGTCTGGGATATATAAAGGGAGGACATGTGGCCTAGCCTTACTCCCAAAAACTCTGATATAGGTGAAATACTCCTCCCCGAACCAACTTGCTACGGCTGGTAAGTCAAAAGAAGCTTCATAGGAAATTCTGGAAATGGGTCTGTCATAAATAGAATAGTAAATGGGCACCATGAAACCATTACAAATTTGGTACAAATGGTCCTTGTAAGAGGACTTCCACAATTTCTGATGGTATAAATGAATGGGTGTTGGATCTTGGGTGGTCCATCTCCAACCGAGGACAGGAAACTCAGAATTAAGACAAAGGGTATCCATAATGTAAGCAGAATAATAAAATGGCGGGATTTTCCTTTCGGTGACTATAGTTTTGGCTCTAAATTCACGAACAGCTACGACCAACTTATCAGAAAGAATAGTGGCCCAATCCATGATTATAGCATTGATAGCCGCTTCCATTAAGGGAACCATGTCAATATTGATATTAACGGAGTCATGTAATCCCCACAATCTACACATCATAATCCCCGCATAGCAATAGGGAGAAGCCAAAGAAACGTTGGAGTACTTACCCGAACTTTCATGCTTGTGCTTGGCTGGATTCTGCCTCCAATCTCGGAGGGGTTCGGATGGTGATTCATTTTCTTTTGCAAATTTCTCCACGAAGGCTCTGTTGTAGACTAGCTCCGGTTCAGGCAGATGATACATTCGCCTCAGGTCATCAGGCTTGAATGACCCGAAAATCCTTCCGTCCCTTGTATGGAAAGTTCTATCAGTGATAGGGATTTCTTCAATTGCCCAGCGCACCACATCTGTGTAAGGGAGAACTTGCTCTCTGGCCGCTATTCTGTGTAAAAAGGAGTCGGCCAAGTCTTTGAGCGTTGCATCAGATTTCCTTAGTACATCAACACTAGCTGTTCTCACTGTCACTTTTGGTTGCTCGGCCTCCAACAGATTATATGTGCCCTGCCATGTGGTCCTAGCAAGACCAGTGCACGTAGTGTCCGAGATTAAACCTTTCTTCGAAATTGAAGTAGCTTGACCTGCAACAGGTGTTGTAGTAGAACCAGAACTCCTCTTATTTTTCTTCCCCATCATGTTCAGGCTTTTCTCAACAAACGAACTCTACACAAGTGCAAGAGAAATCGTAACACGAGAAATAATGAAGACAAAGCATAATGGGAAAGATATATATCACTTGAAGTGTGGCGATATTAATTTTCAAAAGGTGGCTGCGGATCGAATTACTGGTAAGAGATCGCATATGCATTAATGGTGTTTTTAAGGCCTACTACCCATTAAATGACCTTTACACTGTTATTCAGTTGAATGACCTTCTAACGCGTGCAACAGATATGATAATGCCTTAGACGCAAGTATTCGTTAATCGAAGGGGCAAGGTTATTAAATACGCATGCATTACCTTATCCCTGCATTTAACGGCATTTTGAAATCTGCGCTTTATCAACCGGATTTAAATATAACTTTAAATCTTAAAGCAATCTCTTTTTGAAAATGCCGATTATCGATGAACAATGTCGCATCGCATGGGGGAAAGAGTTACACTATCGTTCGAAAGCAGCCCTGGAGAACGCCGATTGCGATATCGCATCGGACTAGCATGTGAACAAATTACCAGATGCATATTAAGTGATTTGCCGACTTCTGATAGCGATATCGCATCGCATCGGGGAAAGACCTGAGCGCCTTATAAGAGTGCATAGGATACCGCCGACGGCCGATAGCGACATCACATCGGGTCGGGGTTTAAAACTTAAAGCGTTTTCCCACAAGAGGCAGTGCCGATAGCCGATCGCCGATATAGCGTCACATCGGGGTATAAGATATGTGCTCTTTTTTGTGTATGCATTGAATACCGCCGATCACCGATAGCGATATCTCATCGGCAAAGACCGAAGTGCCGTTTAAATGTATCTCTCTTGTCATTGCGATATGCGATCTTGCGATCGCTTTATCGCAATAACAAAAGATTGTTTTATTTTGGAAACATTGTTATTCGAAAAAGGCTTCAATTCACAAACACTTTTGATTATCATACCTTTTCCGAACAAATTCATTAATACCAATTAATTTATTAAAAGGGACCCATTTCATATGTTAATTGTTTGTAAATACAGATGATATGAAATGGGGGGTTGTTGTAGGGCACAACAGGGCTCTATGATGCTTCTACTTGAACTCAAAAATGTTGTACCCCCCTCTCTAAATGACTTCTTAGACTACCAACCATTTTCTCAGTCAAAGGCATCCTTCCATCAAGCAAAATACTCTTGTTGTTGGATGTTCCCAATACCTAAGATCCCATCTACCAAGATCTCATCAACCTTCATTTCAATTCGACCATTAATCAATGTGGGTGCACACACTGGATTGACCCTGCTCTAGTCATTCATGCCTACTCAACATGGCTTGAGCTGACTGATATGGAAGATAGGATCATGATCCTTCAAGTGAAACAATAGTTGTAATATGTAAGTGACATCTCTAATCCTATCAAGCACCTTAAATCGGCCCTTAAACCTCCACACTAGCAATGAATACATCCCACTCAGCAACTGTGAACTTTTCTAAGCCTGATGAAGATCAAATCTCCTACACTAAACTTTGCATCACATCTCTCATGACTTTCACATTGCTTCATCGTATCAGCTGCACTAGTCAAAATAACTCAATCCAACTCCAACATGTCTTACTAACTCTTCATGAATCCCAAGGTTGATGGAATCCTCTAGTAGTAGCCCCGCATCACCAAGTGTGGCATGATAGGTTGATGACCATTTTCCAACTCAAAAGGAATACAATCTGTTGTTGAACTCTTCTGCAAGTTATAACTAAATTGTGTTGCATCCAACAAACCCAGCCAATTCATATGATCATCTTGCACATAATATCTCAAGTAGCCTTCTAGTAATCTATTAATGTATTGCGTATGCATGTTCATTTGTGGATGAAAGCTAGATCTCTATAGCAACTTCATAATGATAATTATGAACAAAGATATCCAAAACTTCCTAGACCTCATATTCCTCTTTAACACAATGCTTAATGAAAGACCCCAATACTTCACTACATTCCTGAAAAACATTTGTGCTACCTCCTCTTCACCACAAGGAATCTTCATTGCAGTGAAGACAACATACTTGGAAAAATGATCAGCCATGACCATGATCATGTTGTACCCATGTGCTACCAAAAGCAATGTGATGAAGTTCATCAGGACACTCACCCATGGTCTCTCCAAAATTGGTAAGGGACGCAGTAGACCTACTTGGAATTTAGTGTCAAGATTTTCTTTCTAACAAAAAATACAATTCTAGATGTACTCCTCAACATCTGGCCCCATATTCTCCCAAACGTATCTTGTCTCCAACAACGTTAGTGTTCAACATTGTCCTAGGTAGCCAATCCAAGGTGAGTCATGACATTCTTTCGAGAGATCCTTGTGGAGACTACTTGACTTGGGCACATAGATGCACTCACCAAAATGCAAGAGTCTATCACGAATATAAAACTTCCTCACCTTTCCTTCCTTCACCTACTTGATGATGCTATGCACAATGGGATCGTGTAAAATCAAACTGCACATCTCCAAAATCATAATCTGACTTCCATTTGATGCAAGAAACTGCTCCTCCTTAAGTGCAACAAAAGGTGTCTTCCTACTCAAGGAATCAACAATGGCTTTGAGATGTCTTAGGTTATAATCAATGGACATGTTTCAACCTCTATCAAGAAATCCTACCAATATTCCTACTTAGTGGACAAATTGGGTTGAATTGTAAGCAACTCGTTGCAATGTTGTCTATCTTGACCACAAATAGCCCACCCAAAAAGTAATGCCTCCATACCTACAAAATTGCACCACTGCGATAATATCTTTCCCATGAAACATGAATCTCCTCTCTTGATCCTCTAAATTCTTTCTCTCAAAAGTTATGGGGTTCCCTTATTATGTCAACACTCCTCCAATAGAAAAGTTTGATGTATTTGTCTTCACCTTGAATGGTTGCTCAAAGTCTAACAACTTCGATTATAAACAATCATATATTTAAGATCCTCAAATGACAACTTGCTCTTATCTGTCCATCTCCATTTTCTCTCTTTTAGCAAGTCATATGTGGTGTAGTAATCTTGGAGTATCTGTAACAACCCAAAGTCGTATACGCAATGGAAAACTTTAAAATACTTCAAAGATGTAAATGTCCACTGTAAGACATGTAACTATATATTGAATATTGTATATTGAATTGATGTAAGATATGAGATGATTACAAATGAGAATGACGGTCTGCTTATATACCTTAGGCAGGTGCCCTCTCATGAATGGTCATGCCTCTTCATTATTAACTAACTAACCATTTGTTAATTAATTATTAATTATTATTATTATATTTATATTTATATTTATTACTTTTATATTAATTATATTCATAACATTATCTCTCTCTTTAAGAAGGTTTGTCCTCAAAGCTTAGTGAGAATATCTTATTGTCTCTAAACTTTCATCGTCGTTGATATAATATGATATGATGCTTTGAGTGATAGACAAAATTTTCGTACAGAGACTGGATCCGGCCATCCTAGATTAATCTTCTGTGGAATCTTCTGATCTCTGGAAATTTGTGACGAATAGTTATTGTAGGAATGGATTTTGAAAACTTCAGTGTTCTTAGGAACATAAATTTGTCGTTTATGTTTTGAGTGATATTGGTATGTAGATTTATTGGAAAGTTTGCTCTTGTGATTTAGATGTCAATACATAGTTCTTTTGGTTGGACTTTCCCTTATCACGTTAGTGGTTGTTTCTTGATTTCCTTTAGGTGCATTTGTTGTTGAGTTGGCTATTGAATCATCATTTGGAATGTCTTTCATTTGAACTACAACTTCTGCATGTGTCTTCACTTCAATAGATTTATTCTCTACTTGAGTTACGATTTTGACTAGATCAGTATTTGTTCCTTTATCTCCAACTTGGATTGAAATGACCAGAGACTTCAATAGTACTTCTTGAAGTTGTTCTAACTTGTCATTTAGCGATTTCTTGTCACTTTTAAGCTTATTTATTTTTGTAAGTAAGGCTTGGTTATGATTCCTTAGACGTGAAATCTCGTCTTTTTTTGAATCGTTGACTTTGTCCTTAGTATCTTTCTCTTTATCTTTTAAGTTTTTTATTTGCTCTAATATTTTCGATTAAGGGTTTTTAGGAGTTGATATGTAATCAGATGAAAGGCATCTATCAGGTTCAAAAGGACAATTCAAAACTCCTTCATAAGCAATAAATTAGAGTTGTCAATTTCAATATTTTACCATCAATCGCTCTATAGACATTGAAAATATGTCCAGTGATATAATGTCTAGAGCATTCTTAAGCACATATGTAGATGTCAAGTATGACATAGGATCATGTTGAGGCCTCGAAAATCGTTGCAACAACATTGGGGAAACCACCCGATCCGGACCTTGATACAGCTCCTTTTCCGTTTGGAATAGTGGCTCCGACTGGGGATAATGGGACCAGTTTCCCAAAAATTATAGGTAAACGGGATGGATGAATGACTTATAGAATATGCTGGTGATAAGCGAATGACTAAAACTATCAGCAAAATATAATAACTATAATCTATCTCGGGGACTTATGGATTTCTAAAGCGTAGCGTTTGATGATCTGTGCTTTAAGACAGGCATATAGATGACTCCATCTCTAAAACATAGATATTAAATCATTCAAGACTGCTGTGCATAAATAGTTACGCAAAGCGATAACAGTGAAATTACCACACTTTATCATTTATATCATTGTTACATGCATGATTAAAGGAAAAGGCATATCGCAAAACATCCAATAGTGGAATGAGGTAGAGATTTGTTGTTACAGCACATACATATATTCAACAATAGCAAGAATAATTACACAACAATTCATATAAAAGGAATGAATACAGACGCAGATAAAAGTACCATATAAGCTGCTTAGCACTCCCATATATCAATCGCTATGTCGCAGTTCTTCCTTCGACTCAGAAAACATCCCCAACAAAAGACAGTAGTGCGCAATTTGCATAAAGAAACTTCCTTGTCAAATTAAGAACGATTGGTCGAGTTTCATAAAAGAATATAGGCTGAAGCACAGTAGTGCAAACTTCAGTCTTTAAGTCTATTACAAAATTTTACGACCCTTTCCAAAACAATGAAAGGGTCTATAAATACTAAGCTAATCTAAATATCTAATAAACAGAAATCCTACATAATTGGCATCAATAAATATTGATCCTATTTCCTGGAGTGATCTGGCAATCGGCGGCAATGATTCATCAGGTAGGATCTTTGCCTTTAAACCTGAGCTGACTTATCGCTAGCATTGGCTCTACTTCAAGCGGTTTGTTGAGGCGCAAACTGAGCTGAGCAGCGTATGTGGCATCTTGAATATCGGGAATTATACACCCGAGTGCATCAGTTAAACACTTGAGGGCAGACCTTTGTGTGTGTGGCTTGATCAGAAAGAGCCAATATGCATCGAAAGTCAAAGTGTTAACCCCAGCGATTAATCTCCCCTTCTCCTCTAAGTCAGGATAACTTGTTTGCTCGATCATATTTGCTGTTGCTATGCTTCCAGGTGTACACTGGGAAATCATGTTTGCCAAGTAGAGGGTGTTGTTGATCAGATCAATCATATTGTTGGCAGTTAATTTACATCTTGAAGCCGCCCTTTCTGCTTTCATCACTTGAGTGTGCCATTCTGTAAAGAGTATGTCCTTGTATGTTTCTTGGATTCTAGGCAAATTCGCTGCTTTTCCCACATCAGAATCTTGCCAATCAAGATATCCGATTATGGTTTCTTCAGCTTGGTCTAACTCATTCCTGGCCTTCTCTACCTGCTGACATACTGATGTAGTTAGCTCGCATAATGGTTCTGCCTCAGTGAGTTGATTACATAGGAGCCTAATCTGTGATATTAACGCACTGTTTATTTGCGATGCCTCTGCTCTGAAATCCTCCACTTTTTGGGTGCCCTTTATGACTTCGAGCCATGATGATAATTGAGCTATTTGCTCGTCCTTTGTTTTCATCATCAGCTCATTTGTTGTTCTCAACTGTGCCAATGCCTCCGATAATTCTTTTTGTTTCTGGATCGCGCTTTGGTCGATCCTCTGCCTTTCTTCCTGCAATTGCTGGGTTAATTGATCATTCATTTGCTGTTGTACCAGCAACTGCTCCTCTGCTTGCGCTGCCTTCTGCTTTGTCTCGGTCAATTCTGCCTGTAGTGCAAAAATTTCTTGGTCCTTAGTCTTTAGTAGAAGACTTACCTCTGATGCCTTGTCAATAGTCGCTGCAGAATAGGCACCTGCATACTGTGACAGCTTTGTTAGGTCATCAGAGGGGTCCAATTCCTCCTTCCATACTACATTACCCGTGACTGTTTGCTCTGGAAAGATAGAAGGTTGATCAATCCTTCGTCTTTTCCTTGATCGCTTTACAACTGCTTTATGCCTTGGGCTGTAGAAAACATCCAAGGGAGGAATATCTTCCACTTGGAGAACGATTTGATCGGAAGGGTCTTTAGGAATTACCTCAACGTCCTTGGAAATGGGTGGGCCGCTGGTTCCACTTAGAACCTGAGGAGAAGTGATGTCCTGCGTATCATTTGTCTTGGAAGTGTCCCCATCTTTTGAACATTCCAATCCACTGATGATGGAATGA
Source organism: Pinus tabuliformis (assembly GCA_031772625.1). NCBI lineage: Eukaryota > Viridiplantae > Streptophyta > Pinopsida > Pinales > Pinaceae > Pinus > Pinus tabuliformis. The sequence goes on from CM062809.1 coordinate 1,312,765,897, forward strand.
AATTGCTGCCATTCTTGAAATAGTTTGGGGTCTATGGTAGTGTCCATATTAACATCGGTGGTTTGTTTCTGCTTCTCGGTTTGGGACTCGCTCCGCTCTTTTTCCTGCTCTTTCCTCTACTGCTCCTCTTGCTCTCTCCTCTGTTTTTCTTCTTGTTCCCTTTTCTGCCTATCTGCCAGTTCTTTTTTCTGTTTCTCCTCTTGTTCCCTCTTCTGCTGTTCCTCTACCTCTTTCTTCTTTTTCTCTTCTTGTTCCATTTGTGCTCTCTGTTGTTTTTCTGCTTGTTCTTTTCTCTGCCTTTCTGCCTGTTGCCTCTTTTGCCTCTCCTCCTGTTGCTTCTTCTGATCTTTTGTTGTAACAGGAGGCTGGCTTGACTGTTGCCGACCAGGCTCGCTTGAAGATGTCGCTGGGGTTGTTGCCAGTAAATCTAGAGGCAGAGTTTGCAACCTCTGCTCTCTAAGTTTATTGAACTCAGTTAACCCTTCATCATTATGTTTCAATCGAGCAAGTTCTTTAGCTTGACCTATTGTTTCGATTGAAACGAATAGGTCGTCAAACCAATCTTCTTGATGGTCAAATTTTGTTAATTTGGCCTGTTCCAATGCAGCATAGGCATTTTTCTTTGGATCATATAGCCTATTTGGGGTAGTGGTCAGGGTTAAGGACTGAATCTTTGTGGCTTCCTTTTCTGCATGTTTGAGATCATGCAGAGTATAGACACCAATTCTCAAGGGAAAAGAGGGCCAGCTCCTCTTCTTTTCTTTCTTGAGAGTGTGTGTAGTACTCTCGGCCATAATTTGATAGGAGATTTCTCTTGCTAGCAGTTTATCTGGAATATACAGAGGAAGAACACGCGGATTGGCTTGGCTGTCGAAAACTCTAATGTAGGTAAATTTCTCTTCTCCAAACCAACTCGCTACCGCCGGTAAATCAAAGGAAGCTAGATAGGAGATTCTGGGAATGGGCTTATCAAAAATAGAATAATGAATGGGAACCATAAAGCCATTGCAGATTTGATACAAATGGTGCTTGTAAGAAGATTTCCACAATTTCTGGTGGTATATATGAATGGGTGAGGGGTCTTGGGCAGTCCACCTCCAACCGAGGACAAGAAACTCAGAATTGAAACATAATGTATCTAAAATATAGGCACTGTAATAAAACGGGGGAATTTTCCTTTCAGTGACAACAGAATTAGCTCTAAAATCACGAACAGCTACGGCTAGCTTATCAGAGAGGATAGTGGCCCAATCCATAATTATGCTGTTTACTGCTGCTTCCATTAGAGGAACCATCTCTATGGTAATGTTAGCAGAGTCATGTAATCCCCATAGTCTACACATCATTATCCCCGCATAGCAATAGGGAGAAGCCAAAGAATCGACTGAGTACTTACCGGAAGACTCGTGCTTGTGTTTGGCTGGATTCTGCCTCCAATCCCGGATGGGTTCGGATTCCATTTCATTATCACTTGCAAATTTCTCCAGGAACGTTTTGTTACACACTTTCTCTGGCTCAGGCAAATGATACATTTGCCTTAGATGCTCTGGCTTGAACGATCCGAAAATCCTCCCATCTCTGGTGTTAAAAGTTCTGTCGAGGATTGGAATTTCCTCAATTGCCCATCGCATGACGTCTGTGTAGGGGAGAATCTATTCTCTGGCCGCTATCCTGTGAAGGAAAGAGTTGGCTAAATCTTTGAGAGTGCAATCAGACTTGTGAGTAGGATCTGCAGTAGCTTCCGTCACTGTCTTTTCTGGTTGTTCGGCTTCAATCAAATTATACGTGCCTTGCCATGTAGCTCTGGTAAGACCCGTGCATGTAGTATCTGATATTAAGCCCTTCTTTTTATCTGTGGCAGCTTGTCCTGCAACTGATGTAGCAGAGGAACCCGCGGTCTTCTTAGATTTCTTTCCCATGTTGCTCAGGCTTCTGTTGGAAGATGAATCCTGCACAAAGGCAAGAAAAACCGTAACATAGAAATATAATAATGAGGACTTATGGTGGGAGAGATATATCAATCGAAGCGTGCTGAGAGATTAACTCTCAAAAATGGCTGCGGATCCAATCAACGAGAAGATAGTACAGATACATTAAATGGCCGTTTAAGGCCTGCTACTCCTTAAATGCTTATTACACCGTTATCCGGTTGAATGACTCCCTTAAGCGTGCAATGGATATTTTGGCGGTTGAACGCAGGTGATCGTTAATCGAAGGGGCAAAACTTTAAATATGAATACATCACCTTATCCCTCCATTTAACGGCTTTTTCGAAATCCGCGCTCTATCGATCGGATATCAATAATACTTTAGATCTTCAAGCTATGCCTTTTGAAATTCCGATCGCCGATAGCGATATCGCATCGCTTTAGGAGAATAGGTGTTATATAATCATAAGCATAGGATCCTCCCGAACGCCGATTGCGACGTCGCATCGGATTAGTGTGAAGAAATATAACAAGGTGCATTTAGAGTGAATTGCCGATTCCCCGATCGCCGATATTGCATCGCATTGGGGGTAAGACCTGGGCGCCTTATTAATGTGCATGGGATGTTGCCGACTGCCGATTGCGCAATTGCATCGGATCGGAGTAAATGACTTGAAGTATCGCCGATAGCCGATCGCCGATATCGCGTCGCGTCGGATCTTATGTTATGTGCGTTTTTAAGATGTGTATGAAGTATTGCCGATCGCCGATTGCGATATCGCATCGGGGGTAATCAATGTGCCGCTTATTTGTATTTCTTATGTCATTGCGATATGCGATCTTGCGATCGCTTTATCGCAATGACAAAGATTTGCCTTATTTCCTTAAAGGGTTTTTTCAAAAAAGGTTTTATGAAATGAATTCATTTGATTATCGGACCTCTTTTGAACAATAAAAGTATTGATACCAATTAAACTTTAAAGGGACCCATTTCATATGTTAATATTTATAAATAAAGATGATATGAAATTGGGGGTTGTTGTAGAGCACAACAATTGGCGATTCGCTGGAAGAACCAGTTATCTCTGGAATTGATAAAAACACTTTAGCTTTTTCAAATAGAGTCTCAATCAGAAGGGGAAAATTCTAATATAACTAGATATCTATGCATTCTGAATAAAGTGAAATTATTTTGTTAACTTCCTCCCTTTTTTAAGAAAATAAATGAAAACATTCTAAGCTTTTAAAATAGGCCTTTATTGGTTTATAATGATACAATAGAATACCTTTCCAAATCAGCCTTTATAGTAAACTCATCTGTCATAGGTAGAGCCTCTGCTGCCAGCAAACGTTTATAGTCTCGACAGGGATACCTTTTAACCATGCTATTGTCCATTGTCCTATCCAATTAAGAGTGTGATTAACAGAATGAATTCAAAATATTTTTTCATATTTTGTACTTCATTTCCTTTGCTGTTGTTGATAAGATAAAAAGCCATTGTCCTGGTTTGGTGGCCAGCTGTTGACAATGCCACTCATTGATAGTAGTCTAACTGAACAAGCTGGCTCGTGATGAGACCCCTTGTCTTGTAATTTCAAGCCATTACCCTGTTTTGGTTTGCAGTATTGGTAATGTCAGATAAACTATTTCTCTATGAATATGGCAAGCAGGCTTGTAATAAGACCTCTTATCTTTAATATCTTATATTTTAGAATTACACTCTGAAAAATCACAAACTTTAGTGAATGGGATGAACAATCTTCTCCTTAAGAGTAAATGGATGACAGGGTAAGAGTTGAAGATGCTGAAATTGGATTGATTTCTATCTTGATATTGATAACCTTTTGAGACCAATTTGAAAACAGAAAATGATTTACAATATTTCTATGCTCTGAGAGGAGTTGACAAAACTTGAATTGTGACTTCAGAATATAATGATATCTAATTTCCTAGAAATTATCCCTTTTGGTTAAAAGTTCTATTATCTAAAAGCAAATGTTCATACTAGTTCTGTGGGACAACTTTTCAAACATAGCAAAAGGTCAATGGAAGATATCTCACAACCTTATTTTCTAAAAATCCTACAAACTATAAAATCCTACTGAAATGAAAGGAGAACGGGTTACCTCCTCAGTTAAAGAATTTCTTCAAGACAAGGCCATTAACAGGGAGAGAGTCTCTCAAACCTGATAAATCTTGCAATATAAAGGTTGAATGGCCTATCTTCTCACAGATCTGAAATGGTCCAAGCCACAACTTCTGGAACTTGGAGTGTTTACCCTTGTCCTCATGGGCTTTGTCCCATTTCAGAACTAAATCACCGACTTGGAATTGTTTTGAACCGGATGAGACTGAATCAAAAGCTGCTTTGATGACTTGCTGATGTTTGGCATTGGCTTTTTCTCTTTCCTCCTCTAATTTTAAAATCTGGTCATGTCTAAACTGAATAGAAGAGGAAGGAGTTTCCTCAATAAACTGCACTAGGGCTAAAGAAGGAAAAACAAGATTTGTGGGTAGGATTGCTTCTTTTCCATATACAAGATTAAATGGAGAAGTTCCAATAGAAGCTTTCTGTGTTATCCTATCAGCCCATAATGCAAACACTAAGGATTTGTGCCAATTTCTCTGATTTTGTTCGATAGTTCGCTTAATGATTTTAATCAGATTCTTATTAGTAGATTCCGTTAAACCATTTCCTTGGGGATAGTAATTAGCAGAATATTTTAACTTAAATCCTCTTTTAATAGCGAAATCAAACATAGCATTGCCTGAAAAGTAAGATGCATTATCAAAAACAAGAGCATTTGGGACACCAAACCTGGTAATAATGAATTGGTCTATGAATTCAATGATTGCTTCAGAATTTTCTGTCTTTAAAGGGATTGCCTCAACCCACTTAGTAAAATAATCGGTAGCAGTAAGGATATACTTATGCTGTTTGGAAGATGGTGGAGTAATCTCCCCAATGATGTCCAATCCCCATTGCTCAAATGGTTGTTCAATGTTGACTGGTTGCAGAGGGAAAGCTGGTTTACGTTGTCTTCCACTAGCAGTTTGACAATTGAGACATTTCCTTACATACTCATGGGCATCTTTAAACAGAGTAGGCCAATAGTAACCAGCATGAATAATTTTGTGAGCTGTTGTGTCAGCTCCGAAATGTCCTCCTGCTAGTCCATCATGTAACTCCTGCAAAACCTTTTGGGCTTCAGATTTCTCAAGGCATCTTAACAAGATAGAATCATAATTCTGCGTAAAAAGCACGTCATCAATGATTGTAAAATTCTTCGCTTTTAACCTAATGGCCCTTTTGTTTTTGTAAGATAAATTCGGAGGTGCATAACCATTCTTTAAATAAAAGATTAAATCTGCATATTGAGATCCAGAATCAGTAACACTTATCTGATTAATTTCTTGAGTTTGATCTGTATCGCTTGATTCTTGAATGTTGGATGCTCCTGCCAATATCCTGCAAAAACCTTGGCCCCTAACAATCTTTGCTGGCTTAATTTCTAAGTCATACTCTTGAAGCACTGTGACCCAATTTGCCCTTTTTCCACCCAGATCTTTTTGGATTAATAGTTGTCTAACTGCCGGGAAAGGAACTATCACTTTTGTATGGGTTTTCAAAAGGAAGGGTCTATAATGTTTGACTGCTTTAAAAACAGCAAAGGCTTGTTTTTCTACATCAGAGTAATTTAATTCGGCACCCTGAAGATTTGAGCTGAAGAATGATATGGGTGCTTCCAAATTGTGAGCATTTGGCTGCGTGAGAACTGCAGCATAAGACACATCGGATGCAATGGTATACAATGTAAAATGATTAGAAAAATTTGGAGTATTCAAGGCTGGGGCATTGATTATTGATTGCTTGATTACATCAAAAGCTTGCTTTTCTGCTGATCCCCACTTGAAGACTGAATTCTTCTTGATCATTGTCTGAAGTGGTAAAATAATTTGAGAAAAATCTGGAACAAATCGTTTAACAAAATTGATCTGGCCTAAAAATGACTGCATCGATTTTTTATTGTGTGGGAAAGGGATTTCAGAAATTTCCTTGATCTGATCAGGATCGATATAAATGCCATCTTTGGATACAATAAAGCCTAAGAGTTTTCCTTGATCAAGAGCAAAGAAAGACTTTTTTGGGTTCAGAGAAATACCATATCTTTTGCATCGCTGAAAGATTTGATTTAAATCATGCAAATGATTATACCTCTTCTTAGAAATTACAGTAATATCGTCTAGATAGACGACTACTGTTCGATTAATCAACCCTCTAAAGGCTATATCCATAGCTCTCTGGAATGTCGCTCCTGCATTTATAAGTCCGAAAGGCATTTTCTGATACGCATATGTTCCCCATTTTGTTCTGAATGTGGTTTTAAGTTGGTCATCAGGATGAACCAGAACTTGGTTATATCCTGAGAATCCATCAAGAAAGGACATCAATTTAGAGCCTGCTACTGATTGGAGTATTTGCTCCATAGTAGGTAATGGGAAGTTATCTTTCAAGCTCGCTTTGTTCAGTTTCCTGAAATCAATACAAATTCGAATGTCGCCATTTTTCTTTCTGACTGGCACCATATTAGAGACCCAGTTTGAGTGTCGGACAGGGAAAATAATCTTGGCTTTCAAGAGCTTGTTAAGTTCCGACTTTATCTGGCTCTCTAAATTTGGATGTATTTTTCTTAACTTCTGCTGAATCGGTTTCTGATCAGGAAGCATAGGAATGGTATGTTGGATAATAGATGTATCATATGTCTTCAAATCATCATACTTCCAAGCAAAGACCTGTTTGTTTTTTCTTAACAGTTTGATGAATGCCTCCTTCTCTTCCAAGGAAAGTCCTAATCCTAAATTGATGTTTTGAGGAGCATGGTCAGTACCTAGATTTATCAATTCAAACCTAAGGGTAGAACTTTGAAGCTTTGCATTAATTACAGGTTTAAACCTGTCTTTGATATCATAAAGATCTTCGAGCTTTACCACTGGTTTAGGAATTGAATTTTCCTGAGGTGTTTCTTTCATCTGTAGATCATGGTCATTTTCCTCAATAATTTGATTGTCATAGGACTTTTCAGAAGTTAGAAATTGCAAGATATCTTCATCATGGTTAAATACTCTCCAATTAGTGACATTGTCGGGAATTGAAGGCCTAAAAAGCAATTCTACGGAAAATCTATCAAGGCTGTAGTCTTCAGAAGGTAGAAGCTTGGAAGCTACATTGGCTAGTAGGTCGGCTGCCGAGTTTTGTGACCTAGGAATGGAGGAAATGTTAAATGCTGAAAAGTGTGAGGTAAGATCCTGTACTAGCGATTGATAATGCTTGAGGTGATTTGAAAGACAATGAATTGCATTCCTCACCTACTTAACAATAATTTCCGAATCGCCGAATACTTTTAGATATTGCACTTTAAGGCCGATTGCTTTATATAATCCCTGGACTAAAGCTTCATATTCGGCTGTGTTGTTAGTGCATTCAAATTCTAACCTACAAGACAACATTGTCTTTTCTCCTTGTGGACTAACCAAAATGCAACCTGCTCCTGAGCCCTCGCTGGACTTAGAGCCATCAAAATATAAAGACCAAAATAAAGAAGTATTAACAAAAATATTTACATTTTCTTCAGCATCATTAAAACATCTAGACTTATCAGTTTGTGAAAAAATTTCAATCTGAGATGTAAAATGATTAACTGAAAAAGGAGATGGTTGGGCAACAAAGTTGCCAAAGAATGACTCTGACGAATAATTCCCCAAAATGTTGTTGTTGAACGCTACAGGTTGGTTTTCTTGCTCAAATTCAGTAACTGTGTGGGTCATGTGCTTCTCTCGATCGATCCTTATTTGATTTGGCTTCCCCTTGTAGGGAAGCCACATATGTGACCAATCTGTGGAAATATACCCATGCAATTTTTCGGACCAATCCCTACTCAAAATTAAACCGTAGAATTCAGGTATGTCAGCTATTAAGATGTCAATCCTCTGTACAATTCTGGGATCGGCAGACAACCTGATAGTTACGGAATTAATTTCTCCCACAACCTGCACTTTGGTCCTGTCCAACTGTACAATATGAATAGCGGATTTCTGGGGTTCAATGTTCAGTTTAGAGCAAACTGAAGCTGGCATTATGTTAGATGATGCCCTTGAATCAATTAAACAGTTGTGCAGGTTTCTGTTATAAATCTCATAGGTCAGCAGGAAGGGTGGAGTATGAGAATTCGATCTATCTCCAATTAGAACTGAATCGGTAGCTTCAACCATACCTGGAGGAGGTTGGCCTGAATCATTAGCAGCTTTTGCACTGGGAAGGGGTGTAGAGGGAACGACATTCAATTCTTTAAGAAGTAATTTTTGCTGATGCTTTAATTTACTAAGTTCAAACATAGTTATGTTTGCTTTAGTTTTCTTCATGTCATCAACAATGTTATATTCCATTGAATCGGATACCACTAATGTTTTGGATGTTGAAGGAGAATTAGAAGTTGAAGGCTGGTTTTGGGGAACTACTACAGGCGATTTCTTTGGGGGAACTTTTTCCTTTGTTGTGGTAGCACCTGCACTCCTTTTCTTTGAAGTTGCCTGGGCAGGTTCAGAAGTACTTTTACTTCTTGTAGTAACCGGGAAGGCTTCTTCTTCGTTATCGGTATCAGAGTTAGGGAGTATAAAATCCCACATTCCGTGGCATTCAACTACTTCTTCTTCATCATCAGTTTGTGAGGTTGTTTCCTCTTCCTCTTCTTCTTGCTCTGAATCTGCGTTAGATATGACATTAGGTGGCTTTGTTTCAGTTTTCTTATAAATTCTAAATGGTCTTTTGTTTGAGGTTTCGGCCACCTGTTTCTTTATTTCAACCATTTCGTTAGACAAAGTTTTCAGGACTTTTTGTAAACCCTCCATGTCGTATGGGTCCTTTGGGGTTTTCTTCTTGGAATCCTCTTTAAATGAGACTTTTTTGGCTTTTCTGTCTTCCAAAGCAGCTTTCTTCTCTAGAGCATTGATGCGCTTTTCCACAGCAAGTGCTTCTCTCATGTTTTCAGCTAAGGTAGGTTTCCGAGCCCTGTCCACAAAAATGGCTATATTGGCAGGTAGGGCGGTAATATACCATTCGCTTCGAATTTGTTCACTTGGTTTGGAAGCTGTAGGGATTTTATTCAGGAGTTTATTAAATCTAGCGTTAAATTCCTTTATTGGTTCCCTATGCTCTATTCTCAGATTGGAGAGGTCATTTATTAAAGTAGCTAAGGACCTATCATCTCCATATTTGGTAAGAAACTGCTCTTGGCAAGTGTTCCAACTGGTAATTGAACCAGAGGGTAAGGAAAAATACCAGGATCCTGCTGATCCTTGCAAGGTGTAAGGGAAGAGTCTTACAACAACATCTTGTTCTGTCACTCCTTTCAAGTTAACTGCTAACATAAAATTATTAATGTGTTCTTCAGCCTGGGTCCCGTCATCTGGGTTAAATTTAGGTAGCCATTTTTCAGGAGCATCTGGTAGAGGATGCAATGGTGCAGGCATGTTGACTGCACCTGGCCTAGTCCATGGGTCTGCCATTATAATAGCAACAGTGGTTGATACTACTGTTGGAATTCCAGATGTATGGGAAGGAATTAATGATGAGGAGTGAATAGGTTGGGATGTTGAGGCTTCTAATCCCTGGTGAATGACAATATGTAATGGGGAAGTGGGTGGTTGACTTTGCAGAGAGGAAGATGCAATGGAGGACGTGGATGAAAGCTCTTCACTATCAGATCCTTCAGTAATTTTCTTCGCCTTTTTCCTTTTGGGTAAAGGGAACTCAGTGGGTTCAATACCGAGTTTTTCGCTCTGAAGTCTGGTGAGAGGATGAGTTAAATTGAACTGCGAAGTCGCACTGCTTTGTGATACCTCAGATTTCTGTGGTGAAATCGAGAAGCTCTGAAGTTTATGGATTAGAGACTGGACTTCAGGTGATTCAAGACTTAATTGTTCTGGAGTATGATGGGTTTGAGCAGTGGTAGTTGATTCCCCTTCTCCTTGTTTGGATACTGGCGAACCAGTATGCAAATGGGAAGATCGAGGGGATTCGGAGGGAGAATTACTCTTAGAATGGCTTATAGGTTTTGGCTTATGTGCCATTCACAGTTGATGGCCCTCCTTCTAGCGCCAATAATGTTGAGGCCTCGAAAATCGCTGCAACAACATTGGGGAAACCACCCGGTCCGGACCTTGATACAGCTCCTTTTCCGTTTGGAATTGTGGCTTCGACTGGGGATAATGGGACCAGTTTCCCAAAAATTATAGGTAAACGGGATGGATGAATGACTTATAGAATATGCTGGTGATAAGCGAATGACTAAAACTATCAGCAAAATATAATAACTATAATCTATCCCGGGGACTTATTGATTTCTAAAGCGTAGCGTTTGATGATCTGTGCTTTAAGACAGGCATATAGATGACTCCATCTCTAAAACATAGATATTAAATCATTCAAGACTGTTGTGCATAAATAGTTACGCAAAGCGATAACAACAAAATTACCACACTTTATCATTTATATCATTGTTACATGCATGATTAAAGGAAAAGGCATATCGCAAAACATCCAATAGTGGAATGAGATAGAGATTTGCTGTTACAGCACATACATGTATTCAACAATAGCAAGAATAATTACACAACAATTCATATAAAAGGAATGAATACAGATGCAGATAAAAGTACCATATAAGTTGCTTAGCACTCCCATATATCAATCGCTATGTCGCAGTTCTTCCTTCGACTCAGAAAACATCCCCAACAAAAGACAGTAGTGCGCAATTTGCATAAAGAAACTTCCTTGTCAAATTAAGAACGATTGGTCGAGTTTCATAAAAGAATATAGGCTGAAGCACAGTAGTGCAAACTTCAGTCTTTAAGTCTATTACAAAATTTTACGACCCTTTCCAAAACAATGAAAGGGTCTATAAATACTAAGCTAATCTAAATATCTAATAAATAGAAATCCTACATAATTGGCATCAATAAATATTGATCCTATTTCCTGGAGCGATCTGGCAATCGGCAGCAATGATTCATCAGGTAGGCTCTTTGCCTTTAAACCTGAGCTGACTTATCGCTAGCATTGGCTCTACTTCAGGCGGTTTGTTGAGGCGCGAACTGAGCTGAGCAGCGTATGTGGCATCTTGAATATCGGGAATTATACACCCGAGTGCATCAGTTAAACACTTGAGGGCAGACCTTTGTGTGTGTGTCTTGATCAGAAAGAGCCAATATGCATCGAAAGTCAAAGTGTTAACCCCAACGATTAATCTCCCCTTCTCCTCTAAGTCAGGATAACTTGTTTGCTCAATCATATTTGTTGTTGTTATGCTTCCAGGTGTACACTGGGAAATCATGTTTGCCAAGTAGAGGGTGTTGTTGATCAGATCAATCATATTGCTGGCAGTTAATTTACATCTTGAAGCCGCCCTTTCTGCTTTCATCACTTGAGTGTGCCATTCTGTAAAGAGTATGTCCTTGTATGTTTCTTGGATTCTAGGCAAATTCGCTGCTTTTCCCACATCAGAATCTTGCCAATCAAGATATCCGATTATGGTTTCTTCAGCTTGGTCTAACTCATTCCTGGCCTTCTCTACCTGCTGACATACTGATGTAGTTAGCTCGCACAATGGTTCTGCCTCAGTGAGTTGATTACATAGGAGCCTAATCTGTGATATTAACGCACTATTTATTTGCGATGCATCTGCTCTAAAATCCTCCACTTTTTGGGTGCCCTTTATGACTTCGAGCTGTGATGATAATTGATCTATTTCCTCGTCCTTTGTTTTCATCATCAGCTCATTTGCTGTTCTAAACTGTGCCAATGCCTCCGATAATTCTTTTTGTTTCTAGATCGCGCTTTGGTCGATCCTCTTCCTTTCTTCCTGCAATTGCTGGGTTAATTGATCATTCATTTGTTGTTGTACCAGCAACTGCTCCTCTGCTTGCGCTGCCTTCTGCTTTGTCTCGGTCAATTCTGCCTGTAGTGCAAAAATTTCTTGGTCCTTAGTCTTCAGTAGAAGACTTACCTCTGATGCCTTGTCAATAGTCGCTGCAGAATAGGCACCTGCATACTGTGACAGCTTTGTTAGGTCATCGGAGGGGTCCAATTCCTCCTTCCATACTACATTACCCGTGACTGTTTGCTCTGGAAAGATAGAAGGTTGATCAATCCTTCGTCTTTTCCTTGATCGCTTTACAACTGCTCTATGCCTTGGGCTGTAGAAAACATCCAAGGGAGGAATATCTTCCACTTGGAGAACGATTTGATCGGAAGGGTCTTTAGGAATTACCTCAACGTCCTTGGAAATGGGTGGGCCGCTGGTTCCACTTAGAACCTGAGGAGAAGTGATGTCCTGCGTATCATTTGTCTTGGAAGTGTCCCCATCTTTTGAACATTCCAATCCACTGATGATGGAATGAAATTGCTGCCATTCTTGAAATAGTTTGGGGTCTATGGTAGTGTCCATATTGACATCGGTGGTTTGTTTCTGCTTCTCGGTTTGGGACTCGCTCCGCTCTTTTTCCTGCTCTTTCCTCTGCTGCTCCTCTTGCTCTCTCCTCTGTTTTTCTTCTTGTTCCCTTTTCTGCCTATCTGCCAGTTCTTTTTTCTGTTTCTCCTCTTGTTCCCTCTTCTGCTGTTCCTCTACCTCTTTCTTCTTTTTCTCTTCTTGTTCCATTTGTGCTCTCTGTTGTTTTTCTTCTTGTTCTTTTCTCTGCCTTTCTGCCTGTTGCCTCTTTTGCCTCTCCTCCTGTTGCTTCTTCTGATCTTTTGTTGTAACAGGAGGCTGGCTTGACTGTTGCCGACTAGTCTAGCTTGAAGATGTCGCTGGGGTTGTTGCCAGTAAATCAAGAGGCAGAGTTTGCAACCTCTGCTCTCTAAGTTTATTGAACTCAGTTAACCCTTCATCATTATGTTTCAATCGAGCAAGTTCTTTAGCTTGACCTATTGTTTCGATTGAAACGAATAGGTCGTCAAACCAATCTTCTTGATGGTCAAATTTTGTTAATTTGGCCTGTTCCAATGCAGCATAGGAATTTTTCTTTGGATCATATAGCCTATTTGGGATAGTGGCCAGGGTTAAGGACTGAATCTTTGTGGCTTCCTTTTCTGCATGTTTGAGATCATGCAGAGTATAGACACCAATTCTCAAGAGAAAAGAAGGCTAGCCCCTCTTCTTTTCTTTCTTGAGAGTCTGTGTAGTACTCTCGGCCATAATTTGATAGGAGATTTCTCTTGCTAGCAGTTTATCTGGAATATACAGAGGAAGAACATGCGGATTGGCTTGGCTACCGAAAACCCTAATGTAGGTAAATTTCTCTTCTCCAAACCAACTCGCTACCGCCGGTAAATCAAAGGAAGCTAGATAGGAGATTCTGGGAATGGGCTTATCAAAAATAGAATAATGAATGGGAACCATAAAGCCATTGCAGATTTGATACAAATGGTGCTTGTAAGAAGATTTCCACAATTTCTGGTGGTATATATGAATGGGTGAGGGGTCTTCGGCAGTCCACCTCCAACCGAGGACGAGAAACTCAGAATTGAAACATAATGTATCTAAAATATAGGCACTGTAATAAAACGGGGGAATTTTCCTTTCAGTGACAACAGAATTAGCTCTAAAATCACGAACGGCTACGGCTAGCTTATCAGAGAGGATAGTGGCCCAATCCATAATTATGTTGTTTACTGCTGCTTCCATTAGAGGAACCATCTCTATGGTAAAGTTAGCAGAGTCATGTAATCCCCATAGCATACACATCATTATCCCCGCATAGCAATAGGGAGAAGCCAAAGAATCGACCGAGTACTTACCGGAAGACTCGTGCTTGTGTTTGGCTGGATTCTGCCTCCAATCCTGGATGGGTTCGGATTCCACTTCATTATCACTTGCAAATTTCTCCAGGAATGTTTTGTTATACACTTTCTCTGGCTCAGGCAAATGATACATTTGCCTTAGATGCTCTGGCTTGAACGATCCGAAAATACTCCCATCTCTGGTGTTAAAAGTTCTGTCGAGGATTGGAATTTCCTCAATTTCCCATCGCACGACGTCTGTGTAGGGGAGAATCTGTTCTCTGGCCGCTATCCTGTGAAGGAAAGAGTCGGCTAAATCTTTGAGAGTGCAATCAGACTTGCGAGTAGGATCCGCAGTAGCTTCCGTCACTGTCTTTTCTGGTTGTTCGGCTTCAATCAAATTATACGTGCCTTGCCATGTAGCTCTGGTAAGACCCGTGCATGTAGTATCTGATATTAAGCCCTTCTTTTTATCTGTGGCAGTTTGTCCTGCAACTGATGTAGCAGAGGAACCCGCGGTCTTCTTAGATTTCTTTCCCATATTGCTCAGGCTTCTGTTGGAAGATGAATCCTGCACAAAGGCAAGAAAAACCGTAACATAGAAATATAATAATGAGGACTTATGGTGGGAGAGATATATCAATCGAAGCGTGCTGAGAGATTAACTCTCAAAAATGGCTGCGGATCCAATCAATGAGAAGATATTACAGATACATTAAATGGCAGTTTAAGGTCTGCTACTCCTTAAATGCTTATTACACCGTTATCCGGTTGAATGACTCCCTTAAGCGTGCAATGGATATTTTGGCGGTTGAACGCAGGTGATCGTTAATCGAAGGGGCAAAACTTTAAATATGAATACATCACCTTATCCCTCCATTTAACGGCTTTTTCGAAATCTGCGCTCTATCGATCGGATATCAATAATACTTTAGATCTTCAAGCTATGCCTTTTGAAATTTTGATCGCCGATAGCGATATCGCATCGCTTTAGGAGAATAGGTGTTATATAATCATAAGCATAGGATCCTCCCGAACGCCGATTGCGACGTCGCATCGGATTAGTGTGAAGAAATATAACAAGGTGCATTTAGAGTGAATTGCCGATTCCCCGATCGCCGATATCGCATCGCATCGGGGATAAGACCTGGGCGCCTTCTTAATGTGCATGGGATGTTGCCGACTGCTGATTGCGCAATTGCATTGGATTGGAGTAAATGACTTGAAGTATCGCCGATCGCCGATATCGCGTCGCGTCGGAGCTTATGTTATGTGCGTTTTTAAGATGTGTATGAAGTATTGTCGATCGCCAATTGCGATATCACATCGGGGGTAATCAATGTGCCGCTTATTTGTATTTCTTATGTCATTGCGATATGCGATCTTGCGATCGCTTTATCGCAATGACAAAGATTTGCCTTATTTCCTTAAAGGGTTTTTTCAAAAAAGGTTTTATGAAATGAATTCATTTGATTATCGGACCTCTTTTGAACAATAAAAGTATTGATACCAATTAAACTTTAAAGGGACCCATTTCATATGTTAATATTTATAAATAAAGATGATATGAAATGGGGGTTTGTTGTAGAGCACAACAGATCACCATCCAATGAAACATAAATAATTGATCGCCATCAATATAGAACCCCAGTGTGCGAATGGGTTGTTTTTATCATTTTTCTTGGGTCTATCATAGCATGGTTCTTTCACTAAAGAAGAACCCGTTAATGTTTTATTTTTCCCCAACATGCAACGATTACGATTTTTTGTATGGGAGACAAATTTATGGATGTTTTGAATAATACATAGCATTTGGATAGCTTCATCATAATAGTACTTACATTGACAAATTAATCCTATTTGTGATTGAGACAACATGAGTTATATATTTTCAAGGTCACTTTCTTACATTTCACCCGTTTCTGTGTTTTCTAGAAAAAAAGATAAATCAAATTCTGATTTCACAAAAGGTGTGTTGCAAACCAGACAAATACAAGCTTCTTCCCTAAAACCAGACTCTTGTTGCCTTTGCTTATCTCCAAACTGTAATACCAGACATATGATGAGTAAACGAATGATTAGCATATGACAACAAGGTTTACCATTTCACATATGATGTTTCGAGTAATGAAATCAGTCATTCAAATGCTTGCAATGATTACTAATAGTAAATATGGATATAAATTTATAGGCTATAAACCTTGAAATATGAGTAATCTTAAATAAATAATGTCTTGTACAACTTTTGTTTCTTCTAATGAAATGCCATAAAAGCATATTATCTTGGTAGAAAGTGAGAATGGTATGCTTAGCAACGAATTAAAGGTTAATTTGTCCCCATTTTCTTCAGATTAAAAATTTACAGACTTTCTATGAGTTCCATACACCTCATGGGCACTTGGACGTTACCAAGAAATTTCTGAGGTGTTTCTGGGTTTCCACAAGTTTTGGGTGGTGGTACGTAGGCAGTTTAGAAGTTTTTTGCAACAGAGATCCTCATATACATTAGCCTACTTCACTATATAGGAGGCACAATATTCTACTATTGATAAAAGAAGTATGCAAATTTGCCATGCATCACTCTTTTTAGTCATTCACATGTTAATCTAGGGCTATTCCTCTTGATACATAGCATTTCTCAGAGATGTACACAAAAATCCTTCATACTAACAAAGTGAATCTGTACACAACATAAGGTTTAAGACGTCATAGCAGAGTCCATAGAATTGGGAAATATTCCTTCTCTTATAGTAATTTTGAAAAGGTTTGCAGCTGAATCCTTTTAAAGGGGAAGTAGACACTCAAACTAGAGTTGACAAGGTACATCAAGTCAGCTTTCAAAAAGCTTTCCTTTTTATTCTCTATTTATCTTCTTCTGGAGAAATTGGACACTAGCCACCTTACCATTGTGAAAAGACAATATACAAAAATATTGTATGTTGCTAATAATAACATTCATTTTTCATGCTTATTCGACCACTAATATTTATCTTAGTTGTTGATATTTCCAAAGCTAACATGACTGTAATATAGTTTTCCACCTACCTTCCTTCTTTTAGTTGCAATTGGGTTTCTAGAGATCTAATTTTTAACTAGGTTTTACCATCTAGCTAGATGAACATCATGCCTTACCTAAAGAGTTGTTGGTGCCATCCATGTTTATTTTCTGTATGTAGAACTCTATTCCATTCAATTTTTGGGAAATTAGAGTGGGGTTGGAGAATGCATATATGAGAAAAATTGATTATTTCATTGATAACAGATGGGGATAACTCCAATCCTTCTCAAAATTCAGTCCCACTACATTTTAACTTTCACACAAGTATATTGATTTTCATGTTATTCTTAGTTAGTTTTAAATTTTAAACATTGGGTACTCTTGATTGTTATCTAGACACTTTATCTTTTTCCCTCTCTCTATGTATTGAGTAGTCTTTGCTTGCCATTTTTGCTCGTTGTCCAACTCCTATTATTCTAATTACAACATTTGTTATATTGTGTTTCGAGACATCAGTATTTAATGAACATGAATAATTAAACCCCTACTTCACCACACCACACCTAATTGTAGACAATATTCATTTCCCATCAATGATTATTTTACTGTTGCAACCATTCATTTATGGCATTGAATCCACCATCTAATTCTTTGCAAGTGATGCTTATGCAGTGACGATTTTCATTGCATACATGCCCTTAAGACAACACCTAAAAGTTTTTGTGCTCTTATAGCTATCAAAATTGTTGCTTTTGGAAAGAAAGGTGAAGAACATTTATTTGTTCCCTTGATTCATATTTCTTATATATACTAATTAGCAAGAGAGCCCAAAGGATCGAGTCTTCAATTCTGACCAAAGACAACAAAATGAAATTGTGTTGGGAAGTCCATAATTCACCGAAGTATGGAAGCCACAACAAACTGCAAGCTGCGTCAGTAGATGTGGATTGTGGGTTAGAGTCTTGTGTCTGAAACAATATTGTGGCTCAACTGATAGAAGTGGAGGTTGCAAGTTTTAGACCTGCCACAAAGGAGCATTAACACCAAGAACTAGTGTGACTATGGGACTTGTTTAACCATAGAACTGAATAGATCATCTAGAATCTAGAATGATTTAAAGGAGTTTGACCCCTCTAATGTCAAAATATGTAACCAATAAATGTATCCATCCACAATAATCTGAATTCAAAATAGCTAGTTATTCTATAAGCAAGAAAATGTTCCAACTTCAACCTGTTTAGGACCTGTGTATAAATTTCGAATGGAATTTTATGTTTCAATCTGAGTGTAGTAGTGATAAGGTATCCTTGGGTACACAGGTTTGTCTCTTAATTAATAAAAAATAGAATTGTACAAGATTGTAGGAATTGATGCTAGGTACAATGATGCCAGACATGTATAAATTAATTCGTGGTCCTACACCACCATACATTTTATAGAGTAGTCTGTTGTCCTACAAGGCCATGCATTTTATAGAATACATTGTGATCCAATGAAGATACAACAAATGCAATTATAGTTAAAATTTTAATTGATGGCCTAAGTCCTTAAGTGAGCAGAAGTGGTCAATGGGACTGAAAAACAAATCAACATACAAGGTACAACTACTCAGGGGGTGTTTGATGCATCTCTCGAGAGAAATATGTCTAAGCTATGTATGACTAAAAAGAAACGTAATATTTAAGGAAAGTGAATATAAGAGAGAACTTGACTGAACTATATTGCTCGAAGAAAAGAGCCAGGAAGTGCAGGGTATCTACTTTCCATGTTCACTTCATAAATCCTTGCTATGTGGAACACAGTAACTCAAAAAAGGCCTAGCCACTCTATGTCATTGGGGTAAAATGAAATAAATAGAATGAGTAATAGAATATAGTTATCATCGACAACATTGAAGTCACCTAAAATTTGGCAGCTACTGTCTGTAGTAGTAGAATCATGTTTGGCTAGGGAAAAGTTAGGGATGTAAATGTAGGGAGAATGACCATTGACTTATTTAGGGATGTAAATATAGGGAGAATGATGGTCATTTCATTCTCTCTATTGGATCCTTGATTATAATTTTGGAATGATGTGCTGGATAATTTTGGATCCTAGCATATGAACCCCTAAGCATGATAATGGATTTTTAAGTGACTGACCATTGTTGCACATAAAAGTGGATGTAGGGTTGTGACATTTTGATGTCCACCATTCATACACAGTGGTGGACTTTATAACTTGTGGTGTTGACCATTGTTTTCATTCCTAAATATAGTAATGCCAAAACTTGTGTGGTAGACCACTCTTTAGAGTACAAATCTAATTAAAAGTGTCCTATAGTAGGCAAAGGAATATAAAATTGACCTCAGGCATTGTTTTCTGTGCAATCAGAAAAGTTGCAATGATCCCATGAAACAATCATAGCTTTCCATCAAAGACACAAAATGGTCCATTAATATTTTGTATGCATTCCAGGTTTGGAGTTAAGGACTGAAATAAAGAACAACTTGTCATCACAATTTTCACTCCAATTTCATATAAAATGGGTTTATAATCCCATATTATCCACCATCAATCACATAAGTTTCTACTTATGATGTCTGGTGTATCTCCACATTTTCTTGATAGGGACAAATTAAAACAATGGAATTTGATCGACCACATTAGGGCTAATCTTTTACAAAATCTCTTTTATTTCCTCTGCCTTATAGGAAAGAGCAAGTATAGGTTTATGACCATAATGCTATTATGTTTGTGTTGAGAATTCAAATGTATGTGGACACAATTTGTTATTTTTGTTATTTGATTTTATTGTTTATATTTTGTTCTCCCTTGTTGAGTAATTCTAATTGTTTCTAAGCTACATTGAAATGGAAATGGATATGGAAACATGGGGAGAAACAGACACAACAAATTGGAAAAAAAATGAATACAAAGTGGTGGGGAAACCACAGACACAAACACATGGAGATAGACATGTTAGTGATGGGGAATTACGAGCTGGTGTCATATATGCTTGTGATACTCACAAGGACAGTGGATATGATATTGGGAGTGCAATTTCAGTTAACACAAGAGATTCTACATATCTTCATATTTAACTCTCTCATGATGAAATAACAAAATGAGGGTCTAATGTAGATAGAGAAAGACCTCAGAAAGTATTCAATATTGGTGCACTTAAGGGAAGCCCAAGAGACATTTTTAATAAGTTTTGAGGCTCATTTTTGGGTGTAGATGCTCTTAGGGTCTTGTTTTTTCACTTTTTGTGTTTTTTTTCCAACTTATTTGGCTTGAAATGTCACTGTTTGGGCCTGCAACATTTCGAGAAATACTGAATCATTTCAGGTGTGGGCCAAAACATGGGATTGATGTTTCTGGATGCTGAAATGCCTTTTCAAAAATAAGGAAATGGCCCAGAAATGTTTTGGTGGTGTTTTCCCTCTGCTTCAGTATCTAAAACGATTATGTTCTTTTGTTATTTTTGTTATTTGATTTTATTGTTTATATTATGTTCTCCCTTGTTGAGTAATTCTATTTGTTTCTAAGTTGCATTGAAATGGAAATGGATATGGAAACATGGGGAGAAACAGACAACAAATTGGAAAAAAATGAATACAAAGTGGTGGGGAAGCCACAGACACAGACACAGACACAGACACATGGAGATAGACATGTTAGTGACGGGGGATTACGAGCTAGTGTCATATATGCTTGCAATACCCATAGGGGTAGTGGATGTGATCTTGGGAGTGAAATTTTAGTTAACTCAAGAGATTCTCCATATCTTCATTTTTAACTCGCTCATGATGAAATAACAAAAAGAGGGTCAAATGCAGATAGAGAAAGAGCTCAAAAATTATTCAATATTGGTGCACTTAAGGGAAGCCCAAGAGACATTTTTAATAAGTTTTGAGGCTCATTTTTGGGGTTAGGGTTGGTGTAAATGCTCTTAGGGTCTTGTTTTTGCACTTTTTGTGTTTTTTTTTTCCAATTTATTTGGCTTGAAATGTCACTGTTTGGACCTGCAACATTTCCAATAATACTGAATAGTTTCAGGTGTGGGCCAAAATGTGGGATTGATGTTTTTGAATGCTTAAATTACCTTTTAAAAAATAAGGAAATGGCCCAGAAACATTTTGGTAGTGTTTTCTCTCTGCTCCAGTATCTGAAACGATTATGTTCTTTTGGGAGACTTATAGACTCATATCCATTAACTTAGATTTGTTTATCTAGTTTTGTGATATCCTAGAGTTATGTGTCATAAAATTAGGTAACCCTAAATCTATGTTGCAAGAAATGTGAAACACAGAAAATGTGAGAAATAAAAATGCTCAAGTTTGCACAAGTAACAATTTGATGATCACTTTTGCTGACAACGAAAAGGACCAGTGCTAAGGGTGCTATCTCCTCTATGAAATCTTTGTGAATGATAATCACTGTTATTGTTGATCATGACAATGTATGAAATGGAAAAGTACCAAATAGTAAACCTCCACATTGTCTCAAGCTTCAACAAATAAAACAAGCTTCTTGATATGACTAGATATTCATTTCAAGCATGCATTATCACCTAGAAAAAACTGGGCAAATTTAACTGTTGCAAAATATGAAAGGATATTTATAAGTGAAAGATTTATTCAGAATTCAAATGCTCTTGCCTCCAGTGTGTTATGATATAAGTAAAGAGGAAATATTCAAGGAATTTAAATAAGAAAATTAACAAAAAACTTGAGCTTCAACAAATATAACAATGTTCTTGATATGACTAGATAATCATTTCAAGCATTCATTGTTGCCTGAGAAAAGACAAGGCAAGTTTAACTGTTGCAAGATATGAAAGGATATTTATAAATGAAAAATTTATTTAGAAGTTGAATGCTCTTGCCTCTAGTG
This sequence comes from Pinus tabuliformis, assembly GCA_031772625.1. Lineage (NCBI taxonomy): Eukaryota > Viridiplantae > Streptophyta > Pinopsida > Pinales > Pinaceae > Pinus > Pinus tabuliformis. The sequence continues at coordinate 1,312,787,535 of CM062809.1, forward strand.
TTTTATGATATAAGTAACAAGAAATATTCAAAAAACTTAAATAAGAAAATAAGCAAAAAAATGGGTAGGTCTTCCAAAAACCTCAGAAGAACTAAAACTTTGTAATATTAAAATTTTTTGAGGAGGATTACATGCTTAAAACTTTGCTTCAAATCTTGAACGACATGTCCTAAAGGATAAAAACTATGTAACCCTTGGTATCTCTCTAGGGAAGTTGATCAAAATATAAGCAAGATCCAAAAATGAATCGTTTAAACAATCTAAAAAATTGTTGCCTTGTGGCATTACAATAAATCCAATGTCTTAAAGAAATGATGAATTCAATTACATTTGCTCTCACAAGCACATCTCTCTGGAAGCATGGATGGGTTTCCCACAGAGCATGAATACCAGGGAAATCTTGGAAGAACAAACAAAGGAAAAGTCAATCAAAATATGTTTTTATGGTTATGATACCAAAAAAACAATGTTACAAATATTTAACTGAAGGAAATGTGTGGGAAAGGGAAGATTTGAATTGCCTTAGTTACAAATATGTCAAGGCAAGGTTCTCATATTATTCCCTTCTTGTTTAGATCTTCTTCCAGATTCATCGCATTAGGTTTCTTTTGATCGACGTTTTGAAACAGCAATGGTGGTTCATCTTTAGGATGTGAAAGATGAACCACCGCTGCTATTTCGAAACGTTGATCAAAAGAAACCTAATGTGATGAATCGGGAAGAAGATATAAACAATTACGACAATCACAGAAAAATAAAAGATAAAATATTCCCTTCTATTCTGAAGAGAACTGATTATATTCTATCCTTGATCCAAACTGAGGGTCCCTTGGCTATCGTAAGTGTCCCAGCTGCTTTCCTCTTTGCCATGAGGAGTTAGCAGGAGCCCCATGGAAGGCATGTCTGTTGGCATTATGGCTAAAGTGTTGTCCTTGATGGCAACCCATTCAGGTGATAGATCACAGTACTTCAAGTCAGCAGCAGAGATTGATGATCAGCTATCAAATATTGAAGAAAATAAGGGGTACGCAGGTACACCTTACATAAGGTGCGTACACGCAGGTCAGTGTTACATAAAGTGCGTACATACCTGCAGTTATCCCGTTCAGGAGGTGCGTACCCCCAGTGCACACATTTCAAGGCAAAGAAATTCACATGTGGGGTTTTCTTATGTTTTACTCTTGGTATTTAGCCGACGGTATTGGGTTATTATGGTGTCGGCTCGTGGTATTGATCCATGTTTTAAGGAAGAGCTTTCTGTTGGAAATAATACTGAGAGGGGGGGGGGGGTGAATCAGTATTATCACATTAATAAGACTTTTTCATTTCCATAATCAGATTCATATATCCTACTACCACAACTTCTTATGATTAAGTTAATCGATCTTCACTGAGAGCATTAGAGCATTATCAACCATATTATCAGTTAACAGATGCAGTAACATAAAGTAGATCATCACACATAAGGCACACACATGAAAACAATGATATAAGGTGGAAACCCAATGCGGGAGAAAACCACCTGCTGCAAGTCATCTCAATCTTCTTCTTAATAAGAAAAATTCTTTTACAATATTTGTACTGGTGCAGCCTTATACCAGTACGGGAGCTACAACCCCCTTTGCTCTTGTACTAGCCGATCCATTTACTAGTACGCAGGCTACAACCTGCTATAATGCTCCAAAGATTTTCTTTAGCTCTTGTACTAGCTTAGATACTAGTACGTAGGCGCCGGCCTACAATCTTCTTTCCTTCAAGTACCACGTTTCATCAATTTTCATACTGGATACACTAAAGCACAACCCATAAACTGAAAGGCCACATTTCATCCAATTTTCATACTGGACCCAACAACAACATTGAAGCTCAAACAACCTTCTGAAACACCCAATCAACTGAAATAACCAGATCAACAATAATAGGACCAAACCCAGAATACAACAATGATAAACAAAGATTTTAAGAGAAGGAAGCACCCTGCTCAACTGCTAACCTGAGTCCGGACTCACCCTGCTCAACTGCTAGCCTGAGTCCCGGACTCACCCTGCTCAACTGCTGGCCTGAGTCCCTGGACGCACCCTGCTAAACTGATAGCCTGCGTCCCTCGCACTGAGTCTACTGAACTGCCTGCGTCCCGGCGCACCTGAACCCTTCTGCGCCTGCGTCCGGCGCACCTGAAACTCTTCGCTCCTGCGTCCTGGGCACACCTGAACCCTTACTGCACCTGCGTCCCTCCGGGCATAGATGATTTCAAGACTTTAGAAGTAACCCAGACAATCAGATCCACAGATCTGAACATGCGCCAAGAGATCTCGGTCCATTAATAGATTCGCCTTCATTAGATCTAGACCAGATCTTACCTCATAATATATTCAACAAAAGACATACCCAAACCAAATGATCTCCTTTGCTTTATATAGGCAATCTCCTCCTCAAATCAAGGAACAATACCACGAGCCGACACCATAGAAACACAAAACCGTCGGCTAGATACCACACAAGAAACCCCCACGTGCTTTTCTCTGCCTTGAAATGTGTGCACTGGGTGGACGCACCCCCTGAACGGCTGGCCTGCGTCCCTGGACGCAGTTTCTGCATGGTGTACCTGCGGGTACGCACCTTCTGAACTGGCTTCCTGCGTCCTTCATAATTTTTCAATAAAATGAGAGCTGATCATCAACTTCTGCTGCTGACTTGAAGAATAGTGAACTACCATCTGAATGGGTTGCCATCAAGGACAACACTTTAGCCATAATGCCAACAATCTCCCCCTTTGGACTTGATGGCAAAGCTTACTAAGAACTTGCCATTTGATTCCTTTGAGCTGTCCTGCATCTATGTATTATGTTACATCTGATATCTCTTCTGAATGTATATAAGTGAGATGGTCTTCTATGAGGGGGGTTTCCATCAAGTACAACACATGCATCATAATGCCAACAATCTCCCCCTTTGGACTTGATGGCAACAACACCAGATCACTCTCCCCCTTTGACATCAAGGGCAAAGGGGTATGCTCCCCCTAAGAACATGCTCCCTTTGACTATAAACCAGATCTGCTGAAGTCTCTGAATGAGCTCCCCCTTTGAATATGACAAGGTGCTCCAATCTGATAATGGTCTTTCTGAGAACAAGCTGAGATGTCTGCTCTGCTATATAGTGCTGTTCATGCTCAAGCTCCCCCTGACTGTAAGCAAGGTCTGCAAAAAGATGTTCTACAAGAAGAACATGACTCTATAAAATACATACATCCATCACCCATCACAATAAGGATCATCCATCCAACCAAGTGGGAATACATCAGAAATATGAAAACCAAATACATTACATCTTCATCCTATGCATAGTGGGGGGACATAGGCCGTTACATGACCTGAAGAGATGACGATAATAGATAGACTATTACAACATGAGTCTTGCTACGACCTTCCAAACATCTAAAGATCATGACAAACAACAGCACTGTATAATCTGCTCCATAGTATCTATCAACATCAACTCATAACCATCCAGATCTACATGAATCAAGAGCCATCAAATGAAAGCATCAGCATCAATCAACATATGTATGAATAATCATCCCTGTATCCAGTCAACAATCCTCATCCATTTGTGCCAAGAAAGAAATCATGCATCTTGCTCATGTCAACATCATCATGAAATGCATATGAGTAACTCATCATCATCATGTCTCCAACAATGCGACTTTGAATAATCATCCACGAAATCAGCCAACCTCATCCATATATGTGCCAAGGATAATAAAGACTTCATGCAAGCATCATTAGAGAATCAACCATACATCTGATCATGTGACCAACTCATAATAGCAAGATGAATCATAAGCATTGTCACCAAGGACCATAATGCCAACAATGAATTTAGGACATATGCTCCCCCTGAACCAATGCCATCTGTTAAATCTGATCATGCATATCAAGAAGAATCAGCCAATAAATGCTTTGAGACAGGTACGCACTTCATCTTCTGCTGCGCTGCGTCCTGTTGCTGCAGGGACGCACCCAAAAACACTATCGCGCCGCGTACTTTTACTCAGGGACGCACCCAAAATTACTATCGTGCCGCGTCCTTTTGCTTCAGGGACGCACCTTATCCTCAGTCGCTCTGCGTCCCCACGCAGATCTTTAGTTACTGAACTGCGTCCTGGACGCACCTGGACTTGGTCTAGCCTGCGTCCGCACGCAGGTCTCCTGTTACTGCACTGCGTCCTGTACTTTCAGCTTCCTCTGATTCTGGTATGTCTGTACATTGTACTGTGCCATCCTTTTCTGACTGTACTTCCTTTTTCCTCCATATCTTCAAGCGTGATGATGACATTTTCTCCTTTTGATATGGTGCCCAAACTTTGTTCCTGCATTCCTTGGCTATATGTCCAAGCTTGTTACATGCATAACATCTTACATGTTTCATATTCCTCCTGTAACAATCAGTGGCTTTGTGACCAAACATATTGCAAGCAAAGCAATATCCATAAAAGTACCTTGATTGAGATGACCTTTCTGCATAATGGTCTTGAACTCTTCTTCTTCTATATCTAGCTGCAACATGTCCAAGATTATGACATACATAACATTCAACATTATTCATAGGAGGAGTAAAGGATTTTCTTTGAGGAATCTCTTTCCTTGGTTGATGATGAGATTGATCTTTCACTTCTTCGTTGATCACTTTAGATTTCCTTTTAGAGTTTCTTGCCTCACCTTGTGAACTAGATTCACCTTCAACAGATTCATGGAAACCAAGACCAGTCTTTATAGCAGGGGACCTTTGACTACTAAGAATATCATCCAATACTTTAGAGCTATCTTGAAATCGTAAAAGCTTATCCTTTTCTTCTAGTTTACCTTTCAAGATATTTACCTCAACCTGAAGCTGTTCTTCCTTTTCAAGAGATTTCTTTTTCAAAACTTCTTCAGCTTTCCTTCCTTCTTCCATTTGTTCCCTTAGTTTGAGAATTTCCTTTTCTTGTTCTTCATACAGATCCTGCTGCATTTGACGAACTCGGAAGGCACATTCCAGTTGAGATTTTAAGCTGGTGACTTCGTTTTCTTGTTTTGCAACATCTTGGAGTAGATCTGTATTCTGCTTCTTTGATTCTTCAAGATCTCCTTTTAGTGAGAGGATTGTAGCTTCAAGATTTTCATAGTAGCTGGATCTATCTTTGAGTTTCTTGATGGTTGTGCTTCTTTCGTTGACTTCTTTTCTTAATGATGTCACTTCATGCTGCAATTTTTGACATTGGTCTTCCTTGTCCTTGAGTAGCTTTCTTACCTTGTTTCCTTCTTCTAGTTGTGCCCTTAGTTTGGTAGCTTCTTCTTTGAAACCACATTCCTTTTTGTTTAATAGATCTTGTTGATTTCTAATTTTGTCTGTCAGCCTTTTAAATTCTGCCTCTATTTGATATCTTTCTTGTTCACCCATAAGAGCAAATTCAGTAGTTTCGCTATCACTTTCATCTCTTTCACAAGGAAATATAGCTGGAACATCAGAGGATAACACATTCATACCTGATAATGACTCTGAATCTGATTCTGAATCTGAAGAGCTTCTTATGCCTAATCCCCAATCGATTCTTCCACTGTCATAGTTCTTCTGAGATGACTTTTTTTTCTTATTAGCTTTCTTCTTAAGCTTCTTTCCCATTGTTCCACGGATCTCCTTCAAGCGATCAAGCTTCTAACAAAGGACCGGCTCTGATACCAATTGTTGGAAATAATACTGAGAAGGGGGGGGTGAATCAGTATTATCACATTAATAAGACTTTTTCATTTCCATAATCAGATTCATATATCCTACTACCACAACTTCTTATGATTAAGTTAATCGATCTTCAATGAGTGCATTAGAGCATTATCAACCATATTATCAGTTAACAGATGCAGTAACATAAAGTAGATCATCACACATAAGGCACACACATGAACACAATGATATAAGGTGGAAACCCAATGCGGGAGAAAACCACCTGCTGCAAGTCATCTCAATCTTCTTCTTAATAAGAAAAATTCTTTTACAATATTTGTATTGGTGCAGCCTTATACCAGTACGGGAGCTACAACCCCCTTTGCTCTTGTACTAGCCGATCCATTTACTAGTACGCAGGCTACAACCTGCTATAATGCTCCAAAGATTTTCTTTAGCTCTTGTACTAGCTTAGATACTAGTACGTAGGCGCCGGCCTACAATCTTCTTTCCTTCAAGTACCACGTTTCATCAATTTTCATACTGGATACACTAAAGCACAACCCATAAACTGAAAGGCCACATTTCATCCAATTTTCATACTGGACCCAACAACAACATTGAAGCTCAAACAACCTTCTGAAACACCCAATCAACTGAAATAACCAGATCAACAATAATAGGACCAAACCCAGAATACAACAATGATAAACAAAGATTTTAAGAGAAGGAAGCACCCTGCTCAACTGCTAGCCTGAGTCCGGACTCACCCTGCTCAACTGCTAGCCTGAGTCCCGGACTCACCCTGCTCAACTGCTGGCCTGAGTCCCTGGACGCACCCTGCTAAACTGATAGCCTGCGTCCCTTGCACTGAGTCTACTGAACTGCCTGCGTCCCGGCGCACCTGAACCCTTCTGCGCCTGCGTCCGGCGCACCTGAAACTCTTCTCTCCTGCGTCCCGGGCGCACCTGAACCCTTACTGCACCTGCGTCCCTCCAGGCATAGATGATTTCAAGACTTTAGAAGTAACCCAGACAATCAGATCCACAGATCTGAACATGCGCCAAGAGATCTCGGTCCATTAATAGATTCGCCTTCATTAGATCTAGACCAGATCTTACCTCATAAGATATTCAACAAAAGACATACCCAAACCAAATGATCTCCTTTGCTTTATATAGGCAATCTCCTCCTCAAATCAAGGAACAATACCACGAGCCGACACCATAGAAACACAAAACCGTCGGCTAGATACCACACAAGAAACCCCCACGTGCTTTTCTCTGCCTTGAAATGTGTGCACTGGGTGGACGCACCCCCTGAACGGCTGGCCTGCGTCCCTGGACGCAGTTTCTGCATGGTGTACCTGCGGGTACGCACCTTCTGAACTGGCTTCCTGCGTCCTTCATAATTTTTCAATAAAATGAGAGCTGATCATCAACTTCTGCTGCTGACTTGAAGAATAGTGAACTACCATCTGAATGGGTTGCCATCAAGGACAACACTTTAGCCATAATGCCAACAATCTCCCCCTTTGGACTTGATGGCAAAGCTTACTAAGAACTTGCCATTTGATTCCTTTGAGCTGTCCTGCATCTATGTATTATGTTACATCTGATATCTCTTCTGAATGTATATAAGTTAGATGGTCTTCTATGAGGGGGGTTGCCATCAAGTACAACACATGCATCATAATGCCAACACTTTCCTATATAAAGCCAAGGAGATCATTTGGCTTGAGCATGTTTTGGGTTGAATATCTTATGAGGGCTAGATCTGGTCTAGATCTAAATAAGGTGAATCTACTGATGGACCGAGATCTCTTTGGCGCATGTTCAGATCTGTAGATCTGACTGTCTGGGTTATTTCTGAAGTCTTGAAATCATCTATGCCCGAAGGTACGTAGGTACAGTGAGAGAAAAGTGCGTACATACGCAGGAACGAAGCATTTCAGGTGCGCCGGTACGCAGGCACAGAAGGGTTTCAGGTGTGCCGGTACGCTTGCACAGAAGGGTTGCAGGTGCGCCGGTACGCAGGTACAGAAGGGTTTCAGGTGCGTCGGTACACAGGCACAGAAGGGTTGCAGGTGCGCCGGTACACAAGCACAGAAGGGTTGCAGGTGCGGAGGTCCGCAGGCAGTTCAATGGACTCAGAGCGAGGTACGCAGGCTAGCAGTTGAGCAGGGTGCGTACGTAAGCAGGCGAGCAGTTGAGCAGGGTGCGTACTGTAAGCAGGCAAGCAGTTGAGCAGGGTGAGTACTGTAAGCAGGCAAGCAGTTGAGCAGGGTGCTTACTTCTCTTAAAATATTTGTTTATCATTGTTGTGTTCTGGGTTTGGTCCTATTATTGTTGATCTGGTTACTACAGTTGACTGGGTGATTCTCTTATACTTGATGATCATTTGATGCTTATGGATCCAGTTTGAAAATTTATGAAAAGTGGTCCTTGTAAGAAAAGAAGTAGGGGGTTGTAGCTCCCTTCCAGGAGAGACTGGAAAACGAGAGAGAGAGTTGTAGCTCTCTGCAGGTTGCAGCCTGCGTACTGGTAAAGGACTGCACCAGTAAAAAACCATTGTAAAAGGAGTTTCTAATTTGAAAGAAGATAGAGACATATTGCAGCAGGTGGTTTTCACCCACATTGGGTTTCCACCTTACATCTTGTGTTCTTTGGTGTGACTATCTGTTTTCTTTGTTCATGCTCATTATTTTATGGTACTGACATGCAAAACTAATTCAAAGAACAAATAAGGAAGATTTATTAAAAGAATTAGATAATACTGATTCACCCCCCCTCTCAATATTATTTCCAACAATTGGTATCAGAGCAGGTCCTTCAGAGAAGCTTGATCGCTTGAAGGTAGATCGTTCATCATGAGCAACTACGAGAGAGAAGCATCAATCAGGCCACCAGTTTTTGATGGGACAAACTTCAATTATTGGAAGGTAAGAGTTACTGCCTATCTTCAATCTCTTGGTACAGAAGTTTGGGACATCGTAGAGACAGGTTACGCTTTTCCTTCAGCTACTCCTACAGATGCAGCCGAGAAAAAGAAGTATGAAACAAATGCGAAAGCAGACAGTACTCTATTAGGATGTATATCTCAATCAGAATTCATGAAGATAATGCACTATAAATCCGCAAAAGGGATATGGGACAAAATTGTCACGAGCTATGAAGGAGATGAACAGGTAAAGCGTGCTAAACTCCAAACTCTCAGAATTCAGTATGAGACTCTCAAAATGTATAATGATGAAAGTGTGGCTAACTATTTTCTTCGGGTAGATGAGGTTGTTAACTGTTCGAAAAATTTGGGTGAAGAAATAAAAGAGGCTATTGTGGTTGAAAAGGTTCTAAGATCATTGTCCCCCAAGTTTGAATCTAAAGTATCTGCAATAGAAGAAAAGGAAAATCTACGAATTCTTACTATGTCTCAGCTACATGGAATTCTAACTGCTTATGAAATGAGAAAGGGAGGTCCATCAGACAGAAGAGAAGCTGCTTTCAAGGCATCAGGCAAAGGAGATTATTATGAAGTGAGCCACGTCCTAGAAGAAGAGGAAGAAGAATCAAATTTTGTCAGAAATCTTCAAAGGGGTTCTGGAAGGTTCAGAGGTAAGTTACCTTTTAAATGCTTTGCTTGTGGAAGAGTAGGTCATTATGCTGCAAAATGTCCTTATAAGGATAAAGGAAAGGAACCTGCTAGATGGAACAAGAAACAGAATGCAAATAAGGAAAGCTACTACACTCATGAAGATAGTGATGGTCTATCAAACAGTGATGAAGATGAACAAGGTAATGAATATAAGTTGTTAATGGCATTTGAAGATGATGATTATATGGATGTTATAGATGTGGATAACCTTTATGATGAAATTACTAGACTCAAGAGATGTATAGAAGAAAAGAACATGATCATTGATACTCAACAATTTCAAATTGATGAAAAGGAAAAACATCTTGAAAAATTAGAAGGTGAAATTGTTGGTCTTAGAAAAGAGATTGAGAAAACAAAAGCTATTAATCTCAAGTTTGTCAAAGGATCTGAAACTTTGGATGAGATTATCAATGTGCAGCGGTCTCCACTAAACAAGACAGGTCTGGGCTATAATGGAGGAACTTCTCAAGCATCCACCTCAAAAAGTTATCTTGATGCAGCAAGAAGAAATGAGCAAAAGCACAATGAAGATCATCAGGTAAATCAGGGACGAATTACAAACAGAAACTATCAGGGGCAATCCATCTTAAGGGTGAACAAAAGCTACAACCAGCCACAGGCAAAATCTTCTCAATTTGGGTCAAGAATAGATGACAATAGAAATTACAATCAATTGGCTGGTAGATTTGATAACCGCAGAAGTTTCTTCAATGGACAATGCTTTTCTTGCCATAACTTTGGTCACAAAGCAGCTCAATGTGTTGCATATAAAACGATCATGACTAGGGAAGCTCAAAAACAAAGAAGTATGACGGGGATTACAAAAAGGACCTATAACAACTTTTCAGTTCTTGAAAATGAAGTTGAATGTTCTATTTGCAATAACTTTGGTCATGAAGACTCTGAATGCAGGAGCAGGTTTCAGCAGAAAAAGGAACAAGCCTCAAGCACCAAAACATGGAGAATAAAGGAACCTCAAACAGAAAGATGTGGGATATCATTTTATGCAGAGGGACAGGAAAATCTATGGTACATTGACAGTGGATGTTCGAAGCATATGACAGGTGATAAAGAAAAACTTGAGTCTTATTCTACTCTAGAAAAGGGAAAGAAAGTCTCTTTTGGAAATGATACTCCTGCAACTATAAAAGGAAAGGGCATTGCTCAGTTAAAAGAAAAGGTCAAGGCTGGAAATGTTTTGTATGTTGATGGATTGAAGCATAATCTTCTAAGTGTCAGCCAGATGTGTGATCAAAGAACCGAGGTTATATTCAGATCAAATGGATGTCTTGTTCGTGATCTTGATACAGGTAAAACAGTGATCAAAGGCAAAAGAACTCCAAATAATCTGCACATATTTGAAGAAGGACAACAACAATGCTATCTGATCAAGGATGATGAGCACTGGTTATGGCATCGGAGGTTGGGGCATCTAAGCTTTTCACAAATAAGGAAAGCATGCAAATATCAGGCAGTTCGCGATCTTCCAGATATCAAAATTCCTAACAACACCATATGCAAATCATGTCAGTTTGGAAAACAAACCAGAACTAACTTTCCAGAGAAAGAAGGATCAGCTAGCATGCCTCTTGAGCTAGTACATACAGATACATGCGGTCCTTTCAGGAAAAGAACACCTCGAGGAGAAGAATACTTGATATTATTCATTGACGATTTCTCCAGGTTTGTCTGGTTAGGACTTATGAAGCAGAAAGATGAAGCATTCGAAAAATTCAAATCCTTCAAAGCCTTGGTTGAAAATGAATCAGGTCACAAAATTAAGTGCCTCAGATCCGACAGAGGTGGGGAATTTACTTCAAATGAATTTTTCGATTTTTGTGAAGAACATGGGATAAGAAGAGAATTCTCTACAGCAAGAACTCCTCAGCAAAATGGAGTTGTGGAAAGAATGAACAGAACAGTCCAACAAATGGCTCGTGCTATGCTTGATGAGTCAGGAACTCCCGCAACTTTCTGGGGTGAAGCTGCACATGCTGCAGTTGTTATTCTCAACAAAACAAATGTCCGGGTGAACAACACTCAAACTCCTCATGAGCTCTGGAGTGGTAGGACTCCTTCAGTAAAGCACTTCAAAATCTTTGGGAGCAAATGCTATATCAAGAATACTAATGAGCAGCTTGGCAAACTTGAACCTAGAGCAGATGAAGGCATTCTTCTTGGTTACTCTCCACATAGCAAAGCATACAAATGCTACAATAAAAGACTTGGCAGAATTGTTGACAGCATTGATGTAGTGGTTGATGAGAAGGGATACATTCCTAGGCAAGTACATCATGAAGACATCGAAGAAGATGAAGGCTATCCCCAACGACAGAATGATGAAGAAGAAGAACCTCAAGAAGAACCTGAGGAGCAAACAAGAATAGAAGAAAAGACTCCATCCAGATATGTTCAGAAGAACCATCCAGAATCTCAGATTATGGGGCAGAAAGAAGCAGGTGTACAAACAAGAAGAACAGTTGCAGAAGCTTCAAGCTATTTGGCATTACTCTCCTCTACTGAACCACAAAATGTGAAAGAGGCATGCAAAGATGAATGTTGGGTGAAAGCAATGGATGAAGAACTTGAGCAGATCGAAAAGAACAACACTTGGGAGCTGGTTCCTAGACCAAAAGATAAGAATGTTATCGGGACAAAATGGGTCTTCAAAAACAAATTGAATGAAAATGGAGAAGTAATTAGAAACAAAGCCAGACTTGTTTGTAAAGGGTATGCGCAGCAAGAAGGAATAGACTTTGAAGAAACCTTTGCTCCTGTTGCAAGACTTGAGGCCATCCGAATGTTCCTTGCTCTCTCAAGTTTTCAAAACTTCAAAGTATTTCAAATGGACGTGAAATCAGCCTTTCTGAATGGAGACTTGGAAGAAGAAGTGTACATTGAACAGCCAGATGGGTTCATTCTTGGAAATGATCCAAATCTTGTATGCAGATTGAAAAAGGCTCTCTATGGTCTCAAACAAGCTCCAAGGGCTTGGTACTACCGTTTGGACAAATATCTTCATCAACAAGGCTTTTCAAAAGGATCGGCAGATAGCAATCTTTATATAAAAGTTGAAAATGACAAATTGCTAATACTTGTTGTGTATGTAGATGACATTATTTTTGGGAGCAATGAAGAAGCTATGAGTCAAAACTTTTCCTTGGTCATGCAGAAAGAATTTGAAATGTCCTTGCTAGGAGAACTGACATATTTCCTTGGTTTGCAAATCCAACAAAAAGGAGGAATCTTTTTATCTCAAACCAAGTATCTCAAACAGATTTTGAAGAAATATGGTATGGAAGATGCAAAACCAGTATGTACACCCATGGTCACAGGATGTAGCCTCAGTGCAAATGATGAATCTGCAGCAGTACATCAACCAACCTACAGATCTATGATTGGAAGTTTACTTTATTTGACAGGTACCCGACCAGACATCATGCATGCAGTTGGAATAGTTGGAAGATTTCAGGCAAATCCGAAGGAGACTCATCTTCAGGCACTGAAGAGAATTTTCAAATATCTTCAAGGGACTCAAAATTATGGCTTATGGTATCCTAGAGATACAGATATTACATTTCATGCTTATACAGATGCAGATTGGGCCGGAAGCGTGGATGACAGGAAAAGCACAAGTGGTGGTGCGTTCTTTATGGGTTCCAGACTGGTATCTTGGTTCAACAAGAAACAGAGTTCGATTGCCTTGTCTACAGCTGAAGCGGAATATGTTGCTGCTGCATCTTGTTGCACCCAACTCCTTTGGATGATGCAGACTTTGCAGGATTTTCAAATCACTTGTACACCACCTATCCCCATCTTATGTGATAACACAAGTGCAATCAGCATCTCAAAGAATCCGGTTATGCATTCAAAAACCAAGCACATACCAATCAAGTATCATTTTCTCCGGGAACAAGTGCTTGAACAGAAGGTCAAGTTGGAGTATGTTCCTTCTAAGGAACAAGTTGCTGATATTCTCACCAAACCATTGCCCATGGACACTTTTGAATACCTCAGGCAAAAGCTGGGGGTTGTTGATGCATCATCTTATTGCTGAACCTCTTCTCATTGATGGTACAGGTTCAGGGGGAGCATATAATGCATTGTTGGCATTATGGAGGATGTGCAGAAGGAGATCTTGGAAGTAGCTGCAATATGTCTCTATCTCTTTCATGGTGGATTATGGTTCTTCGTTACAGATCTGGTTCATATTCAGGGGGAGCATGTTCTTAGGGGGAGAATAACCCTTTGCCCTTGATGTCAAAGGGGGAGAATGAAGCTGAAGTTTTGAGGTTGCCATCAATTCCAAAGGGGGAGATTGTTGGCATTATGGCTAAAGTGTTGTCCTTGATGGAAACCCATTCAGGTGATAGATCACAGTACTTCAAGTCAGCAGCAGAGATTGATGATCAGCTATCAAATATTGAAGAAAATAAGGGGTACGCAGGTACACCTTACATAAGGTGCGTACACACAGGTCAGTGTTACATAAAGTGCGTACATACCCGCAGTTATCCCGTTCAGGAGGTGCGTACCCCCAGTGCACACATTTCAAGGCAAAGAAATTCACATGTGGGGTTTTCTTATGTTTTACTCTTGGTATTTAGCCGACGATATTAGGTTATTATGGTGTCGGCTCGTGGTATTGATCAATGTTTTAAGGAAGAGCTTTCCTATATAAAGCAAAGGAGATCATTTGGCTTGAGCATGTTTTGGGTTGAATATCTTATGAGGGCTAGATCTAGTCTAGATCTAAATAAGGCGAATCTACTGATGGACCGAGATCTCTTTGGCGCATGTTCAGATCTGTAGATCTGACTGTCTGGGTTATTTCTGAAGTCTTGAAATCATCTATGCCCGAAGGTACGCAGGTACAGTGAGAGAAAAGTGCGTACATACGCAGGAACGAAGCGTTTCAGGTGCGCCGGTACGCAGGCACAGAAGGGTTTCAGGTGCGCCGGTACGCCGGTACGCAGGCACAGAAGGGTTGCAGGTGCGCCGGTACGCAGGCACAGAAGGGTTTCAGGTGCACCGGTACGCAGGCACAGAAGGGTTGCAGGTGCGCAGGCACAGAAGGGTTGCAGGTGCGAAGGTCCGCAGGCAGTTCAATGGACTCAGAGCGAGGTACGCAGGCTAGCAGTTGAGCAGGGTGCGTACGTAAGCAGGCGAGCAGTTGAGCAGGGTGCGTATTGTAAGCAGGCAAGCAGTTGAGCAGGGTGAGTACTGTAAGCAGGCAAGCAGTTGAGCAGGGTGCTTACATAAGCAGGCTAGCAGTTGAGCAGGGTGCTTACTTCTCTTAAAATCTTTGTTTATCATTGTTGTGTTCTGGGTTTGGTCCTATTATTGTTGATCTGGTTACTACAGTTGACTGGGTGATTCTCTTATACTTGATGATCATTTGATGCTTATGGATCTAGTTTGAAAATTTATGAAAAGTGGTCCTTGTAAGAAAAGAAGTAGGGGGTTGTAGCTCCCTTCCAGGAGAGACTGGAAAACGAGAGAGAGAGTTGTAGCTCTCTGCAGGTTGCAGCCTGCGTACTAGTAAAGGACTGCACCAGTACAAAACCATTGTAAAAGGAGTTTCTAATTTGAAAGAAGATAGAGACATATTGCAGCAGGTGGTTTTCACCCACATTGGGTTTCCACCTTACATCTTGTGTTCTTTGGTGTGACTATCTGTTTTCTTTGTTCATGCTCATTATTTTATGGTACTGACATGCAAAACTAATTCAAAGAACAAATAAGGAAGATTTATTAAAAGAATTAGATAATACTGATTCACCCCCCCTCTCAGTATTATTTCCAACACTGGCTTTGCATTCTGCATTGAAAATGGGATGCAGAGGATAGATCTGTGCCTAAAACAGAACTGATAAAAACACTTCTAATTTTATAAAAGCTACCATATAAGTTTCTTTCTAAGTCTAGAAAATGCTATTAATTTAAAACAAGCATGAATACATACAACAACCATAAGATGCCTATTAACTGATATGTCTTTTTAAATGTTGTTGCACCTTCACACAAACTGCAATCTGTTTATGGACCCAAACAGTTTATGGATATGGTTATGGGACACATTCTATGTTAAAGATTTACCATATATCACTTCCTTATTAGATTGGTTCAAAAGCAGAAATATGGTGAAGGGAGCAAATTTCAAAGAATGAATTAGTGTTTTCATTGGCATGTCTGAGGAACATAGATGGAATAGAGTGGACACTTGGAAGGGTCTTCCTTATTAGCTTAAATTGGTTAATTAATAATTTGAAGGGGCTACGATTGGAATGATAAGTGCAATGACTGCAACGGATCTGCTTTACTGACGTAAGAAGGAAGATATCAAAATGGAGTGGAGCTGAACATAAAAAATTTGGAAATATAATAAATTGCTAGCAAGAAATTCACTGCAATGGATTTCATTATATTCAATTTATTACAAAATGCTAGAACTGTTTCCTCAGGACCGTGGAAACTACCACATTATTGAATACTACTTCTCTGGTGCTTCTAGAGCATCATTTCATGTAATGATGCTTATACAAAAGGTAAATTAATCTATCACAGCCTTTTCACTTACTGTACAACTGGAAGTTGGAAAACCATGGACTAGATAAAATACAAGCCTTCAACCATGACCATCACTTCAATGATGTGTTTTAAAACAAAAAATATTTGTATAGCAGACTAATTTCCAACCAACCAACCACAATAGTTACCACCCCTCCCAACAAGCCTGAACTATAAAATTTAGTGAACTAGATTAGAAAATTTCTGAGGATCCTAGATAAACATTGTGTGCTTGGTTGAGAATTGTGTGTTTGGAAAAAGACCACATTGTGTGCTTGGAAAAAGACCACATTGTGTGCTTGGCTAAGAATTTATGTCTTCCACATTGAGGTTCAATGCATGGACAATCCTGGTTGGAAGCATAACTGTAGAACAACCTGAAAAAAAAGAGTGTCCACGTTAAAATTTTGAAAATTAATCAACACCTATATTATCCTAGTAGACTATAAACTATATGTGACCAGGAACTTCAACACGCATATATACATGAGCACACAAGATAAAAATAAACACTATTGTTTGAACAAACAACTTAAAGATAACAACCGTAATTGATTCGGGCAATAAGACAATTCACATATTATCACAGGCATAAAAGGATAGAACATCATTTAGTGAACATCAATAAATCATGAAGAGGGCATGTTCAAAATAACATAAAAATCTACTATGCTATCATATAATATTCCATGAAGGAAAAATTAGCTTGATGAGGTCATGAAAATCCAACGAGATCTCTAACTAAAGGCAAGGAATAAAAAATCCAACAACAAAAAAACACAATGATAAGGTTCAAATCTCACTAAACTTTGACTATCTAACCATAACTTTATAAAGATGTAAAATATCAATATCTATAAATCTAATAAACACCGAACCATGAACATAGGTATGAGAACATAGAAACTACATGTTTAAGTATAAAAATCAAACATGTTGCATGAACATAAATAAGTGAAGAGATTCTATTTGATAGCCAGCATGATGGATAGGGAAAAGATACAAGTATGGGCAATCAACCCATATGATGGTCCTTCTCCTCAACCATGAAAAAGCATAAAAAGGCATGTAAAGCCCATGACTTTGGAATAGGAAATATAGTTAACACCTTAGTGGGGAAAGGCGTTGAGGACTGAACTTTGTTTCAGTGAGCAATGCATGGGAAGAAACATAAGCACTGACAATGATCACATTTGGCAATCCTAATCTTCGAGTGAAAAATACCTTTTGACCTAAACCATGAAAAAGCATTGAAGATCATGTAAGGACCATCAACTGGGCATGCATATAGAAAATATAGTTACACCTTAATGATAGAAAGGTGTAGAAGAGGATCTATAAATTTTTCAGTGACCATGAACAGATTATGAAAAGGATGTGTTCATAACAACCTAACAATATGAAAACATATATAGACCTATCATATGAAAAAGGGAAATCCACCTGACGAGGCCATGAAAACCTAGCTTATCATTTCTTTGTGCATAACTCATTGATTCCCACTAGAGTTGAAGCCCTTGCATGGATGATCAGTCATGGTAGAAGATGATGCTTCTCCACTTGTTCTATAGTTACCTAGCAAAGTGTCATATGTTATCGCAAAGAAATTTGCTAGAGCATCAAGGTATATGTGCGCACACAATGAAAGAGTGTCAAATGTACCTGGCATGGAAGGTAAGGTTGGATGGTCTTGCATCTCCCTTTGGTCTTGGGTTGTCGCCATGGTTTGGGATTGTTGCATTGCTATAAAAATAAACATACCACATGTTAAATAATGGTGATGATTAAATACTTAAATCTAAAACCATGACTCTATTCAACACATGAAACTAACCTGGAACCATAGACAGGGAATTATTTGATCGATGACGTCCTCGCTTATTGAGGTATCGAAACTCAAATGGTTCATATTCTGATGGATCAACATTTAAATCAATTTCCAAACCATTGCTTTTTCTGCTACTTCTTCTTTTCTTTGTGGGGCTAAGGAAACTCTTCTTCCTCTTCAAAGATGGATCAAGAGAACCCAACCTAGGTGTGATGTCAAAATCAATAACGTGAAAATTTTTGGCTTCATCCAACATTTTTTTAAGCATACCAGTCAACTGGTTTGTCTTCGTCAAAGTAGTAGGAGGGTTATCTAAAATGAGATGTGTATAGCTAAACAACTCCTCCCTTGCCAAATGAAGTGCCTTGGCATCTGCATCAATAATATTTGTGGCCATAAGAGTAGCATCGACATCTACATCATGGTTTTGAGGCTATGTATTGTTCTTCGGTGGGTCATTGCATATGTTATCCTCTGCATGATGATGAAGCAATGGATTTGAATTATCTGAGTGGAAATACAACCAATTAACCTTTATGGAATGCTTGCAAATGTTTCCACAGATAGACCATGGACATTCACACGTTATAAAATCCGTACGATACCAAGTGACAAGGTATTTTTTACATCGATTTGTCTGACTTCTTACCCAATAAGCACGGGTTATGCTCTCATGAGGACAACAATCAGTATCAAAAAAATTTCTTGCTCATTCCACTGATGATTCTAGCTATTTTTCTCTCTTGTAGTTGTTTAGAAATCCTTCTTCTTTTAATATTTCCTTGAACCGATAACAAGGTTCAATTGTTGTTAGTAGCATATGCAATAACTAATCCATCCCCCGGGCACATTTTTTCCTTCTATCAGATAGAAATGTTGTTTTTAGGTAACAATGGTATGACTCAACAACATTATTGGTCTCCTAATTTGCATGAGGAAACTCCTGACAACCTTTCACCCACATACCTAATTGCAAATAGAACCATGTCAGTCTCACTATATCACCTTTATAGAAGAAAAAAATGCATATAATATGAAAAAAATGTTTACTTACGAATCTTATCTCCAGTGACCCAATTCTTGTTGAAATAGTCTAAGAACTTCTCTTCATCTGCAAATTTGATAAAAAATTGATTGATTGCATCTTCCACTTCATAATTGAGAGTGTGTTTCATGATGAAACCTAACTCACTGAACATCTCATTGGCTTTTATGGAACTAGTGGCCAACCGATTGACATTTTTTAACCAAGCCCTCCATACATGCCAAACGCATAAGATCACATCACAACCTGTGATCCTCCTGCCATATTAAATGCATTTTACTGTGCTATTTTTAGAAAAAAATCAAGTTTGGTTATATCATGACAATGTTAAAGTTACCTCAAGGCACTGATTTCAGCCAATGCATCATCGACCATGCAAGCATTGACTTTCCAATCAGGACGGGTTTGGAAACACTTGCACATGAGCTGCTCTAGCCATATTGCAATATCATCTGATGTGTTTCATGATGCAACGACCCATGCAACTGGCACCCCGCTTTTTTGTTCATCAATTGCCATGAGTGTATACAACTGACACTGTCATATTCAACATTACATAAAGTCAAATACAAGTTATTAATCATTCTGAATGTATACAAATTAAATAAATATATTAAATCAACCATTGGCATCTGACTTACCCCGTATTTATTTGTATTAAATGTTGAATCCATGGCTATTAAGCTATTGTGTGATAGCTTGACCATTGTCTCCAACATCCACTTTGTTTGAATCCCTATTATAAAAGGGACCTCCACACCATTGGGCTTTTGGTAAAAGAAAAAAATTTCCTGATTCTTTTGATACCAAAGGTTTACACTCATTTCATCCTTTTAGTGAAGTTGATGATTTCCTTTCACCAACCTATTATAGATATTTACAATATCTTTCATGCATAAGAAGAAATCTCTATCTCGAGCTGCCACATTGATGTCAACATGTCTCTTAATGTGGGTTCTATACACTACATCAACATACACTCCAAAAAAGAAACAACTCTCTACATATGCAACAACGTCCTTTGAAAGTGTTGGCCTATGCAAGGTCTTGGTCTCACCTAAAGTGTCACGTTGACCATGACAAGCCCAACCTTCCCCATCTTCATGTTCATACATATTAAGAGTTGGTATTGCTCTATCAGGAATTTCATTCATAACTTTCACAATAAAGTGGCATTGGCAACCCCTCTTCTGCACAAATGAGGTCCTTCGTTTAGCTAGAGGATTTCCTCTTTTGTACTTTGGGCCAAATGAACAATGATAACTACACCAAAAATTTAAAATGTTAGTACATACAAAGAAAGATAAATATGGTTTCAAAAGATCTAAACAATATATTTTTTAAATACTCACATATCATATTGCAATGCAGCGGTAGCCCTTTGTTTTGGTTTTTTTGTTTGTTTTTTGTATGAATTTACATGGAGAAATAGGATGTTCTTCCTCTCCTTTGATAAAGTCAGCAACTCGTCGTAATGGGATTACGACAACTCGATCAATACTATTGTTTTTTCTATTTATTTCCATCCAAACCAAGTCTTTACTAGAGAACGCCATTTTGCCTTTGAGGTCTTGCACCTCAAGATCCATGATATATTGTCATTTACTTTGCTTGCCCATTTTGAACTGATCTAGTCAAACAATATGCAAGGACATTAGAACTGAACTTTCAAGCTTAGCAAGTTATCCAACATATATATAAATATAAAACCTCTTTTATGTTTTTTTGAGGTTTGAAATATCAATCACTCTTAGTCTGAAATATCAATCCCTCTTTAGAACAGGAAAAGGCAAACCTCAACTCTAAGGTTGGATCCTTGTAAAATCAAATCCAGAACCTTCTACTGCGAGTCAATACACTTGAGGAATCAAAGAGAAGATAACAGAAGCTTTGGTAACAGGTCAAGAGCAATTACAGCGGTTGGAAATCACAGTGCAAGAACTTAAAGAAATAAATTACAACTTGATGCTAGATAAAACAACACCGGAAGCAAAGTATCAAGATATATCTGAACAACTTGAAGCCCATCAGCAAATGCTAAAAGAGTTACAAGAAGAAAACTCTAAGATGATGGGAAGAAAACTCTGAGATGATGGCTGAGAGAGACAACCTTGTTTCAGAACTTGCAAGTAAAAGTGCATGCATCTTTGATCTTGAAGAGGAGCTTATTCACTTAAAACAAGAAAATTAAAAAAATAAAAAAAATTTGTTTTTCCTTTATCCAGAAAGTTGGTGTTGCGCAGTCACTAGAATCTGGTTAGTGTGTTTTGTAGGGAGGATCCTTTTAGGACCTTAGCAGTCAGCTTGGGATGAAAATTTGGGTACACCATGCTATATGGAATCGTATAGGAAAGTTTTCTATCTGGTTATAACACTTTGATTGTCCTGGGTGATATATTTGTTAGACAGAAATCTTTGCTATCAATTTATTGTTTTAACAATGATGAGATCTAGTTCCTACATCTAGCTTTTTCAAAATATTTTCTTGAGGCAATCAGATTAGCTGACTGAAAATTGGAGAAGGCCCAAATACAAAGAAGATCAAGAAAAAATTACATTCAAATGGTGTAGCCACTGACTTTTTCATTGACAAGGTACCAGAAAAGGTCATTTATGTTGCTCTCATCCTTTCAAATTATTTGATTAACATAATTATTTGAGCAGTTATTCTGAAGGAAAATGTGTCTTTGCCTTGCAAGCTGAGCTGGACAATGTTAATATTTGAGGTTCCCAGGAGTTTACTGCGTGCTCTGATAAGCAGGCAAGCAAGGCTTTTGGGTTTCAATGAGCTCTTATAATTGTGTAAGAGCAAAAGGAAACATATAATTTGGTTAGAGCTGGTATTAGTATTACATAGAGTATTTTTCTTTTCCTTTATTGTGGGAAAATATGTTGAACTGGCTGAGGGTCTTTAAGAAAAATAACTAAACCTATATACAACATCACACATATTTAAATTAATGTAAGCCAAATCAGAACTATTCAATAATAATAATAAATGATAAAATAAAAAATCCAAAAATATGTTACTTCAGAGACTTGGATATGAAATCAAATTTTCTTAAAAAACCACCCATAAAACCTTTTATCCTCTGTACAAACTTGTAGTGGATACAAAATCTTATTATATCACTACCTCAAGTGATTTATTGTCAGCCATAAATCCAGGAAACAAAATAGAAACCACTGACAGAGTGTAAAAATTGAACCACTGAACCAACAAACAAACTTCCAAAATGTAAGTTGTTGATGTACATACAATCAATGCTTGGATGAGAAGACAGGCATGCACAGGAAACTTATTCCATATCAGGAAAATGAGAGAAACATCAATTGTGGGTCATAACATATTTCCTTGTAACGTCAAAGTAGCTGAGACGTTGACTTGAGCATTGGTTCCAAATGAAAAAACAACCCAAAAACATGAATTGTGCCTAGCAGACATACCAACCAAACATGTAAGGTACAGTAAAACATAAGTAAGGATTCATACATGGTGTTGGAATGGTGAGAATGGGCAGCCTAACATGTAAGAGAATTGAAGTTTGGTTTGGAGACATAAGTTGGTCCAGCACCCACCCGACAACAGACGTGCTATTATTTCCCTTCTTAACAAATCACATTTAACACCAAAGTCAAGAATATTTGAACTTGGCAGAGGCTCCCAAAACATGAGCTTTAAGTCCTATTTTCATATCAAAAGACTCAAATGTAGAATATGGGATAGATTGCCATGTTAGCAATCATTAGAGTTATCATGTAAAATGAAATCAACTGTATCAACTTACATTTAGCATATCAGAAGTACGTCAAAACTTAAAATAAGTAGGTAGAAAATAGCAGCAAGTTTTGATAAGAGTAGTTAAGAGCATTAGCATCTTCAAATTAGGAAGTCATGCAGATTAAAAAAGGGAAAATCTCTGAATGGGCTCATAAAAAATTAAAATGCCTCAGCTTCAGTAGATAAGAAAACAGCAAAACCGCAACACAATGCAGTGTAAAGAAACTAAAATGCATTGCTAGACAGAATATTGACAGATATTGGCCACTATTAGCAAAAATTGTAAGCAACTAGACTATGATCATTGAAAAATTTTCAGCAGATAATGCATACCTCCCACCCCCTAGTGAGGATAAGGGTGTCTAAGTGTCATAGGTGCATAAAGCATGGACTTGTGTATAAGCTGTGAACTTCACCAGCTCAAATTCAAAATCACAAGCATTTTGGAAGATTCTCAACATTGTAAATATAAGATGAGCAGGTGAAAATAGAGTGAGGATTCAAGGGTATATGTTTAAGTTGGGCATGATAAAAATAACATCGGCAAATACAGAAAACATTCCAGAGCTTTTGTTTTGCTGTTGTGTTGGCATTTTCATAACCTTTCTCAATGGTGTGATGGATTAGGGAACTTGTGGCATTGCAATTACATATTTATGGAACACAATTCCGTCCCCTGTATTCTCAGCAATAACTAGATGATTGCAATAAAAACTATACAATGGATTCACATACCTGATTGGACTTTATCTTCTTCTTCTTCTTTTTTTGCTCTTTTGGGTTCTTGTAATGTTTATGACGAAAGCGTCCTGAAGATCTTAAGGTGGTCAGCTGGCGATAGCGGAATTCTTGGTTGCTCCTGTAATGGCAAGTGTGAATGACTGTGTTTACTATGCAAAGAGGTCTGAGTTTTGATGGCAAATGCATCGGGAGTTGAGGCGTGTGGTTTTCACTATGCAAAGAGGTCTGAGTTCTGAGTTCCGATGGCAAATGTGTCAGGAGTTGAGGCGCGCAATTTTGAGAAATTTGAATACCGGCCACCAACAGCAGACAACCCGTAGCGCTGTGGCAAGATGTGACCAAGGTGAGTCAGGAGATCCAGATCCGAATCTGTCAGAGCAGATCCCAGCTGCAATTAATGTGGAAGGGTGGCGGATGGTAGCGGAGTTGGCGAAGGGTGGCGGAGGGCGGAGGAATTGCTGATTGCCGAAGCCAGACGTTTTTCCGGGTAGGAACGGAAACCGAGCAATTCCTCCGCCTTGTTAGACTACTCCATATGTATACATTGTATGACAACACAATGGTAAGTAATGCTATTATCGGAAGGAGGACGATATATGGATACATTGTATGACAACACAATGGTAAGTAATGCTATTATCGGAAGGAGGACGATGCAGGCAAACAACCATCAAAGATAAATTTAATTAAATATTAAATCGCTTTCAAGGCATATGATGACCCTAAACTAAAAAAATTAATGAGTAAATCACATTAGAATTACATTTAGATAAAGATTTATATTCAAAATTAATATTTAAATAAACAACAATATATGCTTTATTACACGCTATCATCATCAGTGTAAAAATAATCTTTTTATGATTTAAAATCCATTATCATTATTATCATGCCAAGTAGGCCAACCTTGTTCCCAAATTTCTTTACTTTTACTTTGAAATGATGTGATTCTCAACTTCACTAATCCTTTTATGATTTAAAATCCAGTATCATTATTATCAAACCATGGAGAGACCTTTGTTCCCAAATTTCTTCAACTTTACTTTCACTTTGAAAATGATGTGATTACACATATGTCAACTCAACTTCACCTTTTTTAACCAAATTATGTCATCTTTTACTAGACAAAGAAATAAAAAATTCAATTTTGGGTCAAACATTCCATTCCATCTACTAATCTACTCTCTCTTCGCATTGGTTATTTGAAACGTCAATCCACTCCTTTCAACGGAACTTTATCTTTTGCGTTTCTATTCGCTGAAAGGAAAAGATGATAGGAAAGTAAAGGTATCTACATTGAACCTTCTCATCTTCGGAATCGTTTAAGCAAGTGGAGGAATTGTCCGATTTGTTAAAAATGGTTGGAATTTGGGTTTAAAAATTTCAAAATTTTTTGAGGCAATATTTGTTTTAAAAATTTGAAAAAAATTGAAGATCATTAATTACTATAATTTAGATTTACAAAAATCTCTACTAAAATTTCTCATAACTTAAATTTCCATAATTTTCGGGAAAAAAACAATTTAATTAAACTACAACCTCGTCTAGGACCTTGAACTACTAGAAGATAAATGGAAAAAATAATAATTAAAAGATATTGGGCTATGTGTCAAATATGTTGTCAAGGTAAAAAAGAAGATGCCAAGAGGAAAAAAATGCCTTCCTTCCTTCATATGTAAACCTGTCTCATATGGGACCTGCAACAAGATGAATAAAAGAATAAAGTAAAGAAAAGAGAGGTGCTTGAAAACAGGGCATGAAAAGCGTTATCTTCTTTAACCAATTTACGCGGAATTTATCTTTTTCTTTTCCTATTAAAGTGAACATCAAACAGTAATTTACATGCATGAGAATCTCATCATCTTGGACCCTCAAAAAGAAAAGAATAAAAACAAAAGGAAAAGATGACATGGACATTGCAATCATGTCAAGCACTTGGATGGTTTGTGAGCGGTGAGGGATGGCTTGTATATCAAAATCAGGAAAAAGGGGAATAACATGCCTTCTTTTCGTTAAAAAGGAGGATGGAGATTATTAAGTAGCAGAGGAGAAGCAAGTTTAGCAGACTGCGCTTTCGAAGGAGGAGGAGATCAATTAACAAGCTGAATTGACTCTGCTGCTTCGGCTCCTCATTGGTGGAGAAAGGATGTCGAAGGACTTGGAGTTGATTCTGAATAACGTCTTCTTGGCGTTGCAACTGTTTCTGGGTGTATGGCACTTGTTCACCAAACTCACACCCCTCGGGGCGCTTATAAAAGGTGTAGTCGGCTGCCTGCTGCGACTATCTAGACTTTCCCAAACTTATTCTCGCCTGCAATTTCTTTCTGGTCGAGTTTTCAGGGAAGCAAATTGTTTTGTTATCCTAGACACTCGACATGTCAGCGTCAGCTTAACTGATAATTGGCTGTTACTTGTGAGTGTCAGAGGAGAAACTTCTGAAAATTTTAAATTTGTTTGCTGTGTTTCTTCTGCAAACGGAGGAAGAGAAGGTCCATTGGCTCATTCCCACATCATTGAGCTTTTATATCTGCACTCCTGGAGTTCTGCTGTATCACGCATTTCATAAGTGACCCCCCTGCCTCGCCTCCGTCGTGGAGGCGACAGGTATACTCCTTGGGAAAGTAAGTGGACAATTTAAAACCCTGGAATGACATACAACTAAAGAAAGATCCAGAGGGGAGGGGAAATATAGGTGCAATTATTGCTGGAGGTGCAAAAGTCGACACAGAGGGTAGGAGTTTGGTGCTTGGTTAAACATGGCCGATCAAGAATACAGCAGCCGTGTCATTTCCTTGTAATTCCATCGAAAGCAGCATGACGTGTACTTATTTTGTAGTTCTGAGCAGATGCTACATTGATGCTCCCCCGATTACAGTGGAGTGTAAGATCAGTAAGGAGGAATATAGGCATCAAGCTTAATTTTATAAAATGATTAAAATTTTATATCATAAAATGTATATTTGATGATTGTATATTTGTAAATTTCAAATTTTATAAAATGATTAGGGAGGAATATAGGTATAGATGTGTTTTCCATTGTAATTGGGTATTTCAATTATTTTTTTAATTATTTTTTTTGATTGGATGGTCTAAATTGAAAGATGTCAGTTTATTCTCATCTTGACCATTCCATCAATAAATAAAATTGAAAACAATAACGTTTTTAGGTATCTAAATTACATATTTAAACTATACTTAAATTAATTTTTTACAAAACATGATTAAAATTTTACTATTCCTATTATTTATCACCAGGTATCATAATTAACAAAAAAAAAAAAACTGTTCATATTCTCAAAAGTATGCCATTCAACCATTTTCCAAGTGATTTGGACACTCCATTACTCCAATGGCTCCCTATGGGTTACAAATTCCCTTCACCACTCCATTATCTCTGTGGTTGCTTATGAGTTACGAATTCCCTTGCCATTTAGTGGTTAGCGGTTGCATAGGAGATCTCATGGATCACTAAATTATGGTGCATGTTCAATTGTGTTGAACCTTCACTCTTTGGATTGCTGAAAACTATGCAAGGTAAATTAGTGAATTTTAATTATATATTACAATATCATGTGTTTTATCATTTTTCTTAAAACCTTGTAATGCTAATTCTTTTTTTTTTTTTTCACATTGTAACAGATCCTAAAGAAAATGTAAAGGTTGCTCCTAAGCTCTTTAACTGTTTACTTTTCCTATTTTGGTGTTTCTTTGTTTCAGAGACATTGTGGTTATATATTTTCTGGAAATGTAAAATATAAGAACTGCTATTTTTTCTCTTGTTCTGAAGAAGATAATCCCAACTATAGGTAGTGGAGAGCCAATGATAGGATCAATTCACATCAATAAAATTATTCTGGTAAGTTTTTGGATATGATTAAACAATGGAGTGATTTTGGATTGTTTTAAATCATGGTAAAAATATTGTTCTAATGTAGAATAAATTGGCAACCCACAGAGGAAGGGCACAACACAAGCTCAAGCAATTTAAATTTCTTTGATCTTCTCATCTTAACTGGTGTGATGACCTCAGAAAATGTAAATATTGGAATTTTATTGTAGTAAGAGATAGAATTGAAAGATTGTTTTTAAAACTCTAATCATATTATTTTATTGTGAATTAAATATATATTGAAAAGGAATATATACTTCTTGAAATGCTGGCAACCTCTGAAAGGAAGATTGGAAGAGGAAATCAGTTATGAAAACTGCATGAAACTACCCTCCCTAACTGGAGAGGCCTCCAGGGGAAAAGGGGGGGTAGAGACAAAAATTCTGTGCTGTAGGGACAGACAGAAGAAGAAGAAAAAAAAAAGAAAAAAAAAGAAAGCTGGTTAAGTCTGGTGAGGACCAGATAACCAGGCACAAGTTGCATGTATCTTGTTGAGGGCTTTAGGCCTGCAAGATAGCTCGGGGGGAGATTCCAGTCTTGGCGATGGATCTCATGGTTGGGTGGACAAGAGCAAACAAGGATTACAGGTGAACTTCTGAAGCATAATTACAAATCTGGCGGACCAGGTATGTAACAGCCTCTGAGGAAATTATTTCAACAGTGATTGTAGATAATACTGTTAGCTAAAATTACAGTAGTTTGGCTGTGAAAACCAATTAAAATTATACAATCTTATATCATTATTATGCTTGCTGTAATATACCTGGCTCAGGAAAATATTACCGAAATATTAATAGATGACTGTTGAGGGAAAAAACCTGATGTTGATATGTTATTGGTAGCTTCAAGAAAAAAAAAGAAAAAAAACAAACAATAAGACGGAGGTCAAATTGTACTGTATAGATTTCCGAGCAGTTAATGTATTTACAAACATAAAGAAAATGATTAAGTTATCTTTAAACGACTTGAGCTTATTCATCATTAGAGGGGAGAAGAATAACAGGCCTCAAGCTATAATAGGCTTCAAGCTGGGGTTACCAGAACTGAAGTGAGAAAACCCGCTGAAACTAAACACCTTAACATTTACGGTGTGAACATACATTAAAGAGTTTAGAAGGCCATATGAGACTATAACAAACGAGACAGTCTGCATAAACTGTAAAGCAACTACATATAACTAAAAAATACACAGACAGAGGTAGTTGTTAACCGTAAGAATATAAATAATCTTAAGAGAGGGTTCAAGAAAAATATGGACCAGAGCCAGACTCTACAGTATTTCCATTCAATGAAACAACGAAAATGCAAACCGCACAAATCACCGTAGCCGCAGTAGTAGATACGACAGCAGGTGTATCTAATGTTCAAACTAACCAAACCCATAATCTCAGCAATAACCATAATTCTCCCATTATAATCAATGCATACCAACAGTGAGAATCAATATGCCGGAAACAGAACAGATTTCCTTATCAGCTCGAAAAGGAATAATAAGTCGAATCTGAGAAGCAAGCAGACAATAGTTTTTCTTTCTAAAAGACAATGGCGGACCCGCTGTAGCATGAAACCGTGAAATTACATACAAATAACAGGAATAATATTATAAACATGTAACCGATTCAGAATGGCAAGTCCATTGAATATCGGAGTCAAGCACTCTGAAATACAGTCAGCTTGCTATTAAACCTTTCGAGGAAACCCAGAAATAAAGCAACATTTACAGAGCAAGTATCTATTACAAGAGACGACGAACTGAAAGTATAAACAAAATATATTCATCGAAGATGTAAATAAAATATCCTTTGAAAAACAGAGAGGTCCATATTCCGCGACCAGTTCAACAGTAGTCATTACTATTTGTACACAAAAATTACATCTGATTAACAATTCATAGAAAAAAAATTTGACTTCGAGATAATTCAATTGCTGAAAACGGCTAAGGCACCTCCCGCGCGAAAGGAACCGACTGTTCCTCACAACCCAATAGGGTAAGTCGGGAACACAAAAATCTGAGAATACGAAAACACATGGGTAGCCTCGAAAGCAAAACCACAAGGACCCTGTCCTTGGTAACCTCGATCAGACTATAGGAATCTGGAAGCCAGTGAAAAATCAAGCATGTATAAATCACACAGCCATCTCAGGCACAAAAAAAATGGGAAACCCCAATCATCGCACCAGGAACCTATGAGCCAATTTGCATACCTGGTACGCGGTGAAGGAGGTCGGGATGCCGAAGGCCCGTCGACCTGCGAATAGGAAGGTTGCATCGCCACAACTTTACCTTCATACGCCCAAGAAACAAGAACTGTTAATACGCATGCAGAACCAGCAATGAAACCCGTAAGGGAAAATATCATAATAGCGAAACTATGGGGTTAAACTGTGAAAAATAAAACATTACCTGTGTGGAATAATTCCGGGGAACCGAGCGTGAAACCCCTGAGTTGCAGATGAAACCCTGGAGGAGGTGAGAATGAATCCGATGTGTGAAGAGGCAAACAGAATCCGGGAGCTATTTCAGAACCAAATGAGCCGAGAGGAAACTCAGAGTGCTTAATAAGAGTCCTAAAACCCTCAGACGGATCTCCACCCTCGGATCTGAATCGATAGATCCACACCCTTGAAAAGAAGCGGGAACCAAAGGCGTGAGGGACGAGGATACGGAGAACGGCATGTTCACATGGCCGAGCAAGAGAGACAGGACAGCTATGCTGGGGCATTAAATAGCTGCCCATAAAATTAATAGCAACCCAACAACTCATCGCCGAAAATGTTACTCCGGTCACAAAACGTTATGTCAGCACACATTCCGGTTGTCAAATGAGTATACGTGTAAACAATGCATACGAGTAAGCCATGAATCAAACATTTGTATAGTTTGTCGTGGAAGCGAGATATTTCCAAAATTGTTAATAATCCGAATAGCTATATGTAATGGCAGAGCATGTGTGACATATAGTTTATGTTAGGGTTAATATGTAAAGATTATAATAAGTTAAAAAAAAAATATTTTCATGTATCATGGGAAGGATCGTGACAAATTGGTATCAGAGCATGGTTACAATACTGTGACCTCTGGAACAACATGTTAAAAAAAAACAATGTACAGATAACCATCTCATTATATTTCTAAGATGGAGAACTAAATTAACTAACTCCTCTTCTTGTTCCATTTCTAGGGTTGAGACACAGGGAAAACAACAGAAAATAGGCAATAGACAGAAACAGTGAATATACAGAGAGCTGGCAGTGCTTCGCATAGATCGATGGCAGGTCAGGAACCTGCAGTAAATCCTCGGGATAAACCAAAGCTGTGGGTACAGCTTGGCGAGGAGACACGTAGCACAAACCTTGCAATACTAGAGACGGTTCAGGAACTGAAGAATGAGATGGCACGATTACGAGAGGATAATGCACGACTGACGGTGGAACAAGAAAGAATTCTGAAGAGTTTGTCGGATAGGCAAAACCCACCACTAGCTAATCCCAGTGCGGAACAGCAGAGGATGACAGAAGAACGAAATTATCAAATTGAACCTGAAAAATCAGAAGAAAGGGAGGACCATTTTGATAATGTATCCGAACAACAGACTTCAAAACGTCAGAGAGTGGAGCTACAGGGAGAATTTCGAAAAATTAAACCCCCACATTTTGATGGGGAACAAGAAGAAGCGGCTGAAGCATGGTTAATTAACATGAACAAATATTTTCAGTTGTATGAATATGACCACAACCTGAAGGCACGATTTGCCATCTTCCAGTTACAAGGTAAAGCAACCCTATGGTGGGAGGAAGTTAAGATCGTCAAGGGGGTAAGCGAACGGACCATAACATGGGAGAAGTTTCAGAAATACTTCAAAGAAAGATATCTGACTGAGCGCTTCTATGATGAAAAAGCAAGGGAATTCCATGATTTACGGTTGGGACAACAGACTATGGACTAGTTTATCAACCGTTTTACCTCCCTGCTTCGCTATGTGCCCTATATGAAGGAAGAGAAAGCCAAGGTGCAAAGATTTGTTAGTAGTTTACCTCTATATATAAGAGAAAGGATCGAGTTTGAAAATCCTAGGACGATGGATGAAGCTATCCGCAAGGCTAGAATCTGCGACCAGCAGAATAAACAGAAAGGAGATGCTCCAAATAAAAGATGGAATGAAAGAAGAGATAACAAAACAGTTGGGAACAGTAAAGGAAGTCGCAGCAATGGAAGTAGGGGAGCTAGTAAAGGGCAGAACAACAAAACTATACCAAGAGGGTCACTCAGGTCTAAGCCAATCAGTGAATCTAGAGTGAGTGAACAGCCTGTTAGGCTGGAGGGCGAAGGAATGGCCAGACCTCCAGTTCAATGCTGGGGTTGTGGAGGACCGCACTACGTCAAAAACTGCCCACAGCGAAAGGGTACTGATCAGATATCTCAGATTCATGAAGCATCGACCATTGGCAATGTGGGACGTAGCGTACCAAGGATTAACGCAGCCCTGGATGACCGTCAGGCGGAATACCAGCCGACTATGGTGGAATTTGAAGGTAAAATTTCGAATCTCTCTATAGCTGTTCTAATTGACCTAGGAGCTACTTTAAGTTATATTAGCCCAAAGATAGTGGAATAGTGTAAGTTACAATCTGAAAAATTCAAGAATCCATGGCTGGTACAGCTAGCTACGGGGGCCAAGAGATGGGTCTTGGCAAAAATTAATAATTGCTCTTTAACTGTAGCAGGACACCCAGTAGTAGCAGATTTGAATGTACTTCCTTTGGGCTCATATGACGTTCTGATTGGGATGGATTGGCTAGAGAAACACTGGTCACTAGTAAACTGCAAAACGAAAACCATTTATTATAAAGATGACTTTGGAGAGAAACATGAAGTGCAAGGGATTAAGCGCCCTGTGCAGATCCGCCCAATCACTGCATCCCAACTAGCTAAATGTATCAAGAAAAGATGTCAAATTTATGCCATTCAGGTAGGCTATGCAAATTCAAAGGATAAAGCAGCCACACTGGAAAACATTCCCGTAATACAAGAATTGCGGGTGTTTTTCCAGAGGAGATACCCGGGCTGCCACCTAAAAGAGATATAGACTTTACCATCGAATTGACACCGGGGGCAGCACCAGTGTCGCGAGCACCTTATCGAATGAGTGTACTTGAATTGACAGAATTAAAAATGCAACTTCAAGAGCTACTAGACAAGAATTATATTCGCCCGAGTGTATCTCCATGGGGAGCCCCAGTGTTATTTGTCAAGAAAAAAGATGGAACTCTTCGAATGTGTATAGATTATCGTTAGCTGAACAAGCTCACGATCAAAAATAAATATCCTTTACCTTGGATTGATGAACTTTTTGATCAAGTGAAGGGTGCAACAATGTTCTCTAAGATCGATTTGCGATCAGGTTACCACCAGATTAGGATTAAAGAGGAAGATATTTCTAAAACAGCTTTCAAGACACGGTATGGGCACTACGAGTTTGTAGTGCTACCTTTTGGGTTGACCAATGCACCCGCCACCTTTATGTGTTTAACGAACAACGTGTTTCATGGGTTTTTGGATAAATTTGTGCTAATATTTATTGATGGTATTCTGATATACTCTCGTTCTAAGGAGGAGCACGAGGAGCATCTCAGGTTAGTGCTACAAACTCTCCGAGAACACCAGTTGTATGCTAAGTTCAGCAAGTGTGATTTCTTCAAGGAGGAAATACAGTACTTAGGCCATATAATCACAAAAGAAGGGATTGCAGTGGACCCTGAAAAGATAAGGACTATAATGGAATGGCCCGTACCAAAGGATGTGGCAGACATCAGGTCCTTTATGGGGCTAGCTGGTTATTATAGAAGATTCGTGGAAGGTTTTTCAAGGGTAGCATACCCTATCACCTCATTACAGAAAAAAGGAAGGGTATTCAAATGGACCTCAGAGTGTCAGCGGAGCTTTGAGCAACTTAAACATTTACTCACCACCGCACCCATCTTGAGTATAGCTGATCCTAATAAGGACTACGTGGTATGTACTGATGCAAGTAAGGAAGGTGTGGGCGGTGTGTTGATGCAGGAAGGAAGAGTGATCGCGTACGAATCAAGAAAGCTAAAGGAGCATGAGCAGAAATATTCTGCATACGATTTAGAATTGGCAGCCGTCATACACGCACTGAAGATGTGGCGGCATTATCTCATGGGGAGAAAATTTCTGTTGCTAATGGATCACCACAGTTTGACAAATTATTTCAGCCAACCTACCTTAAATACGAGGCAAGCCTGCTGGGCGGATTTTTTAAGTGGATTTGATTTTGAAATTAAGCACTTGAAAGGGAAGGAGAACCGCGTGGCCGACGCATTAAGTCGGAAGGCGCAATGCTTGTATGAAATTTCGTCCAGTAAATGGAAGAATCCCTTGATTGAAATGATAAAAATAGCAGCAGATCAAGACGCTGAATACCAGCAAATAAAACAGCAGGTACAACAATCTTCTAGCGGGAAAAATCAACAAGGATATGAATTGGATGATGCTGGAATGCTGTATTATAATAAGAGGTTGTATGTACCTAATAAGGATAGTCTTAGAAATCTGATGTTGGATGAATTTCACATCAGCCACTATGCAGGACATCCAGGGTACCAAAAAATGATCACCGCACTTCGAAAAGAATATCATTGGCTGGGAATGAAAAAGAATGTAGCTGAGTACTTAGCAAGGTGTTTGGAGTGTCAATAGATTAAAGCGGAGCATTTGCACCCAGTGGGGCTATTACAACCTTTACCCATTCCGGAGTGGAAATGGGAAACTATTTCTATGGATTTTATAACGGGATTGCCGCGGACAAAGAAGAACAATGATTCTATTATGGTAGTGGTAGACAAACTGAGTAAGGAAACACACTTTATACCTGTGCAGTCCACTTATAGGGCTGTGCAAATTGCTCACATTTTTATGCAGAATGTGTTCAAACTGCATGGACTTCCGAAGATAATAATATCTGATCGTGATGTAAAGTTCACGTCAACTTTTTGGAGAGCATTGTTTACCGAACTGGGAACACAACTAAATTTCAGCACAGCCTATCATCCCCAGACCGACGGTCAAACAGAACTAGTAAACCAAGTGGTGGAGGACATGTTAAGAGCATGCGTAATGCAGAAACCAACCCAGTGGGAGGAATATTTACATTTGGTTGAATTCGCATATAATAACGGATATCATACGTCAACACAAATGAGCCCCTTTGAGGTCTTGTATGGGCGGAAATGCCGTACACCCTCAAGCTGGGGTGGACCTGAGGATAAATTAAGATTGGGGTCAGAAATGCTCAAAGAAATGGAGGACATGGTAAAAAGGGTACGGACTAATTTAAAGGCTGCTCAGGACAGACAAAAGAGGTTTGCAAATCAGAAAAGAAGGTTCAAAGAATACCAGGTCGGTGACCATGTTTATGTGAGGATCCAAGCCAGAAAGAGTGCCCTGCAATGGAGCGGTTGTGCCAAACTTGCACCTCATTATTTTGGACCTTTTCAGGTCTTGGCAAGAGTGGGGCCAGTAGCTTACCAACTCGCCCTACCAAGCCATATTAGAATCCACAATGTCTTCCATGTTTCTATACTAAAAAAATACATTTACGACCCTAAACATGTGATCAAATGGCAGGATATATGGGTAAGAACTAATCTGGTTGATCTAATTAAATTTTTTATTCTAGAAAGGAAATGACTGGAATTGTTGTTAATTGCAGGTCGAACCGGAAGGCGAGGTTCTGGTCGAGCCTCTGAACATCCTCGACTGGAGAGAAGTGCAGCTGCGGAAGCGAGCTATCACCCAAGTTAAAGTGCAGTGGCAGCACTATGGGCCTGATGAGGCCACTTGGGAAGATGAAGAGCTCATTAAAAAGGATTGCCCGGAATTGTTTATGGAAATCAGACATCGGGACGATGTCCAATCTCAGAAGGGGGAGATGCTATGACCCCGGAAAATGTAAATATTGGAATTTTACTGTAGTAAAAGATAGAATTGAAAGATTGTTTTTAAAACTCTAATCATATTATTTTATTGTGAATTAAATATATATTGAAAAGGAATATATACTTCTTGAAATGTTGGCAACCTCTGAAAGGAAGATTGGAAGAGGAAATCAGTTATGAAAACTGCATGAAACTACCCTCCCTAACTGGAGAGGCCTCCAGGGGAAAAAGGGGGGGTAGAGACAAAAACTCTGTGCTGTAGGGACAGACAGAAGAAGAAGAAAAAAAAGGAAAAAAAAGGAAGCTGGTTAAGTCTGGTGAGGACCAGATAACCAGGCACAAGTTGCATGTATCTTGTTGAGGGCTTTAGGCCTGCAAGATAGCTCGGGGGGAGATTCCAGTCTTGGCGATGGATCTCATGGTTGGGTGGACAAGAGCAAACAAGGATTACAGGTGAACTTCTGAAGCATAATTACAAATCTGGCGTACCAGGTATGTAACAGCCTTTGAGGAAATTATTTCAACAGTGATTGTAGATAATATTGTTAGCTAAAATTACAGTATTTTGGCTGTGAAAACCAATTAAAATTATACAATCTTATATCATTATTATGCTGGCTATAATATACCTGGCTCAGGCAAATATTACCGAAATATTAATAGATGACTGTTGAGGGAAAAAACCTGATGTTGATATGTTATTGGTAGCTTCAAGAAAAGAAAAAAGAAAAAAAACAATAAGACGGAGGTCAAATTGTACCATATAGATTTCCGAGCAGTTAATGTATTTACTTAAGTTATATTTAAACGACTTGAGCTTATTCATCATTCGAGGGGAGAAGAATAACATGCCTCAAGCTATAATAGGCTTCAAGCTGGGGTTACCAGAACTGAAGTGAGAAAACCCGCTGAAACTAAACACCTTAACATTACGGTGTGAACATACATTAAAGAGTTTCAAAGGCCATATGAGACTATAACAAACGAGACAGTCTGCATTAACTGTAAAGCAACTACATATAACTAAAAAATACACAGACAGAGGTAGTTGTTAACCGTAAGAATATAAATAATCTTAAGAGAGGGTTCAAGAAAAATATGGACCAGAGCCAGACTCTACAGTATTTCCATTCAATGAAACAACGAAAATGCAAACCGCACAAATCACCGTAGCCACGGTAGTAGATAGAGAGCAGGTGTATCTAATGTTCAAACTAACCAAACCCATAATCTCAGCAATAACCATAATTCTCCCATTATAATCAATGCATACCAACAGTAAGAATCAATATGTCGGAAACAGAACAGATTTCCTTATCAGCTCGAAAAGGAATAATAAGTCGAATCCGAGAAGCAAGCAGACAATAGTTTCTCTTTCTAAAAGACAATGGCGGACCCGCTGTAGCATGAAACTGTGAAATTACATACAAATAACAGGAATAATATTATAAACGTGTAACCGATTCAGAATGGCAAGTCCATTGAATATCGGAGTCAAGCACTCTGAAATACAGTTAGCTTGCTATTAAACCTTCCGAGGAAACCTAGAAATAAAGCAACATTTACAGAGCAAGTATCTATTCCAGGAGACGACGAACTGGAAGTATAAACAAAATATTCATCGGAGATGTAAATAAAATATCCTTTGAAAAACAGAGAGGTCCATATTCCGCGACCAGTTCAACAGTAGTCATTACTATTTGTACACAAATAATTACATCTGATTAACAATTCATAGAAAACAAATTTGACTTCGAGATAATTCAATTGCTGAAAACGGCTAAGGCACCTCCCGCGCGAAAGGAACCGACTGTTCCTCACAACCCAATAGGGTAATCTGGGAACACAAAAATCTAAGAATACGAAAACACATGGGTAGCCTCGAAAGCAAAACCACAAGGACCCTGTCCTGGGTAACCTCGATCAGACTATAGGAATCTGGAAGCCAGTGAAAAATCAAGCATGTATAAATCACACAGCCATCTCAGGCACAAAAAAAAGGGAAACCCCAATCATCGCACCAGGAACCTATGAGCCGATTTGCATACCTGGTATGCAGCGAAGGAGGTCGGGATGCCGAAGGCCCGTCAACCTGCGAATAGGAAGGTTGCATCGCCAAAACTTTACCTTCATACGCCCAAGAAACAAGAATTTTTAATACGCATGCAGAACCAGCAGTGAAACCCGTAAGGGAAAATATCATAATAGCGAAACTATGGGGTTAAACTGTGAAAAAGAAAACATTACCTATGTGGAATAATTCCGGGGAACCGAGCGTGAAACCCCTGAGTTGCAGATGAAACCCTGGAGGAGGTGAGAATGAAAATAAATCCGATGTGCGAAGAGGCAAACAGAATCCGGGAGCTGTTTCAGAACCAAATGAGCCGAGAGGAAACTCAGAGTGCTTAATAAGAGTCCTAAAACCCTCAGACGGATCTCCACCCTCGGATCTGAATCGATAGATCCACACCCTTGAAAAGAAGCGAGAACCAAAGGCGTGAGGGACGAGGATACGGAGAACGGCGTGTTCACATGGCCGAGCAGGAGAGACAGGACAACTGTGCTGGGGCATTAAACAACTGCCCATAAAATTAATAGCAACCCAACAACTCATCACCGGAAATGTTACTCCCGTCACAAAACATTATGTCAGCACACATTCCGGTTGTTAAATGAGTATACGTGTAAACAATGCATACGAGTAAGCCATGAATCAAACATTTGTATAGTTTGTCGTGGAAGCGAGATATTTCCAAAATTGTTAATAATCCGAATAGCTATATGTAATGGCAAAGTATGTGCGACATATAGTTTATGTTAGGGTTAATATGTAAAGATTATAATAAGTTAAAAAAAAAAGTACTTTCATGTATCATGGGAAGGATCGTGACAACTGCTATGGGATCTGCACTAATTTTTTATGCCGAGTGCCTTCGTAATTGCCCTCATTTTAATGGGATGGATTTTTTCCTTTGTTGTAAGGTTGATACATGTTTTGAAGTAATGGACATTATCTACCAGTCCCACTACATTGAATGGATATTGACCCAATTGCTTTGAATGAATGTTTATATTATTGTAAATTTATGGATTATCAATTAATTATTAATTTCTACAGTAGGGAGCTATATGAACTTATTTCCGATAGGAATCCATGAACACTACTCTTATTTTAAAGCTTCTATTTACAACGAGAATTTATTTATCTACTTATTTCTAATTGTTTTCCCAACTAATAATTATTGGCTTTCTTATTTTTTTCCCAACTAATAATTATTGGCCATTGCATAATGAGGTTACATGCTATTTGTTCATGGGTTAATAACTAGCACCTTAGGATTTTATTTTCAATCTTGTTGATGATAGATAAATGTGATTGATATCCAACATTTTTTTTTAAATTTCCCCTTTAAAATTATCTATCATATCTATATTTTTTTTCTATCTTCAATAAGTTCAATATTTTTTAAAACCACAATAATTAAATTGAAAACTAAATATGCAATGTATACCCATCATTTTTTCATGAGGATTGCCCATTCTCCAAGCTCTCTAATAAAGTTTTAAGAATATATAACTATCTAATACACCTTGAAAAATTCTCAGTGTTAAAACTCAATTTAAGACTGAAGTCAATTAAAATTAAGATTAAAAATGGCAGCCAATAATCCTTTTCTTCAATCTTGTTTGTGAGAATAGAATATCATCTCTACATTACATTTGCATATTGTAATTTTAATTTTATTGATGTAAATAATAGTTAAAATTATTTTCTTCAACCTATTTGTGAGCTTAGAATATCATTT
Organism: Pinus tabuliformis; assembly: GCA_031772625.1. Classification (NCBI taxonomy): domain Eukaryota; kingdom Viridiplantae; phylum Streptophyta; class Pinopsida; order Pinales; family Pinaceae; genus Pinus; species Pinus tabuliformis. The sequence continues at coordinate 1,312,826,511 of CM062809.1, forward strand.
CTCTACATTACATGATATATTTACAATATTGTAATTTTTATTTTATTCATGTAAAAAATCATTAAAATTAGAAGAAATGGAGGATTTCACACTTTACTATTTTATATTAATATTGATAACTAATTATATAACATAATATTATATAATTAATATTATTGTTAAAATAGTGTTAACTTAAATATTTATATTAATCAAATTAATATTAATATTAATATTATCATTATCATTAAAATTAATTTTATTATATTAATTATATAAATCTGATGACAAATTATTTATTTTGATTTAAGATTTTATTCCTATGCTCAAAAAGCTTGGAGAGAAGCCTCCCGAGTTCACTATAATTTCGGCATTGTAAAAGGCTAGCAAGGTCAGTATTGTAACAAAGGTTGTGAAATTGAGATCTAATGTGGTTGTATGCAGGGCACTCTAAGAGGAAGTGTTTTTCATCCTCGATGCTCCTATTCTCACAAATATGGCAGATCCTTTCCATCCATGGCGTTTTAGGAACTACCTAGCGGCCAGTTTCACTATGGAGCTCATGAGAATTCGTTCTAATCTTTGCTATATTAATTTTCTTTTTTGAGCTAGTTAGAATAGAGAGATACTGTTGATCTTCAAGGGTGGGGTTGATAACCTTCTTATAATAACTTAATTTTCTTTTAGACGCTAAATCTTTCTCACACCACAATTTTTCTTTGAACTTAGAAGTAACAATATCTTTAATGTTATTTATGTTTTGCAAAGCATCATTCTCATTGATCTCCCAATAGTTTAACCAGGCCCTTGTGTCCTTATGCCATCCTCGGTTAAGCCTTAGGTGATTTTGGCTGGAATTTAAAGCTAGCTTAGGAAGTCTATGATTGTCTATGTAATTGAGCTTGTGCTTGTACATCAGAAACCTGAGCATAGGTAGGCTCTCAATAGAAGAAAGACCTGCTTCTATAAGGAGAATAGGATAGGGTGTATTACTTTTAATTTTCAAGTTATAAGTTATAAAACGCTTCTGGATTTGCTCAATCTTCCTCCATGATTCTCTGGAGATGCTGCAGCCCCAAACTTCACAGCCATATAAGATAACAGGAGTGACTAAAGTTTCAAAGAGGAACTTCGAGGTTTGCTGTTTTACAATTATTTTCAAGACCAAAATAAGCTTTCCATCCCCCATTGATCCTTTTCTCAATGCTATGGTTCCAGTTGAGCTTGTGATGGATATCAATTCCTAGGTACTTGTAAGAATACACTTCCTCCAAGTTATTATTGTCATACGTAAAATTAGCGCAAGTGTCCTTCTTAGATTTGATAATCATAACTTTCGTTTTGTCTGTGTTAACAGTCATACCCATGGTAGAGCAGAAATCCTTAAGAAGCTTGAGTTGCTTATCAAGATCAGAAGGGCACCTTGCCAGAAGAACAATATCGTCAGCATAGAGAAGAAGGATAATGACTATCCCAGCTAAGATTGTGCCACCACATCCTGCTTCTTCTAAATAACCTTCGAGCTTATCGATGTAAATGCCAAATAGAGTAGGGGAGAGGGGGCAACCTTGTTTAACTCCGATGTTACACTTAATATCTTTTGACCACCCCTCATTGTTCTTTAGCTTGGCAATTACATTCTCGTATAGCCTTATAGCAGCAGCTCTTAACTCAAGAGGAACCTCTAGCTCTTCTAACCTATTCCAAAGGTTGTATCTAGGAACCGTATCGAAAGCCTTTCTAAAGTCTACAAAGCAGCAAAATAAATTGGATTTATCATTACGACATTCCTCCGCAATGATCCTTAGCGTAACAAGGTGGTCTGATGTTGAGTGATGCCTTCTGAAACTTGCTTGGCCTTTAGCCCGCTTACCTTCACTTTCAAGCCATATGCTTAACTTTTTTTCCAGAATACTACCATATAATTTGGCTAAGAGAGGGTTGATCATAATTGTTCGATAATTAGAGGGGTTATTTGTATCTCCACTTTTAAAAATAGGGATAATGAGGCTCTCAGTCCAAGGCTTAGGGAACCCTTGCTTAACAGCTTGATTGAAAAGCTTGTGGATGTGGGGGATGAGGACAGGGCCTCCAATTTTTAAGATTTCTGCCTGGTAACCTTCAATGTCCTTAGCTTTCCCATTCGCGAGGCGATTAACCCCAAACTTAATGTCTTCTAAAGAGAAGACTTCTTTCGTTGTGAGTAGGGTTTCCAAATTATCCGTGACATTAGGGGATTCATAAAGCTTTTTAAGATAAGAATTCCAATCGTGAAGAGCAATTTTATTATTATCCTTAGTCTTCCTAATCAGAATCTGCCTCCAAAATTTCTTAGGAGCTACCTTAGAGAGGTGTAAGAGATTCTCCTGTCTTTGACGAATGTACTGCCTCTTTTTCCTTTTAATTAGGGCTTTGTATATTCTTATCTTGTCTATTTTAAGAGAATCGTCAACAGCTTCCTTAATTGCTCTCCTCGCATTTTTACAATCTTTGTCATACCAAGGATTGGTTTTGCTATTTCTTTTATTTTTTGAGACTTCAATTGAGAACTTTTTAATAGAATATGAGAGGGTTGTAGTAAAATTATGGTATAGGTCTTCTATGTTATCTATACTAGATAAAGGAGGCAAATTAGTTTTTAATTCATTTAGAAAAAGGTCTTTTTTATTTTTATCAAATATTAAGTTCTTTTGGTTGTAAGTATTATTTTCTATGGGAACTCTATGCATGACAAAATTGAGGGTTATAAGTAAAGGCCTATGATCGGAGTCAGGCTCGTGGTCGATTAATATGTCAAAGTTTATCATTTCGTTGTATAATGGAAGATCGGAAATAACGTAGTCTACCACGCTGCTACCAAGTCCATGGATGCAGGTCATCTTGCTGGAATTGGGCCACTTTTTTAGACCGTTGCAAATTATGAGATCATGAGCACTACAGAGCTTGACAAGCTCTGACCCAAACAAATTTTCCCCGAGGTCTTCAGAGCTCCTTTTGTACCAACTAGCCAGGGTAGGGTCTTCGTCTAACCAAAGAGGATTAGGGTTGGAACGATTGCTTAAAATAATAGCTTGGTTGCTTGAAGTTCGGGCATTGAAGTCACCTATTAATAAGAAGATAATTATTAATATTAATAGTTTAATTTAATATCATAATATTTAATATTAAAAAAAACAAAATATATTTAATATAAATATTAAATATCACGTTAATAAATGTGATGGCATCCATTTTTATGATTTTAGGTTATTAAATATTAAAAAGAATTTAGTATTTAAATGATTAAATTTCAAGTTGATAACTGTGATAGTTTCATTTTTATAATTTTAGTGTTTTATAATTTTAATTTATTTAGGTTTTATAATATTAAGTTTTTATAATATGTGGTTTTTATCAATTTAAGTTTTTAAATTTTTATAATATAAAGTTTTTATAATTTTATTTTCCACAATAATTAAGTTGAAGAATTAAATTTGTAATTTATATTCATCATTTTTTTTATGATGATGATGATGATGATGGTTGTTAACGTCCACTGAGACCAAATAATGATCTATCGGACCTAAAAAGATGAATTATTTATTTTGATTTATGATTTTATTCCGATGCTCAAAAAGCTTGGAGAGAAGCCTCCCGAGTTCACTATAATTTTGGCATTGTAAAAGGCTAGAAAGGTCAGTATTGTAACAAAGGTTGTGAAATTGAGATCTAATGTGGTTGTATGCAGGGCACTCTAAGAGGAAGTGGTTTTCATCCTCGATGCTCTTATTCTCACAAATATGGCAGATCCTTTCCATCCATGGCGTTTTAGGAACTACCCAGCGGCCAGTCTCACTATGGAGCTCATGAGAATTCGTTCTAATCTTTGCTATATTAATTTTCTTTTTTGAGCTAGTTAGAATAGAGAGATACTTTTGATCCTCAAGGGTGGGGTTGATGACCTTCTTATAATAACTTAATTTTCTTTTAGACGCTAAATCTTTCTCACACCACAATTTTTCTTTGAACTTAGAAGTAACAATATCTTTAATGTTATTTATGTTTTGCAAAGCATCATTCTCATTGATCTCCCAATAGTTTAACCAGGCCCTTGTGTCCTTATGCCATCCTCGGTTAAGCCTCAGGTGATTTTGGCTGGAAGTTAAAGCTAGCTTAGGAAGTCTATGATTGTCTATGTTATTGAGCTTGTGCTTGTACATCAGAAACCTGAGCATAGCTAGGCTCTCAATAGAAGAAAGACCTGCTTCTATAAGGAGAATAGGATAGGGTGTATTACTTTTAATTTTCAGGTTATAAGTTATAAAACGCTTCTGGATTTGCTCAATCTTCCTCCATGATTCTCTGGAGATGCTGCAGCCCCAAACTTCACAGCCATATAAGATAACAGGAGTGACTAAGGTTTCAAAGAGGAACTTCTTTTTATCCCACATTACGAGGTTTGCTGTTTTACAATTATTTTCAAGACCAAAATAAGCTTTCCATCCCCCATTGATCCTTTTCTCAATGCTATGGTTCCAGTTGAGCTTGTGATGGATATCAATTCCTAGGTACTTGTAAGAATACACTTCCTCCAAGTTATTATTGTCATACGTAAAATTAGCGCAAGTGTCCTTTTTAGATTTGATAATCATAACTTTTGTTTTGTCTGTGTTAACAGTCATACCCATGGTAGAGCAGAAATCCTTAAGAAGCTTGAGTTGCTTATCAAGATCAGAAGGGCACCTTGCCAGAAGAACAATATCGTCAGCATAGAGAAGAAGGATAATGACTATCCCAGCTAAGATTGTGCCACCACATCCTGCTTCTTCTAAATAACCTTCGAGCTTATCGATGTAAATGCCAAATAGAGTAGGGGAGAGGGGGCAACCTTGTTTAACTCCGATGTTACACTTAATATCTTTTGACCACCCCTCATTGTTCTTTAGCTTGGCAATTACATTCTCGTATAGCCTTATAGCAGCAGCTCTTAACTCAAGAGGAACCTTTAGCTCTTCTAACCTATTCCAAAGGTTGTATCTAGGAACCGTATCGAAAGCCTTTCTAAAGTCTACAAAGCAGCAGAATAAATTGGATTTATCATTACGACATTCCTCCGCAATGATCCTTAGCGTAACAAGGTGGTCTGTCGTTGAGTGATGCCTTCTGAAACCTGCTTGGCCTTTAGCCCGCTTATCTTCACTTTCAAGCCATATGCTTAACTTTTTTTCCAGAATACTACCATATAATTTGGCTAAGAGAGGGCTGATCATAATTGTTCGATAATTAGAGGGGTTATTTGTATCTCCACTTTTAAAAATAGGGATAATGAGGCTCTCAGTCCATGGTTTAGGGAACCCTTGCTTAACAGCTTGATTGAAGAGCTTGTGGATGTGGGGGATGAGGACAGGGCCTCCAATTTTTAAGATTTCTGCCTGGTAACCTTCAATGTCCTTAGCTTTCCCATTCGCGAGGCGATTAACCCCAAACTTAATGTCTTCTAAGGAGAAGACTTCTTTCGTTGTGAGCAGGGTTTCCAAATTATCCGTGACATTAGGAGATTCATAAAGCTTTTTAAGATAAGAATTCCAATCGTGAAGAGCAATTTTATTATTATCCTTAGTCTTCCTAGTCAGAATCTGCCTCCAAAATTTTTTAGGAGCTACCTTAGAGAGGTGTAAGAGATTCTCCTGTCTTTGACGAATGTACTGTCTCTTTTTCCTTTTAATTAGGGCTTTGTATATTCTTATCTTGTCCGTTTTAAGATAATCATCAACAGCTTCCTTGATTGCTCTCCTCGCATTCTTACAATCTTTGTCATACCAAGGATTGGTTTTGCTATTTCTTTTATTATTTGAGACTTCAATTGAGAACTTTTTAATAGAATATGAGAGGGTTGTAGTAAAATTATGATATAGGTCTTCTATGTTATCTATACTAGATAAAGGAGGCAAGTTAGTTTTTAATTCATTTAGAAAGAGGTCCTTTTTATTTTTATCAAATATTAAGTTCTTTTGGTTGTAAGTATTATTTTCTATGGGAACTCTATGCATGACAAAATTGAGGGTTATAAGTAAAGGCCTATGATCGGAGTCAGGCTCGTGGTCCTTTAAGATGTCAAAGTTTATCATTTCGTTATATAAAGGGAGATCGGAAATAACGTAGTCTACTACGCTGCTACCAAGTCCATGGATGCAGGTCATCTTGCTGGAATTGGGCCACTTTTTTAGACCGTTGCAAATTATGAGATCCTGAGCACTACAGAGCTTGACGAGCTCTGACCCAAACAAATTTTCTCCGAGGTCTTCAGAGCTCCTTTTGTACCTACTAGCCAGGGTAGGGTCTTCGTCTAACCAAAGAGGATTAGGGTTGGAACGATTGCTTAAAACAATAGCTTGGTTACTTGAAGTTCGGGCATTGAAGTCACCTATTAAAAGGATATTACCATCATTCCTTAGGCTAGAAATATCGTTCTCTAAACTATTGTAAGGGTTAGTTTTATCTAGATTCTTCTTCTTATAAAAGTTAGAATTAATGGGGGGGAAATAACATATTGCTATGTAGGACTTTTTATTATTAATGTCTCTGATCTCTATCCAACTAAATTGGTTGTAAGGGTCGTTTTTATAAAGCCTAACATAAGGGGAGATGTTCTTCTTAATGTAGCAAGCTATTCCCCCAATGCCTCTACGGGAGGATCGCTTGTTCCATGTAGACCATAGCGTAAAGCCATCTATGTTAGGGACCTTAGATTCTTCGTGCTCCCAAGTTTCAACAAGCAAAATAATATCAACATCATTTGAGATCCAACTTAGCTTGGGGCCTTTGTTCCATGGGAAGCCCCGACAGTTCCAAGAAAGGATCCGGAGCATGTTTAATTGCTATTGATTACTATCTTTTTGGTTTTTGTCTCGAATAAAGGCTTTTCTATTTCTGATTATTGCCCATTTTCCTTCCTTTCTAGCTTCTTTTACCTTTTGAACCTCCTTTCTTAATTCTGCTTGATCTTCTGGAATGAGATCTTCATTTATGAATATTCCCGTTCCTTTTAGACTTGAGGTTTTACTAAGTATGTTGTGCTTATGATCAGTAGAGCTCACCCTTATGCGGATTAATCTTCCTTTATTCTCGGTTAATTTCCCCAACCTTGTTGCTTCTGTGAGACATGTTGTTTCAATTTGTAATCTATTATGTAATTCTGTCTGGACTAAGGCTAAAGTATCCTCATCTTCTTCCTCTTTTAAACCGAAGATTATAAGGTTTAAGGTCCTTTTGTTCCGTTCGTGGTCTAATTCTATTAATTTTTTCATTTCGTCTTTAATTGGTTTAATATCTAACTTATCTACTACACTATTTACGGTGAGGCGGCTATTAACTTTTTCTTGTAATTCTTTAATCATGTCTTTCATTTTAAGACCCTCTGAGGTATCAGCGTCTCCTTGCTGGGATGGTTGGTTAGTATCTTGGTTTTGTTTTTCTATAACCTGCAATCTAGTCTCTATTGCCTCCATTTTATTCTCCAGTAGTTCTATTTTATTTTCTATTTGTTTCTGGATAGTGTTTTCAAGAGATGCAAATTTGTTTCCCAGCACGGTTTCCAACTCTTTTTGTAACTTGGCTTCTCTTTCTTCTCTGCGTTTCTCTAAAGACTCTATATACTCATAGAGGCCTTGTAGAGTAACTGTGCTAGGTCTGCCCTTGGTAATCTTTGGTAACTGTGGTGAAGTATTCATACTTGACATTTATATGAGCAAATATGTATTAAAAAGAAAAAGATAAGGAATGTGTGCACCTGATATCCGAACCTGATGTAAGAGCCAAGATCTCCAAGCTTTGGATTGCGAGCTTTAAAACCAAGAGACTGCTTTATATATCCCGAGACGAGATGATTATATATCTTCCGAGCCGAGACTGTTCATATATCACCGAAACTGTTTATATATATGATTGTTCATATATCACCGAAGCAGCCAACTTTAAAATCCGGAGAGCGAGACTGTGTTTTATATATCACGCGAGAGTTTATATCACCGAGACCGACACTGTGTTCATAATGCCAAGAACCGGAACCGAAACTGTTTATATATATGATGCGAGAACTGTATATATATATGCGAGAACTGTATATATATGATGCGAGAACTGTATATATATATATCTATGAACCGAGTTCAATAGATATGCGGAACTGTATATATATATGCGGAACCGAGTTCAATAGATATGCGAGACTGTGTTTTATATATCCGAGTTCATATGCCGCAGAGAATGCGAGAATGGACAGCGAGACTGTGGTTTATATATCCGCAGAGCCGAGTTCAATAGATATGCGAGAATGCGAGAAGGCCGCAGTTCATATCCGAGTTCAATAGATATGCGGAACCGAGTTCAATAGATATGCGGAACTGTATATATATATGCGGAACCGAGTTCAATAGATATGCGAGACTGTGTTTTATATATCCGAGTTCATATGCCGCAGAGAATGCGAGAATGGACAGCGAGACTGTGTTTTATTCTCCCAGCTTTCTAATTAACTCTTAATAATATATAGGTATCTAAAACATCTTGAAAATTTCTCATTATTGAAACTCAATTTATCATTGAAGTCGATTACAATTAAGATTAAAAATGTCAACTAATAATCTTTTTAGTGAACCTCATTTATGAGAATCAAATATCATTTCTCTATATTACATTTGCTTTATATATTTACAATATTGTAATTTGATTTATTATTGATGAATAAAATCATTAAAATTTTAGGAAATGGACAAGATTTCACACTTTACTATTTCATATTAAAATTAATATTGATAGCTAATTATATAACATAATATTATATTATATAATTAATATTATATATATCTATATATTTATAATTTTAATGTTATTAAATTAATTATATAAACAAATTTTATAATAATAATAAAGTAATTATTAATATTAATAATTTAATTTAATAGCGTAATATTCCATATTTGAAAAGAAAAACCAAACATATTTAATATAAATATTAAATATGAGCCTGAGTTTCTATAATTTTAGGAGATTAAATATTGAAAAGTATTTAATATTTAAATTATTAAATATTAAAAAGTATTTAATATTTAAATTATTAAATATTAAGTTGATAAATGTGATTTTTTAGGTTTTTATAATTTTAGTGTTTTATAATTTTAATTTATTTAGATTTTATGATATTTGGATTTTATAATATTTTTATTTATAAATTCAAGTTTATAAATTTTTATAATTTAAGATTTTTATAATTTAATGTTTAATTAAGATTTCACCTTTTACTATTTTATATTAATATTGATAATTAATTATATAACATAATATTATATAATTAATATTATTGTTAAAATAATGTTAACTTAAATATTTATATTAATCAAATTAAAATTATTATTAATATTATAATGAAGTTTAATTTTTATTAAATTAATTATATAAACATATTTAAAAATAATAAGATAATTATTAAAATCAATAGTTTAATTTAATATCATAATATTCAAAAACAAAATATATTTAATATAAATATTAAATATCAGTTTCATAAATGTGATGGCATGAGCTTTTATGATTTTAGGTTATTAAATATTAAAAAGAATTTAATATTTAAATTATTAAATATCAAGTTGATAAATGTGATAGTTTTGGTTTTTATAATTTTAATATTTTATAATTTTAATTTATTTAGGTTTTTGTAATATTTGGTTTTTATCAATTTAAGTTTTTAAATTTTTATAATATAAGGTTTTTATAATTTTATTTTCCACAATAATTAAGTTGAAGAACTAAATCTACAATGTATATTTATCATTTTTTTCATAAGATTGCTTCATTCTCCAAGCTCTCTAATTAATTTTTAAGAATATATGGACATCTAAAACACCTTGAAAATTTCTCATTGAAACTCAATTTATCATTGAAGTCGGTTACAATTAAGATTAAAAATGGTACCTAATACTATTTTTATTCAACCTCATTTATGAGAATCAAATATCATTTATGTACATTACATTTGCTTTATATATTTACAATATTGTAACTGTATTTATTGTTAATAAAGAATATCATTAAAATTCGAGGAAATAGAAAGATTTCACACTTTACTATTTCATATTAATATTGATAGCTAATTATATAACATAATATTATCGTTAAAATAGAGTTAACTTTATATATATAATCATTATCATTAAGATTAGTGTTGAGTCCCAAACTTGCACTCCCCTATATACCCTTTCAGCCTTCTTTTTCCAGTTACTTCATCCACCAAGCTGTCAAATCATTGCATATTAGTCTAAAAAGAGCTTATGAAATGGTTTCCTAACTATGTTTATGACTCTTGTTTGATTTAGATTTTTGTTCAAGCAGCTGCGGAAACTTGTCACTTTCCGCAGCCATTTTATTAAAGACTATGTTACAGGTGTCCAATGGAGAAACCGGCCACATGGGCAAGCTGCAAGTGACATGTACATGGAGCGTGTCCCCTCAGTTCAGCCAAATCACTCATAAACGGTCATGGTCAACGACGGTCAAAGGAAGGGCCAAACAAGGAGTTTTGTGGTGGCACAGCTCTGTTTTGCCCACGTGAAGGTTTGTGTGGCACGATCCTCAATTTCTGGAGGTATTGGCACACCTGTAGATCAACCTGTGAACTGAATCGAGCAGCCACCACTCCATGGATTTAACTGTCATGATGACCATAACGCTAGATCTCAAGCCGTCGAGATTTACGTGTCTCTTTGGCAATGTAGAATCTAGGAATTAGTTGTAGCATTTTCACTTATAAATAACGAGTTGGTATACGCTGGATAGTTAGCTTTTCAGATGTAATTTTGACTGTTGTTATAATCCCACTATATTGTGCTTTACTTTGTCTTATTACTGCACTTTAATATATGAGAAGACAACATTCCTGAATTCGATTTGTGACTGAGTATTAATTGGCTGAGGTTGCAGAGGGCCCCTTTACACCAAAGCTCTGTATTGTTTCTTACTTGCTTTCATTTACTGTTTTTTTATAATCATTGCTTGTATATATTGCGTTGTTCAGATGTTCATTGCTGTCCATATTTCCCTTTATGTTTACTCATAACTCTTAGCTCATCAGTGCTTTTATTACAAGTTTTTGTAGGCAGCCTGGGCAAATTTACATATTTTTAATAACTACTGACATGAGATCATCTTGTCCTTTCTGCTGATTTTCATTTACTGAGTTTTAATTCCAGCATTGTCATTTCTTTCAGTTTTGCTTTGCTTATTTACTTTTCTGCCACTTAGACATCATATTACTCATCTGTTTATGATTTCCTTTCTATAGCCAAGCGACTCAATTAGTGAGGAATCAGAATATTACTTGTTGTAGTATGATTTAATTTTCTTTCCTGCAAGTTAGAGATTGAATTACTTATGTCATTTTCAAGAATTGAAATATGAATGAGTAGTTAAATCTTAGTTTCCTTTTATGCAATTTGATTTCCTGCAATTTAGATATCATATTACTCAGCTTGTTTATGATTACTTCCTATAGCCGGAGCGAGTCGAAAGGTGAAGGGTCAGAATGTGGGTTGAAGTAGTGTGATTTAGTTTGCTTTGCTTTCAGTCTTTGAGTTTCTTTAAGTTCAGTTTTTATTTTCTTTTTCATATAGCAGTAAGGATATTGGGCCATTGTCATTAGTTCACTGTTTTGGTACATTTATTTCCTTTTGAGAATTGATTTCATCACAGTCAGTTTGAAACCTTCTTTTTGAGAACTTTAAAGTTTGGAAAATCATTGTAGAAATCACCATTACCATCCATACTTAACTTTCAATTTCGCCATCTCACACTAGGGAATCCACAGAAGATAAACCCAAAAACAAACTAAAAAAACTCAAAAACGACAAAAGACTAAGAAAACGGTTATCTTGCACATACATTGCACTTCACTTCATCACTTTATGACTCCCGTATTGACATTTTAAATAGAAATTTAGGACACACTAAATTGACCAAACATTTTGGCGCCGTTGCTGGGGAAGTGAAACTAGGTAGCCAATTTCTTAAAAAAAAATAAATAAATAAGAAAATTTCAAGGAAGGAAAATTGATAACCTCTCAAAGTATGCTCTCCTCTTGCACTTAGTGTGACCTGGAGGATCAGAAAAGAGAAAGTTATTGGTTTAATAGTTTCTTGAGTATGCTCTCTTCTTGCACCTAGAGTGACCTGGAAGATCAGAAAGAGAATTATTAGCCCGACTTGAAGAAAAATAAAAAATGACATGCATAGAAGATCCTTTCTTTCCTTCTACAGGGAGACACATTATAATTGAAGAAGTAGAATCACCTGAGGAATAAGAGGGAGAAATTCCTCCTCGTTCGCCATTAGTAGAGGAACCAAAGGACTCTGAAGTCTCTAAAGAAGCTATCATGACAGAGGAGGTAGTAAACGGATTTGGTAGAGGTAGAGGTAGAGGAGGGGGAGGAGGAAACAATGGAGGAGGTAGAGGTAACAATGGGGGAAATAGGGATGGAGATAACTCATTCGGATTTCCTATAGTCAATGAGGATTCTCGAGCAACAATGAAAAACATTTCACCATCTGTCCTCCCAAACTTTCATGGGTTAAGAAATGAGGATCCTGAAACATTTCTATTTGAGTTTGAGGTCGTGTGTCGAACTTATGATTATCTGGAAGACTCTCAAAAACTCAAAATGTTTCCTTCAACATTGAAAGGAGCTGCTTTGAAATGGTTCATGGGATTACTCACCCAATCCATTAGGACTTGGAATGATATGAAACAAACATTTTTGGATAGATACCTGGACTATTGTATGCCCACCAATCACAAGGATGAAGTATTCAAAATGGTGCAAAGAGAGGATGAAAACTTGGAGGATTTACTTGAAAGATTCCAATACAACCTGAAAAGAGCAAAAATGAGTAACTTAGATGAGGAAACCTTGAAAGCCCTTCGATTAAAAGCCATTAGAGATGAATGGATAGATATTTTGAACATGATGGGAAAAGGAGATATATCTTAAACTTCCACTTCATGATATAGCAGAGCTATGTGTCCATCTCTCAAGGGGAAAATCTAAAACTGGACAAGGGCCTAGAGATCCTTCTCTCATTAGAGCAAACAAATCTGCAACTGGATCAGTAAGTAGGGCCGAGATTGGCAATATGCTTGATGAATTCAAAACTGATATCTTAGGGAGTCTTAGTGAGCAACTAGACACCCTTAAGATACAAAATAAGTAGAAAGCAGAAGCTGAAGCTTTGGCCATCTTTTGCCCAAAATGTAGAAAGAGACATGCTCTAAGGGAATGTCCCTTGGATGCAAAAGTTGTAGAAACATGTGTGATTTGTTCAGAGAATCATAAGACCAAGGATTGTCCTTCAATTCCTGGGCTCAAAGCTATCTTTCAAGAAGATCCAAATACAATTGAGTCTCTCTGTTTTGTTGCAAGGAGACCTTGGCAGGGGCAACAAAACCAAGGGTTTAACAACTCTATGAACTTTCAAACCCCACCAAATTGGAATCCTTGGCAACAACCTTGGTCCCAACCTCAAAATCCTTTTCAATCATGGGTACAAGGCATGCAAAATCCTTATGGGAGATTTGCTCAATCTTATCAATATCCTACATCTTTTCAAAACCAACAAGCTCCACAACTTCCAAATCAAAATCCACAACTATCATTGCCATTTCCACAACAACAACAACCTTCTCAACAGAATCCAAATTCTCAACTCTTGCTTCCATTCCAACAGAAGCCAAATCAACTTCCTTCCCAGCCATTGCCAAACCCCAACAATAAAAACCCTCAAAATGCTTACATGGTAGAAGGTCAACAATTTCCTACCTATATGATTGTTCCTCTCAATGATGTACAACTCAGATCTGGTAGAGTTTTAGATAAACCTGCTATAGATGCCCAAAAGTAAAGCATTTCTGAGGAAGATTCTCTTGAAGCCAATAAAGGTTCTGAAGCACCTCTTCAAAACCCAAGCACTCAAAAAGAAAAATAAAAAGAGTTAACCCCCACAACTCCTATAGTTGAGCAACCTGCATCTTCATCCACACCTCCTTTTCCTGAAAGATTACAAATTGACAAAGGGGTGGAAAAACAAATCTTGTTGCCTGACTATGATTTTCTAGATGAATTGAAGAATGTATGTTTTAAGATTCCCTTGTTACAAGCCATTAGAGATATTCCTATTCTAGCAAAAATAATAAATGAGTTGAGTCTTAAAAGACCAGGAAGGAAACCAAGAGATACAAGAAGAATCCACCTGACAGGAAAAATTGCAGATATCATGATGGGAAAAATTACTATGCAGAAGTATGCAGATCCCGGTAGTCCAATTGTCAAAACACATATCAATCGGGTAGAAATTCCAAATACTTTGATTGATTTAGGGGTTGCTATCAACATTATGAGTAGATAGACTAAACAGCTGAAACTTCCTAATCTTCTTTTTACACCTACTTTACTGCAACTTGCAGATCAATCAATTATCAAACCAGATGGTGTATTAGAAGACATTTCGGTCTTCTTAGACTCTTGGGAATATCTAGTAGATTTCATGATTTTAACTCCCAAGAGTAATTTAGGAGGACACCCTCTCATCTTAGGAAGACTTTGGCTAGCCACAGCTGATGCTTTTATCAGTTGTAGGTCTGGGGATATGTATATTTCTGATGGTAATTCGACAAAGAAATTCAATCTATATCCTCCAGCAAAAGCAATTACAGAAATAGGAGATAATGAGTGGGTTGATGATGAGGATACTATACAACCTGTCTTTACCATTTTTGAAGTCAGTGAAGATAGTCAAATTCTGAACACATTAGAAAACTTTGAAACATCTTCAAAATATGAACACACACAATTTCAGTTAGATTCTGAAATTAAGTATCTATCATCTAGACAAATGTCTCTTTTCTCTATGGAAGAGTTTGGTAGTTCCGCCATTGAGATCTTTCCAGGTAAAACTTTGAATATCAACAAAAACTTGAAAAGATCACAACAGGGAGAGATAACCAAAATCTTGCAAAAACATTCTACTGCATTTGCATGGGAGTATACTGATATGAAAGGTATTGACCCTAAGACTTGCATTCATCACATCTACATCGAGGAAAACAGTAGACCAATCAGACAACCTCAGAGACGGATGAATCCAAACCTTAGGGAGATAGTGAAAGAAGAGCTCCAAAAACTACTCAATGTAAACTTCATTTATCCAATTTCAGATAGTCGATGGGTTTCTCCTTTGGTTATAGTACCTAAAAAGAATGGTAAATGGAGGGTATGCATTGATTACAGGGAATTGAACAAAGCAACTTTGAAGGATCACTTTCCTTTACCCTTGATCGATCAGGTATTAGATACTTTAGCAGGCAAAAAGTATTTTTCATTTTTGGATTGTTTTAGTGGCTATAACTAGATTCAGGTAGCACCTGAAGATCAGGATAAGACCACATTTACCTGTCCATGGGGAACTTTTGCTTACCGAGTACTTCCTTTTGGATTATGTAATGCAACCGCAACATTTCAAAGGGCAGTATTAGGAATCTTTTCTGATGTAATCCATGATTGTGTAGAGGTTTATATGGATGATTTTACAGTTTATGGTAATTGATTTGAAGAGGCATTAGAGAATTTGGAAAAAGTCCTTATAAGGTGTAAAGAAACAAACCTATTGTTGAGTCATGAAAAATGCTTTATGATGTTTACTGAAGGGATTGTTTTAGGACATCATATTTTAGGGGATGGGATTAAAGTTGATAGATCAAAAGTTGAAGTCATCTCCAAGTTGCCTATTCCAAATTGCCAAAAAGATGTTAGAAGTTTTCTTGGATTTACTGGATACTATAGAAGATTTATTGAAAACTTCACCAAAATATCATATCCACTCTTCAAATTACTTACAAAAGACCGTGAATTCAAATGGGATCCTGATTGTCAATCTGCATTTGAAACTTTGAAAATGAGAATATCTGAAGCACCCATTTTGAGAGGGCCAAATTGGAAACTTCCTTTCCATATTTCTACAGATGCTTTAGATATAGCTCTAGGAGCTGTGTTGGGTCAAAAGGATTTAGTTCCTTATGCCATTTACTACGCTAGTAAAAATTTGACTCCCATCGAGTTAAACTATACTGTGACTGAAAAAGAGTTCTTAGCTGTTGTTCATGCAATCAATAACTTTAGACATTATATAGCAGGCTATGAAACTTTTGTCCATACTGATCATTCTGCAATTAGATATATAATGAACAAACCTGTTACTAATGTCAGAGTTACAAGATGGCTCTTACTTTTACAAGAATTCAATATTACTATGTTGGATAGACCAGGGAAACAAAATACAGTCGTTGATTTCTTGTCTAGAATCCAAAATACTAATGAAGATTCTCCTGTAGAGGATAAGTTTCCATATGAGTATTTATTTGCAGTAACTACTAAGACTCCTTGGTATGCAGATATTGCTAACTATTTAGTTACAGGAAAGCTACCTCCACATTTATTTCCTAGTGAAGAAAGCAGAATTATTCAGGAGAGTTCGAATTATTCATGGATTTCTAATGAATTGTTTAAAACAGGGCTAGATTGTGTGATCAGAAGATGTGTTCGGGAAGATGAAATGCCTGACATCCTCAAGGCATGTCATGATGAACCATGCGGTGGACACTTTGCTGACAAAAGGACGGCCTATAAAATCCTTTCTTTAGGATATTATTGGCCTTCCCTTTTCAAAGATGCAAAACAATATGTCAAAAGGTGTGACAGTTGCCAAAGAGTTGGGAGATCGACTCTTTCAAATGAAATGCCATTACAACTACAGGTACTCATCGAATCCTTTGAAAAATGGGCTTTAGATTTCATTGGACCCATTAATCCACCATCTAAACAGAAGAAGTATATATTGGTTGCACTGATTATGTCACTAAATGGGTAGAAGCCAAAGCATTGCCTTCTGCCACTGAAAATTCAGTTGTTCATTTTCTTTATGAGGATATTTTTACTCGTTTTGGTGTCCCAAGAGAAATTGTGACAGATCAGGGAAGTCAATTTACATCTAACTTGATGGAGAAGCTGATGGAAGAATACAAAATCAAGCACAAAAAATCTACTCCTTACAATCCACAAGCAAATGGCCAAGTGGAGTCTACAAACAAAGTTCTTGAGAGCATCATCATCAAAACTGTCCATCTACACAAAAGAGATTGGGCAGAGAGGCTTCCTGAAGCCTTGTGGGCCTACAGAACTACATGGAGGAATACAACAGGACATTCTCCCTATGAACTTGTTTATGGGAAAGAAGTCCTGCTCCCCATTGAGTTTCAAGTCAAGACTTTCAAGATGGCAGTCTAGTTGGGGATGAATCTATCAGAAGCCCAAAAGCACAGAATAAAGCAACTGAATGAGCTAGATGAGATCAGACAAGAAGCAATTTTAAGGACTGATCTAGTCCAACATCAAAGAGCTAAGTGGAATGACAGATACATCAAAGAGAAAAAGTTTCAAGAGGGAGATTGGGCGCTACTGTTTGATTCCAAGTTTAAAGACTTCAAAGGTAAATTTCAGACCCATTGGCTTGGGCCATATGAGATTGACAAAGTCTTTAACAATGGAGCAGTAAGAATCAAGACCATTGATGAATTTCAGACTCCTCTTATTGTGAATGGCCACCGATTGAAAATTTATCATCAGCCACTCTCAAAAGAGGAATTTGTCAAGATGTTCCAAGAGAATTCTGCAATAAGGCTGGTGGAGAAGAATCCTTCTTCCCCACCAGCCTAGCCTTTGTTTCTTTCAGTTAAAAAAATAAAAATAAAAATAAAAATAAATTTTGTATAAGCTTGAAAACCAATCATAGATTGGTGGTCTTATACAGAAAATATAGAGTGAAAATTAGGGACACTTGACACTCTATATTTTCCAAAAAAAAAATCTCTCCTCTCCTTTTTCCATCTTCACTCCACCTCATTTGCCATTTCACTCCATCTCCATCTCATTCACATTTTCATTTCACTTCACTCCGCTTCACTTTCACTCCATTCCACTCATTTCATTTTCATTTCATCAATAAAAGTCCCTTTCAGGACTATTTTCACTCAGTTAGTTCTTTTCTAACTATCTTTGTTCAGCTAAGTGGGTGTTGTCCCAGTTTCCGCAGCTGGAAGCAGTTTCCGCAACCAGAAACAGTTTCCGCAACCAGAAACGATTTCCGCAGCTACCACCACTCTGTTTTTCAAATTCACAGTCAAAATGTTAGTGCAATAATCATGAAAATGCAGGTGTAATTGAGAAAATGCCATGAAGACATGGAGCATCTCCAAGACATCAAGGAAGAACAGTTGGTTAAAAGCTATGAGCAAGAAATGACAAAGTTTCCAAAGGTATGAGCAAATTTTTTTATCAAATAACAATTAAAGTCATGATTATGCATAGTTATCAAACCATAAAAGTTCTACTATGTGCAATGATTCGATATGATAGCTCCATTACCCACTCCTATTCCACGATATTACTCCACACACCATGCATTCATTTCTTAACGGTCTCATGATTGATTTTCGGGTTTAAACTCAAATTGACTGCACTTTCATTTGCCACCTGTACTCATGAGATGTGACCAATCCCATTACGGCTCCTCTCCACCGCATTTCCCGCAGCCATCCATCAAAACATGTGATATTTCGTACGCAGCCGTTAATTCAAAAAAAATCTCGACTCCACTCTGTTCACTTACCATTTCATTAAGATCATCCTTTTCATATACACGCATTTCAATTTGTGAACTCATTTGCGGCTGCTCATCCTCTGTTCCGCCTGTAATCCGAAGCATTCCGGTTACCTTCTACCGATTGCAGCCACTGCATTTTACCATAAACCCTGCAACCGAGCTACCTTCCCTCTGCTAAACCCTCACACGCAATTGAATGCTCAGTTGAAATTCAAAACAGAGGAAGGAATGGGAAAACTACTAAGGGCAGAGCCAGAAGGACCGAAATATTTAGAAGGTTACCCTCAAGCAAAAGATTTGCTGAAGAAAGCCAAATGGTTACGCTTCATCCAAAATTTTGAAGGCTATAATAAAGAGGTAACCAAGGCTTTTGTACGGTCTTTCGATGGTCAAATGGTGGAGATTGGAGATTTGAAGCTCACGGTGACTGAAACAACAGTAGCAGCTGCCACAGGCTTACCCCAGGAAGGTGAGCGATGGTTCAAAAACAAAAGCGTGGATGAACAGGCATGGAGAATTATGTTAAGAAACCCAGGTATGGACACCACTGTGTTTACTAAAGGAATTCCTGTTCATGCATTGAAGGAAGAATGGGCCAGTCTGCTGTTAGTTATCCAAAAATTTGTCACTTGTGAAGGACGCTTTGGTTCAATGTACATGTACCATGCTAGACTGTTGATGAATTTCTTAGAGAATCAGACTCTTAATTTGCCTTATTTCTTACTGTTGAGTTTGAAGAAGATGAGTATTACAGTCCAAAAACACATAGACAATATAGAACCTCATCTATATCATCATGGACTTGTAAAAATTCTCATTGAAGACCAACTAAAGAAAAACAAAGATACCTGGGAACAATTCTTGATAAGAAGCTACTTCCAAGAGCCATCTGAGGCCTCTGAAAGTAGTACACCAAAGACATGAAGAAAAAGTAGGAGAAAGGAAAAGAGTACCATAGTCCAAGACTCCCCTACTATAGAAACTCAAGAAGTTGGTCAAAAAGAAGAAGAGAACAGAACTAAAGACAAGAAACATAGAAAAGAGAAAGGCAAAAGGACCATCCAAGAAGTCTACCAATCACTTGAGCCATCCATAGAGGAGGATTATCAACCACTATCAGAGAGATTAGTACATCTTCAAGAATAGTCTGCTATAGCAAAGAAAAAGGAAAAGGGAAACAGAGTATACAAGAAAAGAGTACTAGTCCACCATACTTAAGGAGAAGTACCAGGCTAAGAGGAAAGGGGAGTAAAACACAAATAAAACAGCCCCACTTCATTGACTTGGGTGGAGAGACACTTGAGAAACCTCCAACTGGCTGTAGTCCACCTCGTCCTCAGCCAAGCATTGAAACTAGTCCTCCACATGATGAAAGCCCTTCTCGGCCAGACCTAGAGAGCAGTCCTCCTCCTCCACAAGATTTTGAACTCAGTCAAAGAAAGACACCTGAAGTAGATCCCAATCAACAGGAGGTATATGACTACTTCGAATCTTTAGAAAAATCAGCTGCAGGTCCGAGTACCACTCACCCACTAGATGCACAAGTTCAGTCCTTAAAGCAGGAGGTATTTGAATTAGAGGTCCTAAACAGGCATATCAAGCAAGAAAATGAAGCACTCAAGGAGCAGAGCAAAGTAGATAAAATTATTCATGATAACACTATGCTTCATTTGGGACTATGCAAAAGAAAAACAAGAAACATAAGAAAAAGTGCAAAAAGTTGAGCAGAGCATTGATCAATCTCAAATTCAGATGTCTAATAAGGAAACCTAGGATGGTGGTAGCACCAAAGAAGAAGAAAAGAGGGCTAGATGTCCTAGCAGAAGCTTCAGAACATATGGATTAGAGGGGAATGACTAAATTTTGGTTGCATGAGGACATGCAACACCTTCACAGTGGGGGTATGTTGAGTCCCAAACCTGCACTCCCCTATATACCCTTTCAGCCTTCTTTTTCCATTTACTTCATCCACAAAGCTGTCAAACCATTGCATATTAGTCTAAAAAGAGCTTATGAAATGGTTTCCTAACTATGTTTATGACTATTTTTTGATTTAGATTTTTGTTCAAGTAGCTGCGGAAACTTGTCACTTTCCGCAGCGAGCTCAAGTTTCCGCAGCCATTTTGTTAAAGACTATGTTACAGGTGTCCAATGGAGAAACCGGCCACATGGGCAAGCTGCAAGTGACATGTACATGGAGCGTGTCCCCTCAGTTCAGCCAAATCACTCATAAACGGTCATGGTCAACGACGGTCAAAGGAAGGGCCAAACAAGGAGTTTTGCGGTGGCACGGCTCTGTTTTGCCCACGTGAAGGTTTGCGTGGCACGATCCTCAATTTCTGGAGGTATTGGCACACCTGTAGATCAACCCGTGAACTGAATCAAGCAGCCACCACTCCATGGATTTAACTGTCATGATGACCATAACGCTAGATCTCAGGCTGTGGAGATTTACGTGTCTCTTTGGCAGCATAGAATCTAGGAATTAGTTGCAGCATTTTCACTTATAAATAATGCGTTGGTATACACTGGATAGTTAGCTTTTCAGATGTAATTTTGACTGTTGTTATAAGCCCACTGTACTGTGCTTTACTTTGTCTTATTAATGCACTTTAATATATGAAAAGACAACATTCCTGAATTCGATTTGTGACTGAGTATTAACTGGCTGAGGTTGCAGAGGGCCCTTGTACACCAAAACTCTGTCTAGTTTCTTACTTGCTTTCATTTACTGTTTTTTTATAATCATTGCTTGTATATATTGCGTTGTTCTGATGTTCATTGTTGTCCATATTTCCCTTTATGTTTACTCATAACTCTTAGCTGATCAGTGCTTTTATTACAGGTTTTTGTAGGCAGCCCGGGCAAATTTACATATTTTTATAACTACTGACATGAGATCATCTTGTCCTTTCTGCTGATTTTCATTTACTGATTTTTAATTCCACCATTATCATTTATTTCAGTTTTGCTTTGCTTATTTACTTTTCTGCCACTTAGACATCATATTACTCATCCGTTTATGATTTCCTTTCTATAACCAAGCGACTCAATTAGTGAGGAATCAAAATATTACTTGTTGTAGTATGATTTAGTTTGCTTTCCTGCAAGTTAGAGATTGAATTAATTATGTCATTTTCAAGAATTGAAATATGAATGAGTAGTTAAATCTTAGTTTCCTTTTATGCAATTTGATTTCCTGCAATTTAGATATCATATTACTCAGCTTGTTTATGATTACTTCCTATAGTTGGAGTGAGTCAAAAGGTGAAGGGTCAGAATGTGGGTTGAAGTAGTGTGATTTAGTTTGCTTTGCTTTCAGTCTTTGACTTGCTTTAAGTTCAGTTTTTATTTTATTTTTCATACAACAGTAAGGATACTGGGCCATTGTCATTAGTTCAATGTTTTGGTACATTTATTTCCTTTTGAGAATTGATTTCATCACAGTCAGTTTGAAACCTTCTTTTTGAGAACTTTAAAGTTTGGAAAATCATTGTAGAAATCACCATTATCATCCATACTTAACTTTCAATTTCGCCATCTCACATTAGGGAATCTACAGAAGATAAACCCAAAAAGAAACTAAAAAAAACTCAAAAATGACAAAAGACTAAGAAAACGGTTATCTTGCACATACAGTGCACTTCACTTCATCAGTTTACGACTCCCGGATTGACATTTTAAATAGCAATTTAGGACACACTAAATTGACCAAACAATTAGTGTTATTAAATTAATTATATAAACATATTTAATAATAATCATAAGGTAATAAGGCTAAATCCCAAAAAAAATTCTTTCATACCCCTGCTATCACTCAAACTTCAATAGCTCGTATCCTTGGATTCTCGATAGCCACTCTCCCCTCTAAATATATTGGGGGGCCCATGAATGATATTGCTTTAAAGCACTCATATTGGCAACTACTCTTGGAAAAATTGGAATCTCATCTCTCCTCCTGGACTTACAGAGCCCTTAATATGGCCAGCAGTCTAGTCTTAATCAAAGCTGCCCTGTAATCCATGCCTCTTTATATTTTTTCAGTTCTGGCAGCGCCAAAATGGGTACTCAAGGAAGTCATGCGGAAAGAGTCAATTTTGCGGACAAAACCGACCTCCCTAGAAGCTAAGGCTTTCTAGTGACAAACAAAACAATCAAGCACTATCTTTCCCTAAATATGCATTTAAAATACAAGCAACCAGGTGTTTAAAGCATACCTTTAGTCCAACGCTGTTTGTAGCAGCCAAGCCTCTCCGATCCAGATGAGCTCCTCCTTCTCTTTGAAACCTGCATTCACTAATAAGAAAACGATTACATAGCACCTAAATAACTCATATAATAAAACATATTCATCATAAAGACCAAGGAGTATATGAAACAAATTATATATAACAACTTGTTGAGAAAAATGAACTTGATTGTATTAATTGGAAACAAAAGAAACCATTACAACCAGTGCCTTGGTGTTGTGCAGGTCCCTCCCAGGGTCTAGCAAGAGTTCTCCTTTACTTTGATCAGCTCACCCACTTCCAAATGAAGCTAAGATAGGATGGGAATCTCTCCTCTCAAGCTCTATAAGGGAGTCCTAATTTCAGCAGCATCTACCCTTAGGAATGTTCAGCTTTCAACCTCCCCTCCCTCTGGCCCAATGCCTGTATTTATAATGCTTTGGAGGAAGTTAATCAGGTCCCCCATCAATGGGATAAGCCCCTCTTTCAATGGGATAACTCCCCTCTTGATGGGATAAGTTCCTCTTTCTTTGGGATGCATGAACCATCTGGAGGCGCTCAATCCACGTCAAACCATCTTCTAGAATGCTCTAGATTCGACCACAAGTAACTTTTTTGAAGTAAAACTCGCGGCTTTTGACCTTTACAGGAGTACGCACCCACCCCTTTACAGACAGAGCGTACAAGTACGCAGGTATTGTGAACTTGAGGTGCGTACACGTAGGTAAGGGTAAGAGAAACTGCGTAACCAGAGTTATATTGATTTTTAAGGACTTTCTCTCTTTCTTGGAGTTTGACATGAGGAGCAGAGGTATAAGACTTGCCAAGGAGGATAGTATGACAGTTGATGGAGCCATACTAACTGCAAATAGTCATGGTGACAAATTTTAGTGTAACAGATTGCCCCCTAAAGTGCGAAGCCTGTAGTAGATTAGGGTTTCATATCATCTAGGAAGGGTGAAGCACTTTATCATTTCGAGGATCATATTGTGGAGAGCCCAGTCGGAACCTGCAAATATTCAACACAAAATACATATATGAGATCATATCATCGCTGAGGTATGCATTCCCATACTCAGATCAAAACTTTAACTAACAAACTAACTACTGCTCTGATATAGGAATGATTTTGCAATACATCATAATCATAGACTCATGTAGACACAGTATGGACGCAGCCATCTGTTTATGATTAGTCTACTGTATAATGAATACAAAACTCCTCGCAGCCTGGATGGTGGAAACTAGATCCAGGGTCTTCATTTCTACTTCCTGAAATAGTACGATTCTATCCATGCGAATAAATGAGTTGATGTCGAACATGGTAGAAACCACTTGATTACCAGTCGATGATGTAAACTGTTAACAAGTGTGAGAGAGACCACCAGTGATGTCAATGGTTCTTAAAATACCCAGTACAATCCGTGAGATGTGAGTAAATGTGTTGATGTCAAACATGTCATGGAATCCTTCGATCGAAAGTCAATGATGTAAACTGTCGTCAAAGGCGAGAAACCTGCCATTGATGCATGCAGATTTCAAGGTACTGATGATTTCTAGGTCATCTTTCTAGATAATGTGCTGATGTCGATAGAAATCGACCCGTCGTAGGCAAGCCCACAACACAAAATCATAGATCAAGTTGAAGAAATGTAGTTGTAAGGACTGACTCAGGGATGGTCAAAATGGATGACAGGTATTTTGCAGATGAATGGTTTATTTGCAGTGACCTCTCGAACACATAACGACACAACAGATGGCTTGGTAACAATTGACCCAAAGTTAATACCCAGAAACTGGCTGAAGATTTTCAATGTGGTTTGATCAACTGTTAGGCAAAGGATTTCCCAACCCAGGTGAATGAAAAGTGTCGTGTTCAAGAGTGGTGATAAGGTTTTTCTGAGACAAAGGATAACAAATAGGCTCATTTTCCTCTCTTTTCCCCCACCATTTCTGGCAAGTACCTCTTTATTTTTTACAAGCTTGAGGAGGATAACATATGCTTGATTATAAGCTCATCCTTCGGATGAGTCCAACTTAGTTTAGATTCGAACCCTAAGAAGGAGTGGTCCGTTCCTGTTTGTAATCGAACAGGTCCTTTACTGTGAAATTTTAACGAGTCCAGTATAGGAGAAACTCGACGTTTTTCAATTTTAGAGAGTTTGAAAAAACTTAAGAAGACTGCAGGGTTGAACTTTTTCGTAAATTTGTGTCTCCCAAGCCCGAAAAAGTATAAAATAATACTTGAGAGAACCGATTGATCTTTACGACCAAGGAGTACTTTCATGATTAGTGTCTCTGACCTGAAAAGTAAAAAGCGATCAAGGACACGTCGTTTTGTTTCCAATATCGAATTTGAAACGACAAAAATCCGGCAATCTTTTCATGTTTTTACGGTCAGAAAAGGGCTATAAGAGGACCATATTTTAATTCCGTTTTAACGAGTGTAAAAGAAACGCTCGGCAATCTTTTCATGTTTTAGGAGTCAGAAAAGGGCTTAAATATGACTCTGATGTTTTTGTTTGTAAAAAATGACAATTTTCCCTAAAAATTCTTTATCCTGCACAAAAACCAACACATTACTCATACTTGTTTAAGATAGATAAAAATACTTTGAAAAATACCTTTTCATGGTGAAAAATAAACAAATTTACCATTTATTTACCCAAAAAACCTATAAAAAGGGCTTTTACCAATTCATTTTTACCATTTTACTGTTGAGGAGAAAAAAAGGGCTTTTGGCAAGAAACTTCCCGTGGACGTTGCGGAGAATCCGACCGTCGAAATCGAACGCCGTCTCTTCCAAGTAATTTTGAACATCCTCCTCTTCATTTTCATCCGTTTAGAATTTGTTTTTAGGCCCTAGATTTTATTTTTGGAGGCTTTGGGGTTTCAAGATCCGCCTTTCGGGGTACGCAGGTGCCACACTAGGGACCCGCGTACCCCGACATTTTCTCAGTTGGGAAAATGCCGGGCGTATGCACCTTGCCTTAAGGGAACTTGCGTACGCACACTCTGTTCCTAAAGGCGGGGTGCGTACTCCGCGCAAAGCATTTTCAAACCCCAAATTCTCCAAATGGGACCAACAATTTTTGATTTCATGGATTCTAATGGATGTTTTCTGGTGTGTAGATTGTTCACCATGCTTGATTGGGGCAAGAGAGAGCACGAAGATGTTGATTTGGCCCCATTAGTCATCAACCGTCCATTGATGCTTTGAAGGCATGCAGCCTTTACAAATACTGGGCCATACCTAGCATGAGGGCCCAAGTGCGCTTTCTAGAGTGGCTGGTAGAAAGATGGAACGTTCAGGACCAGTGTTTTTATATTGGAGGGTACCAGCTTGAGATAGAGCCCTCAGATATCTACTTCCTCACTGGTTTGCCCAAGAGAGGCGAAAACTTGACTCTGTTTGGGACTAGGCCGGGTGGCCAGTCCATCGCTAGTCTCCGACTAGAGTGGTGTAACACTCAGACTCAGGAGAAGGGGATAGAGATCAAAACTATATCCCGCCCTGAACTTATGGTGATTGCTTTTACAGTTACCAGACTTTGCAGGGCTTCCGCTTTACACATTGCCACTGGATCCCAGATGCAGATAGCGATTGATTGCTATCGAGGTACCATTTTCAACTGGTGTGATGCTCTATTGGCAAATTTAAAGGGCCAACTGACTAGAGCCAAAAACGGACAGCTAAAGACTTTTGGGTATGGGCCTTTAGTTGTGAGTTTTGGCTTAGAGAGGGTTCCGATGTTGATCCCACAGCAGCTCACTGTTGAGACTGGGCTTCCCCGAGAACCCAAATTGATGCGATGGGTTGCGGTTATGGCCCGTCATCCTGATGAGGGCACGGAGGTTGTCCGATTTACTCCGGAGTACTTTCACTGGTTAGAGGACCAGGTCTTTTCTATACAGGATTTTCCTTATGCCGGAGTTGATTTTCGTGGAGATCCGAAAATGGTTTTTCCACCGGGAGAACAATGGGATGACACAGGTAATTCATTTTTCACAAGTTTTTAAATTATCTATTTTTTTTTGTTTTTTATATCGTCTCAAAACTGATAGTAATAAATTTCAAAATGCAGATGTAGGCCCACGTCGTCCAGCCAATCTCCAGCCTTTCGAGAGGAGACTACCAGTTGCAGCGGCGCCGGCCCCACAGGACGAGGCTACAGAGACTTTAGCTGAGTTGGAACAAGACCTAGAGCGTCTTATAGCAGATATACCAGAGACTACTATAGATGATATTCCTATCAGGCTTCAGCGCTATGTAGTCGCAGTCCCAGGACCTTTTAGAAGGTTCTTGTGTAGGGTAGCCCGTGCAGTGGTGTCATATAGAGAGCATCACCAGTGATTGGATGGTCGTTTTGTAGACACATGTGACATTTTGGTTTTTTGTACTTATCATTTTTGCGGATCATAAGGTGTTTTTCAACCTATGATCGAAGACGATGTATTTTTTTTGACACACTCCTATCTATATATATCATTATTACCAGCTTATCTGTTGAACATGTGCGATGAAATGCTTTTAAATTTACATGTATGATTGTTGCAAATGTCTATTTAACATTAGAGAAGCAATTGCATCTGCTAATGTATTTAAAGACCTTGGAATATGCTGATATTCAATGTAATCAAATTCACGTTCCAAGAGATGCACTCTCAAAATAACCTTAATAACACTGGATTTCTAATGGCATACACTCTATTAAGCTGTAATACAATGAGTTCAGAACCTAACCTCACTATCAAACTCCGAATCCCAAATGAAATAGATTCAGACAATAACTCAATCACTGCACTGTATTCGGCAATGTTGTTTGTTGTTTGACCGAGGCTCACCCCATGCATAGAAACTAACTCGTCAGAGGGTGAATAGATAACCCAAGCTGCAGAAGAGATATTCCATGTACTATGAAAAGCACCATCAGCAAATCCAATGTACGTTTGGAGAGGCATCGACATCTGCAATATCAAGAGTAAAACCAAGATAAGCAGAATAATGACGAAAAACACACTCTTTAAGCTAAGCACACTGCCTAACTAACAAACACACCAGCTAGAAAGAAAAACTAACCTAACTAAAAATCTCCATACCCATCATTTAAGCATAATACCTCTTTAGGTAAAGTCCATTTCTGGGTTTACCCAAAGAGTCCCCATCAAAGTCTACCAGCTCATAGGCCCCTTTTTCTAGCTTTCGCTTGACAATATAGGGCCCATGCCACATAGGAACGAATTTTCCAGCACCTAATTTATCATTAGCTTGATCATATAATAGCACTAGGTCTCCTTCCGAAAAATTTCGAGGGGTCACATTTCGATCATACTGAGCTTTCATACGTTTTGCGTGAGTCTCGATCGCCAATGCAGCATCACGTCGAGTCTCATCTAATTGAGCTAAGTATAATAAACGCTTCTCCTCTTCGGAAGTAGCTGGAAGTAATTCGATGGCCATTTGCAGTGATGGGATTTCACATTCAATGGGTATCACAGCTTCCAAACCATAAACTAGTTGGAAAGGAGTGAACCCTGTTGATATTTTCACTGAGGTTCAGTATGCCCAAAGTTCTGAAAATAACATGTTGTGCCAATTCGACCGATGAATACCAATGATTCGTCGGATCATGATGACTAAAACTTTGTTGATGGACTCAACCAGACCATTCGCTTGTGGATAATAAGGAGTTGAGCTATCGTGACGCAAATCAAGCTGGCCTGTAAGTTCTGTCATCATAACGTTTCGAAAATGGCGCCCATGGTCAGTGATTATCGCTTGTGGGACACCAAACCTAGCAATTATGTGATTGAATATGAAAATTGCAGTTGTCTTGCCGTCTGCCTCGAATGTAGGCATTGCCTCGGCCCACTTGAAAATTGCAGCTGTCTTGCCATTTGCCTCGAATGTAGGCATTGCCTCGGCCCACTTAGTAAAATAATCTACCGCAAGGATGATATACGCATGCCCCCCGGCCGAGTGAGGGTTACATGTAATAAAATCGATACCCCATTTGGCAAAAGGACCAACGACAATTATAGGGTGGAGAGGAGCAGGTGGAGCGCGCATCTTTCGATCAAACACTTGACAGTTGTGGCATTTTCGGACCGCAGTAATACAATCTTTAAACAAGGACGGCCAAAAGTAGCCAGCGCGCAATATCTTTTGGGATGTGGCATACCCAGACATATGACCGCCACATGCTCCAGAGTGACAGTCATTCAAAACCCTTTCAGCTTCTTCGTGAGTTAAGCAACGTCAAAAAACCAAGTCCGCCCCACGACGATAAAGAGTATCTCCAATAATTTTGTATTGTTGGGACTGGAATCAAATTTTCCGACGTTCCGACTTTGAAACTTCGGGCCGAAAGGATTGGGTCTGGAGATAGACGATGATATCCCCATACCACGGATCTAAAGTGCTGATGAGAAACAAAGATTCGTCCGCAATGGGCTCCTCTACCACAGTTTCCGTGTCAGCACGCGGGAAGTCACACATTAACTTTGCAAAAACTAAAGATTTCTTAGACTTAGATTTTTCAAACTCCAAGTCAAACTCCTGCAGGATAACGATCCATTTAGAGTACTTGCCCCCTAGCAATTGTTTAGTCAAAATGTAGATCATAGGGTTGCAATCCGAAATGACTGTAGTTTTACGGAGTAAAATGTAGTGACGAAAATGTTGGACAGCTTGAACGGCTTCCAATGCCAATTTCTCCACATGTGAATATTTGAGCTCAGTTGGGTTTAATGTCCGACTAAGGTAATATATCACATGTTCCATTCCGAATTCGTCTTCCTGAACTAAGACCATCCCGATGGTGGAATGGGCGGCGGCGAGGTACAAAAAGTAATCCTGGTTGTAGTTGGGAGGATGCAGCAATGGTGCATGGGTCAACGCGTGCTTGAGTGCATCAAAATATTTCTGAGCTATCTCATCCCAAGAGAATTGAGCGTTCTGTTTCAACAACCGGGTAAAACCCTTTGTAACCTCGGTGTAGTTAGGAATGAATCGTCGTAAAAATTTTGCTTTCCCCTGCAAACTTTGGAGTTAGCGAAGACTCGAAGGAGGAGGCAATTTGATGATAGCTTCTACCTTCGAGGGATTGACGCGAATGCTGGCTTTCGAAACTACAAATCCCAGCAATCGTCCCACTTCTATACAGAAGACACATTTGTGTGGGTTCAATCCAAATTCGATAATGCCTACACCTCATGAAAATTGCTCATAAATGGACAAGGTGATCAGCTCGATGTAATGAATGAGCGGGCAAATCATCGAGATACGGTTGCACAATGTGTTTGATGTCATGAAACGCATAAGACATCGGCCTTTGAAAAGTTGCTCTGGCATTCTTAATCCCAAAAGGTAATTTGCAATAAGCAAATGTCCCCCATGGACAAATGAAAGCCGTTTTTGGTTGA
The DNA here is from genome assembly GCA_031772625.1 of Pinus tabuliformis. Classification (NCBI taxonomy): domain Eukaryota; kingdom Viridiplantae; phylum Streptophyta; class Pinopsida; order Pinales; family Pinaceae; genus Pinus; species Pinus tabuliformis. The sequence goes on from CM062809.1 coordinate 1,312,856,879, forward strand.
TCGACAGGTAGAATATTGATTTGATTGTAACCGGAAAAACCGTCCATAAAGGAAAATATTTCACTGCCGGCACAATCGTCAATTATTTGATCGATATAGGGTGTTGGGTAGTTTTCCTTTGGACAAGCTCGATTAATGTCTCTATAGTCGATGCATATTCTTATTGTTCGCTGTTTTTTGTTAACCGGAACAATATTCGATACCCAATCCGTTAACGGGATCGAATAAATGAAACCTGCTTTCAATAGCTTCTCAACTTCTGCTTTAATTGCAGTCGCTTTTCGTGGGTGAATCTAACGCAAACGCTGCCGGATGGGTTTAGCGTCCGGGTAAGTCTTGATCTCATGGACAACAATCGCGAGATCAATTCCTGGCATTTCCTCATAGGACCAGGCAAACATGTCGCGGAATTCTTGAAATAGGGCCTTGTATGTCTGAATTTCGTCATCTGAACACGAGGCACCTATATGAATGTGCTCAACAATTCCGGGCTTGACAGAAATGTCAATGGGAATAGTTCGAGAGATGTTTCCCAAATTCAGCTCTGAATCAGGATGTTTCATTGGATTCTGAGCTTCTTTGACATATTCAGCTGTAAAGATTGATGAGAAATCATTTTCAAAACGATCATCCTCAGGTAAAAATGAAGATCTGTGATGGAGATCTTCCCATGGTAAATCGTCTACACACAAGACTTCACGAAGTTGCTCGTCAGATGACACAACTTCGGGAAACGCTATTAACTCTGAGATTGACGTGAAAAGTGATTCCTCATGGACCACATTCATTTGGTCGATTTTGGTTGAACGCGGGTCGGTAAAAGACTGCACGGCTTCATAGGCAATTTCATATGGACTCAAAGGCATAGCATCACCAAATGAGTCTATCTCAGATTCAGAAGGAATGATCCAAGGATCATTATAAACAATGGTGTCTGATGTAATCATATGAATGGATGCAAATGAAGACAATGCGTTGATTGGAGGAAAAGGAAAAGTTCCCAGTAAACCGACATCTTTAACTAATCCTACTCCAACATCCTTATAAGGGATAGTCGTTTTACCGACATGTTGAATACTCTCTGAAGAGGCTGGGTCGGATGAAAAGTAAGCCAGCTAGTCTATTGTTACGATCTTGCCATTATGTGGAAACTTTATTACTCGGAAGACTGATGAAACGACCGCTGTCATAGCGTAAGACCAACTTCGACCCAAGAGAAGGTTGTAGTCTAGAGGGGCATCAACCACCTCCACATCTAGACTAACGGTTTTTCCTTCAACCCTTATAGGCAAATCCTGAAGAATGCCAAAAGGATGAAACCCACGGCCATAAAAGGCCTTAAGAATTGTCGGGGATTGATTTAGTGAAGGAGAACCAAGCGATCTCCAACACTGTATCGACATAATACACGTGGAAGCGCCCTCATCAATTACAGTCCGATGAATAGGCCGGTTTTTGACTATCACTGGGATCTGGAAAGCCATTTGATGAGGTAAACGCGGTGTACTATTTTCTAGATCAAAGATTATTAGGTTCGGGTCCTGAACATCAACAGCTCCTATAGGCGACAAAAGTAATTTGCGTTGTGTTGGGCATGATTGCAGCACTTCCAAAGCCGACATTGTTGAGGGTGAAACAACTAAGTCCTCAACAATGTTATAATTTTGGGCCGCTCTCGCATGTGGATTGAAAGCAGACTTTTGAAGTATACCCTTGGCGGGCGGTTTGATTACCAAGTCCGGGTTAGGTTTCTCGATCTGTAGTGGATCGGAACTGGGAGCTGAGGTTGATGGATTAGAATGAGAAGATTCTGCTTCTTTGCCATCAACAGGACTTTTACTACCATAATCTTGAGATCGAGTCGCAATCCTTACATGAGACATCATCGATATGGGTTCTTCACTGACACTCGAGGAAGAACCTATCATCTTACTCTCCTGCTTTGGAAATGGGTCTTTCAAAACAGCAGAAGTTGGGGAACCTTTGACGATTTTCACAACCTCTGCCCGATGAGGGCAATCTCTTGTAAAATGATCCTCTTCACAAATAAGACAAGGATAACGAGGTTTGCGCTCTTCGTCATTGCTTTCCGACTTTTCAGTTTTCTCCTTTGGAGTTTTGTCTGCTTTATTCTTCTTCTTGCCTTTCTTTTTCCCACCGGATTTTGATTTAGCCGTAGATGACTCTACAGCGTGAATATCGGCGGAAACTTCCACAGAAGAATCTCCTGTCGGGGAGTCTGGTAAGGTTATAATAGGAGAAGAATTCTTTTAAGACTTCTTCTTACTTTTAGTGTTCACCGTACCAATCATACCATCAGCGGCATGAGACCCCGAAGGAGCAGCAGCGATTTGATTTGACTTAGGAAGATCAGGGATATTTTCGTGTAACGTACCTGACTGAGTATAAACTAAGTCAAGGTACTGCACTTGAGCAATCACTTGCTCCTCAGTAACTACTCTGGCCTTACCTACGTCTTCAGTAATCTTCGGTAACAATGATTTAACAAACCATTCAGCTAAGATCTGGTCCGGGATAAAAACTTTCACCAACCGCCTTCGACGTCTCCATTCATGAATATGATCGGAAATATATGTGGACGTCGATTGTTTTAATGAAGTTAGTAACTCCGTGCCATTATCATATCTGACCGGTAACTAAAAATGAGTTAAAAACGAGGTATCTAACTGGCTAAAATTATAAAAAGAGGCCCATGGTAACTCAATGTACCACTTGGCCGCGAGACCAATGAGAGTACGCTGGAAAAGACGTAAGTGGATTGAATCATCCGAGATGGAATTAGAGGCACACCAGAGGTGGTAAGTCATCACATGATTCGACGGGTCCTCTCCAGACTTACCTTCGAACTTGGGAATGTCACTGGGCAAATTATTTGGCATTGGCAGCCAAAACGGACGATAATTTATTGGATCGTTCGTTAGGCGCGACAAGTTTGGTAAATCCAAAGTTGCAATAAACGGTAACTGCCGATTAGGACCCCTAAAACTCTGGGTCACGAGACCAGTCCCAGGAGGAGGATATCCAGGATAACTTGGAATAGGAATCGCGTTCGGGATATTGTATCCTCCTGGAAAACCAGAATTAACCGGACCGTACTGGGGTTGTTGTGATTGTTGATAAGTGTACCCAGGATATGGTTGATACTGGTAAACTGGCTGCTGGACAGCAGGACCGTATTGGTACTGTCCCTGGTACGGTTGATAAGTGAATTGTGGTTGACTAGTGACAACCGTACTTAAACCAGGTTGTCCTACAGACATCTGAACCGTAGTTTGAATCGTGGATCCAAATGATGGTAAAGATGTCTGAGGAGTAGTTACAGAGGCAGTAGAAACCCGATTTGTAGATACTCCAGAAGTAGGTGGGGTAGATTGAATAGATGTTGTAGTAGTTGCAGCAGTCATTTGAGATGGAGTACTAGGTGCAATAGGCCCAGACTGAGAAACTACCGAAGGTACAGAAGTTTGAACATTAGACTGGACTGGTTGCTGGGGTGAACCAGAAACTAAGGGTTGTCCAGTTTGAGATGACAACTGTACACTTGGCTGCAACACTTGTTGAATTTGCGATGGATCCCACACTATGTTCATTCTGGGGTATTGACCCATAACAGGTTGAGGATATTGAGATCCATAACCGGATTGAGGGTAGGATTGATAATTGAAAGGTACATTTCCCGTACCTTGAACATAAGATTGACCTTGGGGTGGTTGGAAACCTTGACTCGAGTACTGACCTTGGGGTAGATACCCTTGAGGTAGGTATTGATACTGGGGTTGACCTTGAGGTATAAATTAATACTGAGGTTGACCTTGGGGTACATATTGAGTCTGGGGTTGACCTTGAGGAATGTATTGTACCGTAGGCACATACTGTCCTTGAGGTTGCCCCCCAGACACAATTTGTGTACCTTGAGGTTTCCCCCCAGGCGTTAATTGAGGCTGCCCCCCAGGCGGTAACTAGCCACCTTGAGGTTGAGAACTGGGAATTGAACCTGACATCATATAAATGTCTCCTACGCTCAACGGTTTATTACCATTGTTTCCAGTTAATAACCCATGTTCAATGGGTTGAGGAGATGCTCCCGCAAAAGTACCAGAAAGTGACTGATACCCAGAGGGAACAGAAGGACCGTCGTACAAAAAAGATTCAGGCGATTGAGTAAACATGGACGACTGACCAGACATATTTACAGGAGTATAAAGACCTCCAGGTGGATAAGGAGCACGAGGTGGAAAAAAACATAACCCTGAGTTGTCCAAATAATTAGTTAAAGAAAGATACCAAGTAGTACTTCTAGGTGGACTGTAAAAAATGGATTCACGCTCCCTTAGATCAATAGTAGGTTGATTTTCAGGGATAGGGACGCCTATTTCTTCTTTTGGAGCAAGTTCTTCAATAGCTATCAAACCAGAAGGAAGATTTTCGGTGATGACTCTTTCTACCCTAGGTGAATCAGGAGCACTAGAAGTTGGAGTAACAGGTTCAGATATCTCAGGTTCTTCGCCTATATCACTAGTAGATGAAAAACTACCAGCAAGCTCGAAAACTGCAATAGCTTCAGGATTATAACCTGTTTCTAGAGTTTGGTAATCAGGATGAACTACCAACGAAGAATCTCCTTCTTCAGGTGAACCTACTTTACTGCCACTAGGAGTTACGAGGACTTTCAAACCTTCGTAATGACCCGAGATGTCTTCAGGAGGTTGGCCCCGAAGTCTACGGGACTTCCTCAACAAATCGACCACGGTTACAATCTCAGGAGACTGGCCCCGAAGTCTACGGGACTGTCTCGGTAATTCAGCCACAGCTAAAAACTTTTAACTACTGCACAGGAAAACAAAGTAAAATCTCAAAGCAAACCACCTAAAGTCTCTAAAGAACCAAACAAATTCGAATCACACGCCTAAACAATCTAGGGCATCAAACCATACACAAACAGTAACCTTCTGGACTGAAAACACTAGTTGGTGATGAAATCCAACATCGCAGAATTCAGTACAGAAGTGGCGGGTGGAACAGTTACCCCGACAACCTGCTTAATGAATAGACTGGCACAAGTTCCTCCACTTTAACCGTCTCGAGTGAAGTGAACCCCCCAGAAAATCCAAGTGAGTCTAGCCGACGTCTGCTCCAGGTACAGTGGGATCTTCCCTCCACCGTCACCTTAGGTAGAACCCTAAAGATAATGGTCACTAAGGTCACCAACAGCAACAAATATACCTGGTGGAACAGTCTACGATCCGATAGCACGCAAGGGAAAAGTAACAAGCTCAATCCCCTTGTCGGCTCCTTGACAATAATCCAAGGTTTACCGACAAGTGACCCCAGGCTCCTCGACAATGGTCAATCCGAGGTTTACCGTTTGTAGTACGTGCGTATCTGGCATCGTTCCCAATGAAGGAGGATTGATCCCCTCACTGGTTCGGACACGATCTCGTGCTTCTCCTTTAAGAGGAGCTTTCCTAGAGCATAAATGTAATAGTTGGATTTATCCTACCACAAGATGAGCTACTTGTTTGGTTTTTCTGTCTTGGAGAGTTAATTACTCTCCTACTCCAAGACACTAGCCTGATCTATATTGGTGTTTCAGAGCACTAGTAAATAAAAAGTTACTGAGTTAATTTTACTTTAAGCGTTAATTTGTATGGCTTTCCTTTAGGAAAAAAGGTAGTGGAGATGAAACTGATGGTGTGTAGACTCGACTCAAATCCACTAAAAAGATGCACCTAGGATGATTTAATCTATCTTTCCTTTTCAATGAATCCCCTAGCTAAGAGAGTTGGAGAATGCAAAATTTATAAAAACAACTTTCTTGGCAATGAAAATCAAAGAAACAATCTCTTTATATTTTCCAAAGCACACAACACATGACCACTAATTATTTCACGAAAACTTCCTTTCTCTTTTCAAAGACTTCAAATGCTACTAAAACAAACTTTTCTTCAAAAGAGATTTTTGTATTTTTCCTATTTTAACAAAGCATGTAAAACTACTTAACAAAAATCAATTTTAAAATCTATGAAAATCTAAGAGAAATTTACCTAGAAGCAAATCTAATGAGAAATTTACCTAAAAGCAAATCTAATGAGGTAAAAGCCTACAAAATATAATTCCAGGATGTTTTACTCAGTTACAATTCAACCAAGGACTAGTTCATGCAGAATCATAAACCAGTCAAAAACAAAAATAAAAATCTTTTGTTCTTTTTCTTAAGAATGAAATTCACAGCTTAACCAACAAGCTTTCTCGAAATTCCGCAAAGAGACAACACAAAGGTAGGTTTCTCACAAGGGTGGATTTTACGAAAGCTCTGACTCCTAAGAAGACTGAAAAGACCAGGGATATCCAAGGTTTTTACAACTTCTAAAGCCAAAGTCACTACAAGACCAATGCAAAAATCAAACCTAGGGCTAGAACTTCCATGAACTTCACTAAAACCCTTGATGCTAACGAAACAAGCTTAGATGAAAACTTTTGACAAGTAACCAGTGGATCTGGGCAGCAAAAAACAAACTATAAACAAAATCTAAGAGGCAAAAAGGCAAAAATTGGAATTTTCTCAACTTTTGACAGGGTACGCAGGCAGCCTGTTTGCACAGGTACGGCCACGCTCTGTGTACAAAGCAGAAGTGCGTACTGGTACGCACTGTGCTTAACAGAGAGGGTGCGTACTGCTCTCAAAACCAAGAAAAATAAAAACTAACTCAACCCTAATCTATTCCACCCAAATTCACAGTCAATTAGTCGAAAACCAGAAAGAAATCGACTTTTCTCAAATCAAAGTATCAATCAAAAGAGAAATCAATCAAATCCATGGATTCCCCAGCGAAGTCGCCATTTTGTCATGTGGAAAGAGTCAATTTTGTGGACAAAACCGACCTCCCTAGAAGCTAAGGCTTTCTAGTGACAAACAAAACAATCAAGCACTATCTTTCCCTAAATATGCATTTAAAATACAAGCAACCAGGTGTTTAAAGCATACCTTTAGTCCAACATTGTTTGTAGCAGCCAAGCCTCTCCGATCCAGATGAGCTCCTCCTTCTCTTTGAAACCTGCATTCACTAACAAGAAAATGATTACATAGCACCTGAATAACTCATATAATAAAACATATTCATCATAAAGACCAAGGAGTATATGAAACAAATTATATATAACAACTTGTTGAGAAAAATGAACAATTTTTGTATTAATTGGAAACAAAAGAAACCATTACAACCAGTGCCTTGGTGTTGTGCGGGTCCCTCCCAGGGTCCAGCAAGAGTTCTCCTTTACTTTGATCCGCTCACCCACTTCCAAATGAAGCTAAGATAGGATGGGAATCTCTCCTCTCAAGCTCTATAAGGGAGTCCTAATTTCAGCAACATCTACCCTTAGGAATGTTCAGCTTTCAACCTCCCCTCCCTCTGGCCCAATGCCTGTATTTATAATGCTTTGGAGGAAGTTAATCAGGTCCCCCATCAATGGGATAAGCCCCTCTTTCATTGGGATAGCTCCCCTCTTGATGGGATAAGTTCCTCTTTCTTTGGGATGCATGAACCATCTGGAGGCGCTCAATCCACGTCAAACCATCTTCTAGAATGCTCTAGATTCAACCAAAAGTAACTTTTTTGAAGTAAAACTCGCGCCTTTTGACCTTTACAGGAGTACGCACCCACCCCTTTACAGACAGAGCGTACAAGTACGTAGGTATTGTGAACTTGAGGTGCGTACACGTAGGTAAGGGTAAGAGAAACTGCGTAACCAGAGTTATATTGATTTTTAAGGACTTTCTCTCTTTCTTGGAGTTTGACATGAGGAGCAGAGGTATAAGACTTGCCAAGGAGCATAGTATGACAGTTGATGGAGCCATACTAACTGCAAATAGTCATGGTGACAAATTTTAGTGTAACAAAGGAAATCAAACATCTTCAAAGATCCTTTATGTAGGGAAATTCGGGACAAAATAAAAAATGGGCACTAGTGAAATGGGCCACAGTATGCCCTCCAAAAATCTTAGGAGGTGCTGGGCTTCGTGATCCTCAACACAGTAATGCTGTCATGGGAGCACGCATTTGGTGGAAATGGATCTCGGCACCGCATACTCCCTGGGCTATCCTCTGGACAGCAAAATATGCCAACAACCGACCAGTAGATGATCTAATCTGACTCATAGAAGTAGGCTCAGGATCCTTAATCTGGAACACAACTAAACAACACAAGGATTTAATCCAACAGCACAGCTTTTGGGAAGTTAGGGATGGTAATAATGCAAGGTTTTGGGAAGACTCTTGGCAGCAAAAATCGAAACTGAGGGACCTAAACAAACCCCAGCAAATACCGGATTGGGAAGAGAAACTGATGGACAAGGTCAGCCAGCACTGGATGCCCACTCTCACACAGGGATACAGACAATGGATAAGCTTGGACCACATCATTAGGCAAGGCACAGAGTCCACTTAGAAAGATTTGGAGGTAGAACTTTTTAATAGGAAAATACGCTATTCCGATAAGAAGGATATAATAAGATGGGGTTACAAGGCAAGAGGTACCTTCACTACACACGAGGCATACAATATAATTATAAGGAATCACACAGTCAAGGATCCTCTTTGGAACAAAGTTTGGGCCCCCAACATCTGGCCAAAAGTATCCACTTTCCTCTGGTTGCTATGTCAAAATAAAATCCTCACTTGGGACAATCTACGGAAAAGAAGCTTTCATGGGCCCTCCATTTGTCCCAACTGTAAACAAGAGGAAGAAACCACTGTGCATCTAATGAACTCATGCCCATTGGAAAACAGACTCTGGGAAAAAGCAAGCTTCAGATGTCAAAAAGAAGGATGAATTAAAGAGGATATCACCAACACTGTACGCAACTAAGAAATCAATCCATATAAAAGCAAACTGTTAAACTCTCTATGGAAACTTATCCCAGGTCTTCTCATGTGGACAATATGGAAAGAAAGGAATCGTCGCATTTTCAAGGACCAATCCTCACCTTTAGAAGTCCTATGGAACAACGTTTGCCAAAACCTTTGGGAAACCTTAATGCTCCAAACCTGGTATGAAGAAGACTTTCCTTCCATTCCACAGGAACATAATATATGGGCAAACTGGAATTTTCAGTGGAACCAGGCACAGGCAAATCAGGGTAAACCCTCTTCACAAAGCAAGATACCAGAAAAATGGCTTCCTCCACCCCAACATATGATACAACTTAACTTTGATGGAGCCTCCAAAGGAAATCCGGGAAAAGCAAGATATGGAGGAGTATTCAAGGATCATAAAGGCATACCTCTTCTAACCTTCATAGGCTCAATTGGATGGGATATGAATAACTCGGCTGAATTAGAAGGGTTATGGCAGGGGCTTCTCCTAGCCCAACTTCATGGTTTCTTCCCACTTTTAATTGAAGGTGATTCTCAGATTCTCATTAACATGGTTAATTAGATTCTACAGGGGACACCGTCATACAAAGTGGTCAGCAGCTGGAGATTGGTGGAAAGATTAGAGCTCATCGAATAATGGCTCTCCACCCACAGAGAAGTCACCTTCAAGCACATCCACAAGGATCACAACAAAGTGGCTGATTTTTTAGCTAACATAGGAGTGGATATTGGAGGGAATTTACATGCAGGCTCGCTCAACACTATTACCACTACACCCCAGCTATAGGATTACAATGATTTGGTGCAGAGTGAATTGGTACAGGGTGAAGAAGCACACCCGGATGCGGGTGATAACCATGCCATTAATGGCGATTAGATGAACGGGCGGTGGGAGGACTAGCCACATGGCCGTCTGCATCCCCTCCCAAGCCAGCCTGAAAGGAATTCATGGCGCCTTGCAGGTGACATTAATTGGGTGCTCCAGTCGAGATTTCTCCATCAAGTTCATGGCAATGGCCTCCACAGACCATAATGTTGTTATTCCTCCTCTGCTCCATAGCATTTTCCCTCCTCAGGCTGCGGAGCCCTGTTCTCGCACAGTCACGAGAAGCCGCTGTTGGCTGCTCAGCTGTGTGGACCTTGGTAATGGGTATCATTTCTCCCACACCAGGCTCTGCAATCTGAATCCTGCTCAGACTTACTCCGCTCATTCTCTGCTTAGCCATTTTTCCAATTCCCCCACTGGTAGCTCTACGTTGAATATTGCCATGGCTCGCATCCGCCACCGAATGCATAGCAAACGAGGGGGCAGTCGTGGGGGAGGCATCCGTCCTCCTACTATGCCCAGCCAAAAATATTTCTCCCCCTCCTCTTCTCCTGACATTTCAAATCCTCATAGCTCCTTCTCTGGGCGGTATCCTGATACCCACAGTGGCAGAGGACGAGATCTGCTCCAAGGTGCCGACAGGAGGGACTCAGTTGTTCATACGGCCAATTTTCCCCTTCCCCCTCACCCTGCTCCCCACACAACTCAATTTCGTTTCCACAGCACCCTACGCAAGCCTGTTATCACCGCCACAGTCACCATCACCTTCTCCGAGGAAAACGACCCCCAGGAAGCTCTGCCAAAGAACATTGGTGAGCGGCAGAGGGCCGCTCAAAGGAATAGGAGCGCCCGCGACCCAGGCAAGCAGCATCTGGTCAAGGATGTTGCCACCCCACATGGAAAGGAGTTGGTTGGCAGTCGGTAGGCTGCTGAGGGCAAAGTTGGAGACACGCAGGCACCGGGAGGCAGAGCAGGAGACACGACTAGTCTGCATGCTGCAGAAAGCAGCTCCACTGGCACCCAACCAGCTTGTGGAATTCAGAGTGGCATGTCAGCAAAGGAGGAGGAGTGGTACATGTATGTGTGTCTCATCGAGGAAGAGCCTGCCCCAGACGACCTTTAGGATTGACACTTGGCAGCCAGGTGTCGCCCTTCTACCAGCTGGCGTGTTCTTTTGTTGACTGGATGGTTTCTGTTATGATTTGTTTTGTTAAAAATTTTCTCCTGGTTATTTTTTGCACTGTTTGGTATTTTTGGTTAAAACTGGTAACCCCTGGTAACCCCTGTGTGGGTTTTTTCTGTGTTCATAGACTGGTTTCCCCATCGATGGGGCAGTCGAGCTTAGACTGATATATTTTTTGGACAAATGATGTTCTGCACTGCTGAGGCCAGAGCCTCATTGTACTTATATTTTGTTTCATATTAATAGAGTAGTTTTACTTAGAAAAAAAATAATAATCATGAGGTAATTCTTAAAATTAATAACTAATCTAAGATGTAAACAGGATTGAAGTTTGGAGGATAAACCCTAAGCAGATCCCAAGAATGATGAACCCTAATCTCTTTGACGTCGCCTCCCTCTCTTCAGCCACCGTTTGGCCTTTGCTCGGCCCTGCAGAAGATGGCGACGTGAGATTCAAAGGGGCCCCGACTTCATTCAAGCCAAACCCAGCGAATAAGATCGCATGCAGCCCTGCGAAGAAAAAAGAGAAACATGCACGGGTTGGGCTCTCAGCAAGTTGCGCATGCACTGCAGCAAATATGGTGGCAGACACTCTTCATCTACAGGTCGTTGGCACTTCGTAGTGAGGATGAGGATGGTGCTCGGCCTCTAGGGACTTCTGCAGGCCGCCAAGATTTTGGATGCTTTGACAGGCAACAAATCAAACTTCGAGGGTTCCAGATTAACCCTGCATCCCAATAGTTTATGGATCCAACACGACATCGCCAGGAACCCTCACGCAATGTCTGTCATGGAGCAAGGCTGTGTTTTTTCTAGCCAGCCCCTGCACCCAAAAGTCCATTATTTCAGAGGGCTTTCACAGAGTTCACCAGTCAGCAAAGCCCTAGCTCCAAGGGAAAAATCATCAGAAAAGAATCGTCTAGGAGCTTCCATGCCACCACCCTGTACTCGCTCTGCCCTGATCGATCATGCAGACATGGAATGCTGACTTCTTCCATCGATGTTGAACCACATGTATTCCATTCCCTTCTGGGTGCTCACCTCCCTCTAATCTGCTCCGCTCTGGACAATAGCGTAGCCAGATCTCGGCCCTCTGCTGCTGCATATCTTAACAGCTGCCCCCTTCAGATAGTAGATGCAAAGGTTAAGGACGGAAATGCAGAATATAATCCTTCTTCTCCTCAGGCTGCGACTCTTGGGAAGAAATATTATGCTCTGGAAGGCTACTCAACCCCATTAGAACCTCTTCTGCCTCCCCAGAATAGTCGATACTCTGTATTTCATATTCAGAATTCTTTCAGCTTCATGGATTTGCCTGGACGGAGCATCTGGGAGCTCTTTTGGGTGGAAAGAAATGACAAAATCAATGACCATTGGATTCTCACCACATCTTCTCACAAGCCCTTGCGGCAAGTTCAGGAAAAGGTGGCCCACCAAAGCACCAGCTTCCTCTCGTCTCAGATTTTCAGAGGAAAGCAGAAGTCTGATCACTCTGCCTCATTCCAGATCCAGATCATGCTCCTTTCTGGCAAAACTCTGCTACAATGGGTGAGCTCTTCGGATCTAGTGCAGGACCTCAAGAAAATCCTGGAATTTAGGCTGGGGATTCCCTTTGCATCTCAATGACTCCTCCACGAAGGTAAACAACTTGAGGATCTTTATCCCCTTTCTTTTTACAACATTAAGAGAAATGCCTCCATCATTTTTACCCTTTGTTTGAGAGGGGGAGCTGTTGGACAGTCATCTTCAACTATGGATTTTTCATACAAAGATGTTGTCCATGCTCAGATGCCCAAGAAAATAGCTCCACCAGCTTAGGCTCCCAAACCTTTTTTGGTGGAAAAACTGGAGGAAACCCCCTCCATTGAAATAATGCATCCATCGTTGGATGAGAAAATCCAAAAGTATGCAGAGCATGCCATTATTTGCAGGTTCAATGGTATATGGCCACGCACAGCAGATCTCTACCAATGGATTCACTCTAACTAGACCAACAATTGCAAGGTTCTTCTCTGCTCAAAGGGTTTCTTCATTGTAGTGTTTGCTCTCAGTGAGGACTACCAAAAAGAATTAACTGAAGGCCCATGGTTTTGGGGCTCAGCAGGTTTATTCCTCACCGCTTGGTTCGCAGATTTTGATCCCTCTACAACAATCATCACTAAGCTCCCCATCTGGGTCAGACTTCCTAATCTCCCGGCGCATCTACGACACTTTGATGTATTCCAAGGAATTGGCAATTCTCTAGGCCACTTTCTAGCCACAGATACCTCTAGAGGGGGAAAGGGCATATACACCTTCACCAGAATCTGTGCAGAAATAGACATGAGCAAAGGTCTACCTGATCAGATTAATCTCAAAATTGGAGACTTCCATTGGACTCAGACCCTGGATTACGAGAATACAGCCTTTCACTGCCGAAACTGCCATCACATAGGGCACCTTCAGAGCTCTTGTCCCTCTATGCCTGCGCAAAAGAAGAAAGCCAATCCTAAGCTGAAATCTAAAAGCTAGAAACCTCATGATCCTCCCCCCATGGATGATTTTGATTCCAGCTTAGATGAAGAGGAAGGGGATGCGGAAGGAATGGACGCAAAGCTGGCACAGGCTTCGCCCTCGACTGGTCCTGAGGAATCTACTGTCCCTCCAAACTCATAGAAAAGAACTAATGAGTCCTCTCCCTTGGATTTAGACAAGGAAACCTCTTCGTGAGCCCAGCTCAGTTTGCAAATCATGCCAGCTCAGCAGAGTCATCTTGGTTGGGTCAAAGTTGGTAAAAGGAAAGGAAAAAAATGCCGAACAATTGATTCTACCCATGTTGGGTAGAATTCCTTTGTCCTGCTCTTGTTACTCTGTTCTTCTTGTTACTTCTTTCTTAGCACTGCTCTCTTCTTGTTTTCTCTTAGGGACCGAGGTGGATAGTCTATCCTTTCCGGCTGCCCGTTTTCTTGCTTCTCTTGGTTGTAACTTCATATTGTACCATACGTCCTCTTAATAGAATTAGTTTTAACATAGAAAAAAAAAGTAATAATTTAATTTAATGGGATAATATTCAATATTTAAAAAGAAAAACAAAACATATTTAATATAAATATTAAATATCACGTTCATAAATGTGATTGTATGAGCTTTAATAAAATTAGGTTATTAAATATAGAAAATAATTCAATATTTAAACTATTAAATATCAAGTTCGTAAATGTAATAGCTTTGATTTTTATAATTTTAATTTATTTAGGTTTTATGATATTAGGTTTTTACAATATTTGATTTTTATTCATTTAAGATTTTAAGTTTTTATAATATAAGGTTTTTATTTAAAAAAAAAAAGATAAATAAAAATTATCATTAATAATATTCAAATTAATATTAAGAATAATATTATTATCAAAATATTTCAAGCAGTGGTTGCTTGCGTAGTAATATTATTAATAATAAATTTTATAATAACATTATTAATGTAATATTAATGATGTTTAAGAAAACGATATTAATAAAGTTATTAATCATAATAATTTTTCATAATTATTAACATTTAATATTACTAACCTAATAACGTTCATATTATTAATAATATTAATATTAATATTAACTATTTATTTTTGCATGGGGTTACATGGTGAGATTCCCCAAAGTCAAGGATCTAATCAAATCTATTGCTAGATGTATATAAACATACATCCTCTACTGAAACAGTAAACAACACATCACCATCTGTGGCTACATCAACAATCTCGCCTTCATTTGTGCTGGATGACTTGTGATTTGTACTGCCTAGTCTCTGATCCTTTTGTGCTTTCTTCCAAACTTGACATTCTTTCTTCATGTGCTCAGGCTTGCCACAATGAAAGCAGATGATCCTGCCCCTCCTTGATTTCGATCAACCTTTTTGGCCTCAACCAATTCTTCTACCACGATGAACTAGAGCTAGAGCTTCTCCTCCCTAGATTTCTGCAATTGACTTGCATCGCAGTTCCTCATTCATTTAACTGTTGCTAACATCATCAAACTTTAGGGTCCCTGTAGGTGCTGAAGTACTCATAGCTACAAAATGGCTCTAATTTCATCATCTAGAATGATTTTAATAGAGGCAAGTTGACTAGTAATAATATTAAATTCATTCAAATGCTCAGCAACTGAAGCACCCTCCTTCATCTTGAGATGGTAAAGCTTCTTCATCAAGAACACTTTGTTTGATGCCCTGTTCTTCTCATATAGATCATGGAGCTTCTTCCATAATCCTTTTGCCGTATTTTCTCCGGACACATTGAAATACACATTCTTTGCTAGAGACTGGTTCATTGTTGCAATTGCCTTTCTACCTAACTTATTCCATTCCTCATCTATCATTGATGAGGGTTTCTTTGTTACGCACTCAATCAACAAATATTGATCCTTCAAAATCAGTATATCCTCCATCTGTGATTTCCATAGGGAAAAATTAGCCCGCTCAACTTCTCCATATCTGTAACTGTTGTCTCCATCAATAAAATTCACGCCCCAAAAAATCAAACTCCTCTTACAAAATAAAATTTTACAAAAAACCTTTAATTATAGCACCTTTTGAAATAAAAGACAAAATCCACATCCTTTAATAATTTTTTTATCATATAACAAAGATCACCTCCCTTTTAAAATAAAAATCCATCTCTCTTAACAAAGGAGCACCTCCCTTTTAACAAAGGAACACCTCTTCTTTTTAATTAATTAATGAATTAAAATGCATTACTTCCAACCCCATGTTTTTAATGTTGTTCGTTTAAACAACGACAACCACAACTCACAAAAATACATGATCCCATACCATTCCACTGGTCACTACCTTCGCCTTCCAGAGTTCTCTAGCAGATAGCAGAACTTTGTCAAAGAAGGGCTCGTTGGTGTAGCACTGAGCTTCAACGTCGTGACATCAGGTGGCATGCATAGGATATATTGACCCTCCTTGAAGAGCGTGGGTGTTGAAAGAGGCTGCAAGTATTAGAGGTCGCATGGTGTGAAAGAAGTCATCGAATCGAAGGGACTAGAGAGAGTCCTCGCTATGCTAATGATGCCTTGGCCAATGAAAAATTCCAAGACGCCGACCGATAGAAATCAAATCATGCCCATTGGATAAAAAGAATGTGGATGAGTGTATAAATCCCAATTAAGCATATTTTTCATCCATTGGTGATCAATTGTATGCTTCCTACATCCTTCCATAACCAAAAAGAACTTGTGCATTTCTGGTTTTGACGGCTTCTTACAATCAAAAGGCACAAAGTTGTCAAATCTGGATTGAGGATTATTTCATCAAGTTGTTCCAGATATCCTATACCATAGCAAGGCATACCAATAGGACACATTTTGCTAAACATGTCTTTGAGGTGGGGGTCTTCATTTTCCAAAGATTGAAGCTCATGAATCATTAATACATGATCAGTATCATGAGGTAAAGGTATTTCAGAACACTTAGGATTTGGACACGGAGTGACAGAAGTTGTAGGAGGAGATACTCCTATCCTTGGATGGTGGTTTTGATGTATGACAGAATAAGAAAGGCTACTAAGATTTATCTTTTGATTGCAGCTTGGGCAATTGACTTGCAGGGATGAAAAATTTACAATCTGGGCATATTCAAATAGATCTATATGAGGGCAATTTACAAACGGTGTAAAAGAATTGGTATCTACTACTTGTGGATCAATATACATGGATGATGCTTTGCAAGCTAAATTGATTCTTCTGCAATCTATTGTAGATCTTCTAGGAAAGGATACTACAGTAGATGATGGTCCTTCTTGTATATAAGCAGAAGTAATCTTTTGCAATGTTGGAGGTTTCGGGTTATCAACAACCCAATGTTTTGGGAAACTTAGGTCCTCCCATTTAATAATCTGATGTTTAATGTTTTGATTTTGGGTATCTGTTAGAACAACCACACTAGATTTGGATTCTTTGCTGGGAGCATGGATAGCTGCAGGATAGAGGGTATTTGTGTGTCTAAAACAACCATGAGTTTGAATGGCAATATTATTTCTCTTTTTCTTCATATCAAACCCTATTGTTTGAATCTGTAGTTGTAAAATATCCTTGATGTGCTCATCAAATGTATATATAGAAAATTTGGGATAGAAATCAAAGCATATTGGTCCATTTGATAATGGAGCAACCATTCCTCCTATCAATGAATCTTAATACTTGTTATGTGTCAGATCTATGACTATGACAAGAACAAAAGTATTCAGTCCTTTATGGACTAAGGGATTGATCCCTACCCTTATGCACCCCAAATGCAAATATTTGGTTCCCAATCTTTTGGCTTCAGCCTGAAGTTTCTAAATGTCAAGAAGAGAAAGTGTTTGTATAGAATCTGAGTTCTATTGTATTTGACTAATACTTTGTTTGATAGATATTCTAGTCACAGCTTTAAGATGGAACATAGATAAGTCAGCATATACTTCTGACTAGGAGATACTAGGCAGACACCACTTAGGTGAAAACTAACTTTCAAAATATTCAATTTCTGTAGAATTTATAACCCTTTTAGATGATGAAGAAAACATATCTCTTAATGGGGTTTATTCAAATTCAAGCTCTCTGAAAGAGATTGATCTTCTAGAATTATCCATTTTAGAGACCTATAGATTTTGAGTACTAACCGTAATGAACCAGACGTTACTAGCTCTGATACCAATTTGCTACAAGGGCTTTAGACGTGAAGCTTGCTCTCGTTGAGTCTCTTTTCTGTGATCAATACACGAACCTTTACACGAATCGATACACGAACCTTTGGACTTTCACACTCTAGTGTCTGACACATGACTTCCTATCTTTAATGGAATAGTGTTCCTCAGACCTCGACAAACCTCCAGTGAACCTCTTGTCTCACAGATACTACCTCAACAGACAGTTTTAACACACGTAGAAATTAAAAAATGTACTCAAGCGGAATGTATCATGCTCAAAAAATGGATACTCATATGTTTATGTAGAAGTTTCTTTACAAATTCAAAGAGAAATTCTAAAGCTCCTTTCCAAAGATAGATTATTTAGGCATTTATCAGATGTTACAACTTGTCAAGCAAGAAGTTGTCTGAAGGCTTCCTGGCCTTTCACAGACTCTGTCTTAGAATTTGAATTCTTACGAAAACATGCAGAATTCAAAAACCTAAGAATCTGGCCACTTTAGGTTCTCACCAGAGCTCTCACTCTGATGCGTAGGCTTCTCAGATCCGACTCTAAAGATATGGAAGCAATAACTTCCTCCTCATACTCAAAACTCAAAAACATAACTAAAATCACACTCACACAACAAATGCCTAGAATGAGCCTTACTCTTTCCTTATATAGAAAAGTGAGGGGACAAGCATCTGACAGTCAGGCAGACAGATTCAGTACTATATTTCGTTAGTCAAAGAGATGTGGCTCAAAGCTCACCAAAAGTCGGAGAAGTGCTCCGAGTCTCGTGACTGAAGAATCTTCGTGCTAAGTTACACTATGGAAGATTTGAACAAATCCCACGGAAAACATTACTGTAAATAACTTTTACATAGTGGATGCTTTTAAACAGAAAATCCCACGATAGAATTGGTCACATTCAGTCTTGTGACTAGACATAATTATTACACTATGGAAGCTTTAATGACAAGCCCACGAGAACCATTAGTCCCCCATGGGTGTGGCCCCTGAAATCTTATCTAAGAATATCTACAAGAATCCCAAGCCTTTGTATAAATTCTTCGTACAATCATAGGCTTTCTTAAGATGATTTAGTGTTTAATCTTAGTCATGACTAACCATTCATGGTGTATTTTCATAAAATAACCAAGAATTTGACTGTCTTGATAATTATTGATATCTCCAACAGTTTTACATGGAGAATGCCAACATTTAGTTACAATCCCACAAGTGTCACATTCATATCGAAAGTCACGATGGAAGAAAAGAGGATCCATAGCAGTCTTGTTGAGGCCAAAATTGCTCCACCATTGTTGAAGCCATTCACCTTGCCATTGTCTTTGTGTGGTCCCTGTGGCCCCAAATTTTACTCTTGTGTAGTGAGTTTCGTTTTTTCCATCTACATTCATGATGTCCCACCACAACCTTTTGTAGTCTGAAAAGTTGTAAATGGTATCTGGGAAGAAAATGTTTGGATTACTCTGTGGCCACATTTCTGGCATGTCGTATCATCCCGACCATTTGGTCCGATTTATGGAAAGATATTTGTGGAAGATTCTCCTCTAGTTGCTTCCTTCTGTCCAAATCATAGTGATATCTCTAAAATTTTGGCTTAGGGATTCTTCAGCCAAATGTGCGGCCATCATACTCCTTTGATACACCATGTCGTGTATCCATTTGCTACCTTTGGGGTAGACTTTCCTTTCAGGTACTAAGTGCTGAATATCTGAATGAGGTTGCAAATTTGCATCGAGCACTTTTGTGTTTCTTAGCTGCCATGTTGGTTTCCATTTGGAACAGTATTCTTCCCAGTTCTGTGTTTCAGAAATACTTCTCAGAGTCTCTGTATGTTGGGAAGGGTCCCATTCTATTACTATCACCATGGCAGTGTCTTTCTGATTTAAATATTCTCTGCTTAGGAAGTCAGGCAGACAATTCTTTTTGCCTTTGATGTGTTCGACTTCAAAGTCGAAATTTGCAAATAGAGCTTGCCACCTTGCAAACTTAACTTCTCCTACTTTCTTTATAGCTTTACTAAGGACTTTCTTTAGTGCAGAGACATCTTTTCTTAAGAGAAACTTTTTGTGTATCAGGTGGATATCAAATTTATCAAGTAGTTTCATGCTGCTTTGACCTCTTTTTCTATAGTAGAATAGTTTTTCTCAGGTGGGCTCCAAGTCCCTAAGACAAACTAAACTATTTGTTCTTTTCCTTCTTTCTTTTGCTTCAAAATTCCTCCCCACCCTTCATTGCTAGCATCTGTTTCAACAATTTTGAAAGAATCTTCATCAACGATATGAAGAATAGGAAGAGTTTTTACCTTCATTTTAATTCTTCTAACAACTTCAGTGTGGGCCTGAGACCAAGGTTCTAGATGTTTTTGCAGTCTTCTGTTGAGTAATAATCTATATTTGGTGCAATCTTTGTAAAAGTTGCTTACATAGTTTAAACATCCCAAGAATCTCTGTAATTGAGTTTTGTTAGTGATAATATCTGGAAATTTATCAGCAAATTCCAGAGCATGTTTTTGCAGAGTGATCTGCCCATTTTTAATTGTATGGCCAAGAAACTTGATACTTGTCTGAAATAATTCAATCTTTTTCTTGCTAAGAACCAATCCATTGGTTTTGACAAGTTGTACAAATTTCTGGATATGTTTAAAGTGATCATGGACGTTTTTAGAAAATATAAGTATATCATCAATGTATACTAGTAACCAATCAAAATATGGCTTGAAAATATTATCCATAACCTTCTGGAATTTGGAGGGGGCATGCTTTAGTCTGAAAGGCATGACGTTCCATTCATAGTGTCCTATTGGGACACTGAAAGCAGTCTTAAACTTATCATCTTCATTAATTTCCACCTGCCAAAATCCTGATTTCATATCAAATTTAGAAAATACTTTAGCCCCTGCTATTCTTGCTAAAAGATTTCCTTTGTGAGGAATGGGGTAAGTATCATCTGAGAGGATAGTATTCAGAGGCTTATATTTTATGACCAGTCTTGGGATACCTCTTAAGTGTTCTGAATGTTTATTAACATAAAAACCATAGCAGTTCCAAGGACTGTTGGATTCTCTAATCAATCTTATTTTCAGGAGGCTTTCTATCTCTTTTTGACAGATATCTCTATATTCTTTGTTCATATGGATTGCTCTACTCTTGCAAGGTTTCCCTTCATATTTATCTTTGTAGGGAAATTCTACCTAGTGTTGTTTTCTATGCCAAAACGCATTTGGTTCTTCAACACAGCATTCTTTTTCTATCTCTGATCTCAGAGTTGAGATCCTTTGTTTAATTATAGGAGTCTGAAGATAGTCTCCTATCTTTATGGTGGTCTTTAGCTCCTTGAGCTCTTCAATTTTATTTTTTGCCTTTTTGATCTGTTGCATTGCTTGTACCATAGTAGACACTGTGGGAGTAGAGACAAAGGGTAACTTGATTGTTTGTAATTTTTCTTATGAGCTTGGTACAGATATAAAATAACCATCCTTGCCATTTTTCAATCTGGCTGATCCATGTGGCTTCACAGCTACTAAAAATACATTCCCCAAAATATAGTCATCAGGAACGTCTGCAACAAAAAAAATTAATTTGATGCAATGCTCTTTAAAGAAAATAGAGGCCCGAGGGACTTCATATGGTAGATCTTTGTTTCCTAACCCAATCACTTGTCTAAAGGATTTTACCCAGTACTTTGCAGGTACTATTTTTGAATTCAGAATATTGACATCTGCCCCGGAGTCAATAAGTGTTCTTAGGGAAAACATTTCACCATTTATAAAAATATCTAGCATAACATGACGTTGCTGATACTGGATAGCCATTACTCTCATGTCGGTAAATCCTATAGTATCATCCTTTTTTCCTTCAAATACTTCAATACTTGGGTTAGTGTAGTATTCATCATATGCATCCTTAGTTTTCTTCCCTTTTTGTAACTCAGAGACCTGTGCTTTTAGAGAGACAATCTCTTTTTTGAGATGATGAATCTCTTGGTTGACTTCTCCTAATGTGAGGGCTCTGGTCTTAGAGTTCTGTTGGCTTCTTTGGAAAGATCTTGTATTTCTTTCAAATGAGGCATCGATAAATAATGCCTTTGGTTCAATTTTAGAGGCAGTGTTTCTACTGCTCCCTGTTATAGACAATTTTGTGCCTTACAGCAATAGACATGAATTGTCAATAATCCAAGGGATCCGAAGTTCCCTAAACATGATGTTCCTACCCCTAGAGGAACAAGGTCAGCAAACCAACAGCTCTCAGATCAGTTCTCCACCTGAAAATACTAAAAAACAAGCAATCCTGAAATCAAAGCAGGTGCTCCACTAGGTTTCTGCGCTGAAACTCAGTTGCTCCATGGTGTACCTGCGTTGCAAAGCAAGTGGGACAAAGGCCACCTGCGCTGAGCGAGATGGGACAAGTGGCACACTGAGTCATTGCTCTGGAATCTTCCAAAAATGACACTTGGATCAGGTATTTCGCCTTGTGATGAGTCAGAGGCTCTGTTTCTCCAAGTGGAAGCAAGGTTCTCCAAGTGGACTCAAGAACTGAAGATCAACTAAAGATTAACTGAAGAGAGAGAGGACACAAGGCAGCTACACATCAGTTGCAAGCTGACTCATCCTTTCTCAATTCATCTATATATTGAGCTCTCTCCTATGAGCTCAGGAGGCTGGAATTTGGTGCAAAGTAATGATACGCTGTTGGTTTCACTATAGAGCTATTGGGTGATTGTTTGAGAGAGGTGAAGAGGAGAAATTCTTTCTGCTGGGAGGTGTTGCTGGATTGGAGCCTTCAATGGTTGTAATACTCTCAGAACCTTTACTTCTTCATTAATAAAAGCTATTGAGGTTCTTCTATGTGCTCTTGTTTCAATAATATATTGTGATAATTGCATGTTTGGTTTACACTAATCCTTGAACCAGTTATGATTGCATGCTTCTTGTAGTTTCCTTCTTTGTTATTTTGCAGGATCTCATTGTAGCTGGGCCAGCAAAAGAGCAAGGAGCTGGGAGCAAGCAGCCAAAGAGAAGAGTTTGGATTCGACATTAAGCGCAAGGCAACGGTTAGTGCATTTCTCCATTCTCTTTTGCTTTCATAAAGAAGTAAACCTTAAGTAGTTTGTTTTACAGTTGTTGCTAAGGTACTATCACCCTTAGAGTGGGATAGGGTCATCCGAGTCGGATACTTTTCCCTACAAAAAACTGGCGACTGCACTGGGGATCGTATCCGTTTGATTGTGTTTGTAGTATTTTGCTATTCATTTCCTGAACAAAAGAGTACCAAATCGAAAAGCTTTTGACTATATCAAAAGCGAAGTAGAGGGCAGCTACTCTAGCTCATTTCTGAGCAAGTTCATGATTTGAAGAGCTGATCTACAAGGATCCTTGTAAGCTCTTAGTGATAGCTTTTCACCTTCCTAATCATCCCTTTGAGTGTGCTTGACTGATTGTTTCTGATTTGAGCAAAAACTGTGCATTTTTGAGAAAATTATGACCCGGAAACTGTGAAAACGCAAGTTTCGTTTTCCAAAGCAGGTAGTACACAGGCTACCTGCTTTGCAACGCAGGTCCCGAAGGGGCTACCTGCGCTGAGAGCCAGACTGGCTGTGCAGCACCTGCGTTGGCCCAATTTTGCCTAGTGCTGTTGGGGTTTCCTCTTTTTCTCTTCCCTGTTTTCACTATTGATTTGGCTGCCAGTTACCAGTCTTGCACCTGTTCTGAAACCAATATTACTTGCCATCATTCTGCCTCTGTTATATAACAAAATTGTACTTGTTCTTTGTATTTCTTACTCATTTACAATTTCCCATAACGAAGAGTAAACTAGTCTTGCTTTTGGCCTCTTAGATCTGAACCTGTGTTAGGCGTTTTGCTGGTCTAAAGAGTTAGCTTGTTTGCTGTCCATAGCTGATTAGTCATTTTTACTTTCGTCAGTATGGTTTGATTTCATGTATTTCCAGTGATTAAGCAAGTAAATCTTAAGGTGTCTTTTGATTTTGGACAAACTTGTTTGTTTTCGCTCTAAATCGAAATCAAAGTTATATAACCACTTTCTTTTTGTAATCCATCAACATTAAGAAAGGGAAAAGAAAATACATGCATTGTGCATTTTGCATTTGAAAAAGTTTGCATGATGATTTAGGAGAAAGTGCATTAGTTTGTGCTGTATGAACTGTGTGAAAAGAATTTGCCTTTCTTCTCCCTCAGTAGTTAAAATTTTCATCAGTCAAAAAGATTTGAAAAAGCTTGCTTCTCATCTTAGGCTGCATTTAGGAATTTGTCATATACATCTCGTGGTGAACCTTGAAAGGCAAAATTTAAAAAGATCAACTTAAAGTATACTGAATGAACCTAACAACGCATTGTAACATAACGCAAACATCTAGAGGTCTAGGTAGAGACGTGTTCCGGCGTCGTTAAACATAGTGACTGTCGATCTCTACGAAGGTGGGTGATTCCTCCTGAGAGTCGGTGGCACTAATACGGAGTTGTGCTCCCACGTACCGTCGCGTATATATTGGGAGACCCCTATAGGCAATTATCGTTTATCCATAGGAAGCTGTGTCGGCCGCCCTACTGATCGCGATGCAGTGAACACAGCATTCACGAAGATCGACCACCCGTACCGTAAAACGTATTCTGTGGTTTCGCGAAAGGTTTGGCACACCCTCTGCCTAGATCTCCAGAGCAGTTTCTTTTGGCCTTTTTCAAACTCTATAACTGAAAAGGTCCAACCGAGCATTTGTCACTTCGGGCTCGTTAATACATCGAAGGAGACTAGAGTCATCTTTAGCTTTTTCTCGACTCTTAAAACATGAAAAAGCAAAGTTATGTTTAAAAGCGTCTAATAAAATTCATTCAAATCGGAAACACAAATTTTCCCCTTTATATTTTAGTTGATCGAGTAATCCGCAATCGTGGAAGAAAGTCAATTGAATATCCGTCGTTCTCGGAGGCTTGCGAGTCAACCATCTTTGTCTCCGGAATCGAAAACAATCCAGGCAAAGCGAACTCGTCGAACCAGTTCAAAATCTCCTTTAAAAGTTAGAACAAGTGTTCCAACAACATCTGAGATTCTGGTCACTCCAAACATTTTCGGAAACCCTGCCTCCATAGAAGAAGCTCAACCGCCACAGAGGGACAGTAATATTGATCCTAGTCTGGGGGCAGATACTTGTATGACTGAACCAGTTCCATCTGTAACTGGTCCAGAGAGTTTTGTGCCTCAAACATCTGTCGCTTTTGATACAACCCCTTCTTCGGCACCGAAATCTTTTACGGACCTGACGGTCTTCCTCTTCCACCTGGTCTGATTGCGATAGAGGAAATTATAGAGGAACCGCAAGTATCCACTCCAATTCAGTTTGGAGTAGGGGTCACTCTATTTCCTGCTACAACAAAAGTTTGTCCATCACCAGTGGAAGTTCCTGTAGAATCACTAGGCGATCAATTGGATAGACTAAAAATGTCTGAACAACCGTCAACATCTAGGACTGTGTCAAATGACACGGCGACGGCAGAATTACCTGCTGCAAATCCAACAATGTTCGCCGGCATACCATCTGTCCCAACTAGCTCTCAATCGCTAGAAGGAGTCCACCAAGAGACTATCTCGACAGTATGGTCTGTTCCTGTTTGTTCTAGAGTAATGTCTGGTAACTCTCATGGTGAGACTCATCAAATTGACCCTTTTGGGAATCTAATTAGGCCATCCAGTCCTCCAGGACAATCAATTGCCTTGAGTTCTGGATTGCTACCGTATGGGGGGCAGTATGCTTTTTCATTACCCCCTCCGGGAGGGTACCCATACGGGAGTTCTCAACCTTATTCAAGTTATGGTGGAATTGCAACGAGTAGTTGGGTACCTATGCTATCCCAGCCACCAAGAGTTGTATATTCTATGCAACAGTGTGTACCTGTGACAAACATCCCAACTACACCGGCTATTGTGACCGTGTCGCAAGTTCAAACAATGCCTGTTGTGTGTCAACCTCAGATTTCTCAGGTTCTCATGCAACAGCCCCTTGACCCTGCGACCCAACCACAATCGCCTACTGGTGGGGCAACACAAGTACAGTCGGGTACAACTACCCCACATCTTGGTCCAATGGTTAGTATAGCGCAACAACCCATGGTGTCGCAACCGTGGATAGTGCAATACCAACAGCCACAATTCCAACAAGTGTACCAGGGTTCTGAACAGCAAATATTTGGAATACGAGACAACCATATATTCAAAATGGTCAAAATCAACCACTTTATAGTGGTCAAGTCCATCAACCGTATCAATCATACCAACATCAACTCCATTATGCTGGTATGCAAAGACCAACTGTTCAAGCGATTCCATCGTATCCTGGTTACGCTTCACCTAACTTGAATCAACAGTTACCATTCGTGGCAACTTTAGAGTTGCCTGATTTACATCGGTTAACCAATGATCCAATTGCTTACGCCCCATGGTGGCTAGTGATTCCGCACAAACTTCCATCCGACATTCCTAAATTCAATGGAAATCCAGGTGAAGACCCGTCGAATCATGTGATGACTTTTCATCTATGGTGTTCGTCGAACACTTTGAATGACGATTCGATAAGGCTTTGCCTCTTTCAAAGGACATTGACAGGTCCAGCGGCAAAATGGTATATAGAATTTCCTAGAGCTTCGTTCGACAATTTTAGCTCCCTTGCCACGACATTCTTAACCCACTTTCAATTACCAATAAGGTATGAAACGGGAACAGAGATATTGACCAACTTCAAACAGACAACCGCAACTCATATATCAGATCATATACATGAGTGGCGACGTCGACGAAGAATGGTTAAAACATACGTTCCTGATCAGCTTTTAGCTGAGTGGTTTATAAAGTC
This sequence comes from Pinus tabuliformis, assembly GCA_031772625.1. Taxonomy (NCBI): domain Eukaryota; kingdom Viridiplantae; phylum Streptophyta; class Pinopsida; order Pinales; family Pinaceae; genus Pinus; species Pinus tabuliformis. The sequence goes on from CM062809.1 coordinate 1,312,883,313, forward strand.
GCTACTTCCGGCCATAACGGAAGATGTGGCAAAGGGAGGAGTCGTAACAGAAGAGCAGGTTATCGCTCGTGCACAATATTTGGACTTAGTATATACTCAGTCCGGCACGCTCTATGACAAAATACCAGACGCCCCTAGACCAGAGTTTTCAATCCCTCCTCCTCCTAAATCAAATAGTGACTCTCATGCCGGTGATGGCGTGATTGGCACGGCAAACACGAATCCGAAAAAGACCCATCAAAAGAAGGCCCGTAAGGATTCGAATCAAAATGCGCATGAAGAAGTTCTTGCTTCGGAAGTAAATGCCGTATCGACAGATAAGGGCAAAGAAACCAATCAACCAGGAAGCAAGAAGAAACAAAACCAGGGGAAGAAGAATAAACAAGGTGAGTCATCTCCTAAGAAAAATTCTTCAAACCCTCCTGGGAATAGGAAACGGTATCCATGTCAAATATGCGATGACAAAGATCACAACACTAAGGATTGCCCATTCAAAGCTGAGCTAAAGAGGTTCTTTAAAAGTCCTCATACCTCAACTGTGTCAAGTGATCAATTTCCTAACCCAGGTCAAAATCTGGTTGATAGTGGAAACGCTTCCCCATCTCAAGTGCTTATGTTGTCGGTTTCAAAATAGCAAAATGATGCTTTGATTTCGACAAGGAACAAATATTACGGGAACCCACAGGTGTCGAACGATAAAGGTAAAGATCAACCTAGCAGTTCGACAACAACTTCGGCAGAAGTCGTACCCCCCATCACGCATGAATTAACAATAAAACCGCCAAAGGGAATAGTGCACAAGTCGACCTTTAATCCTCGTGCCAGAGCGGCACAGCATTATAACATAGTGGAAGATTTGGCGCAATCGCCATCTGCTATGTCGACTCTTGAGGTACTACAACATTGCCCATCCCAAAGGCAGGCATTGTTATCAGCAATTGGTGGGGTGGATCCTAAAGATTCCAATCTAGTGTCCTTTGATCACAAAGGTTATGATCCTCAGTTACCAGCCCAACTAGCTTTCCTCGTCCAAGTGAAAGCCCTCAACAAAATAGTTCATAGAACGATTATAGATGAGGGAGCATCGACATGTATTATGTCAATGAGTTGCTGGAAGACTTTAGGATCTCCAACCTTGTCGCGATCATCGACAACATTAAAAGCATTCGACGGAAGGATATATACCCCTTACGGTATCCTTAGTAACCTGAAAGTTGAACTAGGGGGCAAAACAGTAGAAATAGATGTTGAAGTCATTGATGGCAATCTTGACTATAACATCCTACTGGGAAGACCATGGATTTATGCCATGCAAGCTGTTGTGTCGACTTATTTTAGGAAGATCGCATTCCCCTTTGAAGGAGGGATTACGGTCGTCGATCAACAAAACTTCCTCCCTAATGGTTCACAAGTTACAGGAAGCGTTCCCATGAACCATGGCAGCGACCGGTCGATTCAAGATATTGGGGTAGGTCTGTTGAAAGATCCCACTATGATGGGAACTTTCGCGCTACCACCTCCTATCTGCATAGGAAATGTACCATTTGTAGCAACATGCAATATGGTATCCACCTTGAAAGTCACAGAAGGCAGAGTCGCTATGGATCATTCGATGGTTTTGCCACCAAGCCCCATTGAAATATTGTAGCAATCAATGTTTCAGGCCTGGGAGGCGAACCCCAATCAGCGCTCATCGAGCGTTTGGGTAGATAGATCTAGAGAAAATGGTACCCCATTAGATCCTTGGTCGAAAGTACATGGGACTGACGAAGGAATCTTACAATCAATGATGATTGAGGGGGCACCATGGAATGATCACCACCATCGTTCCCTTCTTCCAGAATACGAAGAAGATACTCAGAAAGATCTTTACCACCCTCCAGTCTTTGAATTCCTAACAAATACTGTAAACACAGTGGATTCCGAGCGAAACTTATCAAATATTGAAGAGACTATAGCCATAAATATCTCGACAAAGCCTGATGTTGTAGAGAATATTCATGTTGGCAAAGGTTGTTCCCCTTCAGAACTGGAAATATATAACGCTCTCTTTCGCGAATTTAGAGATGTCTTTGCTTGGTCATATGATGAAATGCCAGGCATCGACTCGAGTATCGTTGAACATGAAATTAAAATGTATCCTGATGTCAAACCAGTAAGACAACGGCTTCGACAGGTGCACCCTAAGAAAGCCGCTGCCATTAAAGCAGAAGTTGAGAAACTTCTCCATGCTGGATTCATCTACCCGGTTCCTCTAACCGATTGGGTATCGAATATTGTCCCTGTTATGAAAAAACAAGGGACGATAAGAGTGTGCGTCGATTATAGGGATGTAAACCAAGCTTGTCCGAAGGACAACTACCCTACGCCCTTCATCGACCAGATAATTGATGAATGCGCCGGATGTGAAATCTTTTCCTTTATGGATGGATTTTCCGGGTATAATCAAATAAATATCCGCCCACAGGACCAGTCAAAGACTGCATTTATATGTCCGTGGGGCACGTTCGCTTATCGAAAATTACCCTTTGGCTTGAAGAACGCAGGGGCAACTTTTCAGAGGGCTATGAATTACGCCTTCCATGACATCAAGAGCATTGTTCAACCATATCTCGACGATCTTCCGACTCATTCGCAAAAGCGGACTGATCATCCGCAGCATTTAAGAGCGATATTTCTACGTTGCCGACACTACAAGATAAGACTCAACCCTCACAAATGTGTGTTTTGCGTCGGTTCTGGTCGTTTACTTGGCTTTGTAGTCTCTAAAGATGGGATTCGTCTCGACCCCTGTAAGGTTCAGGCAATCATTAATTTGCCTCCACCTTCGAATTTGCTTCAGATTCAGAAACTCCAAGGGAAAGCAAACTTTCTGAGGAGGTTCATTCCAAATTACGCAGAACTTGCTAAAGGTTATACACGTCTTTTGAAAAAGGATGTACCCTTCGATTGGGACCAGGTTGCGCAAGCTTCCTTTGACGCTTTAAAAGAGTCCCTAGTAAAAGCATCATTAATGTACGCCCTAGATTATCTTAGGGATTTTAACCTGTATCTAGCTGCGGCAGATACAACCATTGCGATGGTTTTAGTACAAGAAGTCGATGGAGTTGAACATCCTGTATATTATTTAAGTAAAAACTTAAATGATACAGAAAGTAAATATTCTTACGTTGAAAAGCTAGCACTCGCTGCTGTTCAAGCGGTACAGAGATTTCGACATTATATCCTCTTTAGGAAAACTACCATTCTGTCAGATTGCAACCCCATGACTTATATACTGTCGCGACAGTTGCTGGGGGGCAAATATTCCAAATGGATAGCGATCCTTCAAGAGTTTGGTCTGGAATTCGTGAAATCCAAGTCAAAGAAAGCTCTGGTATTTGCAGAATTATTATGCGATCTCCCATCATCGTCCAACGACGAAACTTCCAAGGAGTCAATAGTGGACGAGACTTTATTTCTGATATCTGCAAGCGATGAATGGTATGGAGATATAATTATCTATCTCCAAACCCAAAAGTTTTGGCCTGACACCTCGCACTCCGAACAGAAACGTATACGATACCAAGCAAAAGACTACATGATCGTCGGTGATACTCTTTACCGTCGTGGTATCGATACCGTTCTGAGGAGGTGTCTCACCCATGAAGAAGCCGAAAAAGCCCTGAATGAGTGTCATTCAGGCGCGTGTGGGGGGCATCAATCAGGTTTCGCTACAGCCCAAAGATATTAAGAGCAGGATATTTTTGGCCAACAATGTTCAAAGATTGCATAATCGCAGTCCGAAGTTGTCATTCCTGCCAAATCTTTGATAGCAAAACCAGAAGACCACCCGCACCGCTGCAACCAATAGTTGCGGTTGGGCCTTTCGCCAAATGGGGCATCGATTTCATGCAATGTAACCCCACCTCGACCGGGGGGCATGGGTATATTATAGTCGCAATTGACTATTTTACCAAATGGGCCGAGGCAATGCCTACATTGGACAATACTGGTGAAACAGCTGCCCTATTCTTTTTCAATCATGTAGTCGCCAGGTTCGGTGTACCCCAGGCTATAGTTACAGATCATGGATCGCATTTCCGCAATCACATGATGGTCGAATTAGCTGCCAAACTAGGGCTATCTCACGACAGCTCTACTCCGTATTATCCACAAGCCAACGGACAAGTTGAAGCAATCAACAAGGTCCTGAAGCGTATGTTGCAGAGGATGATCGGAGTTCATAAAAGAAGATGGCACCTAATCCTGTATGCAGCCTTGTGGGCCTACCGAACCTCGGTAAGAAACGCGACCGGTTTCAAACCTTTCCAATTGGTGTACGGTCTAGAAGCAGTCTTACCGATCCAGTGTTAAATTTCGTCGCTTAAACTCGCAATTGATCTCCTCCCCGGAACTTCGGAAGAAGAGGCTCGTTTCTTGGAATTAATCCAATTGGATGAAACCCATCGTGATGCCGCTTTGGCTAACGAAGCCCATAACAAACGAGTCAAGGCTCAGTTCGACAAAAATGTCAAACCCCGTGTCTTCTCAGAAGGTGATTTGGTCTTGCTTTATGACCAAGAATCCGATAAATTAGGAGCAGGTAAATTCAATTCCTTATGGATGGGCCCCTATATTGTTAAAAGAGTGTTAGCAAAAGGAGCCTACGAGTTAATAGATTACGACGGAATTCCACTGGCGCAGCCCCGAAACGGGCTATACCTCAAGCGTTACTATGCTTAAATAGTAACCTGCATGCTTTTGTTGTATTTTGTTTTCGCCAAAGTTCTTGTTCTGGTTGAGTGATTCCCTTTTTCATTCGTTGCAGATGTCAAACCTTATGGAGACATGTGTTGGATATGCCGACGGAGCAAGTCGTAGTTCGCGGAACCTATCCTCCGCAGCATGGGCCATTTTTGATCCAAGTGGCGAGTTAGTAAGTTTCAGAGGTGTATGTATTGGGCAATCAATGAATAACATCGCTGAATATAGCGCGTTGATAGAACTACTCTCTGATGCCATCACACGAGGCATACGCCGACTAATTGTCAGGCTAGACTCACAGCTCGTAGTACTACAACTCAATGGTATATATTCTGTTCGTAATCCAGCTATTTATCGCATGTTCCTAAGAGTAAAGATCTTGGAAAGACGATTTGATTCAATTCAATATCAACATATTTCAAGAAATCAAAACACATTAACTGACTCATTGGCAAACTATGTGTTAGATAGACATTTGCAACATTTATAAAGGACACATCATAAAAAAGTGTACATATGAATCATCCAAATCAACCAGAATAAGACTCGAAAATCAAAATATATATATAAGCTGTTCATAAAGTTCATACATAATGTTCTGTAACCAAGACAAAATTGGTCATATGACCTAAAAACTCAAAATGCTAGGGGGCACCCTAGCCTAGTGATGCTCCTGATAGTAAGCCACAGTCTGTGCGATCATGCGCAGAAGACGGGTCCATCGTCTAGGTACACCGATAGTATGTTGCTGCATCGGTAAAGGTAACTCGTCAATCTGTACGTCCGGAAGACCATGGGTAAGGTTCTCGACCTGCCCCTGCACAGCTGTAAGGGTCTCTGTGTCGCTAAGATCACGGATAATAACTCTCCGAGCAGGTTCCTCTGCCGGAGCAGTAACAGGTGGTCTCGGACGAAATGCCGAACGAACAGGACCGACATCTGCAAGCGCACATGAGTTCAATTAAAGTCTTGAAAGAATAAAGCACAAGAACATTATGAATGAAAACAATGAACGGTAATATGGTAAAAATCAAAAGTAAACCATATAATCGAGCAGTTTTAGCAATGTTCATGCTCGTTAAAAAATAAACGCAAGCATCGAGCAGTTTTTGTATAAGAGTTCATGCTCGTTAAAAAATAAACATAAGTCGTGAGCAATCTTTCCCTACAGTTCAAGCTCACCCAGAAAAAATGAACCGGTAAATAACATTGAGAAAAGTAACCTTTGAAAGCCATATTAAAACCCTTGGTCGTGTTTATATGCCATCACCTCCATCCGTTCATTTGGCCAATCGTTCATCTCCATATGTTTGTTTACCTATTTTGAGGAACAGCTGCGAAGAGTGATTTCACTTAGCCATCCTTGTGACACTGCCGTGATTGGAAAATTCCAACCTGTACCTGGAATCTGCTGCTATCCCCGTTTATCACTCGTTCCTCAAAAGACGAGTCTTCTTTGAGCTCTTTTCACTGACTCGTAAAATATGAAAAGTTTGCCGAGTTTTGGCCTTCTAGCTCGTTAAAAGGACCGGAAGAGCTATCCCTCCTCTAGATTTTAATCTTTTTGGACCTGAGGGATTATTGCACAAAAAGACCGAGCGCTTGTTTTGTTCGGCTCGTTAAAGAAATCGAAAATTCATCCCTTTTGTATTGTTTTATACTTTTTCGGACTTAAGGGATTAGATGACGAAAAAGGGATTTTGGAGTTAACTTTCCGTACCTTTTCAGACTCTCTAAAAATGAAAAGGACCGAGTTTTCCTTGTCGTTAGACTCGTTAAAACGATTAAATAGCGACAAACTTGTCTTTAGACGAGAACGAGTTTCCCTATCGCTAGGCTCGTTAAAACATAGCGATGGGCTTGCCCGAAGGGCAGGTTATAGAACAAGCATATGTTATCCTCCTCAAGCTTGACAAAAATAAAGAGGTACTGGTCAGCAATGACTGGGGAAAAATTGGGAGAACCTCACAGCATTAATGGTAGCAAGTCGCTCTTGAACATGACACTTTGTCCTCCGTATCACATCGGGTTGGGTTGTTTCATTCACCGGTCTCATAACCATGGTCCTCGCCACACCATCCACAATTGGGGTAATGCTACCAATCCATCACATCAGTGTCGTTATATGTTCAAGAGATGTGGTTCTGCAAAGAGTCAACCGTGTCCCATCCACTGCCATACATTATCCTTCATCCACTTCATGACCGCCACCCTGAATCATACATCACAATTTGTTTTCACCTCATCACAATCACTAGCTCCGTTCCGTGTCACTGATGTGGGATTCATTAAGGCCCTCCTTTGACGGATCGCTCCTTGTCGACATCAGCTCATTATCCAAGGAGTTGATCTAGGAACACCCCCTTCAGTACTTTGAAGCTTGCATGCCTCAATGGCAAGTTTCTCACTTCCGGCGACAGGTATACATCAATGACCTTCGACCAGAAGATTTTGCATGGTGGTCGACGCCAAGTCCTTTATTCCCGCCATGTGAATTGTACTGCCATACCTTGAGGGTCATCATCCTTATCGGTGATTCCTCTCGCGCTTGTTAACGGTTTACATCATTGACCGGTAATCAAGCGATGTCTTTCCATGTTCGACTTCAAAAAATTCTCACATGGATCGACTTGTACATCGAGTGAAGATCGGAAGAGATTAAAGACCCCGGATCTAGTTTCATCCATCCGGGCTGCGATATATATTCAGGACATAAAGACATTTGATATGTACATCATTACAGCAGATGATCATCCTTCTCAAAGGATGATAATTTCAGCAGAGAATTATCAGTCTACAATCAGACGATCGTCTGTTCTATGTACCAAAATGTATTTATAAAGCTAAGCATGGGAATGCCCGCCTCAGCTAGATCATGAAAATGTATGAAAAATAATGTATTGTATTGTATCTTATTACAGGACACTTCTCAGCAGATTGAATGAACTTCGGATCCTCTCAATAAAGCATTTCACCCGATAAATGACCTCATACTTTAGGGGGCATCTGTTATAGACAATTTTGTGCCTTACAGCAACAGACATGAATTGTCAATAATCCAAGGGATCCGAAGTTCCCTAAACAAGATGTTCCTACCCCTAGAGGAACAAGGTCAGCAAACCAACAGCTCTCAGATCAGTTCTCCACCTGAAAATACTAAAAAACAAGCAATCCTGAAATCAAAGCAGGTGCTCCACTAGGTTTCTGCGCTGAAACTCAGTTGCTCCATGGTGTACCTGCGTTGCAAAGCAAGTGGGACAAAGGCCACCTGCGCTGAGCGAGATGGGACAAGTGGCACACTGAGTCATTGCTCTGGAATCTTCCAAAAATGACACTTGGATCAGGTATTTCGCCTTGTGATGAGTCAGAGGCTCTGTTTCTCCAAGTGGAAGCAAGGTTCTCCAAGTGGACTCAAGAACTGAAGATCAACTAAAGATTAACTGAAGAGAGAGAGGACACAAGGCAGCTACACATCAGTTGCAAGCTGACTCATCCTTTCTCAATTCATCTATATATTGAGCTCTCTCCTATGAGCTCAGGAGGCTGGAATTTGGTGCAAAGTAATGATATGCTGTTGGTTTCACTATAGAGCTATTGGGTGATTGTTTGAGAGAGGTGAAGAGGAGAAATTCTTTCTGCTGGGAGGTGTTGCTGGATTGGAGCCTTCAATGGTTGTAATACTCTCAGAACCTTTACTTCTTCATTAATAAAAGCTATTGAGGTTCTTCTATGTGCTCTTGTTTCAATAATATATTGTGATAATTGCATGTTTGGTTTACACTAATCCTTGAACCAGTTATGATTGCATGCTTCTTGTAGTTTCCTTCTTTGTTATTTTGCAGGATCTCATTGTAGCTGGGCCAGCAAAAGAGCAAGGAGCTGGGAGCAAGCAGCCAAAGAGAAGAGTTTGGATTCGACATTAAGCGCAAGGCAACGGTTAGTGCATTTCTCCATTCTCTTTTGCTTTCATAAAGAAGTAAACCTTAAGTAGTTTGTTTTACAGTTGTTGCTAAGGTACTATCACCCTTAGAGTGGGATAGGGTCATCCGAGTCGGATACTTTTCCCTACAACACTCCCCTTATTTTTGTGCATTGTGCTTAGAAAAGTTTCTAGAAACTTTTCCTTCATTTCTCCTTCTCCCAATGTTCTGATTTGGGCAAGTAGCTTTGTTTCTACATCATCCATAGTTTGTGCCATGAGAACCTTCTCCTTTGGTTGAGAAACATGGTCTTCATCAAATGAGATTTTGAATTCAGTGCTTGATGCACACTGACAGTTGTCTGAATCAGTGCAATCACATTCATTCATGTGAATGTTTAATTCTTCATCAGAGCATTCTAAAGAAGAACTTTCAGAGGATTCATATGTTGAATAGAGTTGTCGTTGTTGTATCTGTTCTCTAAATGAGATGTTTGGACAATTTTCAGATTTGTGATTCTTAGAACCACATTTATAACATAGGGTTGGCACCATGCCTTCTGTTTTTACTGTCCTTTTCTTCTTTGCAGCTTCAAAGGATTTCTTTCCTTTGTTTCTCTTAGATTCTTCTGATAAAGGACAATGACTGGAGGTATGTCCAGGTTGGCCACAGAGCCAACAAATCAATTTATTCCATTGATCTTTCTTATGTGTCTACAGATGAATATCCTTGGGTTCATAGTAATGTGTTTTTGGCACATATCTATAATATCCTTTCTTGATCCCTTTTCTTTTCATCTATGGATATTTTCTGTATTCTTGTCTTTTTTCTTTCTTGGCCTTGTTTTTAGCTTTTGTTCTTTTTACGATGGGGTCATCTATAACAAGAACATACTTATTACAGATGGATTTGTTGTCTGGTAATCTTGACATCTTCTGTAGAGATTTATTAACTTTCATACTAGTGCATAAATTTACCATAACCTTTGTTATGATGTTGTATATTTTTCCCCAAGTAAAGGATTCAAAAGGCAACTGAAAAGCATCTTGTTGTCTTAGATAATCTACAAATTTTGAAGGCAATGTTGCTAAGTAGATTTTTTTCCACAAGATATTTTTGCTATCTTTAACCTCATATATTCTCTGAATCCAGTCCCTATGAAAATCTTCATAATGAGACATTTTATTACATTTAATATTCATGAGAATTATCTCATGCTTGTTGGCAGGTTCAAGTTCTCCCCCACACCAATGTTTTAAAATGAATGAAGTTAGTGACCCAATCATATTTCTTTGTGGATCTCCATTAGAGTTATGAATGATATCTCCCGCTTCATCTTTCAAGATTTCATTTTCCATTTTTGCCACTATTACTGGTGATGACTCTATTTCCCACCATCTCAACAAAGTTGCAGTAAAGCATTGAACAATAGATTTACAAGCTTCTATTTCATTTTTTCCCCTTAGGCACATGAGTTTGTATTCTGTAAACATAAGATATATCATTTGTCAAATTTGAGCAACACTCAGATTGTCAATATTACATTCTCTATGTGATTCAGGATGGAAGTTATGTGTTTATGGAAGTTTCCCTTTTCCACTGAGATTTGGTGTTGGGTACTTGTTATATTGACTTTGGAGAGGCTCATAGATAGGGAACATATGTGGTTTTGAGCTTTCAGGTTGCTCTACTTCTTTAAACAGTGAGGAGATAGTCATTGGCTCAGATTTTTCTTTGGCCATTTCTTTAGGGATGAGAGAAGGAAATCTATCAACAGGCTTAACGGGATGCTCAATATTTACAAATCTCTTGAATAGAGAAAAAACAGGAATCAGTTTGTCTTTGAGCCTAATATAAATAAATGAGAGGTATGGTAAATAAATAAAACATTTTTAATATTTACTCCATAAGTCAACTTATATACATGCAAGGGTGTAAACAAATAAAAATATAAGTAAAGTGGAGGTATGGTAAATAAATAAAACGTCTTTTTATACTTACTCAAAACGTATGGTAAATAAATAAAAAAGTAAATAAACTAGACGTATGGTAAATAAATAAAACCTCTTTTTATATTTAGTCCATAACCCTCATTCTATTTATCAAGGCTCAAGAAAGAGGCTTTATTTAAGTGAATTCTATGGGCCAAATACCATATTTGTAAAAGAGGTATGGTAAATTAATAAAAATATAAATAAATGAGAGGTATGGTAAACAAATAAAATATTTTTTTATATTTACTCCATAAGGGGCACTCAAAAAATGCATTATATTTAGGTGAAACCTATGGGCAAAATACTATGGGACAAATACCATGGACTAGATTGTTATTAATACCATGCAAAAAAACATTATTAACCCTAATATTAGTATTAATAAAAAATAAAAATGGCACATGGTATTGACCCATGGTATTCACCAAAATGGCACATGGTATTGACCCATGGTATTCACCTAGAATGTAGCCTATTTAAATGGGGGAATTAAACCAACATAGATCCATCTTTACTCTGGATCTACTAACCCACGAGAGGTACCAAATATCGAGATATGCAAACTAGCATAGAGTGAAAAAATATTTGATCCCTCTCGGGGTGGATCAAGAGTAAAAATGGATGTTGTAATTTAATGTATCTTAAACATTTTGGCTTGGTTAAAATAAAAAATAAAATAAAAATCAACTATTAATTTTATTAATTTTTATAAATTACTAATAGTAATTTTTAAGCTCCAGGTTTATGATAACCCATGGTATTGACCCATGGTAATACCAAGATCTTACAAGATTTTATAATTGAGTAAAATATTCGCCATGCCTAGTGAGAGATTCGCCAAAAAATTATATATAAATATTCTATTATTGATAAAATCACCTTCCATTTTTCCTATATACCATGGAGATTCGCCCATTTATTATACATATAAATTTAGGGAGGGTTCTTAAAATTTTCCCTAATATTTTTATTAATTTACCATACCTCTTTTATAAATATGGTATTTGGTCCATAGGATTCACTTAAATAAAACCTATTCTTGAAAATGGGCGAATGGATTCACTTAAATAAAATCTATTCTTGAAAATGGGCGAATGGAAGGTTGTAACTCCTAATTTCAAGGGCTAAATTTACCTTTTTTACCCTCTCCCTTAGAATAAGGTGGGCTATTTGAGGTGATTTGTAAAAATGTACTATGATAAAAAATATTCGCCCACTAAAAATTTAAAACCCCTTAATTTCGCCAAAGGGCGAACATTCGCCCCTAAAATTTTCTATGGAAACCCCTCAGCAACAAAGGCATCCCCTTGAAGCCAAAACAACTCTGATACCAATTGTAGGTTTTAACCCCATACATAAATTACCTGCATACAAATTCTAAAACACAGAAAATAAACAATGCGAGAGCATAACACATAAAACACATATACATAGAGATTTTTCCCTGGATCCCAAAACCAAGACTACCAGATTGATTTTTCATTATGTTCCTTTCAATGTTACAATACATATTTATACATGCCGAAGCATCCAATACCATGGACCGAAAACCATCGCGTCCAAAACCATGTGCGAAAAACATGCACAAAACCATAGGTAGGTCCGCCCAACCTAATATATGGTCCAAAACCAAAATTTTTTGGGGCACTTCCTTGGACCCCATAGAGTAGGGTTACCTGCACCCCTCAAACCCCCTGTGACTCCCCCCACTATGCAATCAGCGTAACAAACGGGGGGCTCCACCCCCCTTCTAATCCCCCGGTTAACTACGTGGGCTAGTCATGGAAAGAATATAACACAACCCAACAATAAAAGATCAAATGTGAAGAGCATAACTGTGGAATACAGTGCACATGACCCCTTACAAGTTTGATGTGAATTCTATGGAATGGGAAAGTTCAGTTAGGAAACAAGGAGAGGAGTATTCTCCTGATATAGCAGATACACTGAGAAGTTTGACGAAAAACATTAGAAGTTTCCAAGACGACAATAACAAGCTGATTGAGGCACAAAAAAGGCTTGCCAGAGCTTAGGAAAAGAAGAAGAAGTTAATATAGTCATCCTTCAGAGTTTTTCAAATTTTCAGAAGTAGGGACGGATGGGGATCAATTATGGACAAGAGGAGAAGGCTAATGGGGCATATGGAAGTAGGTCTCTTAAAAGACACAAGTTGGATAGAGATGATACAGTCAGAGGTGGCAAATATTTGGATACACCTGAAAGGTGGGCTAACACTCATGGATTTTATTCTAGCTCTGGTCCTAAGAGATATCATCATCACTATCGCCAAATCCTTACAGGATGAGTGAAAGGGGATATTTTCTAGAAGAATTCAGGAAAGCCAAGTCTCCTACTTTTGATGGGGATGAGGAGAAGTCAGAAGATGAAGAAGCATGGTTGGTTGGGATGAGGAAGTTATTCAGAATACATGATTATTCAGAGAAAATAAAAGCCAAGATAGAGATCTTTAGTCTTAAAGGGAAAGCACATATTTGCTGAGAATATGTTAAGCGGGTTAGAGGCATCAGGGTAGAGGAGTTGAGTTGGCATGAGTTTAAAAGACTCTTCAGGAATAAGTGCTTGTATGAAAGATATTATGATGGGAAATCCAATGAATTCTATGAGTTGAAGATGGGTTTTATTACAAATGAAGAGTACATGACCAAGTTTCTGGAATCATTGAGGTATGTGCCCTACCTCAAGGATGAGAAGACAAAGGCCAAAAGGTTCATCGATGGACTACCATTAGCATTTAAAGATCAGATTGAGTATGATGAGCCTCGATCATTGGCCGAGGAAGTAATTGAGAAGTTGAGGCATTTTTATGAGCAGTCAAAGCACAAGTTTGAGCCTAAGTGGGATTGGAAAGGTAATGAGAAGATCAAAGGAAAATGGCCTCAGAAGCGAGGAATACCTCAGGATGCAAGTGACAAGGAGAATGTAGCACCTTATAAGAAGTTCTATACAACTGAGAGAGGACATGAGTCTTAGCCTCAGGGACAAAATAAGGGAAATGACAAAAAACATTTGAGGTGTTGGATTTGTGGTGGAGAGCATCACAGGAGTGAGTGCCCATCACACTAGGGTGGAAGGCCTTAAATTTACAGTGCTCATGAGGCACAAATAGTTGGTGATGTTGGTCAGATTATTCCTCATATTTATGCAGTGGTGGATAACAGGTTGGAAGATCATCACACATTAATTATTGAGATGGAAGGTAAGCTTCATGATCAAGTTGTTTACATTTTTATTGATCCCAAATCTAATTACAGTTATATCAGTCTTGACCTAATGGATAAGTGTTTCTTGAATAAATAAGTGCATTGATAATCTTGGTTGTTGCAGTTGGCTACAGGGACCAAGAAAAGAGTTCATCATTGGGTGAGATATTGTGCATTTGAGCTGAATGGTATGCCTACATCAACACATCTAAATGTGCTTCCTTTCGGTTCATATAGTAAGCTTTTGGGCATGGACTAGTTGTTCATTCACAGGATTAAAGTGGATTGCTATGACAAGGCTATTGAGTGCCTATATGATGATGGGGAAAGGAGAATTTTGCAAGGAAAGAAGAAGCCTACATCAGTGAGAATGGTTACACTATGCAAGCAAACCGTAGCCACAAGAAAGGATGTTTATTAATTGCAGTACATATATCCAATGGAAAAGGGGGGGATATTAAGGATGATGAAGTCCTGAAGAGGTATCCTATTTTTCAATAGTTTCAGGATGTGTTTCCTGCAAAGATTCCAAAGGTTCCTCCTCATAGATAGGTGGACTTTTCTATTGAGTTGATGCCAGGAGCAACACCAACATCTAAGGCACCTTATAGGATTATCACTCCAGAGTTGGTGGAATTAAAGTTGAGGCTTAAGGAAATGCTTTATAAGAGATAAATAAGGCCAAGTGTATCCTTTTGGGGTGCACCAATGTTGTTTGTAAGGACAAAGGATGGCACTCTTAGATTTGCATTTATTATAGGCAGTTGAACAAGGTGACCATCAAGAATAGGTATACATTGTCACAAATTGATGATTTGTTTGATTAGTTGAAGGGAGAAATGATTTTTTCAAAGATTGATCTGAGATCAAGATATCATCAGGTGTGCATCAAAGAAGAAAACATCTACCAGATTGCATTTTGAACAAGGTATGGACAATATGAGTTTGTGGTGGTTCCTTTTGGTTTTACCAATGGTCCAACCACTTTCATGTGTTTGATGAATAATGTGTTGCGTCCTTATATGGATACGTTTATGATAGGTTTTATTAATGATTTATTGATATACTCCAATAATGAGGAAGAACATGCAAAGCACCTGGAAGCAATGTTGAGATTGTTGAGAGAGCATCAGTTGTATGCCAAGCTTGGCAAGTGCAGTTTCTTTCAATCTCAGATTCATTACATGGGACGTGTTTCTTCCTAGGAAGGGATAACAGTGGACCTGGAAAAGATTAAAGCTATCATGGAGTGGCCAACTCCTAGGAATATGGATGAGGTAAGATCATTCATGATACTAGCAGGTTATTACAAACGGTTCATCAGGAACTTCTCAAGGATTGGCTATCCTATTACATCATTGCATACATCTTTGCAGATAAAAGGAAAGAAGTTTGATTAGATTAAGGAGTGTGTAGCTAGTTTTGAGTAGTTGAAGCATTTGAATTAGATAAATTTTGAGGTATAAAATGGGCCTCTTAAGGAATATTATAAAATAATAGTGGAAATAATAAAATAAGTTATATTACATCATCATATTTTTTAGGGAAAAAAAACTAATTTTTAACTCATATTTTCAACTTATATCCCTACGGTTTTACTCAAATTTCAAGCAGGAGCACTTGTTGGATGCATAATTTAATTCCTTATCCAAGGAGTACCCATGTTGTATACTTCTGACAAACCCTGCTACATGAAAAATCATAAATACATGAAAAAACTTGATTGCAATCACATTTGTATTTCTAAATTTTCATGTAGGAAGGTCCATCAAAAGCATGCAACATGGGTAATCCTTGGATGAGGAATTAAATTATGCATACAACGAGTGCTCCGGCTTGAAATTTGCACAAAACCATAGGGTGATAAGTTGAAAATATGAGTTGAAAAAGTAGTTTTTTTATTTTTTATTTTTCTAATATTTTTACCTTTTTACTCCAAAAATGGTGAGTCATCCCCCATGGTTGACATCATCATATTGAATTCTATTGGTTCTTATAAATTTTATTTGGTTTGTAAATATTTGTTTTGAGGCCCATTTTAGACCTCAAAATTTCTCTAATGGCTTACAAATGCTCCAGCCTTCAAGTTTGAAGATCTTGATAAGGAGTTAGTGGTATTTACAAATGCTTGCAAGGAAGGACTTGGTGGAGTCCTGATGCAAGAAGGGAAGGTGGTATGCTATGCATCAAGGAAGTTGAATGAGCATGAGTGGAACTATATTACTCATGATCTTGAGTTGGCAGCTATCATCCATGCATTGAAGATGTGGAGACATTATCTTTTTGGTAGGAGGTTTGTCTTGATGAGTGATCATAGTGGGTTGAGGTACTTGTTTGACTAACCTAATCTGAATGCCAGGAAAGCTAGATGGTTAGATACCCTCAATGAGTTTGACTTTGAGATCAGGTACATTAAGGGAAAGGAGAATAGGGTTGCAGATTCTCCCAGTAGGAGAGTGCATGTGAATCATATTTCAGCTATGTATTCATATGGGAACAGATTTATAGAAGAAGATCTTGCATGCAGGGCATCATGATGAGAGGTACCAACAACTGAAGCACATGTTGTAACAATAGGGTGAAGGTGATAGAGATGAGGAGTATCACCTCACAAAAGATGGCTTGGTGAGATTCAAGAACATGATCTATGTTCCAGATAGTGGTGAGTTGAAGAAGTTCATCTTGAGGGAGTTTCATGTCAAGCCATATTCAGTCCATTCGAGATATAAAAAGACTTTGACAGTTGTTAAGAAGTTATATCCTTGGTTGAATTTGAAGAAAGAGGTGGCTGAGATTATTGCAAGATGTTTGGACTGTCAGCAAGTGAAAGAAAAGTGTAAGCATCCAACTAGTTTGTTTCATCTTATTCCAATTCTCGAATGGAAATGATAGGTCATTTGTATGGAATTCATTACAGGTTTTCCGAGGAGATAGAGACAACATGATTCCATTATGGTTGTGGTTGACAGGTTGAGTAAGGTATCTTACTTCATTGTAGTGAAGTCTACTAATTCAACTACTAAGGTAGCTCTGACCTTCATCAGGGAGATAGTGAGATTGCATGATGTTCCCAAGAAGATCATATAAGACAAAGATGCCAAGTTCATTTCCAAGTTTGGGAAGGAGTTATTTGCAGGCATAGGGACAAATTTAGCTTTCAATATAGCCTATCATCCACAAACAAATGGACAGACAGAGAGGGTTAACATCATTCTTGAGGATGTGTTAAGGATGTATGTCATGCATCAACAGAGGAAGTGGGAGGAGTATCTTCCAATGGTAGAGCTTGCTTATAATAATGGGTATCATGAATCCTTGAAGTTGAGTCCAATTGAGGCTCTCTATGGGTGGAGCTGTAATACTTCTATAGATGGTATAGAACTCAGAGACTCTGACTAGAATGCAACGAAGGGAAGCTCAAATTTCTTAGCTACACGAAACGTCCAAGTAAGAAAGGATCTACCAATGATACATGAGAATAGGGTCTTGCCAATTTCTGTATTGAGGTGGCTTTGTATCAGATTTTATGCAGAATATCTCATTTGGTTCATTACACATCGGTCGAATTCCGAAGGATTGGCCCCACGGTTAAAATCCAGCTGTAGATTGTCTGAAACCTGTGCGAAACGAATGCTTGAATTCTGACCAATTGAAATCCCACCGTGATAAGTGTGGGCTTTCATCATCTTGGAATGATTGGATTCGTTATTCATGAAGGTGAAAATAATGCCTTTAGAAGAAAGCATCTCAGAGAGTCATATTAGTAGATTTATGTGGCCCTGAAATGGATATGGTATAACCAAAACATGGGGAGCCATAGTGACCATCAACTAACAATTAGTTCTTTGCTCATGAAACTAGAGTAGGGGATGCCGCATTCACCCTCTCCCCAATTAAATCTTAAGGAGGGTGCTTGAGTAAGGGTCGGTGGAAAAGTCTCAAAGAAAACGTAAACATAATTTGGATGGAATGCTTAACCCAACATTAATCGGAGGAATCTCCTCTTGTAATGCAAGGCTCTCAACGTTAATGATGTCATGGCTTACACAAATGGAGAGAAAACTACAATTTGGAATCTTGTCCTCTAGCGCACAGTTCTTGTCGAGATGTCATAGCTTATGCAAATGAAGAGCATAAGCACGATTTGGCACGACTTTGTTTTACTCCGTGCATTTTCTCTTCTAACACGGGGAGAGCGTTGGTTTTGTTAAAATTTTTAATTAACTCTCATATGAAGATTTATCTAAAATTAGAGAGTTAGTTAAAGGAGCGACTAGTCAAGTCAAGTCATAGTTTGGTTGCATGTCAAGTTATTTTAGGTGAGTCACTAGTTAGAAAAGGTTAAATACTCTTGACTGGGTTCATTGTAATCATCAAGTTTTTGTGTGATAAGTATAAGAGCCACAACTCGTGTGTTTTTTTACAGAGCATTTTCATGATTTTTTTCACTGAACATTTCCATTATTAACTAGTAGTTTTTTCTAGACTTTTTTTAGATCGAGATGTCTAAAATATTATGTGTTTTCTAATTAATTTTTGCAAAGAAATTGGAGAATTTGAATCTAGAATCTTTTCATACATAACAATGCTTTTTCACAAAAGTACACTGCCCCATAAACTTTAAACTTAAACATACCTCATTGAACTGCCCATAAAGTTATAAACATAAACATACCTTCGTTAAAATGATGTGAAACATAGTTGTTATCATTAAAATTAAATCATATATAGAATTTGGTTTAACAAATTACTTGAGATAATAGCTTATATCTTTTAACTTCTCTCTTTAAAAAGATAAATAAATATAAATTAAATCTTATATAAAATTAACTAATAATAATATAAGCAATTCACTTAAAAACTATAATTAACTTTCATCTTCAACTTCTTCATTTTTCTATAAAACTTAAAGCTAAAATATATAAAATCTAAATCTTAGGCAACTAATTATTATTTTAATTAAAACCATTTGTAAATCATTTACAAACCATATTTTGAAAAGCCTTCACCATGATTTTTTTTTTACAAAATGTAAATTAAAACCTTATATAATTTCACCCTCATATCCATCTTAATTTCACATCTAAGAAAATCCATATGTATATATGTACTAAAAGTTTATATAATTTAAGCACTTTACAACTTTATACAAAATTACTACATTAACAGCAATGAAGATAGCCTTCCAAGTCAACAATCTTATGGTTCCATCACATTTACTATTTATTTAGTTATTGAATCAATATTGACGTATTTTACTTTTATGATTCATCGTATTTTATTGATTCAATTTTATGTATTGTAATTTTTACATTTCTATCACATTAAGTAAATTCATATACTACAATTTTACGTATTTTTACATTTCTATCACATTAAGTAAATTCATATACTACAATTTTACGTATTTTTACATTTCTCCATACGACGAAATATCTGACGACAACGTAACTATATTACAATAATGAAATTTCATTTTATTATTTATGTAAATGTGTTAGAAAACCTGCACAGATGAATCTAGCTAGTAAAGGTTGAACACACAGCTTTGTAGAGCAAAAACACTAAAAGAAAATCGAAAGAACAAAAGAATGGTTCATTAGAAAATAGGTTACAATGCTCATGATATAGCATTACTGGGTGAACATCCCAAGGTAATGCACCATAGTGGTGATCAATGAGAAGACTCAAGACTTACAACAAGTTCCAGAGAGAACTAGCCAGTTGCGGAGTGAAAGAAGGAGCAAATCAGGGAGTAAATCATGCAAAAGAACTAACCAGTTACGGAGTTAAAGAAGGAGCAAATTAGGGAGTAAATCATGCAGAAGAACTAACCATTTGCGTAGTTAAAGAAGGAGCAAATCAAGGAGTAAATCGTGCAGAAGGAATCTTGCATGTAGTCCCATGCTCTAACTAAGAGTCCGCATGTAGGTGTGTAGTAGTTCCAACACCCCCCCTGAACACCACTATGGGGAAAAATAGAAAATGGGCCCTGGCAACTAAGGCCAAAGGTCACCCAAAATACAGTGAAACTTGTACTAAAATTGAGGAAAGAGGGAAAACCTCATGGGAAAAAACCCCCCCCTCAAAATACAATGTAATAAAAAAAAGAGAAAGAAAAGATAGTTGCTAAGCAACTATGTCCTTCACTCCAAGACGATCACGAAGAGAGCGAAACTTCTGCTCAATGAATGTCTTGGTGAAGATGTCTCCAGTCTGTACTGCTGAAGGACAAAACTGCAAATCAATGACCCGATCATGTACTAAGTCTCTGATGTAGTGCATATGGATCTATATGTGCTTCGTCTGCTGCCGCTGTACTGGATCCCTGCAAAATTTAAGAGTGCTCTGGTTGTCACACCAGATAACAATTGGCTGGTGGAACTAGATGCCCAACTCAGTGAGGAAGTACTGTAGCCACAGAGCTTGAATGGTGATGTTGACTACTCCTCTATACTCGACCTCAGCTGAAGAGAGAGCAATAGCAGCCTGCTTCTTGCTCGACCTCAGCTGAAGAGAGAGCAATAGCAGCCTGCTTCTTGCTCGACCAACAGATAGGGCCAGATCATAGATTGAGTGAATATTTGGAGGTGGACTTGCAATCAATGTTGTCTCCCACCCAATCAGAATCTGTGAAGCTAAGGAGATTCAATGCGGCACCTGCTGCATAGTGAATCCCGAAGGTGATGGTGCCCTGCACATATCGGAGGATGCGCTTGGCAGCATTCTAGTGTAGCTCATGTGGCTCCTGCATGTATCTGGAAACTGCCCCTACTGCATATGAGAGATTTGGTCTGGAGTGGGTGAGGTACAATAAGCTCCCCATTAGCTGTCGGTAGAGAGTGCTGTCAACTAATGGAGTGTCACCTCCATACTCAAGGCAGACCCCAAACAGAAAAGGAGTCGGTGCTGGCTTTACAGTCAGTCATGCGAAATCTATTGAGGAGATCCCGTGCATACTTAGCCTGAGAGAGTTTGATGCCTGGGGCATCCTGGCTGATCTCAAGACCAAGAAAGAAGTGTAATGGACCCATTTCTGTCATCAAGAACCTATCATGCAAGGCCCTCTTGACTATAGCAATGGCTGAAGCCGAGCTTCTGGTGATTAGGAGATCATCCACATACAAAACTAAGATAAGAAGAGAATCATGTGTCCTGAGCATGTAAACATTCGGATCAAACTTACATCTTTCAAAGTTTTGTGATAAGAGAAAAGAATCCATCTTAACATACCAAGCTCTCGGGGCCTGCTTAAGGCTGTAGAGATATTTCTTCAGTCTGCAGACCAAAGATGAATCCTGAATGAAACCATGTGGCTGCTCCATGTAGATCTCCTCAGATAGGTCTCCGTGAAGAAAGGCATTCTTCACATCCATCTGATGTACTTCCCACCCCTAGGCAGCCTCAATGGCAAGTTTAAGGCGTATGGAATCCATCTTTACTACTGGAGCAAAGGTCTCGTCATTCTCAATGCTATGCACTTGTTGGAAGCCTTTGTCTACTAGCCTTGCTTTCCGTCTGGTGATTTGCCCATTTGCAGCACTCTTGGTCTTTTAGACCCATTTGCATCGGACAAGTTTCCTTCCTGAAGGAAGGGGGACCAGATCCCAGGTCTGTTTCTTAAGGAGGGAGTTAACTCCTCCTCCATGGCGGACTCCCAAGATGGATGCCCAGCAGCCTCAGCATAAGACTTTGGATCAGAAGATGAACCAAATGACAATGCCAGGATGGCGATGGTTCAGTGGTAGTGAGGGCAAGAGGAGGCGCAATAAACTCTGAGCTAGTCCTCTGCAGATCAGGATTATCCCCCACAAGACCATTTCTAGCAGCTAGGTGGTATTGTTCATATATCTCACGTAAGCTCATTGTTCTTTGATTTATAAGAGGGGAATAAGATTCACTACTGGAAGCCCAATATGGGCTTGGATGTGGATCATCATATGCATGCACTAGATTTGTATATGAAGACTCTGTCTCTGCATCTGCATGCTCTACCTCATCATCTGCATGCTCTGTATCTGCATCTGAGTGTACTGAGTCATCATCTTGGACATGAGGTAGATAAAAGGTGTCTGCATGCGACAATTGAGGTGCATGCGAGAAACTTTCCTCAAATTTGACACTTCGCTCAATGATGAGCTTGTCGTAGAGACAATCAGGAGCCAGTATCCCTTCACACCATCAGGGTATCCAACAAAGATGCACTCAATGCTCTGTGGATCAAGAGCTTTTCTCTTTTTAGAGGGGATCTTGGCCCATGCTCGGGAGCCGAAAACACGGAAGTGGGTGACTTTTGGTTTAGTGCCACTCCAAGCCTCAAAGGGGGTCTAATCCTTGATAGACCTATGAGGAGATCTGTTCTGGATGTAGTTAGCACAATTAAGTGCTTTAGCCCATAGCTTATGAGGCAGTGACTTAGAATGCAACATGCAGGAAGCCATCTCTTTGAGAGATTGGTTCTTTCTCTCAGCAACTCCTTTCTGCTGCGAAGTGTATGGAACTGTGTATTGCAATTGTATGTCAGATTGAAGGCAAAGGTTCCAAAGTGTTGTGTTAACATATTCCCCCCCATTGTCTGTACGAAGGGCTTTGATCTTTCTCTCTGATTGTGTCTCAACTAGTGCTTTGAAATCTTCAAAGTGCACAAAAACTTCAGATTTGGCCCTGAGAAGATACACCCAAGTATACCGCGAGAAATCATCAATAAATGTAAGCACATACCTTGCTTTGTTGATGGAAGGATGAGGAAAAGGCCCCATGAGATTACTATGGATCTGATCTAGAGGAGACGATGCTCTGTGAGTCTTGCCGGTGTCAAACTTTTCTCTATGATGTTTGCCAAGGACACATCCTTCACAAACTCCTTTGGAGAAACTGATATTTGGCAAGCCTTCCACCATCTCATTCTTGCTTAGCTATTGCATATACCTGTAATTTAAGTGACCAAACCTCTCGTGCCAAAGCCTACTACTATCATCAGCATGTGTAAGTAATAAGGAGGATTTAGATTCAATAAATTCAGAAAATGTATACAATCTAGCTCCATTGTTTACCTCACCAGTTGCAATTTTGGAGCTGTTGTGTAGGTCATATATGTTCACTGCATCTGGAGTGAATTCCACTCTCTTTTCGGTGCCGAAATGAGTGATCTGATAAACGGAAAGTAGGTTTACCGAAAGTTTTGGAACATGAAGCACATCTTCAAAGCTTCCGTGTAAAAGTTCCACTCTACCTTTTCCGGTGACCTCAATAGGTGAGTCATCTCCCATGAGGATGGGAGGTCCTTTCCATGCATCCAAAGAGGAATGGAATTCCTTTGTAGCAGCCATATGATGTGATGCACCAGAATCTATAATCCATGCATCAGGAGAAGAATTAATTTCAACTAAAGCATGAAAATTGTTACCTTTCCCGCGTGGCGGATCCTCAGTTTTCTTCTTGGCAGCCTGAGGGATGTGGTCCCCAAGGTTGTGCTTCTGAAAGATTTCTTCCATTTAGTCAATTTGTTTCTTCATGCAAGAGGATTCTAGATGGAATCCTCTTTGAAAATAGGTGCGTCTGTTTCCTTTCTTCCCTTTCTCATTTCTCGAGTCAGAGGAGTCATTGAAGGGCTTGGTGTACCCTTCCTTCTTTGGATGGGAATGTGCTTTTACCTTGTTTTTTTGCTGCTGATTTTTCTTATTTGAATCAGGTCTGTGATTTTTATTGTGGCTGCCATCATGCATAGCCAGTGCATGTGCTTTTGGAGGTTTGATTTTCCCCATTCCAATGAGTTTATCTTGCTAAAAAATAAGGGACTCCATAAATTCTTTGAGAGAAGGCATAGTGTAGGATTTACCTGTTTCGAGCCTTACTGAATGAAATGTAGACACAAAGACGGAGTATTCCGGTCCGAGCTTTGACATAATAGAGAGAACTTGGCGATTCTCATCCTTGGATTTGTCAATTCCACAACCCTTGAGTTGCAACAATAGATCATTATATTTGGTGAAGAAGTCTTGAATTCTGTCATAGTTCCGTGGATCCAATGACAGCAGCTCCACTTCGAGTAGATGTCCTTTCATCTCATCTTATTTCCTGTAGAGTTCTTCAACCTTTTTCCAAATCTCATTGGGAGTATTGCACGCAGATAGATGAAACTGCAACTCTGGATAGATGCACATGCATATGGATCCGTGGGCCTCATCCATACGATTGAGGTACTTGAATTTCTCTATTTCTGAAGTGGGTTCCACTTCTGTAGCCATGGTAATCCTGTACAACCCTTTATGACGAAGGTATCGAGCCATTTGGTCCTTCCATTCGTGATAGTTGTACGGTGTTAGGATCGATGCTTTGGGAAACTCCATTTTTCTATCGATCTTCGATCTCCAAGTTGTAATACATGCAAAATAAAGTACTGGTGCACCTTTTATCTATCAACTTGTGGGCTCTGATACCATGTAAATGCGTTAGAAAACCTGCACAGATGAATCTAGCTAGTAAAGGTTGAACACACAGCTTTGCAGAGCAAAAACACTAAAAGAAAATCGAAAGAACAAAAGAATGATTCATTAGAAAATAGGTTACAATGCTCATGATATAGCATTACTGGGTGAAGATCCCAAGGTAATGCACCATAGTGGTGATCAATGAGAAGACTCAACACCTACAACAAGTTCCGAAGAGAACTAGCCAGTTGCGGAGTGAAAGAAGGAGCAAATCAAGGAGTAAATCATGTAGAGGAACTAACCAGTTGCGGAGTTAAAGAAGGAGAAAATTAGGGAGTAAATCATGCAGAAGAACTAACCAGTTGTGGAGTTAAAGAAGGAGAAAATCAAGGAGTAAATCATGCAGAAGGAATCTTGCATGTAGTCCCATGCTCTAACTAAGAGTCCGCATGTAGGTGTGTAGTAGTTCCAAAAATTTATTTCCGTATGCGACGACATATCTACATATCTAAATGAGTGGGAGTATTTTGCAATCAAACTAAATTCAATTCACGAACCATTACTTAATGAATTAGAGAGAATTTTTCAAATGACATTAACAATCCGATAATAGTCAAGTCACGAAAGAACATTTTGGAAGCCATTAATGCTTACGGTATATATTCATAGAATCGTGATTTTTTTCTTAAATCATTCTTCAATTAGAAGAATCGACACATTTGTCATCTTACTTTGATATATTAGTCACTTTATTTTAAGGAGAAGGAAACTCGATGTTTAGATTGAGGAAACTGCTTTTATGCACTTGAATTTAACGCAGTCGTTCACAAGCCAGGTTAAGCATATTAGCCCAATCTCAAATCTTGGTGGGCCTTAATATTAATAAGTAAACACTTTCAAGAATATGATATCCTCCTTTCAACCTAGCCCAATGGTTTTATAATGAGGGACCATGGATTCACAAAATTTTGGATTTATAATGTGCTATCAAATTATGAGTGAACATTTGGTAAGTTCTTTATATCCAAAAGAAAGGTCATGCCTTTTGGTATGCCAAATGTTGATATGTCTCCTTGCTGCATGCTTGCTTGAAAACCCCAACTTTGGTACCAGTCGATTCCTCTTAGCCAAATCTTATATGAACTTTAGCTTACCCAAGTTGACTCGTTTCACTCTGTTATGTGCCTATGTCATGTGGTCATGCCACAAATTGATGCATCATCCTTGCGATTGGTCAATGACGTGACCAAATGCCCCACACACTCGATTTGTTTGATGTCTCACCATGGTGGGTCGTGCAAATGCATGTCGTGCCTTGGCTCTTAGGGTCTTACATCCTCCCCCACCCCAAGTCATTTCCACCCTTACTAATATTGGTGTAGGGGCTCCATGATGCTTCTACTTGAACTCACAAATGTTGTACCCCCCTCTCTAAATGACTTCTTAGACTACCAACCATTTTCTCAGTCTAAGGCATCCTTCCATCAAGCAAAATACTCTTGTTGTTGGATGTTCCCAATACCTAAGATCCCATCTACCAAGATCTCATCAACCTTCATTTCAATTCGACCATCAATCAATGTGGGTGCACACACTGGATTGACCCTACTCTAGTCATTCATGCCTACTCAACATGGCTTGAGTTGACTGATATGGAAGATAGGATCATGATCCTTCAAGTGAAACAATAGTTGTAATATGTAAGTGACATCTCTAATCCTATCAAGCACCTTAAATGGGCCCTTAAACCTCCACACTAGCAATGAAAATATCCCACTCAGTAACTGTGAACTTTTCTAAGCCCGATGAAGATCAAATCTCCTACACTAAACTTTGCATCACATCTCTCATGACTTTCACATTGCTTCATCGTATCAGCTGCACTAGTCAAAATAACTCAATCCAACTCCAACATGTCTTACTAACTCTTCATGAATCCCAAGGTTGATGGAATCCTCTAGTAGTAGCCCCGCATCACCAAGTGTGGCATGATAGGTTGATGCCCATTTTCCAACTCAAAAGGACTACAATCTGTTGTTGAACTCTTTTGCAAGTTATAACTAAATTGTGTTGCATCCAACAAACCCAGCCAATTCATATGATCGTCTTGCACATAATATATCAAGTAGCCTTCTAGTAATCTATTAATGTATTGTGTATGCATGTTCATTTGTGGATGAAAGCTAGATCTCTATAGCAACTTCATAATGATAATTGTGAACAAAGATATCCAAAACTTCCTATACCTCATATTCCTCTTTAACACAATGCTTAATGAAAGACCCCAATACTTCACTACATTCCTGAAAAACATTTGTGCTACCTCCTCTTCACCACAAGGAATCTTCATTGCAGTGAAGACAACATACTTGGAAAAATGATCAGCCATGACCATGATCATGTTGTACCCATGTGCTACCAGAAGCAATGTGATGAAGTTCATCAGGACACTCACCCATGGTCTCTCCAAAATTGATAAGGGACGCAATAGACCTACTTGGAATTTAGTGTCAAGATTTTCTTTCTAACAAAAAATACAAGTTTGGATGTACTCCTCAACATCTCGCCCCATATGCTCCCAAAATTATCTTGTCTCCAACAACGTCAGTGTTCAACATTGTCCTAGGTAGCCAATCCAAGGTGAGTCATGACATTCTTTTGAGAGATCCTTATGGAGACTACTTGACTTGGGCACATAGATGTGCTCACCTGCTTGATGATGCTATGCACAGTGGGATCATGTAAAATCACATTGCACATCTCCAAAATCATAATCTGACTTCCATTTGATGCAAGAAACTTCTCCTCCTTAAGTGCAACAAAAGGTGTCTTCCTACTCAAGGAATCAACAATGGCTTTGAGATGTGTCAACCTCTGTCAAGAAATCCTACCAATATTCCTACTTAGTGGACAAATTGGGTTGAATTGTAAGCAATTCGTTGCAATGTTGTCTGTCTTGACAACAAATAGCCCACCCAAAAAGTAATGCCTCCATACCTACAAAATTGCACCACTACGATAATCTCTTTCCCATGAAACATGAATCTCCTCTCTTGATCCTCTAAATTCTTTCTCTCAAAAGTTATGGGGTGCCCTTATTATGTCAACACTCCTCCAATAGAAAAGTTTGATGTATTTGTCTTCACCTTGAATGGTTGCTCAAAGTCTAACAACTTCGATTATAAACAATCATATATTTAAGATCCTCAAATGACAACTTGCTCTTATCTGTCCATCTCCATTTTCTCTCTTTTAGCAAGTCATATGTGGTGTAGTAATCTTGGAGTATCTGTAACAACCAAAAGTCGTATACGCAATGGAAAACTTTAAAATACTTCAAAGATGTAAATTTCCACTGTAAGACATGTAACTATATATTGAATATTGTATACTGAATTGATGTAAGATATGAGATGATTACAAATGAGAATGACGGTCTGCTTATATACCTTAGGCAGGTGCCCTCTCATGAATGGTCATGCATCTTCATTATTAACTAACTAACCATTTGTTAATTAATTATTAATTATTATTATTATATTTATATTTATATTTATTACTTTTATATTAATTATATTCATAACATTGTCTCTCTCTTCAAGAAGGTTTGTCCTCAAAGCTTAGTGAGAATATCTTATTGTCTCTAAACTTTCATCTTCGTTGATATAAGATGATATGATGCTTTGAGTGATAGACAAAATTTTCGTATTGAGAATGGATCCGACCATCCTAGATTAATCTTCTGTGGAATCTTCTGATCTCTGGAAATTTGTGACAAATAGTAATTGTAGGAATGGATTCTGCAAACTTCAGTGTTCTTAGGAACATAAATTTGTCGTTTATGTTCTGAGTGATATTGGTATGTAGATTTATTGGAAAGTCTGCTCTTGTGATTTAGATGTCGATACATAGTTCTTCTGGTTGGACTTTCCCTTATCACATTAGTGGTTGTTTCTTGATTTCCTTTAGGTGCATTTGTTGTTGAGTTGGCTATTGAATCATCATTTGGAATGTCTATCATTTGAACTACAACTTATGCATGTGTCTTCACTTCAATAGATTTATTCTCTACTTGAGTTACGATTTTGACTAGATCGGTATTTTTTCCTTTATCTCCAACTTGGATTGAAATGACCAGAGACTTCAATACTACTTCTTGAAGTTGTTCTAACTTGTCATTTAGCGATTTCTTGTCACTTTTAAGCTTATTTATTTTTGTAAGTAAGGCTTGGTTATGATTCCTTAGATGTGAAATCTCGCCTTTTTCTGAATCGTTGACTTTATCCTTAGTATCTTTCTCTTTATCTTTTAAGTTTTTGATTTGCTCTAATATTTTAGATTAAGGTTTTTTAGGAGTTGATATGTAATCAGATGAAAGGCATCTATCAGGTTCAAAAGGACAATTTAAAACTCCTTCATAAGCAATAAATTGGAGTTGTCAATTTCAATATTTTACCATCAATCACTCTGTAGACATTGAAAATATGTCCAGTGATATAATGTCTAGAGCATTCTTAAGCACATATGTAGATGTCAAATATAACATAGGATCACCATCCAATGCAACATAAATAATTGATCGCCATCAATATAGATCCCCAGTGTGTGAATGGGTTGTTGTTATCATTTTTCTTGGGTCTATCATAGCATGGTTATTTCACTAAAGAAGAACCCGTTAATGTTTTATTTTTCCCCAACATGCAACGATTACGATTTTTTGTATGGGAGACAAATTTATGGATGTTTTGAATAATACATAGCATTTGGATAGCTTCATCATAATAGTACTTACATTGACAAATTAATCCTATTTGTGATTGAGACAACATGAGTTATATATTTTCAAGGTCACTTTCTTACATTTCACCCATTTCTGTGTTTTCTGGAAAAAAAGATAAATCAAATTCTGATTTCACAAAAGGTTTGTTGCAAACCAGACAAATACAAGCTTCTTCCCTAAAACCAGACTCTTGTTGCCTTTACTTATCTCAATGATTATCATATGATAGCATATGATAGCAAGGTTTACCATTTCACATATGATGTTTCAAGTAATGAAATCAGTCATTCAAATGCTTGCAATGATTACTAATAGTAAATATGGATATAAATTTATAGGCTATAAACCTTGAAATATGAGTAATCGTAAATAAATAATGTCTTGTACAACTTTTGTTTCTTCTAATGAAATGCCATAAAAGCATAGTATCTTGGTAGAAAGTGAGAATGGTATGCTTAGCAACGAATAAAAGGTTAATTTGTCCCCATTTTCTTCAGATTAAAAATTTACAGACTTTCTATGAGTTCCATACACATCATGGGCACTTGGACGTTACCAAGAAATTTCTGAGGTGTTTCTGGGTTTTCACAAGTTTTGGGTGGTGGTACGTAGGCAGTTTAGAATTTTTTTGCAACAGAGATCCTCATATGCATTAGCCTACTTCATTATATAGGAGGCATAATATTCTACTATTGATAAAAGAAGTATGCAAATTTGCCATGCATCACTCTTTTTAGTCATTCATGTGTTAATCTAGGGCTATTTCTCTTGATACATAGCATTTCTTTTAGATGTACACAAAAATCCTTCATACTAACAAACTGAATCTGTACACAACATAAGGTTTAAGACGTCATAGCAGAGTCCATAGAATTGGGAAATATTCCTTCTCTTATAGTAATTTTGAAAAGGTTTGCAGCTGAATCCTTTTAAAGGGGAAGTAGACACTCAAACTAGAGTTGACAAGGTACATCAAGTCAGCTTTCAAAAAGCTTTCCTTTTTATTCTCTATTTATCTTCTTCTGGAGAAATTGGACACTAGCCACCTTACCATTGTGAAAAGACAATATACAAAAATATTATATGTTGCTAATAATAACATTCATTTTTCATGCTTATTCGGCCACTGATATTTATCTTAGTTGTTGATATTTCCAAAGCTAACATGACTGTAATATATTTTTCCACCTACCTTCCATCTTTTAGTTGCAATTGGGTTTCTAGAGATCTAATTTTTAACTAGTTTTTACCATCCTTCCAGCTGGCTGAACATCATGCCTTACCTAGAGAGTTGTTGGTGCCATCCATGTTTAGTTTTTGTATGTAGAACTCTATTCCATTCAATTTTTGGGAAATTAGAGTGGGGTTGGAGAATGCATATATGAGAAAAATTGATTATTTCATTGATAGCAGATGGGGATAACTCCAAACCTTCTCAAAATTCAGTCCCGCTACATCTTAACTTTCACACAAGTATATTGATTTTCATGTCCTTTTTCATGTTATTCTTAGTTAGTTTTAAATTTTAAACATTGGGTACTCTTGATTGTTATCTAGACACTTTATCTTTTTCCCTCTCTCTATGTATTGAGTAGTCTTTTCCTGCCATTTTTGCTCGTTGTCCAACTACTATTATTCTAATTGCAACATTTGTTGTGATATTGTGTTTCTAGACATCAGTATTTAACGAACATGAATAATTAAACCCCTACTTCACCACACCACACCTAATTGTAGACAATATTCGTTTCCCATCAATGATTATTTCACTGTTGCAACCATTCATTTATGGCATTGAATCCACCATCCAATTCTTTCCAAGTGATGCTTATGCAGTGACGATTTTCATTGCATACATGCCCTTAAGACAACACCTAAAAGTTTTTGTGCTCTTATAGCTATCAAAATTGTTGCTTTTGGAAAGAAAGGTGAAGAACATTTATTTGTTCCCTTGATTCATATTTCTTATATATACTAATTAGTAAGAGAGCCCAAAGGATAAAGTCTTCAATTCTGACCAAAGACAACAAACTGAAATTGTGTTGGGAAGTCCATAATTCACCGAAGTATGGAAGCCACAAAAAGTTGCAGGCTACGTCAGTAGATGTGGATTGTGGGTTAGAGTCTTGTGTGTGAAACAATATTGTGGCTCAACTGATAGAAGTGGAGGTTGCAAGTTTTAGACCTGCCACAAAGGAGCATTAACACCAAGAACTAGTGTGACTATGGGACTTGTTTAACCATAGAATTGAATAGATCATCTAGAATCTAGAATTATTTAAAGGAGTTTGACCCCTATAATGTCAAAATATGTAACCAATAAATGTATCCACCCACAATAATCTGAATTCAAAATAGCTAGTTATTCTATAAGCAAGAAAATGTTCCAACTTCAACCTGTTTAGGACCTATGTATAAATTTCGAATGGAATTTTATGTTTCAATCTAAGTGTAGTAGTGATAAGGTATCCTTGGGTACACAGGTTTGTCTTTTAATTAATGGCAGAAAAAATAGAATTGTACAAGATTGTAGGAATCGATGCTAGGTACAATGATGCTAGACATGTATAAATTAATTCGTGGTCCTACACCACCATACATTTTATAGAGTAGTTTGTTGTCCTACAAGACCATGCATTTTATATAATACATTGTGATCCAATGAAGATACAACAAATGAAATTATAGTTAATTTTTTAATTGATGGCCTAAGTCCGTAAGTGAGCAGAAGTGGTCAATGGGACCGAAAAACAAATCAACATACAAGGTATAACTAATCAGGGGGTGTTTGATGCATCTCGAGAGAGAAATATTTCTAAGCTATGTATGACTAAAAAGCAACGTAATATTTAAGGAAAGTGAATATAAGAGAAAACTTGACTGAACTATATTGCTCGAAGAAAAGAGCCAGGAAGTGCAAGGTATCTACTTTCCATGTTCACTTCATAAATCCTTGCTATGTGCAACACAGTAACTCAAAAAAGGCCTAGCCACTCTATGTCATTGGGGTAAAATGAAATAAATAGAATGAGTAATAGAATATAGTTCCCATCAACAACATTGAAGTCACCTAAAATTTGGTAGCTACTCTCTGTAGTAGTAGAATCATGTTTGGCTAGGGAAAAGTTAGGGATGTAAATGTAGGGAGAATGACCATTGACTTATTTAGGGATGTAAATATAGGGAGAATGATGGTCATTTCATTCTCTCTATTGGATCGTTGATTAGAATTTTGGAATGATGTGCTGGATAATTTTGGATCCTAGAATATGAACCCCTAAGCATGATAATGGATTTTTAAGTGACTGACCATTGTTGCACATAAAAGTGGATGTAGGGTTGTGACATTTTGATGTCCACCATTCATACACAGTGGTGGACTTTATAACTTGTGGTGCTGACCATTGTTTTCATTCCTAAATATAGTAATGCCAAAACTTGTGTGGTAGACCACTCTTTAGAGTACAAATCTAATTAAAAGTGTCCTATAGTAGGAAAAGGAATATACTAGCATTTGCATCTGATGTTGCAAAGGAAACGCCGTAAGGCATAGAGTGTGGAAGAATAGGGACATGTGAATGGGCATTGTTGAAAGCAAGGGTGGATGATAATGAGCTGCAATTGGAATTTTTAGTTATGTGTATGCTGAATATAGATATTTTGTAAATAATAGTGTGTAGAAGAATAGTGACATGTGAATGGACATTGTTGAAAGCAAGGGTGGATGATATTGAGTTACACTTGAAACTATTAGTTATGTGTGTTTTGAATATGGATAAGTAATAGTAGTGTGTGGAAGAATAGAAACATGTGAATGGACATTCTTGAAAGCAAGGGTGGATGATAATGAGTTATAGTTAATGTCATATAGAGGTTATCCATTATTCATGTAGCAGTTGTTGTTTATGTGAACATGTTTTTGTACATTATTTGAAGTTTTTTTTTGTATTTAGAGATTTTGTTTTTGCATATGTTACATATTTAAGAATGAATTGTCACTTTTAAAGAGAGCACACAAGGTTGCTAGCTGTCACAAAATATTCCACTGACTATAAATATGATTTTATTTGTTGTATAATTCGATTTACCATCGTGTGAGTAAACATTAAATGTCCTTTTCCTACTACGTGGTTCTGTCAACTAGGGGTTTCCAAAAATACAAGTGAATGCCATCAAACTCCTAAATGAAATCAAACTCTCGGTGAAATTTTCGTAAATATAGGGATGCACAAATACCTTAACTTGCCAAAACTCTATTAAAATGACATTTTTCACTACTAACTTCATATGAGATGTCATGAACTTTCTTTTGGATAAAAATTCGAATGTGTTTTTAATATCGCAATTCATGTTCTGTAACGCTCGCTTTTAAAGGCTTGAAATGCAAATTATGGTTCAAGCCACAAATTTATAAGGAACATATGCCCAGAACATGCTTAGGACAACCAATGCAAATTATATCTGCATTATTTATCAAATCTTGCTTAGCAGAAACACTTGTGATAGCTATCAAATTGCCAATTTGTCTATCTTCAACTAAACCCCTCTGACAATACTGAGTTTGCCTAAGAAAGAGCAACTAGAATGAAATAACAAGTTGAATATCATCGAAAATCTATACCTCTGATGGTATATGATGGCTGAAATGTATTATAAAGATACACTTTTGTCAAAGATAGTTAAAATAATGCTAGAAAGTAGCAACCACAAGCTTAACTGACAACCTCTGCCCACTCATTTCCATTCAAATCC
Source organism: Pinus tabuliformis (assembly GCA_031772625.1). Classification (NCBI taxonomy): domain Eukaryota; kingdom Viridiplantae; phylum Streptophyta; class Pinopsida; order Pinales; family Pinaceae; genus Pinus; species Pinus tabuliformis. Next base: position 1,312,917,156 of record CM062809.1, read on the forward strand.
CATGGCAGCAAGGCCTAAAGTGCCTACCAATAAAAAATTGCTTCGATGAAATAAGTTGAAAAAGACCCCATCCGAGAATATACGATACGAATACTATCTTCCCCTGCCTGTCATAGACCAAAAAAGGCCACATATCATATACAGTAAATGTAAATGTGTCAACTGAGAGACCCAATTACCCAATATTATAGATCAAGTCCTAACACGACTGCAAAAAAAGGCCACATATCATATACAGACCCAATTACCCAATATTATAGATCAAGTCCTAACACAACTCCAAAAAAAGGCCACATATCATATACAGTAAATGTGTCAGCTGAGAGACCCAATTACCCAGTATTACAGATGAAGTCCTAACACAACTCCATTGTTCTACGAGCTGGGTAGAATGGGAATGGTCACTGCACCAAACCCCTTTTTCTTGAGTACAATATATCCATTATAGTAAGTTTTAGATTAAATTTAAAACATGTTAATTAAATTTTAATATGAAATTTTGATGGTTATGAAGATGAAGCATTAATAATATGATTCCTTTCTAAAAAATTGTTTATAATTTTGTTAATATAAAAATGAAAAATTAATATAATAAATTGAATTAAACTGTTTTATTATTATTATTTTAATTTAATGTTTCGTTATGCATACTAAATATTTTTTTCATATAAAACTAAATTTTAAATGTTTACTCATTTACAAATACTACAACACATACCCCTTTTTCGGATTGATGTTTATGAGTAGTAGGCCAAAACTTGCCAAATGCTTCAATTTATTTTCCAAAATTTCAGAGATGCCTATTTGAAAACCCTTGATATATTAATGTTTGATCTGAACAGGTTTCGAACATACTGGTTGTTGGGTTATAGAGATTTCTGTAAATTGCTACCAAGCAAGGAAGAAGTCAAAAGCGGATTGGTATTAAAACCATGGCCGCAGGTCAAGGACTTGTGTTCTTGTCCCCAAATAAGACATTGCAACTGACATATGAGGGTGAGTTTTATGAGGTACTCATAGCAAAAGCTCAGCTCTCCGCCATAACAGAAAAAGGGGGCATACCCTCATCTACAGATACTATAAAGCAAATGTAGCCACATTTTGAATATTGCTATAGGGGCTTAGAGAATACTATATTTCAGGCTGTAATGACTCCACATTCAAAACAAAATGGAAAGATAAGAAGAGAAAAATATTGGATCATAAAGCAATAGAGAGTATAGTGGAAGCATGGGATCCTTATAGTTATTCTTGGTCCTCCTTAAGCCTTGCTAGGATTGGTGGCTTAGGCAAGAAGAGTGATTTTCTAGGTATCATTTTCGTTTTTTTGCTCCTATGGGGCTTCTTAGATTCAGAATTTGAAGGGACCCAACATGGGAAAAGTGTTGTTTGGTGGCTTGGGCCTGTAACACATGAACTGGTACCTAGCCTGCAAGATTTTCCCACGAATTTTATGAGGGTTGTTTTCCCTTATCGTTGTCCGATCAAGTATTCATAGATCCCATAAAGACCCACATTGTTTAAATAAAATGGAAAGGTAGGAGCTTACTGTCAGACATGGGATCAGGGGCGGGATCCTATGCATTGGCATAAAGTGCGAACAGATTCATTACCAAGAAGGCAATGAAGAACATTAGTAAAGTAACAAGTACGGTGAAGGCGACCATCTCTGAAAATACCAGAGATGTCGATGTCTAATACTAAGAAAATCAAGAAATAAGATCGTAATGCCAAAAGAACACCCTCGTGGCAGTCCGTCCATCCCACACATTTCAATTTTTTGACCAGGAGTGCAAAGTTTGAGGGTTTTGGCTGCTGACAATCTTGCAATTGATCCAGCTTGAAATCAGTTTCATAAGTTAGTGCTCCATCACATGAACACCCTCGTGGCAGTCCGTCCATCCCACACATTTCAATTTTTTGAGCAGGAGTGCTAAGTTTGAGGGTTTTGGCTGCTGATAATCTTGCAATTGATCCAGCTTGAAATCAGTTTCATAAGTTAGTGCTCCATCACATGAACACCCTCGTGGCAGTCCGTCCATCCCACACATTTCAATTTTTCGAGTAGGAGTGCTAAGTTTGAGGGTTTTGGCTGCTGATAATCTTGCAACTGAGCCAGCTTGAAATCAATTTCATAAGTTAGTGCTCCATCACATTCTATCAAGAAACGAGAACCGCCACCTACAACCGCCAGTTACAACCACCCGCGTCTAGTCTATGCAAGTTTCTAGCTAGTCACAACTATCACATGTAAATAAACAGATGATTATAATTCAATCGTCTAACGAAAGATCGAATGGTGTACAGTGAAGACAGGTAGACAGCAGGGGAGTTCGTCTCAGAGGGAAACGCCTTACGGCGTAAAAATGTCGCGTGATGCCATTAATAGTAAATGACATCCACCCATATTTTAAAATCATTGTGATGGCAAGCCACCGAGAGGTTGATCTGGTCGTCAGAATATTTCCCTGCTTTCCAAGTGTTATCGTCGGCTTCATCGTGCTATAAGGAGCCACTATGTTGATTCTGTGCCAAAAATTTTCATCCGTTTAATACACATTTGCCTACTCAGTCATCTAAACTTACACTGAAAATAATTACCAGTGAATGATTTAAATATTGGAATTGTTATTCAATCTTTTGAATATACATAAAAAAGGATTAGATGATCTAGATTTTCTTTACCTCTCCTTTAGCTTTTGGAGGAAGCGTTGCACAGATAATTTTGGCACAATTTGCAGGCATGCCCACGAAAAAAGTTAAAAACAATGTTAAGAACCCAATTTTCAACCTTGAAAATCTTTTTATAATTTTTCACATTCTGTCGAATAGTATAAACCACATTTGTCAATATAAAATATTTTAGGATCCGCGTCTTGCCTATGGGAAGTATTTCAGGCTGATCTTCATTGTCAGTGTTCGATGCAGGCTTGGAAAGCAGCGGTTTCAGGATTTTGTTGATATTAATCTGACATGTTCTTTTCTTTCTCGAGCTCATAGAGTCGGCAAGCCTAATAATGGCTTCTGCCTGCCATGGAAATGACGAAATAAGCCTGTGAATAAATTAAAGAATGCCAAGAGAACTAAAGATGCAAACATTTCGCCAAAAAAATATACGAAATTTGTTGCTCAGATCAAAATAATACATTCTCAACCTGCACATTATAAACATTCACCATTCCATTATAAAAAATAACAAATTGACCTGTGGACTGCTGCTCGGGGGATTTTGCAAGAATTGATCTGTTGCAAATAGTGCTATAAACATGAAGTTGGCTGCTTTTTTTTTTAGATGAAAAAAGCGATATATTTATTTTGTATGGAAATTACATATGTTTCAAAGTCTGCATCTCATAAGAGCATATCAAAATTATATATCCAAGCTAATCTGCAAACATGCATAAAAATCAACCTTATAATCAGACCAGGATACATTAAAGATTTTCTATGCTAATTCTAGGTTGTTTGTTGTATCTAGATAAATCAGCATAGCATATTCTAGCATATGTTAGGCATACATCTGTATTTTTTCACAAACATGAAGAGCAAGATGTAATGCAGAGTAGTTAATCTGCAATAAAAAAAGAGTATGTCTGGGTGTATTTATCCTGGTGAAGGCATAATCTCGGTCTCCAACCAAGTCTCATCCATCTTAATCTCTATGTGGAGTCCATCGAGATATTCCATGATGCCTTTTTGGAGAGGCAGTCCGCTTCTACATTGAAGTCCTTGCTGTATGGTGGAGTATTGGAGAGGGTTCCAGAGAGTAGAAATCTGTTGTAGCCAACACTGAAGAGAGGATTTGTTGATGTTGGCATTCCCACAGACATAATCAGTGATGACCTTTGAGTCCCCATAAATGTGGATAAATGTGGATAGTAGGAATATTCGGATAATGTATGAACTAGAGGAGTCCCCATAATACCATGGCCTCAGCCTTCGTGTTGGAGCCCTTTCCTGCCCCCTAGTGTACTAGATTTGTTAACTCTGGCAAATATCGGATAATGAATCCACATCCACAACTGCTACACTATGATGCTCCATCAAAAAAGCTCATAGGGAAGGAGATCTGTGGCCAGATTTGGGGTTTTTGCGCAGTTTATTGGATGTACCAGCATGTATTTTAGCCGAGATTGTGCTTTGAATTTTTTCCATCACCACTGCTCAGCTTTCACGATACTCATTGAAAATAATATTGTTCCTCCACCTCCATATCTCCCAAAGAACAATGGGTGGAATGAAGCCCCTAGTGCCATGCTACGAACTCCACCATTCAAGACACTCTGGAATATCAGACAACAGTGGGAGCTGTAACCCAAATGAGACATCCAAGGTATTCCAAATTTTTGTAACCCTGGGGTAGCTTATGAACAGATGCAAATTGTCCACTTTCGCTTTTCTACATAAAATGCAAAACCCAGGTCCAGACTAGCACCTTTTTTGTAGATTTTCCCAAGTCAAGTTTTTGTTCCTCCAAACTAACCAGAGAAAAAGAGATTTTTTGGTAGGAATATGGGAGCTCCAGAATGTAGAAAACCAACATACCTCAGCCTGGTTGGTTTCTAAACAACATAGTCGATTGTATGTATCCGCCACCATTATATTATCAACCTTCATCTTTCCGCGCCATATGATCGAGTCTCTAGCCGAGTCTCTATGGATGCTATACCGTTGGAGTTGTAGACAAATCGAATTCCAATCCACAGTTGCCTATCCCTGCAGACCCAGTGCTGCAGAGGGCTTTCAGATGGGGCAATTATGTTGCCAAGTCGAGATGACTTGATTCCATAAGTAAATGCCCACTACATTTAGATCGAAAACGAGAGGGTCCGAGAGAGCATCGATATCCTCTAGTCCCCAGATATAGTCCATTCCAAGAGCGATGTCATGACCCATGCCTTGTCTCCATGAAAGCATAGGGAAAAATAGGTGATATATCTTCATGAAACTGTGCCACACCGCCGAACCGAAGTTGCAGCCGATTTGCCCCCTGCACAACCAAACCTAAAAATCTACGTCTTTCAGATATTTATGTTTGATAATTTGATTCTAGATGCCATCACCGAAGATACCGCGCCATAATGATTTGAGCAAGAGAGCATGTCCAAATATTTTTTAATGCAAAATACTCCAACCGCCTTGCCGCTTCGGCATGGAGATATGGTCAAGTTTAGTGAGGTGGAATTTTTGTCGCTGCTGCATACCAGACCAAATAAAGTGAGCAATAATCCTGTTCAGTTTCTTGATGATGGATATTGGTAGATGGAATAAATGTGCCCAGTACACACCCATCTAGGTAATCACAGCTTCAGTGAGGATGATATTGGTAGATGGAATAAATGTTCCCAACACACACCCATTTGGGTAATCACGGCCTGAGTGAGGATGAATCGACCGCCCATTGAAAGGCAACGGAATTCCAAACCCTATATTTTCCTATAAAACCTGTCAATAAGCCACTGCCAGTCTAGGACCCTCTAATTACAAGGCTTAATGTGGAAACCAAGATATTTAATCCCACCAGACATGTTCTCAAAAGCAATCCCAAATAGATTTAAGCTCGCTCAGCTATCACAAAGTTAGCCTTATCATACATTTAAGCTTGCTCAGCTATCAAGAATTAGAAAATATATCAAAATACAAATATCTCGACATGAAAATACCTGGAAACCAGATCAGCTTGGCTGAGTGCAAAAGGCCTGGTAATATTTCTCTTTGTAACTCTGGTGTTTGAACCAAAACCATTGCTTATGGGAAATAATTCCATCATTTTCGTGTGACTGGATGCCTTAGAGAGTTCAGTAAAGCCCTTGGCCTCGTGATTAACATGAGCCAAATCACCTTGCTTCTCCTCTGAAAGTCCGATTGATGAAAGCACCTTTTGCATCATCTGCTATTTTATCCGTGACAGATCTTGCACTATTGCATTCATCAAAATACATACAAAATCAACGAAAACATTTTGCTAAAACAAGAACAGAAGACAAATTTAAGGAAAGACTGCATATTTCACCAGTCGATTCGAAAATAAAGTTGCGAGATAAATTCAAGGCGTTTGGAAAATAAAGCATACATCTCGGCTTGGCTTGTTGTTTTCCAGGGCTGAATTCCAAACTAGTACTGTAATTTACGCTTGGTCCGTTTGATTCAGAGTCTTTCTAAATGCGTACAAACTCGAAAGCTACAGATGCACTTGGAGACATAGCGAGCAAACTGAATTGTTTCTATAAATCACCAAAATTTCCGCTGCAGCCTACCTTTTCTCAAGGCTCTGATACTCCTGTAATTAATCAAAGAGTCGAATACATGTAGATTATTTTATTTTCTGCATCTAAGTAAACTCTTCCATCATGATATTTTCCTGGTGAGAGGTGATTTCGATCTGATAAAATCACTTGAGGAAAAGAAGGGTGGCATTTTATATCTTGACACTAACTCACACCTCTTCCACAACATTATTAACTCGATGAACATGGTGGGAATCCACAACTGGAACAACAACAAAGGAGGTAAACATCAAATTTCTTGTTTGTCTAATCTATTTTTAATCTCTAAACCTTTTCTTGCTAAAGATATTTTCTTGGGAGCTTCTATTTTACCGAGCATGGGGTCAATTTAATGACCCATTTTCCTTGAGCTTGACATCAAATAGGCCCCAATAACAGGCCATTTATATTTGAAGGCTGTAGGATCCTTCCTCTGTGGATAAATCCAAGGAATGGTGGAAGGAAATGGAACTCCGAATCCATTCCCCAATGCCCATATTCTAGAAAACACTAAAAGCCCTCAAGGCTCAAATCAAAAGATGGCTCCAAGGAAGAGTCTACAAATATTCTCCAAGAAAAAAACTAATTAAAAGTCCAAATGGGATATATACAGTAACAAATTATCCTAAAACTAATTAAAAGTCCAAATGGGATATATACAGTAACAAATTATCCTAGAGTGTCAATCTGAAGCCTTAGCTCAACAGAAAGGATCTATCTTGGTGCAATAATAAGAAAGAAGGAAACATGAAGAACAACTCTAGAAACATAAATCATAAATCAATTTGTTAAAAGAGGAAGAGAAAATTACTAGATTCTTCCACATATTTATGCTCTAGCATCACCACCACAACCAAATATTTTCCCTTCTAGAAAACTCTAGAAAAAAACTCACATACGCAAGTTTCTACAGTAATCTCTTGAAAGAACCCTCGACCAATAGGCTAACTTCCATTAGAAAAATAGTTCCCACATCCATTGTCTAGTTTCCCATGACCATAATGTCGCCCTCATGATAGAAATCACCCTTAAAGATCTGGAAGAGGTGGTCATGAGTATTCCTAAAAGTAAAGCCCCCAAGCCTAATGGCTTTACCACAAACTTCTTTCAAGTCTATTGACCATTCCTAGGCCTATAAATTTTAAAGTTGCCGAAGAATTCAGAAAGATGAGATTTGCCCTTCCTACTCTCAATGCAACCTTCCTCACTCTTATCCGCAAGTCACATAACTATGTAGCTTATGGCCTGTATCCCTTTGTAATGTCATTTATTAAACTATTTCAAAAATAATAGCCAACCATCTAAAATCCCTTCACCTCACTCATTTCAAGGAGCAATAAGGTTATGTAAAAGGGTGCCAAATCCTAGATGGCATCATTGTTGTGCATAAGCTCATCCACTCCTTGAAAATACTCAAGAAAGTGAGCATGGTTATTAATCTTGACTTTTCCAAAGCATTTGATAAACTAAGATAGTTGTACCTTTATCACCCCCTCAAAGCTTTCAGATTCTCTCAAAATCCACTCCTTGAAAATACTCAAGAAAGTGAGCATGGTTATTAATCTTGACTTTTCCAAAGCATTTGATAAACTAAGATAGTTGTACCTTTATCACCCCCTCAAAGCTTTCAGATTCTCTCAAAACTAAACTGATTGGATTTGTTTTGACTAAACTGATTGGATTTGTTTTCTCTTCTCATCACCTTTCTTCTCCATTCTCCTCAATGGTTCTCCCACCAAAACCTTCAACTCTTCAAGGGGCATTAGGAAAGGATACCCCTATTTCCCTTCCTATTTGTCCTTGCAGTTGAATGTCTTGGTAGAGTGTTTCAAGCTAGTAGAAGGAGAGGCTTATTATCGTGTATTCGCCTCAGTAATTCCATGAATTGATATTATTTTATTTATATAGGAAGCTCATAAACGTAGCATGGAGCTTTGTCCACGGTAACTCTATTTTATTGAAAAATAAATACTTAAGGAAATACTCGGATTACATAATGAAATACTCGGATTACATAATTATAAACGAATTGAAAAAGTAGGTGGGCTTATATGTTAATGTTGCATAATTATAAACCAAATAAAAATGTGAGTGCAGTTATACTAGATGACAACTTTACGTTATTAAAAATCACCAAATCAATCTATATTACCTAACAAATTTCATTACCGAGATTCCCATGAAATCTATATAGTTAGAAAATAACTAAATACTCGTGGACTTGTAAACATATTGCCAACGTACATGATGTACATTACCAACTTTCTACTCTTCATGTCCCATATAAGATCCGTCCAGAGATACACTTCATTTTTTTTTATAATAAAATTATGAATAATCTATTTACAATAAATGGAAGAAAAAAGAAATTGCTCAGCAGCTCCAGGCTAACAACCGGAACGATGTGAAAATGCAGGCGGTGCTTGCTTCTGCTCACGGTGGTACTCGAGAGAAACGCGTTCGTTCGCTCAATTTAATGTCGATGAAAACGATTTGGTTAAGATTAGAAAATGCCGCCTGATGCCATTAATGGTCAATACCATCCACCCACATCTTAAAATCATTGTGATGAGCAAGGCAACGAGAAGATGATCTGGTCGTCTGAATCTTTCCTGCCTTTCCAAGGAAATGTCACCGGCTTCATCGTGGTGCAAGGAGACACAATGTTAATTCTGTACCAAAAAAATTTCATCCTTTTAATACACATTTGCTTACTTAGTCATCTAAATTTACACTAAATATAATTATCGTAATTGATTTAAATGCTGGATTTGCTATTCAATCTTCTGAATATACATCATTTTAAAAAATGATATAGAGTTTATTTACCTCTCCGTTCGCTTTTGGAGGAAGCGTTGCACAGATAATTTTGGGACAATTTCCAGGCCTGCGCGCGAAAAAAGTTAAAAAAATAATGTTAAAAACACAATTTTCAATCTTGAAAACCTTTCTATACTTTTTACTTTCTGTCGAATAGTGTGAAGTTATAACCACATTTGTCAATATAAAATATTTCACGATAGGCGTCTCACCTACGGAAAGTCTTTCAGGCTGATCTTCGTTGTCAGCGTTCGATGCAGGCTTATGATGCAGCGGTTTCAATATCTGTTGGATTTTGCGGATATTAATCTGAGGTCTTCTTGTCTTCCTCGAACTTATAGAGCCGGCAAGCCTAATAATGGCTTCTCTTGTAGAAAAACGATAGTAACTGAAAAAGGAAGTTACCTTTGCTGAAATCACTTGTAGCCAGACCGTCGGAGGTTCGATTCCCGTCCACAACACGAATGCGTTCTTCCCACAATGTGAATGCGCCTCCTCCGTAATTGGTGCTCGAGGCAGCCCTGGTCACTTCTGGTTTTGTTTCTGCAACGTTTACGTGGACCACAGGAATCTCAGACTTACCGTTCATCTGGTTGTAACCCGAAATGTGGCTTATAGTGTAAGTACCGATACCGCCGGGAAGAACATGCTCAACGGAAGAGGCAGGAGTTGCAGCGGAGGTCTCGGCGGATGAAACCTCCAGACCTTTCGTATTGCTATTTTTGCCGCCCCTTTCCAGAGGTTGTAAAAAATCCTGCGTCTTCAGGTGGGTGGAATTTGCTGCAAGAGGCGAGATAGTAGATGTTATTCGATGTCGGAGGTTTTCTTCCCTGAACATACGGGAAGACCAGATAGTTTACCTTGGCTAGATCTGTGTTCCACGCGGTTTGAAGAGGAGTCACCATACAATGAAAGAAAGTCGTGAGGCGGTTTCGAACCTGCGACCGCACTATCAATTAATTCGAAGTGCTAGCATTCTAAATAAATCTCATGAAGCCGAACATTTATCTTAGACGCTTGCGATTTCGTTACGAGAACAATCCAGGGAATTTTGAGTAATAAAATTTACCTTCGAAAGGAAGCTGAGGTTGGGGAAGCTCCATGCAATGGCTATTAGGAGGCGGTACTCTTTGCGTTCTGAAATCTTGAAAAGGAAAACCAAAACTAGAATTTCAATTTTTCGAGCAGGAGTGCTAAGTTTGAGGGTTTCGGCTGCTGATAATCTTGCAACCGATCCATCTTGAAATCAGAAAGGAGAACCGCCAGTTAGTGCTCCATCACATTCTATCAAGAAACGAGAACCGCCCGTTACAACCGCCCGCGTGTCGCGTCTAGTCATATGTAAATCAACGGCGGATTATAATTCAATCGTCTAACGAAAGATCTAATGGTGTACAATGAAGACAGGTAGATAGCAGGGAAGTTAGTCTTAGAAGGGAACGCCTTACGGCGTAAAAATTGACCTTAGGCATTATTTTCTATGCAATCAGAAAAGTTGCAATGATCCCATGAAACAATCATAGCTTTCCATCAAAGACAAAAAATGGTCCATTAATATTTTGTGTGCATTCTGGGCTTGGAGTTAAGGACTGAAATAAAGAACAACTTGTCATCACAATTTTCACTCCAATTTCATATAAAATGGGTTTATAATCCCATATTATCCACCTTCAATCACATAAAGTTACTACTTATGATGTCTGGTGTATCTCCACATTTTCTTGATAGGGACAAAGTAAAACAATGGAATTTGATCGACCACATTAGGGCTAGTCTTTTACAAAATCTCTTTTTTTTCCTCTGCCTTACAGGAAAGAGCAAGTATAGGTTTATGACCATAATGCTATTATGTTTTATTTGAGCATTCAAATGTATGTGGACACAATTTGTTATTTTTGTTATTTGATTTTATTGTTTATATTTTGTTCTCCCTTGTTGAGTAATTCTATTTGTTTCTAAGCTACATTGAAATGGAAATGGATATGGAAACATGGGGAGAAACAAACACAACAAATTGGGAAAAAAATGAATACAAAGTGGTGGGGAAACCACAGACACAAACACATGGAGATAGACATGTTAGTGATGGGGGATTACGAGCTGGTGTCATATATGCTTGTGATACTCACAAGGGCAGTGGATATGATCTTGGGAGTGCAATTTCAGTTAAAACAAGAGATTCTGCATATCTTCATATTTAACTCTCTCATGATGAAATGACAAAATGAGGGTCTAATGTAGATAGAAAAAGACCTCAGAAAGTATTAAATATTGATGCACTTAAGGGAAGCCCAAGAGACATTTTTAATAAGTTTTGAGGCTCATTTCTGGGTGTAGATGCTCTTAGGGTCTTGTTTTTTCACTTTTTGTGTTTTTTTTCCAACTTATTTGGCTTGAAATGTCACTATTTGGGCCTCCAACATTTCGAGAAATACTGAATCATTTCAGGTGTGGGCCAAAACGTGGGATTGATGTTTCTGGATGCTAAAATGCCTTTTCAAAAATAAGGAAATGGCCTAGAAATGTTTTGGTGGTGTTTTCCCTCTACTTCAGTATCTGAAACGATTATGTTCTTTTGTTATTTGATTTTATTGTCTATATAATGTTCTCCCTTGTTGAGTAATTCTATTTGTTTCTAAGTTGCATTGAAATGGAAATGGATATGGAAACATGGGGAGAAACAGACAACAAATTGGAAAAAAATGAATACAAAGTGGTGGGGAAGCCACAGACACACAGACACAGACACATGGAGATAGACATGTTAGTGATGGGGGATTACGAGCTAGTGTCATATATGCTTGCAATACCCATAGGGGTAGTGGATGTGATCTTGGGAGTGCAATTTTAGTTAACTCAAAAAGATTCTCCATATCTTCATTTTTAACTCGCTCAAATAACAAAAAGAGGGTCCAATGCAGATAGAGAAAGAGCTTAGAAATTATTCAATATTGGTGCACTTAAGGGAAGCCCAACAGACATTTTTAATAAGTTTTGAGGCTCATTTTTGGGGTTAGGTTTGGTGTAAATGCTCTTAGGGTCTTGTTTTGCACTTTTTGTGTTTTTTCTTCCAATTTATTTGGCTTGAAATGTCACTGTTTGGACCTGCAACATTTCCAATAATACTGAATTGTTTCAGGTGTGGGACAAAACGTGGGATTGATGTTTCTGGATGCTTAAATTACCTTTTAAAAAATAAGGAAATGGCCCAGAAACATTTTGGTAGTGTTTTCTCTCTGCTCCAGTATCTGAAACGATTATGTTCTTTTGGGAGACTTATAGACTCATATCCATTAACTTAGATTTGTTTATCTAGTTTTGTGATATCCTAGAGTTATGTGTCATAAAATTAGGTAACCCTAAATCTATGTTACTAGAAATGTGAAACACAGAAAATGTGAGAAATAAAAATGCTCAAGTTTGCACAAGTAACAATTTGATGATCACTTTTGCTGACAACGAAAAGGACCAGTGGTGATGGCGCTATCTCCTCTATGAAATCTTTGTGAATGATAATCACTATTATTGTTGATCATGACAATGTATGAAATGGAAAAGCACCAAATAGTAAACCTCCACATTTTCTCAAGCTTCAACAAATAAAACAAGCTTCTTGATATGACTAGATATTCATTTGAAGCATGCATTATCACCTGAGAAAAAACTGGGCAAATCTAACTGTTGCAAAACATGAAAGGATATTTATAAGTGAAAGATTTATGCAGAATTCAAATGCTCTTGCCTCCAGCATGTTATGATATAAGTAGAGGAAATATTCAAGGAATTTAAATAAGAAAATTAACAAAAAACTTGATCTTCAACAAATATAACAATGTTCTTGATATGACTAGATAATCATTTCAAGCATTCATTGTTGCCTGAGAAAAGACAAGGCAAGTTTAACTGTTGCAAGATATGAAAGGATATTTATAAATGAAAAATTTATTTAGAAGTTGAATGCTCTTGCCTCTAGTGTTTTATGATATAAGTAACAAGAAATATTCAAAAAACTTAAATAAGAAAATAAGCAAAAAAATGGGCAGGTCTTCCAGAAACCTCAGAAGGACTAAAACTTTGTAATATTAAAATTGTTTGAGGAGGATTACATGCTTAAAACTCTGCTTCAAATCTTGAAAGACATGTCCTAAAGGCTAAAAACTATGTAATCCTTGGTATCTCTCTAGGGAAGTTGATCAAAATATAAGCAAGATCCCAAAATGAATCGTTTAAACAATCTAGAAAATTGTTGCCTTATGGCATTACAATAAATCCAATGTCTTAAAGAAATGATGAATCCAATTACATTTGCTCTCACAAGCACATATCTCTGGAAGCATGGATGGGGCTCCCACAGAGCATTAATACCAAGGAAATATTGGAAGAACAAACAAAGGAAAAGTCAATCAAAACATGTTTTTATGGTTATGATACCAAAAAAACAATGTTACAAATATTTAACTGAAGGAAATGTGCGGGAAAGGGAAGATTTGAATGGCCTTAGTTACAAATATGTCAAGGAAAGGTTCTCATATTATTCCCTTCTTGTTTAGATCTTCTTCCAGATTCATCGCATTAGGTTTCTTTTGATCGACGTTTCAAACTAGCAATGGTGGTTCATCTTTAGGATGTGAAAGATGAACCACAGTTGCTAGTTCGAAACGTTGATCAAAAGAAACCTAATGTGATGAATCAGGAAGAAGATATAAACAATTACGACGATCACATAAAAATAAAAGATAAAGTATTCCCTTCTTTTCTGAAGAGAATTAATTATATTCTATCCTTGATCCAAACTGAGGGTCCCTTGCCTATTGTAAGTGTCCCAGCTGTTTTCCTCTTTGCCATGAGGACTTAGCAGGAGCCTCATGGAAGGCATGTCGTGGCTTTGCATTCTGCATTGAAAATGGGATGCAGAGGATAGATCTATGCCTAACACAGAACCGATAAAAGCACTTCTAATTTTATAAAAGCTACCATATAAGTTTCTTTCTAAGTCTGGAAAATGCTATTAATTTAAAACAAGCATGAATACATACAACAACCATAAGATGCCTATTAACTGATCTGTCTCTTTAAATGTTGTTGCACCTTCACACAAACTGCAATCTGTTTATGGACCCAAACATTGTATGGATATGGTTATGGGACACATTCTATGTTAAAGATTTACCATAAATCACTTCCTTATTAGATTGGTTCAAAAGCAGAAATATGGTGAAGGGAGAAAATTTCAAAGAATGAATCAGTGTTTTCATTGTCATGTCTGAGGAACATAGATGGAATAGAGTGGACACTTGGAAGGATCTTCTTTATTAGCTTAAATTGGTTAATTAATAATTTAAAGGGGTTGCCATTAGAATGCTAAGTACAACGATTGCAACGGATCTGCTTTACTGACGTAAGAAGGAAGATATCAAAATGGAGTGGAGTTGAACATAAAAAATTTGGAAATGTAACATATTGCTAGCAAGATATTCACTGCAATGGATTTCATTATATTCAATTTATTACAAAATGCTAGAACTGTTTCCTCAGGACCGTGGAAACTACCACATTATTGAATACTACTTCCCTGGTGCTTCTAGAGCATCATTTCATGTAATGATGCTTATACAAAAGGTAAATTAATCTATCACGACTTTTTCACTTACTATACAACTGGAATTTGGAAAACCATGGACTAGATAAAATACAAGCCTTCAACCATGACCATCACTTCAATGATGCGTTTTACAACAAAAAATATTTGTATAGCAGACTAATTTCCAACCAACCAACCACAATAGTTACCACCCCTCCCAACAAGCCTGAACTATAAAATTTAGTCAACTAGATTAGAAAATTTCTGAGGATCCTAGATAAACATTGTGTGCTTGGTTGAGAATTGTGTGCTTGGCAAAAGACCACATTGTGTGCTTGGAAAAAGACCACATTGTGTGCTTGGCTAAGAATTTATGTCTTCCACATTGAGGTTCAATGCATGGACAATCCTGGTTGGAAGCATAACTATAGAACAACCTGAAAAAAAGAGTGTCCACATTAAAATTTTGAAAATTAATCAACACCTATATTATCCTAGCAGACCATAAACTATATGTGACCAGGAACTTCAACACGCATATATACATGAGCACACAAGATAAAAATAAACATTATTGTTTGAACAAACAACTTAAATATAGCAACCGTAATTGATTTGGGCAATAAGACAATTCACATATTATCACAGGCATAAAAGGATAGAACATCGTTCAGTGAACATCAACAAATCATGAAGAGGGCATGTTCAAAATAACATAACAATCTACTATGCTATCATATAATATTCCATGAAGGCAAAATTAGCTTGATGAGGTCATGAAAATCCAACGAGATCTCTGACTAGAGGCAAGGAATAAAAAATCCAACAACAAAAAAACACAATGATAAGGTTCAAATCTCATTAAACTTTGACTATCTAACCATAACTTTATAAAGATGTAAAATATAAATATATATAAATCTAATAAACACCGAACCATGAACATAGGTATGAGAACATAGAAACTACATGTTTAAGTATAAAAATCAAACATGTTGCATGAACATAAATAAGTGAAGAGATTCTATTTGATAGCCAGCATGATGGATAGGGAAAAGATAAAAGTATGGGCAATGAACCCATATTATGGTCCTTCTCCTCAACCATGAAAAAGCATAAAAAGGCATGTAAAGCCCATGACTTTGGAATAGGAAATACAGTTAACACCTTAGTGGGGGAAAGGCGTTGAGGATTGAACTTTGTTTCAATGAGCAATGCATGGGAAGAAACATAAGCACTGACAATGATCACATTTGGCAATCCTAATATTCGAGTGAAAAATACCTTTTGACCTAAACCATGAAAAAGCATTGAAGATCATGTAAGGACCATCAACTGGGCATGCATATAGAAAATATAGTTACACCTTAGTGATAGAAAGGTGTAGAAGAGGATCTATAAATTTTTCAGTGACCATGAACAGATTATGAAAAGGGTATGTTCATAAGAAAAATGGAAATCCACTTGACGAGGCCATTCCCACTAGAGTTGAAGCCCTTGCATGGATGGTCAGTCATGGTAGAAGATGATGCTTCTCCACTTGTTCTATAGTTACCTAGCAAAGTGTCATATGTTATCACAAAGAAATTTGCTAGAGCATCAAGGTATATGTGTGCACACAATTAAAGAGTGTCAAATGTACCTGGCATGGAAGGTAAGGTTGGATGGTCTTGCATCTCCCTTTGGTCTTGGGTTGTCGCCATGGTTTCGGATTTTTGCATTGCTATAAAAATAAACATACCACATGTTAAATAATGGTGATGATTAAATACTTAAATCTAAAACCATGACTCTATTTAACACATGAAACTAACCTGGAACCATAGACAGGGAATTATTTGATCGATAACTTCCTCGCTTATTGAGGTATTGAAACTCAAATGGTTCATATTTTGATGGATCAACATTTAAATCAATTTCCAAACCATTGCTTTTTCTGCTACTTCTTCTTTTCTTTGTGGGGCTAAGGAAACTCTTCTTCCTCTTCAAAGATGGATCAAGAGAACCCAACCTAGGTGTGATGTCAAAATCAATAACGTGCAAATTTTTGGCTTCATCCAACATTTTTTTAAGCATACCAGTGTTGGAGGGAATGTTCCCCTAGGGCTTTTTGGGTTGAAACCCTAGCAGACTGAAAGTTATCTATTCAAAGAAACACACATTCACATAGCCATTATGCTATTATAAGAAAATTCTATTGTAAAGGGGACATACCTTAGGTCCTACGTTTGAGAAGGCCCTTAGGGTCCAAACCCTTCTTGGAGTTCCCTTCTTCTCTTTTGTCCTGCAAAACAACCAATTTCAAAGAGCACAACAGTATATGGACAAAACCTTATAAAGAAACCATCTTCATGTTATAAATAAAGGTAGTTAGTTATGAAATCTAAACAACCATTTACATATGAATTCTTAAACATGAATATCATAAACATAAAGAAGATTTATATCGGGAACCAAGACATGTGTTTCTTTTATTATAGACAAATAAAGTACATCAAAAGGAATAATTTCACTTGAGTCACCTTCAGCAGGCTCCAAGCAAATCTTCCTTCCGGATCCGTTCCAGCCTCAAGCCTTTAACAAACTCCTTCCATGACTCACTCCATGATGTCATAAATGGTGGATGAACATCAACACAAGGAAACAAGGGTTTCCTGTACAAATGGGGGAAGTGCAGAAGGCACAAGGGACTTCAGACCTGGTAAGGGGAAAAATCTCAGCATAATAACCTTTCTCTCTCTTCTCTCCTCCCTTAGGCCTTCGCTTTGAGGTCTTTTTATACCTCTCCCAAAGTAGTTTTTTAGTTGGGAGTTGGTTGGGAACAGTTGGGCCACGGGAACTATCAGGTGATCAGCAGGTAAAACTCACGATCTCCGCCAAAAAATAAGGAGTTTTATATTTTTTTAAGTGTTTTAATACATATACACGGGTTGGGTATACACAGACCCGCGTATACACGTGTTTAACTTAGGGAAATGTCGTGTATAAGGGATAAAACACTGTTTTTTAAATTTTAGGACCAAGTCTGGAAGGAGGGGTTGTCCTAGGCCATGAGTGCAGCATCACAAACCATAAGAGTGAGATTTGGAGCTATAACAGATGCCCCCTAATATATGAGGTCAGAAGGGGTACATGATGGCCGAAATGTATTATGCAAGTACATGGAAAGGAAATCTGTCAAAAACTGAGGAGGACTTCACCAGAATTCAGCCTGCCAAGCCACCGAAGGAGATCAGAAAGAAACATTGTCTAAGGTGGGCATACCCATTCTCAAAAAAAGTAAAGCATGTCCGGATATCAAGTACAAGCGGATCCACTAAGTGTACAAGTATAAATGACTGGAAAATACATAATGGATCATCTGATCATGATGAACAAGTACATGTCTAAATATCACATATAAGACTGTCAATGATGCTGAAAGATGCAACGGATCACTGATATCAAAGACTGATCCCAAAAGGTACCAACTGAACATGATGGAATAGGATGGTACTACACTGCAAACTCAGGTGCCAACATATAGAATGTCACCATGACTGACTGCAACATATAAGGTGGAGTGGTATCAACTAGCAGCAACAGAAGCAACTGTCAAGTGAACCAATGAATGCTGATACAACCTGAGGTCTTCACCGACCGCCGTGGTACATTTCTACACCATGGGAATAAATGATCTGAATTCGACCATGTGAGAAATCGTTTGATTACCGGTCATTGATGTATACCATTAACAAATGCGAGACTACTCACCGATAATGATAATGAGCGTCAAGGTACCCAGTACAATCTAACAAGTGTGAATAGATGAGTTGGAGTCGAACACCTATGAGAATCAATCGATCAGGAGACAATGATGGTTTCCCATTGTCGATAGCGAAGGATCTACCACTAATGACTGCAAACCCCAAGGTACTGCCAAATGGACTCTAGATCTTTGCCCCAGAGCAATGAGTCGGAGTCGATAGGGAAAGATCCGCTAGAAGGAAATCATTAAGGCATCCTTCATCAATCTAGCACGAGTGTAACCCTTACAGATCATTACGACAAACTAAGAATAGCAGAGAAGATGAAAGGTTGTACAAACCAGCATATTTTTCAAACAACTAATCCAAGATCAGTACCTTAACTTTTTCATGAAGATATCATATTGAGAATGTTTGAAAAATGGTGAGAAATCTGGTCAGCGACTATCTCTCTTCTGCGAGGGTGATGCAGAAAGAGTTAAGATTTCATTGTTTTGAATTTTTTTTTTTGTTAAATCAGAAAAACCAATATTAATGGAGATATCAGTATTTTTTACTAAATTTCATGAAGTGACTAAATGTAGCTTTAACCATTCACCTTAAGATTTTTTTTTACGATATATTTTCCTAAGTCTATTTAATATCTTCATTATCATAAAAACCAACCTATATCCATCTTAACTCCACATCTACCACTCTTAGAGGGATGAAATCTATTTATCCCTCAGAGCACTTGGTATACCTGGAATTAAGATGGATCTAGGCTGATAGAATTTCCCCTTTAAATAGTCTATGCTCACATGAATACCATAGTATTACCATGGGTCAATACCATGGTTTATCATAAACCTGGAGCTTAAAAACAACTATTAGTAATTTATAAAAATTAATAAAATTAATAATCTATTTTTATTTTATTTTTTTATTTTAACCAAGTTAAAATGTTTAAGTGACATTAAATTACAAGATCCATTTTTACTCTTGATCTACCAAGCCCCGAGAGGGATCAAATAGTTTTTCACTCAATGTTAGTTTGCATATCAAGATATTTGATCCAGAGTGAAGATGGATCTATGCTAGTTTAATTCCCCCCTTTAAATAGGGGGCATTCCATGTGAATACCGGGTCAATACCATGTGCCATCTTTATTTTTATTAATACTAATACTAGGGTTAATAATGTTTTTTTGCATGGTATTAATAATAATTTGGCCCATGGTATTTGGCCAATAGGCTTCACCTAAATATAACACATTTTTTTAGTGTTCTTAAATATAAGGTGGCTTATGGAGTAAATATAAAAAAAAAAAAAATTATTTACCATACCTCTCGTTTATTTATATTTTTATTGATTTACCATACCTTTTTTATAAATATGGTATTTGGCCCATAGGATTCAATTAAATAAAACCTCTTTTTTGAGCCTTAAGAAAGAGGGTTATGGACTAAAAATAGAAAGAGGTTTTATTTATTTACCATACCTCCACTTCATTTATATTTTTATTTATTTACACGCTTGCGTGTTCATAAATATAAGGTGACATATGGAGTAAATATAAAAAAATGTTTTATTTATTTACCATACCTCTTTTATAAATATGGTATTTGGCCCATAGGATTCACTTAAATGAAACCTCGTTTTTGAGCCTTCTTAAATAGAAAGAGGGTTATGGACTAAATATAAAAAGAGGTTTTATTTATTTACCATACCTCTAGTTTATTTGTATTTTTATTTATTTACCATACCTTTGGAGTAAGTATAAAAAGAGCTTTTATTTATTTACCATACCTCCACTGTATTTATATTTTTATTTATAACTATCATAAATACATTTTCTTGAAAATGAGGGCGAATGGAAGATTGTAACTCCTAATTTCAAGGGCTAAATTTACTTTTTTTACCCTCTCCCTTAAAATAAGGTGGGTTAACCTCCATACCTAATTTTTTTATAAAATAAATTTGAGGCAATTTGTAACAATGTATTATGCTACAAAATATTCGCCCAATAAAAATATAAAACCCCTTAATTTAGCCCAAGGGCGAAAATTCGCCCTAAAATTTTCCATGCGGGAAGACCAAGATTGACGCAGTGACCATCTTCTCTTTCAATACATCCAGATTGTGGTGACATTCTTCATCCCAGCAGAATGTAGCGTCCTTCTTCAATAGTTTCTCCATAGGCACGGTAATCTGAGCATACGCCTTGATGAATTTTCTATAATATCCTATATGTCCTACCGTGGTGCACAATGGTTTGACACTTCTCGAGACCTCCAAATTTACTATCACCACTATCTTGGCAAGGTCCACCATCAGCCCTTGCTTGCACACCACATGACCCAGAAAGATCCCAAAGCGGACATAGAATAGACACTTTTTCAGGTTCAGCACGATCTGGTATATGTGGTACATATCCAGCATCAGGCGCAGACTTGCTACATGGTGCTTCACTAAGCTGAACACCGTCCAGTCATAAAAATACACTTCTAATAACTTATGGATGAACTCTTTAAATGTTGTTATAACTACCCGAGAGAATATTATGGGCGCATTCTTGAGTCCAAATGGCATGACAATATACTGAAAACAACCCCATTCGGTCACGAAAGTTTCTTTGTTCCTATCCTCCAATGTGATCTTGATCTGATAGTACCCCGAAAATCCATCAGTGAATGAGTGGGCCTCCTACTGTTATAGACATATTTGGGCACTGTAACCCAAAACTCATATGTCCATAAACTAAGGACTCCTCAAGTCCCTAAAAGTGTTGCTTCATACCCTAAAGGATCATGGTCAGTTGATTACATCATTTCCCAGAAGTTCCACCTGAAAAAACTACTCAAAATTGGCCAAAACTGGACCATACAGGCTGCTCCATGGACAAGATGCGATGCATACTGACTACCTAACTGGCCAAGTGCAATGCATACTGAAATGGCCTTCTGTGGGGTGCGATGAGTGAGAATAGACAAATGGCAGAGATAGTTTGCAAGGTAGATGATCATGGAATCTTCCAGAAACTTCTCCTGTGACACTTGCCTCTCTAAATTCGCCCAATGATGAGTAAGAGATCATGAAATATCCAAATGGAACCAAGAACTATCAGTGGAATGACACTAATCAAAAACCCAGAGCTGACTCACACCCTTGCAAGACATCTATATATGGATGACTCATCTGAGAGATCTAGAGGCTGGAATTTTGTATTTTGTAAGGAAGTGTTGTTGGTTTTTTGGGAAGAGACATTGCATTGTTGGGTGATTTGCTTGTTCATGAGGTGAAGAGGGCTTCTACAACTGGGAGGATGATGCTTGATCAGACAGCTGGGTTGTAATCCTCTCTTACATTACTATTAATAAAGTTCTTTGATTTTTCTTCCATATGATCTTGTATTTGTGAATCTTATTGTTTATGAATGCAATTGTATGGTCAATGTGTTTCTGATTCCATATTGGTTATGATGTTTTAGATAGAGATGCTTTGATAGTTTGTTGTTACTTTGACTCTACAGGTACTCTTTAAGGCGGGACAAGTAGGAGAGGAGTAGCAAATTCTATCAAGGAAAGGGGAAATCAAGCTAGGATCAAAGCAAAGAATCTAGGTTGGTCTTCTATTCTTATCTTCCATCTATCACAATTAAAGGAACTCTTGAAAAGCTTTCATTGTTTGTTTCTAAGATAGCTACCCATCTTAGTGGGACTAGGAGTTCGAATCGACACTAGTTTTCCCTGAAAAAATGGTGACTCCACTGAGGAACAAATAGTTTGTTTTGTTTGTTTATTGTTTTCTTTATAAACTACAGACAGAGCCTGAAGTTAGCCAGCTAGCTTTCAAAACGCCTTTGCTAAGCAATTGTGAAGTAGATAAACATTGCTTCAGTCAATCTCCGAGTTGGTTTATGAACTAAACATCTGACTTACAAAGCATCCTAAGTGACCTTGTGGTAGCTCAGAACCTCATCAGATCCTACCCTTATGCTTTGTGTTTACTGTCCATCATTACTCAGCCTAAATCACTGAACTTAGCTGCAAGTTTTGAGAAAAAACCAAGCTCAGCTTCGCTCCCTGGCCCATCACATTGTCTGTAACTGTGCAACCTGGATGCATCACACCTCCCGTGTGTTGCAAGTGAGATGCATCCCTGTTTCCCTGTGTTACAGGTGTGATGATTGAGTAAACTGTGTTTTCTTCTATGAAATTTGGTTTTTTCTCTCTGTTTTCAGCTTTATGCAGTTGTTTTGTTGTTCATGATCAGTACCTTCTGGCTGTAACCATCTTCCTTCACATTATTTCAGCCTCCATTAGTTAGGAATTGTAAATGTTTTTGTGTATTTGTCGATCATTTTCAATCCTCCTTTGTCGAAAGTAGCCTAATCGAACTGTCGTTTTTGATGCAAGTGTTGTAATTGTCATTCTGAATCAAAAGAAGAGTGTCGTAAAGTCTTCCTCTTCTAGATAGTTGATTATATTTTTGTCATTGTACTTGATTTTGAAATTATTAGTATCTCAAGTGTCGAAAACATTTTTAAATTCAAAATCGAAAAGTTTCGTCTTAGTCTTCCTTTCGTTTTGAAAAGAGAAAATTGTTAGTATTGTCACTTTGAAAGAAAATAGTTCAGATCTGTACTTAGCATTCTTTTTGTCATTCACACATTAATAAAGCGGAAAACAAATACATGCATGTACATCTACATTTTGACTGCTTTTTTCTATTTAGGAAAGTGCATTTAGTGTGTGCTCTATGCTCTTTGCTGAAAGAAAAAATCGTTATCTTCTTTTCTTTGTAGCTAGGATTTTCATTGCTAAAAGAACATAAATGATTGTTTATCATTTTAGATTGCATATTTAGGAATTTCACATCTACATCACGCAGTGAACCTTGAAAGACAAACTTCTAAGCAAGATCAACCATAAAATAAACCTCAATGAACATAGAAATGCTTTGGCATTTAACGCAACACATCTAGAAGTCTAGGTTAGAGATGTGTTCCGGCGTCATAAAACCTGGTAACTATCATTTTCATTGTAGGTTGGGTGATTCCTCCTCTTTGATACGACAAGTGCCAGTACGGACTTGTGCTCCCCGTACCATCGCGTATATATTGGGAGACCACAATAGGCTATCATCCTTTATCCTTAGGAAGTCGTGTCTACCGCCCTATCGATCGTAATGCACTGAACACAACATTTGGGAAGATTGACTGTCGTACATAAGTCCTTGGTAATTTCTCTATCATTTATCACCAAGGTGTATTTTGCAGTTTTACGATCAATTTGGTAAACCCTCTAGCTAGACTTCCAGAGCAGTCACTTTCATTCCTTTTCGACTCCTTAAAAGAAAAGGTCCATCTGAGTACTTGTCACTTCAGGCTCATTAAAAATCGAAGGCGAAGTGACTAGAGTCATCTTTAGCTTTTTCTCGACTCTTAAAAATTGAAAAAACAAGTTGCATAAAAGTGTCTTAAAATTCATCTAAATCGGAATAACATTTTCCCCTTTAATTTTTTGAGTTGATCAAGTAATCTGAAATCATGGAAGAAAGTCAATCAAAACCTCGTCGTTCACGGTCAATAAAAACCCCGTCATTTGCAGAGACTAGCGAGTCAACCGTCTTTGACCTCAGAAACGAAACCATACCGAGAAAAGCATTCTCTTTTAACTGAGTCCAATTCACCTAATTTATTTGAAACTTGCGTTTCAACGTTGTCAGAGACTACAGTTAGTCCAATTATCTCTAGTACGCTGCCTTTACAGAAGAAGTTTCGCAGTTACAAGAGGACATTAGAACTGATCCTAGTGTAACGGTAGACACCTTTATTCCTGAAGCAACTCCACCTAGGGGTGATCAAGAAACTGAAGTTCACTTACCTGAACATCTGGAGGTTGAATTCCAGAATTCAGAAGGTGTCACCCCTCCAGTATATGTTACTACGGAAGCTACACTTTCTTTGGCTCCAGAAATATTTTACGGACCTAATGGTCTACATCTTCCACCTAGATTGATTGCTATAGAAGAAATATTAGAGGATCTTCCACCCAATACTCCAGTGCATTTTGGAACTGGGATCCACCTACATCCTTCTACTACAAAAGTTAGTTCTTTTTCATCGCAAGTTCCTGTCGAATCGCTAGGAAATATTTTGGATAGACTAAACATGTCTGAACAACCATCAACATCTAGGACTGTGTCAACTGACACAGCTACGGCAGAGCTTCCTACTGCCATTCCTACAATGATTGCTGGTATACCATCTGTCCCGGCAAGTTATCAACAAAAAGCCCAAAGTCCAATCAGGGATTGTTTCGACAACATGGTCGGTTCCTATTTCTTCATCTGGATTCTCATCTGGCATTTCTTATTGAAACTCAACAAGTCGATCCGATTTGTCTTCAAAGGCCAATCTACCCTTTGAGTACCGGATTGCCACCATATGGGGGGCAGTATGCCTTTTCATTATTCCCTCCAGGAGAACAACCATATGAGAGTTTACAACAGGGTTCAGGTCAAACTGGAATTACATCCAGCGGTTGGGTACCAATACTGCCTCAACAACCAAGGGTTGCAATGCAACCAGTCCATCCTATGTCGAATATTCCCACTACACCTGCAATTGTGACATCACAAGTACAAGCACTACCTATTGTATGCCAACCTCAAGTTTCTCAAGTTGCAATACAACAGCCTCTCGTCTCAGTGATTCAATCACAACTCAAGTTAGTGCCTCCTTATCTGGATCGAATCAGGCTCAAACAGGTACTATGACTCCACATCTTGGTCAATCATCTAGTATTGGACAACAGCAAATGGTCCAACAACCATGCCTGGTTCAATACCAACAACCACAATTCTAGCAATCATACCAAGGACCTGAGCAAAAGTCTTTGTAAGTAATGGGAAATCGCATTTCCAAAGTGGTTATCAACAGTCATACTATAATGGTTATTCCCATCAACCTTATCAAAGTTACCAGCATCAAATACATTATGCCGGTATGCAAAGACCTACTGCTCAGGTGATTCCATCATATCCTTGGTATGCTTTGCCTAACTTGAATCAACAATTTCCCTTTGTAGCAACTCTAAAATTACTAGATCTAAACCGGTTGACAAATGATCCAATTGCTTATGCCCCTTGGTGTCCTGTGATTCTTCATAAACTCCCCTCTGATATTCCTAAATTCAATGGAAATCCAGGTTAAGATCCGTCGAATCATGTGATGACTTTCCATTTGTGGTGTTCATCCAACACCCTGAATGATGATTCGATTAAGCTTTGCCTTTTCTAGCGAACATTAATAGGTCTGGCAACTAAATGGTATATACAATTGCCTAGAGCTTAGTTTGACAACTTCAGTACCCTTGCCACTACCTTTTTAACCCATTTTCAGTTACCCATAAGGTACAAAACGGGGATAGAACTCCTTACCAACTTTAAACAGATGACATCCACTCATATATTTGATCATATTCATGAGTGGCGACGTCGTCGAAGAATGGTGAAGAAGTACGTTCCTGATCAGCTTTTAGATGAATGGTTTATAAAGTCATTGTTACCCTCTATTACAGAGGATGTGGCTAAGGGAGGACTTGTTACAGAAGAGCAGGTCATTGCTCGTGCACAATATTTAGACTTGATTTATACTCAATCTGGCACACTCTACGACAAAATTCCTGACGCTCCTAGACCAGAATTTTCCATTCCTCCTCCTCCTAAATCAAATAAAGACTCTCATGCCGATGATGGCGTGATAGGTATGATAAGCATGAAAACCGCAAAGGCTACATCTAAGAAAGCCCATAAAATTTCTAGTCAAAAAGCAGATGAAGAACCTCTCACCTCGGAGGTCAATGTCGTGTCAACCGACAAAGGCAAAAATCCTAAGCAACTAGGGGGCAAGAAGAAAGGGACAAATAATAAGAAAAACAGGAAAATTCACCTCCTGAAAAATCTTCTAGAAACCCTACTGGGAAAAAGAAACCTCGTTATCCATGTTACATATGCGACGACGAGAATTTCACAAAAGATTGTCCACATAAAGTTAAGGTTACGAAATTTTTAAAAACTTCAAATACCCCAACGGTGTTGAATAATCCGTTTCCGAGCCCAGAAAAAAACCTGGTTGCTATCAATTATGCTTCCCCATCCCAAGTGCTTATGTTATCCATCTCAAAACAGCAAAATGATGCATTAATATCTACAAGGAATAAAGATTATGGAAATCCACAATCGTCGAATGGCAAGGCTACAGATCAACCCAGAAGTTCGGCAACAACTTCGTCAGAAGTTGTTCCACCAATCATTCTTGAATAAACAATAAAACCGCCTAATGGAGTAGTACATAAATCGAAATTTAATCCTCATGCTCAAGCAGCACAGAATTATAATATAGTGGAAGATCTAGCCCAATCGCCATCCGCCATGTCAACACTTGAAGTACTACAGAATTGCCCATCCCAAAAACAGGGTTTGTTATCAGCGATAGATGGGATTGATCCAGCGGATTCCAATCTAGTGGCCTTTAATCATAAAGGATACAAACCTCACTTACTAGCACAACTCGCTTTCCTCATACAGGTAAAGGCCCTCAACAAAACTGTTCATCGAACAATCATTGATGAGGGAGCATCTACCTGTATTATGTCAATGAGTTGCTGGAAAACCTTAGGCTCTCCACCCTTGTCACGATCATCAACAACATTAAAAGCGTTCGATGGAAGAACATACACACCATATGGGATATTAAGTAACTTGCAGGTTGAACTGGGGGGCAAGGCAGTAGAAATTGAAGTCGAGGTTATTGATGGAAACCTTGACTACAATATCTTACTGGGAAGGCCCTGGATTTATGCTATGGCTGATTGTGTCGACATATTTTAGAAAGATTTCATTTCCCTTCCAAGGTGGAATTACAATCGTTGACCAACTAACCTTTTTCCCCAACAGTTCACAAGCTACTAGAAGCATTCCATTGATCCATGGAAGTTCTCAATCGCTTCAACATGTCGGAGTAGGTCTCCTAAAAGACTCATCCTTAATGGGTACTTTTTCCCGCCCACCTCCAAGTAATCTGGTGGAGGTGGCCACAGTGGAAACCTGTCATACGATATCTTATACATCATCAAAGATTAAGAAGGACTCTGTCCATTTTGATAGTGTCGATCACAGCAAGGTTTTCATAGTTGAAAATCTGACTAACACGACTCAATTAAGTGATGTTGTACAATATGTACCAGGGGAATTGGAACCGGATCTTTCCTTCATGACCCCTTATGAGTTGTGATAAAAGGTCGCCGGAGGATATTTCGTTGACTGGTGTCAACCTCATTAAAAAATGAAACCAAGGATCTGAGCAGAATTCCTTGTCTTGTGTCAAGCTCATTAAAAAATGAAACCAAGGATCTGAGCAGAATTCCTTGTCTTGTGTCAAGCTCGTTAAAAAATGAAACAAGGCTGAGCAAAGTTCCAAGTCGATTCTTTCATTTGATCTCGTAAAGGAACCTTCATTCCATCCACCTAATTACTGTGAGTATTCTGGTGAATGTAACGAAGCTTAGGGGGCATGCACCTTTGTCTATTTTGTGGAAAAACCCAGTTGTAGAGATAAGTTTCCCTGTAAGTTATGTGATCGGTCTGAGTGACCTTTCACCTTTGTCTATTTGGCGGACAAAGTGAAGGAAGTGTTTTGTCTAAGTATTGACAGAAAATCATCATGCTTAACCACAGTAAGTTTCCATATAGTTACTAAAGATTTTTTTTTGTGCTGGGGGCATGCAAACCTTTTTATACAAGAAAAAACGACCAATTTCATTTTTTAGCTTTTTAGCTTTATAGTTTGGTCGTTCCTAGCTTACACAAAAAGGAAAAAGAGCAATGTTCTCGCAAGGTTCAAGCTCGTTAAAAAATCAACCTGCACTGAGCACATGTTGGCACAAGGTTCAAGCTCATTAAAAAATAAACCCGCCTCTGGTAAATAACCTTTTGTGATCGCTTTGCTATCTGCCCTTTTGAACTTTGGTTGTGTTCCTTCCGTCACCTCCATTTCATTCGGCCGACCATATGCTTCCACTTGATTGTTTACCCTTTTGAGGAACATCTGTGACAAGTGATTCTGATTGCCACCCTCTTCACACTGCCGTGTTTTGAGAAGTTCCAAACTTACCTGGAACCAGCTGCTACCCAGAAACATCACTCGTTCCTCAAAAACGAGCCTCTTTTAAACTCTTTTTAGACTTGTTAAATATAAAAAGATCGTCGAGCTATTAGCCTTCCCAGCTCGTTAAAGTAAGGGGAACACTATCCCTCTCATATATTTTAATCTTTTTGGACTTGAGGGATTATTAAACAAAAAGATCGAGCACTTGTCTTTATCAGCTTGTTAAAACTATCGAAAAGTCATCCCTTTTGTATTATTTTACACTTTTTCGGACTTAAGGGATTATGCCACGAAAAATGACTATTGGAGTCTCCTTTTCGTCCGTTTTCAGACTCTCTAAACAAGAAAAGGACTGAGTTATCTTTTTCACTAAACTCATTAAAACAATAGCGACAAACTTGTCCACCCAGAAAAGAACGAGTCTCATTGACGCTAGGCTCGCTAAACACAAAGCGACAGGTTTGCCCAAAGGGAAAATTATAGACCAAGAATATGTTATCCTCCTCAAGCTTGTCAAAAATAAAGAGGTACTGGTTAGCAATGACTGGGAAAAATGGGAAGAAAACTTGAAGAACTCTATTGGTAGCAAGTCGCTCTTGAACCTGACACTTTCACTCCATCACCGTGTTTGAGTTGGGTTGGGTTTCTTTTCACCATCACCATTGGTCCATCGTGCCATCCATGGGGTTAACGCTACCAGTCCATATTAGTGTCGCCAATATGTTCAAGAGAAGTCATTCAAATAATTCACCATCCAGCGAATGCCTCATCCACTGCATTAAATCCATGCTTCATTTTTCATGACTGCCATTCTTGAACCTCATATCATTAGATCGTTTTCACCTCCACAAAAATCATTTGCTCCATTTCGTATTGTAGATGTGGGATACATTAAGGCCCTCCTGTGATAGGTCACTTATTGTTGCAATCAGCTCATTATCCAAGAAGTTGACTTAGAAACAACCCTTTCAGTACTTTGAAGCTTGCATGCCTCAATGGCAAGTTTCTCACTTCCGGCAATAGGTTTACATCAATGACCTTCAACCGAAAGACTTTGCATGGTGTTCGACATCAGCTCATGTATTCACACCACGTGAATTGTACTATAGTACCTTGAGGGTCATCATCATTATCGGTGATTCCTCTCACGTCTGTTAACAGCTTACATCATTGGCTGGTAATCAGGTGATGTCTTTCCATGTTCGACTTCAGAACATCTTTTCACATGGATCGACTTGTACATCAGGTGAAGATTGTACGAGTTTTGAAGACCTCGGGTCTAGTTTCATCCATCCAGGCTGCGATATATTCAGGAAAATAAAGACGTCAATTGTACACAGAAGTTGCACATATAGTCATCTAGCCAGGGAAGATGACTCTTCATGTGAAGAATCACAAGTATGCAACAGCAGACGATTGTCTGTCCTATGTACATGAAAATGAATTTATAAAGCTGAGCATGGGAATGCCTGCCTCAGCTAGATCATGAAAATAATATGATGATGATGTATTGTATCTTATACATGTCACCTTCCAATTCGAATACCTCAGATCCTCATGAATAAAACATTTCACCTCACATCAGAAGATTTACGACCTCATGCTTTAGGGGGCATCTGTTATAGACATATTTGGGAACTGCAACCCCAAAATCATATGTCCGTAAACTAAGGAATCCTCAAGTCCTTAAAAGTGTTGCGTCATAACCTAAAGGATCATGGTCAGTTGATTACATCATTTCCCAGAAGTTCCACCTGAAAAAACTACTCAGAACTGGCCAAAACTGGACCATTCAAGCTGCTCCATGGACAAGGCGCGACACATACTGACTGCCTAACTGGCCAAGTGTGATGGATACTGAAATGGCATTATGTGGAGTGCGATGAGCGAGAATAGACAAATGGCAAAGACAGTTTGCAAGGTGGACGATCATGGAATCTTCCATAAACTTCTCCTATGACACTTGCCTCTCTGAATTCGCCCAGGGATGAGTAAGAGATCATGAAATCTCCAAGTGGAACCAATAACTATCAGTGGAATGACACTAATCAAAAACCTAGAGCTGACTCACACCCTTGCAAGACATCTATATATGGATCACTCATCAGAGAGATCTAGAGGCTGGAATTTTGTATTTTGTAAGGAAGTGTTGTTGGTTTGTTGAGAAGAGACATTGCATTGTTGGGTGATTTGCTTGTTCATGAGGTGAAGAGGGCTTCTACAACTGGGAGGATGATGTTGGATCAAACAGCTGGGTTGTAATCCTGTCTTACATTACTATTAATAAAGTTCTGTGAGTTTTCCTCCATATGATCTTGTATTTGTGAATCTTATTGTTTATGAATGCACTTATATGGTCAATGTGTTTCTGATTCTATATTGGTTATGATGTTTTATATAGAGATGCTTTGATATTTTGTTGTTACTTTGACTCTATAGGTACTCTTTAAGGCAGGACAAGTAGGAGAGGAGTAGCAAATTCTATCAAGGAAAGGGGAAATCAAGCTAGGATCAAAGCAAAGGATCCAGGTTGGTTTTCTATTCTTCTCTTCCATCTATCACACTTAAAGGAACTCTTGAAAAGATTTCATTGTTTGTTTCTAAGATAGCTACCCATCTTAGTGGGACTAGCAGTTCGAATCGACACTAGTTCTCCCTGAAACACCTGCCCTACAATGTTATCCAACACCTCATTGGTAAACGGTGTCGGAAAAGGATCATGGATGCAGGCATCATTAAGTTTCCTGAGATCTACACAAATCCTTATTTCTCCCTTTTGTTTCTTTTCTTGAACCACCATCAGGCTTACCGAGTCAAATTCCTCCACAGGTTAGATAATTCCTACCTCAAGCATCTTATCCAACTCCAAACGGACATTTTCCTTGTACTTGGGCTTAAGGCGATACAACCTCTACTTAATAGGCATCGCGTCTAGTTTCAAAGTAATCTTCATCACACCCAAGTCACCTATGATGCCTCTTAGGTCCAAGGACTTGGTAGGAAAAACATCGTGGTACTCGCAGAGTAACTCAGCAACTTTATCCATTGTGGCATCATCCCAGTATTATCCAATCTTCCCAATTTTCGGCTCTTGCTTCAATACCAATTTTTACCTGCTTGGTTTTCAATGGCGCGGTGATATTCGTTCTCTATTTGCGAGCCTTCAACTTCACGATGGCCTTCTTCCTCTAGAATGTTGATATTTCTTGGATATTCATCCTCTCCCTCAACGTTAACATTATAGCATTCCAGCACATGGCATAGCTAGGTGCTCCAATCTGGCTGAACCAAATCCAAAGGATCTTGTGGTATTCTGAAGATCGCTACCTTGACCTCCTACAGAGCTTCATCAATTCTTTTGAACCCATATTCTAAACTATAGGTCATTAAGAATCCTTCCCTTAATATGTCCCACTCCACGGTGCCATGGCGGAGCTCTGTTTCCAAGTACCAATTCATAGGGATTATATCCAAAGTATGACAGAATGAGTGCATCCATTCTGGCTGCAGCTGCATTCCATAAACTTTAGTCCACTTTGCTAAATGATCAGGTACATCATTTCTCCCATCATATTTCTCAGTTAGTTGAACTTTAGGACAACCAAATCGCAACCTCATTATTCTTCTGTAATCTCGCCATTCCTCGAAGTTATCCTTGTGCGTACCCCACCACCGTGCGGGTGTAGCATGTAGTGCCAAATCTAGTGCTTGGAAGTGATGATCCTCAGGGACCTCCCATTCAAAGTCATCAAAAAACTTATCTATGTCAGTTAAACCATCATAATAGGGTAAATTTATTACCTCTGATGACACACAATGCAACGGTTTAGTCACCATGTTGCAGCACAATGTAGATACTTCATGCAACCTATTCTGCCAATGCTCAAGTTCTTCATCTGAATCCAAGGTACAAGAACTTTCTCGATCCCAAGCAATCCTTCCATCAGCTGTTGGATTAATCCAGTCTGGGTCTCACGCCATTATTTTGTAGATCTAATCCAATTCATCATCACTTTCTTCATAGTTGCGCACTGGTTCAGTATAGCACGGTCCCTCTGTAGGGTCCAATGGTACTACTACCCGAAGAAATTTCCTTTCAAACGACATTGTCCGCTTCTTCAAGTTGATGACCCTGTTCATATCAATGGCCCAATCAATTCTGAGGAGTGCAAGATATGGATTACTATCATCAATGATATCTATTACTTCAAAATCAGTGAACGCGCCCACACCTTCGATATCTACTGTTACTCCGTGTAACTGTCCCATAGGGATTGTCTTCTATTAGTTTTCCATTCTAAGCTGGATTGGAGACCACTGTAGCACAGGTCTCCCTATCATCTCCCATGTCTATTTAGGAAACATGTTCGCATCATACCTGTTGGGTGTGGAGCATGATTATTTAGAGGTCTTTGTTTTAGCCGGATGTATACCCCAGGAAGTTTGTACACCCCTCCATGTGGGGGGGTGCAGGGGGGACTTGTCCCCCCTGGGGGGGTTCTAGGGGGCCGATCCCCCCCAACTGGGGGGTCTTGGGGCCAGTGGTCCCCCGGCGAGGGTTTCGGGGGCAGCGCCCCAAAGCTAAAAATAGATGTAAAATTGCCTTGTAAAAGTATAGTAATTTCTAGTAAACCTCTGTTGTTCATTAGGCGGATGATCTGACGGTAGAACTTATGTTTAGTTTAGGATTTTTTGCCCTAGAAGGCAACCCCTCTCTTTGTATGAGGGCATTGTATTGAGGATGTGTAATAGATGTGTATTCTCCAAGTGAGAAATAGAGAGGTGAGACTGTGAGAGAAAATAGAGGATATTACAGCGGATCTGTTGTAGGTTGTGTCTCTTCATTTTGCTGGATAATAGAAAGGAAGGACTGGCTGTTTGGGGTGGACGTAGCCCAAACTAGGTGAACCACGTATATCTGTGTCTCTTTAGTTTTATGTGTTTGTGTTTTTCTGCATATTTATGTCTTGCATTTCTCTGTCATATATAATATTTTTCTAACAATACCCTAGATCCATAATAACCTGGTCCATATCATAATCTCCTATCTATGCGGTGAGCCTCATCTCGCGCCATATTCTTATCTTATGTTCACTGATTTTTCATACTATTCAATGTCCATTAGGAGCGTTTTATTTTCTAGCACACTTGTTTATCAACTCCTACAGACCCTTGACAACCTTGTTATCTTGCAGAAATTTCATGCAAGTTTCCAAGAACGTGGTAAGTACAAAGGGATCATCCTTTGTAGGTGGGCTAGTTTCTGGTGCTTTGTTCTGAATTCCTAAAGTATATGCCTCCACGGAGATTTTCTTAGCTTCCATAAATGTTTCCTTTGCGTGCGCAAGATCAAAACCTGCTTCCTTTTCTGGGGCCTTGTGAACTCATTCATCTTCTTCAAGTTGTTTTCCCTTATCATCCCCTGTTGTTACTCTACTTCTTAGCATGATATACATTCATAACTTCCTCGCAGGACTTAGCTCTCATCATTTGTAAGTTCTGCATAGGGTGTTGAGGTTGCACCTTCTTCTCCTACATCTTAGCTATCAGTACAAGACATTCTTCAGTAGTGTGGTCAAACTGGTTGCAGCACTGACAAGACGGGTGTGTCTGATTCAAACACTCCCGCGCATAGTGCCCTGGTGTTCCACAGTTATAGGAAATGACCTGTCCGGGACCTCTACAAGGTCCTCCTCAACCTCGTCTGTGCCCCTAATATCCTACGCACGCTCCCCCATTGCCCTGATCTAGCAGCTGATTTTTTGCTTGCATTCAATAGGTAGGCGTTCTTTCCATCATCAATTCATAGCTATGCCAGTGGTGCTCATCATGGCCCACTGATTTGAAAAAATTGCAGAATAATTGTTGTGGATTTTGAACGAACTTTTGTTGCAAATGAAAATTATCCATTACGTGTTTTCCAACTACCTGACAAATAGCGCACCATAGTGCGGGCCCCGCACTTGGTCCTGTTGGAGTCCTTCCTCAGGGGAATCGGTCCTCCCCCTGTAATATAATTTTTGAAGACAGGGAAATGGTCTTTATCATGCCCCTGGCTCTTACACTTGAGGCACTAGACTTCATTGCACACCTCTGGCCTAGCCTCCTCCTCTTTTTTTCAAGCTCAGCAGTTCCAAGTAGAGATTCTGCAGCTGCGAGTGAATCTGTTGGACTCCCAAAGTCGTGTCCTGAATATCTATCTCGTGTAATCTCATCATGATTTACAAGGCTTTTGCCTGATTTCCTATCTTCTGTTGTGACAAAGCAATCCTTAGGTGGGGCAAAAGTGAAGCTATAAACCCCTTGCGGTGTTAGCCATCTATAAGCTACATATTAGCTTCAAAGATCACACATTTTAGCCTTTGATCTAACTCCCAGGGTGTCTCACCAACCCTCATCATGATTTCCTTAAATCCAATGACTGACTGTGAGTCAGACTTAGGCTTACTAAACTCCTTTTTTAAATCATCCTTAGTATCTGCTAGCATTGCTAAAGGATGATCAGTACAATACTTAATATACCACGTCAGTGCATGATCCTGCAGAGCAATAACTAAGTGCGCCTTCTTTATGTTGTCATCAATGATCTGTTGTGTGGTCCACACAACATTTGTAACAAACCAGAATTGATCTGTATCTTCACTCCCTATACCCTTGAAAATTGGCAGCTTTACTGAGTTCGACATGTTGAACGGCGGTGGTGGTGGCAGTGGTGTGGGTGAAGGTGTATGCTATGGAGGTGAAGGTGGAGGTGGGGTGGATGGATGATGTATCCACAGAAAACCCTATCTTATCAGCTGGACCGTAGTCTATAGTGATGCTTGTGTCGTTCCCTCGTTGTCACTCAAGGCAGTTCCAATCAACGGGCTATAATCAGGGCTTTCTTTCTCTCGATTTCTGAAGATCCGTCCACTTTGCGTAGATCTGTCCACTTCCCATTTTTCACACAAGAGAATCTTAATCCAGGTATTCAAAGATCTCAGATACTTACCTCACAGTCCTTTTAAGAGGAAGCACTCTACTTCATTGTAGCTGACTAAGGTATCAACCACGAAATCTATAATAAATCCTCCTATAATTCGATCGAGCCATTGGTCAATAGCGCGCATGATCTTGTCATCAGAGGCTTCCAACGTTCACACTAGCTCTAGAGTCCACACTATTGGACCATCAAGCCTCCACCTTCCTTGGTCGTCTGCCAACTTAGTTATCCACTCGTATAGTTTGATCGGGAAGGTGTAGAAGAAAATTTTGTGTATTTCTGTGTACAAATATTTGTCCAACCACTGCTCCTTTGACATGCACGGATTCTTGTTCTCTTGTGTCGTGAATTCGTGAATCTTCCTATCCAACCACTTCTCAATTTCCTTCTTGGTCGGATTCCATTGATGCGACATCACACATCTCTTTATGCATATCACGGTCCCTGCAATGAAACCATTTGTTGGCTTAGTGGGTCCTGACCCAGGTTCAGAGTTAATTGTGCCAAATAAATTCCTATACTACTGGCCCTTTCGGCATCAACCCGCGTAGCACAGGTTGAAGTCTCACACTAAGCAGTATGGGGGGATGCTGGAACCAAACTTCTACATTCATAGATCAGTGTGATGTCCTTTTATGCCCTAGATCTTCCTTCACGCAGATCTATAAGCCCTTAGGGCTTGATACTGTGACTTCCTTCAAATGGCTGCTAGACCTCCACGAAGGTCTACGATTGGCTTTTGTGAACCCTTAATAGACAAGTTATCTACTTATGTGCACCATAAACCATCCCTAGATTTGTGTTCATACAGATCTGCTTAAGTGCTAATAAACATAACATAATGTATTTTAATGTTCATGTAAATACTTAACATGTATTGTGTTCAGTTAATAATACTTATCCAAAAAATTCGTGCATTAATACATCATTATTTAAGTCAGACAGGACTTGGTCTAGCTATAGGCTGAGTAGCTTCCCCTTCAAAATTATGCATTTCTAGAGGGCAACCAGCCTTCCCTCCAGAAATTACACAATCCTCTCTGACAGCCTGCTAGGCTCCAAGATTGCACAATCCAACTAACCTTCCCAGCAGTATTTGCAAATTTTCCTAGCAGCAGGCTATTCAGCCCAGGATTTGTGCAAATGTGGGTAGCAGTCAACTGCTTTTCCCAAAAATTGTGCAAATATCTTGGGCTTCCAACCCAGCTCCCAGCTAGAAATGCACATTTTTCTCCAGCAGTCAAGCAGTCTCTTGCATGTGCAGTTGAGTTGACTGACTCCCTCCGGGACTGAGTTAAACAAACTTGCATGCATGGGTTGTTTCTCCCAAGGAAGCATGCAAAGGCATCCCTTGTTTCAGGGATCTATGTTTAGCAGTTAGAGGTTACATGCAAGGAGCCATTCTAAAACCTTCCACCAAGTTTCACTTCACCTTGATTCGTGGCATGTGCGTCACAACTTCAATGTTATCGAAACTCATCAACTGGACGCTGCAGAGCTCATTCCTCACATCAACCTCGTAGCTCTAGCATCCCACATCACATCTAGGAGCATTCGACACACTCAGCTCAGCTATTTTCAGGTAAGCTCGCTTCCCATGCCTTTGCTGCATTTCTATCGCTTTTGGTGTTTTCGCTTGTGGGAGTATTTTTTGCTTGATTTCTTTGAACGCTTACTATCGTTTACATGTATACTAGCTTGTCCTAGCTCTGTTTCAGTTTTTGTTGCTATCTCACTGTTGTCACATGCATGAAACTATTTTGCACAAACGTTCTGCGAACTGACAAACAGCCTCACCCACATGCATGTTGATCTATTTGTTGAATATTTCATTCATGTTTTGCATGCACGATCGATCACTTCTGCTATCACTTATTGTCACCATGCATTCACTGACTTACTTTTTTCAGTTTCCCGTCGACGAATCGGGTCAACCTTAGCCCAGGCTTAGCCTTCACTAAGGCTGCATTGCACAATCTAGGAAAGGAAGGCTCACCTTCCTCTCCAGATTTGTGCATTCCTTCCCAACACTGGCCTCCAGGACAATTTTGCGCATTTCTGTAGGACAGTAGCTGCTTGGCCTAAGAAATTA
The DNA here is from genome assembly GCA_031772625.1 of Pinus tabuliformis. Lineage (NCBI taxonomy): Eukaryota > Viridiplantae > Streptophyta > Pinopsida > Pinales > Pinaceae > Pinus > Pinus tabuliformis. The sequence goes on from CM062809.1 coordinate 1,312,954,796, forward strand.
TGCAAATCTGTCCCTGGTCCAGCAGTCAATAGCCAAACTAGACTGTGCATTGTGCAGTTCCAGCAGTCAGTCAGTCTCCTAGTAGCTCGAACTGTGCCTTGTCCTGTCTTGGTAGTCAGTCTCCTGAGCTCCTGGCTGAAATTGCACAACCTTCATGATCATTGACCCGGGTATGTTACAAGTCAGTTCTCATATTCATTTTGGTTTTCAACTGGTATATTTCTTTCCATGAGTGTTTCCATGTCTCTAGGTATCGCAGGTGTTCATCTGCCTCTCAGCAGTACAGGTACAATGGTTCCCAAGAGAGCAGAGATGAAGACCGTTCAGAGCAAGCTTGGGGATGTAGTCGATCAAGTGTCCATGGACTTGCCTACCCAGGAAGACATCAAGTTTTTCATAGAAAAGGACATCAAGATATGACAGTAGCAGCATCACAATGAGCAGCATCATGAACAGTAGGTGAAGACAGCATACCAAATTCAACGAATGCAAGAGGAGGGTTGTTGACAACACAGAGGCGAAACAAGGTTGCAAGTTCAAGCAAGTCCATTGAAGATGAAAGCAACTTTAGAGACTCCGACTTTGAAGTGATGGCGCGACATGAAGATCGCACGAAGGGAGAAGATTGAACAAAGAAGGAGTTGCATGTGCTGAAGCAGCAACTCAGGAAGAACATGAAGCTACACAGATAGACGAATGAGTTGCAACAGGAACAGGAACAACAGTGGGTGCAACATGCACTCATAGATAAAACTGCACCCGTACAAGTTAAGGATCCATCCCAACAGCTGAAACAGAGCAGACATGGTGAGCAGTGTTGTTGATCACATGCAAGGGATTCGGCAACATGCATGTCGTTGAGTGCACGCATGCAATCCAACCCATTCAACACACGCCCCAAGGCGAAGACAAGAAGCAAGTCCAACTGGAGCTAAACATGTACTTAGGAAAGTTGATGCGCATGACCACCAATATACACTTGAAGATCAGCACAAACACCATGCATCAGTGTGTTGTCATTTCATCCACACCCAAGAAGAACATGTGCATGTTAGCAAACGAGTTGGATGAAGGGGTCGAACCAATGCACCAGCTACAACGAAGGCAACAGTTAGTTTCAGCAAGATGTCACCATGAGGTGCATGCACACCATCATGGACGACCAAGCTTGGCATCAGCTCACCACCTTCACCATCACAAGCATGTCAAAGAGTTGGTCTCATCACAGCAGGCTGAGTGTCAGTGATGTCTTGCAAGGCTTGCTCAAGCCATGTTGTCTCGCATGAGTACATGTGCATTGTAATGTTGAGTCATGTCAAGTGTAAGTCAAGTCTCAATGGTTGGATGTAACAGTCATAGAGTAGGTGAAGAGTCATGAGGGTAGTTGAACTGTCACAAAGGGGAATTTCAAGGGTCACCCCACCCTTTTCTATAAATAGTCCCTCATAACTCAGTGTAAGGGCTTTTGGTCAGCCAAGCTTCTACTAAGACTATTTTGAAGAAGGCTTGGACAATATTGTAATGTGCCTTGGCTTCTCCACTGCACGGAGCTAGTACATATCTTTGGAGGAGCAGGCGGATGTGGCTGTAACGTTACACTGTTGGGGCTAGCAGGTTTACATGGATGTATTGTATGATTGTGAATTACATTTCTTTATATAATAAGAGCCAACACATTTTCATGCATATGTTGTTATTGTAGTTGGACTGCTCTGGTTTCTTTAATGATATGTGTTTTTTAACTTATGTACTTGTGTATGAACTGATTCACATGCAATTATATGAATCTTGTTGTTAATGTGTTGCATATGTTGTTAATGTTGTCACCATCTGTGTCGACTGCTCTGCCAGATATCAGACAACCCTTTCACATGAACCTTGCTATATCAACCGTCACACTCGTCATGGACTGATCCGTGAGTGTTGTTCATGTTATCTTACCTTGTATGATGTGACTGTCACATCCAAGTGGACTGCTCCACCAGAAGTTGTGCATGTCCTTTGTGTTGTGTGTTCCTAGCCGATTTGGGATTGATACCTTTCAACCTAGAACCCACCTTCACCTTCTTCTCCCTTCAAAGTATTGGAACCTCTCATACACCTTCCTTGAATCACTGCATCAGTCACACCCTTGCCACTGACATAGTTATCCTACTTTCCTCTTTACGACATCGCGGTCAAGGCATTACCTTACACCCACTGCTGGGACTCCTACACCAAACGATCTAAGGTCTAATTGGAACTTCTTACCGAGGAGATCTCCTTGACATGTTGGCAGGGCCAACACCGTCAACATGCCCCATTATTCATTACTTACTTCTTCTTTGCCTTAGACTCTCTAAGACACATCTATTTATAGATTTTCTTCATACAATCCCATGGTCTGCAGACCATGGGTGGATATCAAAACCGACTTGAATTTACATAGATAAGGGGTTGAACCCCTTTTGACTTCTCACTATCTACGTGTTATGCATCCACAAATTACGGATACTTTACATCTTTTTACCAAAATTTACATCAAAACTTGGGTTTTTAACCCCAAAACTGACCCAGGGAACCCCATCCCAACATCACACATCTCTTTATGCAAATCTTGGTCCTGGAAATGGAACCATTTGTTGGCTTAGTGGATCCTCACCCAGGTTCAGAGTAAAACCACTACACTACTAGCCCTTTCGGCATCAAGCAATTGCATGCAACGCTTGGGCATACAGGATATTACTTGAAATTCATCAAGTCTTATGCCCAGATTACCATGCCTATGGAGAAACTACTAAAGAAGGATGCTACATTATGTTGGGATGAAGAATGTCAACGTAGTTTGGATGCATTGAAGGAGAAGATGGTCACCACGCTGATCTTGGTCTTCCTGGATTGGAAAAAGGAATTCCATGTACATGTTGATGCCTTGTGCATTGCGTTGGGAGAAGTACTAACACAGGATGGTGAAGGAAAGATGGACCACCCTGTAGCCCTCGAGAGCAGAAAATTATCGAAGGCTGAGAAGAATTACTCAACGCAAAGGATTGGCTATGATGTATACGCTTCAAAATTTCAGGCACTACTTGTTGGGAGTGTTAGCGCTTGCAATTCACCTAGGCTGAGATAGACAAACTCTCAAGGCTACATCAAACCATTTCACCTCGTAGCTAGCCCTACGAGGTATGAGAAGGCTCTCTCGGGTCAGATTCGATAGATCTTTCAATAGGATAAGGCTGACCAATTAAGAATAAAGATTTTAGGCTAGTAAATTGATAAGGGGGGTTGATTTAATGATTTTTGGGGTTTTTTAATGGAATGACGGGGCTTTTCTGGGCTACATGGGCAAAATCACAGCTTCAAACAGAGAAATATAATGACTACACAGGTTATCAACTGAGGCAAGGTAGGCATGCAATTTAACACCAAATCTGGTTTCAAATGGGATGGCAAGACCGGTGAGGAGCTAAGGAGGGCAAATAATACTTCGAATCCTCCTTAAACAGAAGAAAACATTGAATTGAACAAACTTATAGGAGGAGCATATAATACTATGAATTCCTACCTAATCACTTCATTTGCTCAAATAGATATGATCATGAGGTGTATGAAACAAACAGTTTACATATGAGACAAAGGGAAAAACTTATGCTAAATCAACATACCACATGAATCTCAGCAAACAGAGCTGTGAAATTCCATTCAATTCTCTGTCATAAAACTGTACAATAAAAAGCTCTCTGCTTCTCCAGCAGCTCCCAGCGCTCAGAACAAACTCTTCCCTCTCTTCTATTCTTCTCTTAAAAATCAAATTTTTATAAACTATCCTAAAACAAAAACAACCTATCAACCCACAATCTGGGCGCTGTTTGAAACTGAAATTACAAAACAATTCGAAAAGAGAAAATCCTTCTATTCTAAAACAGTACCATGTCCCTAAAAATCCTCTGATTGACTAATAAACATGGAGCGCAGATCTTTCTGAGGTCTTGAAATAGGAAATTGGTTCCTATTTTTCTGTTGCGGTTGTTGTCTTGGTGGCATGAATGAGGATCGGACTTAGTGCCTTGGCGTGGTTCCCTGTTTTACATTTGTCATTTGAATGAAAACTTAATAAAAAAAAAATTTAATGCAAATGCTTTTATAATCCATCTTTGGTGTCATTGGATGCTATGTAATCTGTTCAATAAACCAATCTCCTTACTATGCGCATCTGTATGGGTGGGAGAGCGCTATCTGGCACGCATCTTTGATGAACTTTGCCAGGCGCTAATACATACGCAAATGATGCTCCGTGGCTGGTCCACATAGCTTGAATTCTAAACTGTTTCAGAGATATGCACCCTCATGGCGTTGACATTAGTTGATGTGCAGTGAAAAGGGTCCTTTGGCGTATGTATGATTGATGCCAGTATAAATAATGTTCTGAGAAACCTTCAAGAAGTTCCATTTGAACAAAATTCTCAAACCTTTGCTGATCAAGAAGGCCTGTGGTTTCTTGACCAAGCAATACATCAACGTTTTCAATTATTGGAAGTGCTCACCTGATGCCACCGCCACCATCAAACTTATCTACAATATATAGATACTCTGTTTCTGCCTGCGCTGTCTAAACCGCTTCCAAACCGCTTCCATGAGCATAAACACAGGCTTATGATTTTTTATTTGACTTCTCATCTGACATACGAAACCTATGGATCGAATCTCGTTCGATAGAAACAAACAGCGGCACCAAAATGAGATTGCGTGTCTCTAGCCAGAGTTTCAACTAAGGCAGACATCCCAATCTTGGTTCTAGCTAACAATTCTTATCCCATGTCAAAATGACGCTCCAATAGTCATCCAACCTCTATCAATATACAGCAGGTGACAATGGCGATCAATGAATTTAGTTTTCTGCTTTGAAAATGCCATGGCCCCTTTCAGTTCAAGGAATAAGTCCTGTTGTAGAAGAAACTGCTCTTTGGCTTTCATTGCTGATTCCCTGCGCGAATGCATTCCAATGCTGCCCATGGAAACTGTCAGATGGACTACTTAAATAAGAAACAATGCTATCGGACACTGAATATTGGTGATTTGAAGAATGATCGCTGCTTATCCTACTTCTGCTTCCTTTACTAGTTGAAGATAACGAAGATCCATATAACTGAAAGCCATGCGAGCCAGAGTGAACTTTCAATATATGGCAACAGACTTTAACTCGAACTCCTGACTGCAATTAATTCCTTTGTTCACCAAAAACGTGCAATTCATAATTATAGTGCTCCTTCTGGTTCCTGTTAACATGTTTTTGACAAATAAATGCCTTGACAAACAGCTCCTTTGCAATCATCACTTTCCAGCAGAATTTATGGACCAAAAATTCATTAACACACGGTAGATGATATCCATAGAATACATGTAATACTTCCTCCAGTCATATTCTCCAAATCACTTTCTGAAAATAAGATCAGACCTTCAATCCGCCTCTTCCAGGCCCATGTGTATTATCTTTAAAGACCCAATCCTTTTATTCATTCAATAGAGTACATTCATTTTGTGATAAACACCAACGTCCATTAACAACTAACAAAATACTGTGTAAGAGCGTGGGCAAAGCACTGTATACAAAGCACTGTAACTCAATCAACCCTAATTGAACATATCCTTGGACCTTTGGAAAACCACCAAATTCTACATTTAGAACATCTGCATCAAACATCTGGCCCAGAAATTTGTACAGGCTATCATCATGGATATTTTCTTTCATTGCAGCGACTAATTTCATAATCCAAAGAATGGCCACCATCTGAAAGATTGTTAAACTTTTCTAGCTTCAAAGCTTTAAAGTCCAATGGAGATCTGTGAATCATGTTCCTATTCTTTACAAAAGTCTCAGAAATATAAGGATACCTATGGATAGCAGCCCTTTCAAAAGATTTTAATAATGGCATATCCCATGAATGATCACTGTCAGCAAAGTGAGGCAAAGTATAACCATTATACTTACTTTCAGACATTAAAGCGGAAAGAAATGGATTTGAGGGTAGACCATTCTGTGGCCAAGTTGTTCCTCTTTGATAATCTGAAATAAGGGACTTGTGCTTTCTACTTGTTGCAAACTCAGATAAGATGAGTCCTGAAGATGAGCTTGATTCCGAATCTATACAAGCCACTCCAGAACCAAGTAATGTCCTCGATCCTACTTCATCATAAACGCTTGAAGCCCCAGTGGCATGGTCACCTTTTTTGGATTTCCTTGTCCACGGAAGTATTGAAACTTTATCTTCTGATTCACTTCATCTCTTAATATCAGACCTTCCATTAGGTGTTTTGCGTTCTCTGTCAGCTGATACTATCTGTTTTAACTGAAACATTGATACTACAGGACTAATATTTGGCACACTATCACTTTGAGAATCCCAATCTTCCTTCACAGCACTCGGCATTGTTTTGTCATCAACTGGTCTCAGATTTTGCCTGGAGGTTTCCCTTGTAGAATTTTGTCGATGTTGCATGTGCGCCAATGTCAAAATAAGATGACTCAAGTAGTCCCAATACAGTTGAAGAATTTAGATGCCAACATAAAGACATAATGGATGGATAATTGTGTATTGCTGCTCTAAGGGCCTGCAAAGCTTCGAAATGAATGACTGGATGTGCCACTGTAGAGAACCTCTGTACCATGATAATTGAAACCATATGAAGATAAAACTTGACCAAATTCATCAACAGTAGAGTCTGATGTATGCTTTGTTTTCTTTGTGCTTTTACAGAGGTAGGAGCTGCAATCACTGCCTTTTGAAGAGCTGGAGCATAAATCACACAAATTTAAACAACAAATTGATGATTTCTTCTTCAAAACAGGGTTTTGAAGAAGAATCAATCTCTGATATAAGACAGAGTCTAACAGGGAGGACACTTCAAAATGTACATAGATCATGGGCTGCCTTGAAATACCTAGTCAATAAGCCTGTGTTGGGGGGGAAGATCTGTCGATGGTTGCTTCTATTTTAGGAATATGAATTTGAGGTGATTGTGAAGCCCGATAGGTTGAATGCAGTGCATGACCATCTGTCGCAGATTGAGATAGGAGAGGAGCCCACTAATTTGGAGGAAGGGTTGCCCGATGTGCATCTCTTCATGGTGTGCAGAGCGGATAATCATTTTGCAGATATTATCCACTTTTTGACTACAAGTATGACTCCAGAAGGGTATACCAGTTAGCAAAAGAAGGAACTAGTGGTGTGTGTGGCAGATTTTTCAGTGATTGCTGGACATTTGTATAAGATGGGTGCCGACGAGATCTTGCAAAGATATGTGCCTGACTTTGAGAGAAATAGCATCCTCATGGAAGCTCATGGAGGGGTTGTGGGAGTACATTATGCAGGAAAGGCTATGGCGTAGAATATTTTGCGCGTGGGTTTATGGTGGCCTATGTTGCATAAAGATTCCAAAGTGTATTGTAGGTCATGCAATGCATGTCAGAGAATGGGTAGACCATTGCGGAGGGACGAACTACCACTGAATCCTCAAATAACATTACAGCCATTTGAAAAATGGACAATTGACTACGTAGGGCCAATTCAGCCCCCCAGGCAGGAAGACAGGTGCTCACTATATCATCACTGTGACAGAGTACCTAACCAGATGGGTGGACACAAAACTGGTGAAGGATTGTGCAGGGGCTATGGCAACGAAGTTCTTGTTTGAGTATGTGTTAACTAGATTTGGCTTCCCAAAAGTATTGATGAGTGATCGGGGTATGAACTTCCTAAATGAAATGATTAGCACGTTGACTAAAGAGTTCCAGGTTCATCATCAGAAGAGCACACCATATCATCCTCAGGCTAATGGAACAGTTGAGACCTTTAATAATATTTTGGAGAAGGCGCTAACAAAGATTTACAATGCGCAGCGAAATCACTGGGATGTGCATGTACCTGCAGTGCTATGGGCATACAAGACTACTTGCAAGAAGCTCACAAGACACACGCCTTTTTGATTAGTCTATGGCATAGAAGCTATAATTCCTATGGAATATATCGTGCCTACTCTACGCATAGTAGCTTTCACGAGTATAGCAAATCGCGAAGCCTTGGAAGATCGGCTCACACAGCTGTTGGAGCTTGAAGAAGACAGGTTCTGGGCTAGATTCCATCAACAAGTACAAAAGGAGCATGAAAAATCATGGCACGATTGACACATAAAGCTGTGCACGGTCAAGGTAAATGATTTGGTATTGTTATATGATAGCAAGTTCACTAAATTTCCATGGAAATTTTAGATGCACTGGCTTCGACCATATGTTATCAAAGAGATTACAGATGGAGGCACAATTCAGCTCGCGAAGCTGAATGGAGAACCTTTCCCAGGAAAGGTGAATGGCAACTGATTGAAGCCATATATAGGGAATCCGGATAAATGACTATATGATGGAAGGATAGTCTTAATGCTCCAGGCAGTTGCAAGGGAGCACGGGGCTATAAACTATGCTGCTCAGATTGAAGGACTACGCGGCAGGTGGGCTGTGCAGAATATGATGAAGTTACAATATAAGAGTCTACGCGAAGGGAGTTGCGCTACGAAGGGAGATGCCACGCAGCATAGCCAGAAAGTGACCGTTAGAGTCACTATTCATGATTTGAAAGTCAGAAAACGGATAAGAGGAGTAGGCGAGTGACATTTAAGGCTAAAATATTTCAAAATCTGCCACCCAGCATTAATGATTGAATTTTGGGGTGAACGATCGGAATTGAATTCAAAATCCCCTATAAATTACACATGTCGGTCCAACAGCGAACACTTAGCACACTTAGAGTTTTTTAGCCAAGTTATCTATTGCTTATGAGCTACTCATTCTTTGAGGATTTGGTCGTGAGCCCTGTGTTTGCAAATTTTCTCGAGTTAAACCATAAATTTATCCTTGAAACCATGTTAGGTCCGACCCCAGCTGAGGCTGTGAGCACGGGGGAGATATTGCATTAGAAGGAGTTGCTCCAGAGGTGGTGAGCATGTAGGCTCTGGCTCCTGTGCCTATGGTGTTGAGGTCACCTAGGCCAAAGCCTACACTAGTCTAAAAAACCTAGAAGCTGAAAAAGGATAAGCAAAAGAAGCCAGTTCCGGTGCGTGAGTCACCCAACAAACATTCGACCAATCAGAAGCAGAAGAAGGAGAAGTAGCCCGAGAGGGTTGTTGATTTGGAGGCTGAGGAGCGACAGAGTACCAAAGACATAAACATCGAGGGAGTAGATCCCATTACCAAGTTACCCGAGTACATCCCTCCACAAAAAGGGAAGACAAAGGTCACCAAGGACCCAGATGCTGACAAGTTTGTCATCTATACACCCCTACTGCTAGAGCAGGTTCCCTTTGAAGGTTTGGGCCTTGCACGGATCCCCCTATTGAAAATGGAGGATTGGGACCTGGCGGACCATGAGAGGTTCCCGCACCTAGCAACCACAAATTACATGAAACGTGTGTACTACCAGGATTTAGGTGTCACCAGGTTGGAGACAGTGGAATGGATCCGTAGAGTGGAAAATTTCGGGCTGCTGAACCTATTGTGGGTGCCTTACTATCACCGCACTAATATTAACACCACCTATGTGCGGCAGTTACTTACTCTCATGCACGATGGGTGCTTATGGCTTGGCGTGCCTATACCCATCACACACATGCTCATCCACAAGGTCACGCACTTGCCGCAAAGGATTTTATGGGCAAGGCAGGAGAAAAAGACGTAGAGATAAACGAAAAAGGAGTTTGAACTGGTGAAGAATTTTCGCGGCTATTTCATCATGTCCATCAATGATCCTATGGTGCAGATTGCTACACAAATCCTGGCAAGAAAAGTAATGAGAAAGTGTCGCGCGGACAAGGTTTCGGCGCCTGTGGTATCATTAGCTGCACAATACGCGAAGGCTGTGCATTTTAACTGGTCGCAATACTTATGTAGTGAGTTCCTTGTGAATTTTTGCGAGGTCCAGGATGAGACCAAACCATTCCACAATGTGTGGTTGTTGCTTTCAATCATATTCGTCGCATGGGAGCAACCGAAGGATAACCAGTTTCCTCCACTAAAGGAAGCATTGTTGGAGGCCACAAAGTTCGCCTCTTTTTGGGCCATGAAGGATCCCGCGTGGATCACTGAAACAAATATTTTCTGGGTCTTTATGGAAATGAGTTTCCACATGGCCATCAATTAGCAGCCAAGGTTGTCCCCGACCTTATACGAACAATTGTTGTTGTGTGCCGCGTTCAAAGAAAACTTCCACCGCGTCTACATTCAGGCACACAAGGAACCGTAGTAGAAGTGGTATGATTTGCCATACTTGGTTACAGATCACGACATACAGGAGGTGATCAAGTTTTGGCCAGCAGAGTGGTGTGCCCCATCAGCTTTGGATGCAGGAACTATTAAGGGCACGAGCAGCTCTACTGAGAAGAAGTGGAAGGATGTCGCAAAACAAGCTGTGCAAAAATTGGTCGTGCAGAAGAGAAAGGAAGCCACAGAAAAGGCTTGGATGGAAAAGGAGCGGATTGAGCAAGAGCAGTGCGAGTCCCAGAGAAGTGGTAAGTACCCTTCGCCTGCCACAAAGGAGGACAAACAATTTGAGTAGGGTGGTGGAGGAGATGAGGGGCAAAGCACCCCATTTCGGCTAAGGAAGCGTAGAGAGCAACAGCAGCAGGGGTCCCGCAAGAAGCAAAAATCAGACAAAACGCAGGTGGATCCCATAACGTTGACAGAGGGTGATCTTGATGAGATCGGTGACAAAGTGTCGAATACTACAATCGAAATGTCGCAACAATTCGAGCAACAGTACATGCAGACGTTGGGGAGCATCCAGAAGGATCTACGTGAACTACATATCCAAACTAGCATAATACAGGTGGGCGCAGGTCAACCAAGCGCTGCATAAACGAGCCTGGCACCGAGGACAAGTCAAGCTGCAGAACTGGTAAGGACAGTAGACCTTCCAACAGTTTCTTTGCGGGAAGGGTCCCTACACGTGGATTCGGCTGATGATCGGGTCATATTAAGCACCCTTAAGGACATCGCGCTGAACATTTCAGTGCTCCCTAATGAATTTCTTCATGTGCTGAAGGAAGGAGAAACAGATGAATTGAGGGCTCGGGAGCAACGCGCTCTCAGTTTAATCAGCAAGTACTGGGTGAACAATGAAGAGATGTTCACCGAGAAGACACAGGCCCTGAAAGAAATAGATACTATCCAGGCACAGAGTTCCAAACTGGTGGTTGTGGTAACAGAGGCGTGTAGGTGTCGAAGTTGCATATACCTAAGGACACACAACCAAAAGCCAAGATCCAAAAATTAGTTACAGGTGTCCGCAAAACAAGGTAGAGGTTGCGAGAGTTCAATTTGAACTCAACATGAAAATCACGGAGCTACAGCTCAAATTACAGCCTTCGACTCTGTCCGAGGTCAGGGAGAAGCGCAGAGCCGCTATAAAATAAGGAATGACCACGTTGGATGCCGTAGACACTAACTGCTCGGCCTTATTCGAAGAGGAAATGGAATTAGTGACAACTCTGCAAGAAGACCCAACCCTGCAGATGTTGAACACAGAAGTTCGCAAGCTGCAGAAGCAGTATGATGAGTTCTGGCCGATGGCGTGCTCAATTTCTCTAGTATGATGAGGTCCTATGAAGGTATAGCTAGTCCATACCCAATACCATACTATATGATCCCAACAAAAATACATTCAAGTGTGTTGATGTAGACATGCCATTCAACTCAAATGCACAAGATCTTACTTAATGATGAACTCTTTTCTTTGTACTTGTAGCCAACTGCACTAACCAAGACTCAGCATGCGCTTATTTATTCAAACCACACTTATCCACCAATTCAAGGCTAACATAACTATAATTAGATCTGGGGTCAATCAAAATAGAAACAACTTGATCACAAAGCTTACCATCCATTTCATTGATATATGTTTGATGGTTTGCATGCCTATTATCCAATGTTTCATAGATTCGAGGAACACTCTTACTAGCATCTCCAACAATATGCACCTCATGTACACTATATATATGAAGCCTACCACCCTGATTCTGCAGACAATCTCTCTTGAGATGCCCCTTACCACATATCCAACACTCAAACCACCCAGTACCATCACCTCTATGCTGCTACTGTGACCCATGCCCCTGTCTAATCGCATTCAACTTCTTTTGTGGTGCCACATTTTCTTTCTCTTCTACATTCATAGGCCTTGTCCTTTTCTGTTTCCATTTACCCTTACCTTTATCTTTCCCTTTCCATCCTTGCTAAGATTCATTCTTATGCTTTGACTTCTCATAGCAAGGCCTTAATTTCCCAATAACTCCCCAAGTGACCAAGGCTCATCATACTTAATCTTATCTCTAAATGCTAATGGAAATCCACTGACAAATATATGAAATTTGGTATTTTCATCTTTAAGATATGGTACATACCTCAATAACTCCGTAAAATTAGTCGTATACTCCTCATATGTCATCGATCCCATCTTTAGCTCATAGAATTCTTTGGCCTTACCGTCATAGTACAATTCTAACAAATACTTCTTCCTGAAAAGCCTCTTGAGCTCGCGCCAACTCAATTCCTATGTCCTGATATCTCTAACCCGCTTCACATCTTCCCACTAGATATTTTATTTACCTCTCATGCTGAAGATAGCTACTCTAACCTTCATATTATCTATGTAATTATGCAACTCAGAGAACTTGTTCATCCCAAGTATCCAAGCCTTTGCATATTTCGTCTTCTTCAAATCTCAAACAAAAGTACATGGCTTTTATTTCTTAAATTCATTTGGAAATTATCCCCTACCACTCCTCCTGTAAGGATGATATATATGATGATCATAATTCCTATCAGAACCAGAACTAGAGTATTACCTATGTCCATCACGTCTCCTATCCGGAGTATCCAACAGCCTACCATCTCTTACTCTATCATCTCTATCTGACCTGTGAGCACCATGAGAACTAATTCCATATGCCCCATTAGTTTTGTCCTCCTACCCATGGCTAATCTAAAGTGGCCCCTGTCGTTGCAATTCTGACAAAATCTAGAGTATTGCATTAACCTCTGCTTGTTTCTCTGGTGCCTACATGATTTTGTCATTTTCCACCTTACAACTCCTTATTTCTTCCTTCAAGCTTCTCAACGTATCTGCTAAATCAAAAGAGTTCCCAACACCATGCTACTCATTTGATTCACAATGAGGATATTTGTAGTCTACCATCTTGCTAGTCATTTTTGTCTCTTTCTTGCAAGGCATATTATGTCAGCTAAACCAAAATCACAATAAACCAACATACCTTAGCATAATTTGCGGAGGATACCTCATCTTCGAGATCAACCAAATTAGTGTAATACATGTACAAACATAATCCTAATACCATATAGACATATAACAAATAGGTGTATCAACACACGAACATCATTCTAGCTAGAGTCCAGTCATGAATGCATGACCATATCAACCACACACCATGATCTCATGCATGACAACAACAACCATACCAATGTACACAGAAAATATGCAAGCATAAGCAACATGTATCGAATCATACACTCATGACGACACATTCCATGACAACACCCTCACTTTCACATGGCAACATCACTACAATCATGACAATCACCATACATATGCAATAAGCATATAGACCACAAGGATGAGTAACACATGTGCAACCGACATGAATGCATGACTGACACACACTACCCATTCTGTCTAAGGGGTGAACCATGCTCTGATACCACTTTTTGGTATGAGATATGACCCAAAGATAGTGCAACCCACTCTTATACCACTCTGTAACACCCTGATCCCACATCTACCCAAATAATCCTCCAACCAGGGTAAATATGCGATGAGAGGCCACTATAATGGGATTCAACCTCCTAGGTCACCTTAAGGAAGTGGAATCATGGAAACGCACCACACAGACCTTCCACATCAGCAACAGAACTCCCATGATCTATCCCAACCACTCAGGTAACTAGCCCCTGAGACAAATTGAATTTTTAGTGCATCAAACCCCTAGACGCTCCCTTGATATCGATAAGGGTGTGTTTGGGAGGCTCCAGTCGCTCCCACAACAAGGCATGGGTGCATCTGGGGACTTTTCTCCTCAGTCCTGTGCCTACGACTCCACGATTTGTGCCACTTTTTCAGGCCCAAAGCCCAGGTTCAGAAATGAATTTACACAATAGTACGATGATACATTTGCAAAAATGTTGACAATGTCTAGATTGGACCCCTACTAGCCATGATAGGCATTTTGTCAAACAAGTCACAGATATATAATCTACAGGTTTAAACAACATATCTGATAATAGGGGTCTCATACCTATCTGAGAATCACTAAGAAGCATTGTTCCCTTATATCATTAGTTTCATTATCATCTATTAGGTCATAGATAAATTGTTCATTCATTTACAAATCAAAACACGAGGAGATCCATACATCATCATTGCCATAGTACATGCTTATAACTAACATAATAGCAACATAAATATGAAGTATACATCAGCCATAAAATCCACATATAAACCAATACATTTATACACAAGATACTAAGGAAAGAACCTCTTATTAATGAATGTAAAATCCAACCTGGTATGGGACTGCCACGTTCCACCCGACCATATGTTGGTTGAGCCAAATATCTCTTCACTGTGCCATATTCTAAGCATGAATGTGGGACTTGGACCAAAAGAACCAACCAGGGCATCCCGAGGCTAAACCACCTCGCCCTCATCAATGAAAACCATACCTTACAACAATCCACACTGGATCACTAGGACAAAATAATAAACATGTAATAACATGCTCTACCATGATCTCCACCAGATCACTAGGCCAAAACAAGCATGGATGCCACCAGATTTCTCCACCTACACCATGAGGAATTTTCCTATCTCCTAGTCTCTAGGCTTTACCACAATCCACACCATATCACTAGGCCATAATCGAGACACTAGTCTCTGAGCTTTACTGAAATCCATACTTAATCACTAGACCCTAACTAAGATTCCACTCTCCAGGCTTTACCGTGTATCCCATCCCAGGATTACTAGGCTAGGATTTGTTATATATCCCGTCATTCATCAATCGAGGATTCCTAGGTCCACAAAGGCAACACAAAATCCGGATTTACCACAATCCATAGTCCAATCCAGGGGTAACTAGGCCATGTGTTCTTTTATTCAAAGGTCCACCTCACTCAGCTTTGAATCCATCTGGCAATCTAGCTCAACCCAAACATGAGAACCCCATCGCACCATGGCTATCTAGAAATGGAAAGGCTAGGCTAAAAAACACTGTCATACCTGGAAAAAACCATGCCAATGACAGAAAGAGAACCAAGAACACACATGCAACACCATGCATACCAAATATAGCAAGGAAACCACACATGCAAATTGATACCTGCAAAGAATCCTACTGTAGTTGCTTGATCCTGCTCTTCTTTGCTTTATCTATGCTTCCTCTTTGACTCCTTTTCCTTTCTTGATCTAATGCCAAAGTGCTCCAAAAAACTCGAAGTGTCCAAGAGTGAGAGAGAATAATCAGAAAGCTCCAAAACTAAACTGGCTTAAGGTACCAACTGATCCTCATAAGCCTTTTTATTAATGAGGCATCTATTTTCTTCATTTTCCATTATTTTACTTCATTTTCCTCCTCACATGCAACTTGTGACCTTTCACCTTCCTTTTCTCCTAATTTCCATTATTTTCATAAATAAATGTGCCAAAAATGAAATTTTTCCTTTCTAAATCCTTTTCCATTTCCTTTTCCAATTTCCTTAGCCATAATAAACTAATAAACACCCACACTAGGATGTCTTGTCCAACATTTAGCTTGGAATAAGTGTCCCATAATCCGTGGTTATTATTTTTCTTTTATCAACTTTTATTATATGTAATTTTCACCAGGGATGTTACAACCTACATGCAGTTATGACCAAAATTTCCTAGTTTTGTACATGGGGTGCCGAGATCTATGCCACTTTTTCAACCTAGCCTTTAGGCTACTACCCAGAACTACCTATAAGTTTCCAAAAACGTATCTAAGATGATGACAATTCTAAACAATAAAAAATCAAGCAACATCTTGACCTAAACGTGTCTAACACAACATAGGCATATCATCAAAAATATGATAAACATAGAAGCTACAATTCATGAATCCATATATGATCATAAACTTATGAATTACATCATAGAATTGTCAAGGAGGTCCAATTCCCTCTCAAGGTAGTTGCAAAAACACTTGTTATCCCATGCATCCATCAACCATCCAACAACTTGTCAAATCATGAGAAACATCCATAGTACGAGCACATAATATAACTGGGAAAATAACCAGCATATAACCAGAATGGAATCCATGAAAAACTAGTCATAAAATCAACACATTCACCAGTACATGTGCTCATAGATAACAATAAGAAAATAGCTCATATTAACAGAAGAAAATTTCAACCAAGTCAGGGAATTCCACGTACCACCCGACCATAGATTGGGATGAACCAAATCTCTCTTTCATCCAATCACCCTCGCGTCATATTCCAAGCATGAATGTGGGATCATAAGGGTTAAACCAAAAATAGAACCAACCAGGGCTTCTAGAGGCCAAAACACATCAACCCTCAACCAAAGTGATCTCACCTATATGGTCCAGAAATCACTAGCATCAACCAGACTGGTATCTTCCCAAGTTATCTAGGTCTCCAAGGACTACTAACTCAACCCACAACCACCAGGGAACCCAAGTTGTTACAAGGCTCCAGAGATATACCATCTCAACCCACAGCCTCTAGGGAACCCAAGTTGTTCTAGGGCTCCAGATAATTTTTCCCAATCACCATCCATATGGAACTTGAGAACCAATCAGAAAACCAAATAGGGAACCCACTACACCATGGTTATCTAGAAAATGGCAAGTCAAGGTTGAAACTATTGTCACTCCAAGAAAGTATCCATGCCAATGATAGGAAATGACCAATGAACCACATGCATATACCATGCACCCAAAGACCATCAAGGAAATCACACATGAAACCTATTACCTGCAAAGTATCCCTCTTATAGTTGTTGATCCAACCTTCTCTTCCACTACCCACCAATTCCTTGATTGTCCTTGCTTGCTTTCTCCGAGTCTAAGTGAATGCTAGAATGCTCTAAGTGCGCGAGAGTGTAAGAGAGCAAAGATAAAACTAATAAAAAGCTCAATAAAGGTTTAAAATGTTTCTTTGATGCCTATTTATTATTGATGTCTCTTTTTTCTTTCAGTTTCCTTTAATTTCCCTTGCATGCAAATTTATGTCTCTTCTCTTTCCTTTTCTCTTATTTTCCTTTATTTTCATAATTAAATGTCAATTTTTGTTTCTTTTCCTTTACCAATTTCCATAGTCATTAATGTTGTGTGTGGACCATGATTGTTCAGAGGTCTTTTGTTTCAACCGGATGTATACCCTAGGAAGTTTGTACACCCCTCCACGTGGGGGGTGCGGGGGGGACTTGTCCCCCCCGCGGGGGTCCGGGGGCCAGCGGTCCCCCGGCGGGGGTTCGGCCGCAGTGCCCCCGAAGCCAAAAATAGATGTAAATTTTCCTTGTAAAAGTATAGTTATTTCTAGTCAATCTGGGCCGTTCATTAGGCGGATGACCTGATGGTAGAACTTATGTTTAGTTTAGGGGTTTTTGCCCTAGAAGGCAACCCCTCCCATTGTATTAGGGCATTGTATTTGAGGCCGTGATATAGATGTGTATTCTCTGAGCGAGAAATAGAGAGGTGAGACTGTGAGGGAAAACAGAGGATATTACAGTTGATTTGTTGTAGGTTGTGTCTCTTCATTTTGCTGGATAATAGAAAGGAAGGACTGGTTGTTCGGGGTGGACGTAGCCCAAACTGGGTGAACCATGTATATCTGTGTCTCTCTTGTTTTATTTTTTTTCTGTGTTTATATTCTGCAATAATTTATGTGTTCCATTGCTCCGTAATATATAATTTTCTAACAACTAGTATCAGAGCCGAAGGTCTATTTGGCTGATAAACTCGCAGGAAAGAAGGGTTCCTCGTTCGAGTGGGAGCAATGGCGAAAGATGGTAAGTTTAGGGTCGAGAAATTTAATGGCGAAAAGTTCTCGCTATGGAAGATGCAAATGGAAGATTATCTGTATCAGAAAGATCTGTACCTACCATTGAGCGGAAAAACAAAGACGCTGATGGCTATGACAGATGAAGAATGGAACCTTATCGATAGAAAGGCACTTGGAACAATATGGTTGTGCCTCGTTGCGTCATTCGCCTTCAACATTTCGAAGGAAACAACGACAGAGGGTTTGATTCAGGCGTTGTCGAAACTATATGAAAAACCCTCGGCCTCAAACAAGGTATTTCTTATTAAATGGTTATTTAATATGAAGATGTCGGAAGTTGGATCTGTTGCAGATCATTTAAATGATTTTAATACAGTTACAAGTCAGTTAAGTTCTGTAGGGGTAAACATTGAAGATGAAGTTAGAGCTCTGTTATTCTTGTGTTCATTGCCGGAAAGTTGGAATGGTTTAGTAATGGCCATTAGTAACTCTGTCTCTGGATCTAGTACTTTAAATTTTGATGATGTTGTCGGTGCTATCCTTAGCGAGGAAATGCGACGGAAAAGCTTCGGTGAGACATCAGGTAATGCTTTGATTGCATAGTCTAGGGGAAGAAAAATGGAAAGAGGAAAGAGCTCAGGATATCGCAGTAAATCAAGGAAAGGCAGATCCAAGTCCAGATCGGGGATAGTGTGCTGGAAATGCGGAAAGAAAGGACACCTAAAGAAAGATTGTAGATCTCGGAAGGAAAAATAATGAGATGCACAACAAGAAAACAATAATGAAGCAAATGTGACAGGTGAGGTGTTACAAGATGCTTTGATTCTTTCTTTCGAAAATATTATCGATTCCTGGGTGGTAGATTTAGGGGCCTCATTCCATGCCACACCTAATAAGAAATAATTTCATGACTATGTTCAAGGAGATTTTGGACAAGTTCATTTGGGTGATGATAAACCCTGTAAAATTGTTGGAATGGGTAAGGTTCTTGTAAAACAGCAGAATGGAAACCAATGGCTACTAAAGGAGGTAAGGCATGTTCCAGATCTAAAGAAAAATCTGATTTCAACAGGGCAGTTAGGCGGTGAAGGTTGTCAGACAACTTTCACAGATAAAGCTTGGAAGGTCACCAAAGGAGCCCTGGTAATAGCAAAAGGCGAAAAGGATGGTACATTGTATTTATGCAATGGTATTTCTAACTCTGTTAATGCTTTAACTTCCAAAGGAGCAGATGCAGCATTATGGCATCATAGGCTCGGACACATGAGTGAAAAGGGGATGAAGATTCTTCACTCAAGGAATTTGTTGCCGGGTTTGAAGAATGTTGATTTGGACTTCTGTGAGAATTTCATTTATGGAAAACAGAAGAGAGTCAGATTTCTCAGAGTTGGGAAAGAAAAGAAGAGCGAAAAATTAGAGCTTGTGCATACAGATGTATAGGGACTTGCTTAGGTATCATCTCTCGGTGGCTCTCATTATTATGTTACCTTTATTGATGATGCAACTAGAAAAACATGGATTTATTGTATTAAGAATAAATCTGATGTATTTTATACTTTCAAGAAATGGAAAGCTTTGGTTGAGATTGAGACAGGAAAGAAATTGACGTGTCTTAGATCAGACAATGGAGGTGAATATTGCAGCAAAGAGTTTGATAGGTACTGTTCAGAGCATGGAATTCGTAGAGAGAAGAAAGTTCCAAGAACACCACAAGAAAATGGTGTGTCAGAAAGGATGAATAGAACAATCATGGAGCGTGCAAGGTGCATGAGATTGCATGCAGGATTGCCTTTACAGTTTTGGGCAGATGTTGTAGATACTGCTGTTTATCTAATAAAAAGAGGGCCTTCAAGTTCCTTGGATGGTGGTGTTCCAGAGGAAGCATGGACAGGTAAAAAGGTAAACTACTCCTTTTTAAAGCCTTTTGGTTGTGAGGCCTTTATCCATATTGATAAAGAAAATAGAACAAAGCTTGAGGCAAAGTCAAAGAAATGTACCTTTATTGGATATGGTGTTAATGATTTTGGTTATCGCTTTTATGATTACGAAAATCACAAAATCATTAGGAGCAGAGATGTAATATTCAATGAAAAGGTCTTATATAAGAATCAGTTGCAGGAAAAGAAGCAAGAAAAAGAAAACAAGGAATATGTAGTTCTTGACGAAATCACTGAAAAAGTAAAGGTGCCTGAAAATAATAATAATCAACAACCACAACAAAAGAAACCACCACAACAGCAACAGGCACCCCAAACACCTGAAAGTGGTGTTAGAAGATCTACCATGATAAGCAGACCTCCTGAACGATACTCTCCTTCATTATATTATTTATTGTTGACTGATTCTGGTGAACCCGAATGTTATGAAGAAGCAATGCAGGTTGAAAGCAAGAAGAAGTGGGAGCTAGCCATGGAAGAAGAGATGGACTCCTTAATGCATAACCAGACTTGGGACTTAGTCAGGTTGCCTACAGGAAAAACTGCATTGAAGAATAAATGGGTTTACAGGCTGAAGGAAGAAGATGGAGGAAAACAGAGGTACAAAGCTAGACTTGTGGTGAAGGGGTTTGCACAGAAGAAAGGTATTTATTTTGATGAAATATTTTCTCCTGCTGTTAAAATGACTTCAATCAGAACTATTTTAAGTCTAGTAGCAACTGAAGATTTGCATCTTGAGCAGTTAGATGTAAAGACAACCTTTTTCCATGGGGATTTGGAGGAAGAGATATATATGCAGCAGCCACAAGGATATGAGGTGAAAGGGAAGGAGAAACTAGTGTGCAAGTTGAAGAAGAGCTTGTATGGCTTAAAACAGGCTCCAAGGCAGTGGTATCTAAAATTTGACAAGTTTATGTCTAAACAAGGTTATACTAGATGTCACTCTGATCATTGTGTTTATCTGAAAAAGAAAAATGATGGCAGATATATTATATTGTTATTATATGTAGATGACATGCTTGTTGCAGGGTCTAACATGCAGGAAATATATGTGCTCAAAAGAAAATTGGAAAATTCATTTGCAATGAAGGATTTGGGAGCTGCAAAACAAATCCTTGGTATGAGAATCACTAGAGACAGGAAAAATCACAAATTAACATTGTCTCAGAATGAGTACATACAAAAGGTGTTGAAAAGATTTAATATGCACAATGCAAAACCAGTTAGTACACCTTTTGCTAGCCATTTCAAACTTAGTAAGGAAATGTGCCCAAAAACCCAAGAAGAAATGGATTATATGTCTAAATTTCCATATGCATCAGTAGTTGGAAGCTTAATGTATGCAATGGTCTGCACAAGGCCTAATATTTCACATGCAGTGAGAGTTGTAAGCAGGTACATGAACAATCCAGGAAAGGAACATTGGATGGCAGTGAAATGGATTCTCAAATATTTGAAAGGTACCACAAATCAATCATTATGATTTGGTGGTTCAAACATTTCTCTACAGGGATATGTTGATGCAGATATGGCAGGTGACAGAGATAATAGGAGGAGCACTACAGGATATGTATTTACTGTTGGTGGAACAGCTGTCAGTTGGGTTTCAAAAATCCAAAGTGTTATTGTGCTTTCAACAACAGAAGCAGAGTATGTTGCTGCTACAGAGGCTAGTAAAGAAATGATTTGGTTACAAAGGTTTATGGGTGAATTGGGTAAGGAGCATGATATGGGCACGTTATACAGTGATTGCCAAAGTGCCATTCATCTTGCAAAGAACTCAACATTTCATTCCAGGACTAAACACATATAGCTCAAGTACCATTTCATACGATCAGTGTTGGAAGATGGAGAGTTGAAGCTGGAAAAGATACACACTAGCCATAATCCTGCAGACATGCTAACAAAAGTTGTAACCAGGGAAAAACTGAGAACATGCTTAGCTTCAATTGGTCTTCAAGGATGACAATGAAGATGAAAAATAGCCAGGTCTAAAGAGGAGTCATTGTCTAGCAAATGAAGCAGCGGTGGAGTTGCTACAATCATTCTCTAAGTGGGAGATTGTTGTGTGTGGAGCATGATTGTTCAGAGGTCTTTTGTTTCAGCGGGATGTATACCCCAGGAAGTTTGTACACCCCTCCACGCGGGGGGGTGCGGGGGGGGACTTTTCCCCCTCGCGGGGGTCCGGGGGCCAGTGGTCCCCCGGCGGGGGTTCAAGGTCAGTGCCCCCGAAGCCAAAAATAGATGTAAATTTGCCTTGTAAAATTATAGTAATTTCTAGTCAATCTGGGTCATTCATTAGGCGGATGACCTGACGGTAGAACTTATGTTTAGTTTAGGGTATTTTTCCCTAGAAGGCAACCCCTCTCTTTGTACGAGGGCATTGTATTTGAGGCCGTGATATAGATGTGTATTCTATGAGCGAGAAACAGAGAGGTGAGACTGTGAGAGAAAACAGAGGATATTGCAGCTGATTTGTTGTAGGTTGTGTCTCTTCATTTTGCTGGATAATAGAAAGGAAGGACTGGTTGTTTGGGGTGGACGTAGCCCAAACTGGGTGAACCACGTATATCTGTGTCTCTCTTGTTTTATGCGTTTTCTATGTTTATATTTCTGCAATATGTTATGTGTTCCATTGCTCTGTAATATATAATTTTCTAACAATTAATAAAGCACAAGAAATGCCGACTATAATCTTTTCCCACCATTCAACTTGGAATGTGTGTCCCATAACCTTGGTCTTATTTTATTTACATGGAAAATCAACCAGGGGTTATTACACAAATCTACCGTGAAACTAATCACAAGAACATTGATAAAAAAAAATGCAAGAACTAAATACATGAGAGAGAGGGGGGGGGGATTCCATTAAGACGAACCATTACATGTAATAAGGCCAAGTTTGAGACCTGACCTTTCTAAAGTCTTTACTCTCCTCCTATTACCTTCTTATAAGGTGTATTTTTTATGGAGTCGACTTTAATTAAGGTTTACTCCATTACTTACATATCTATCAAGTTTTCTTTTAGATAAAAATATGACTTTATGCCTTATACATCTTAACTTCAACTATAAACCCCTATGATTCGGATCAAAGGTGTTTTCAAAGTTGGATTTGAGACAAGGGTATTATCAAGTGTGAATTGTGGAGGGAGACAAGGTGAAGATGGCCCTGGTGATGAGGTATGGGAGCTTTGATTTCTTTGTGATGTCTTTTGGCTTATGCAACACCCTAGTCGGTTTTTTCACTTTGATGAACGATGTTCCCCACCACTTCTTGGACAAGTTCATTGTATTGTATTTGGATGACACTGTGATGCACAATGAGAGTATTGAGGAATACAAAAAACATTTAGCAGAACATTTGAGGCATCAATTGTACTTAAAGAAGTCCAAGTGTGGTTTTGGGAAAATCGAGATACTATTTCTAGGTCATCATGTTTGATAGGGATGTATTCGTATGGACCCCACAAAGTTCAAGGAAATCGAGGATTGGGAAGAACCACACAACATGCATGATGTTTTTCTTGGGGATGACCAACTACTACAAGAGAATTATGGAGGGATATTGTTATGAATATAATTCATATATATATATATATATATATATATATAATTAACTGATGGTTAGTTACTTACTAATGAAGAGGCATGTGTTAGAGCCATGATCATTCATGAAAGAGCACCTGCCTAGGGTATATAAGAAGACCCTCATTCTCATTTGTAATCATCTCATATCTTACATCAATTCAACATACAATATTCAATATATAGTTACATGTCTTACAATGGACATTTACGTCTTTGAAGTATTTTAAATATTTCCGCAACGTATATGAATTTTGGTCGTTACATTGGTATCATTGCCATGTTCTCCGATCACCGACCTTTTTCCATCAAGTTTTCGTCAACCTTGTTGTTGTCACAACCAAAGCATTTCTACTCAAGTTGTATTTTCTCCATTTTCACTGTTTGTCCCTTAGCCATTAATAATAATAATAAAATTAATAATATATATATATATATATTATATATATATATATATATATATAAAGGATCTCCATTATTGATAAAAAGTTCATGATAAAGTCAAAAGGGAATCTTTCCAAATATCCTTAAAACTATACGTAAGAAAAGGTAGAGTAGATAAGATTATCTTGATTCTTCATTAAATGGTTTACAAGCTCATGGTTTTAGCAACCCATGGTAATTGCCCATGGTATTTTCAAGGTAAAATAAGAACAAAAGGAATACAAAATATATTTATGTGAATGGTAAGTTTTAATTTTTACATGGGGAAAATTAACCAAGTCAAAGACACATAAGTGGACATATATTTTATATTATAGCCCAAAGAGGTGAATAGCCACGTTTCACTAGGGTTGTAACTTTGCAAAAAGAAAAAATTATAAATAAAAGATATATAGAGAGAAATATTATATTATAAAGGGGCATTTTAAAGAAAAACTCAAGTAATAAAATTATTGAAAATATATATAAGTACAAAGCAGGTATTATTATAGGAGGTTACTTAAAGATCCATATATTAAAGTTTATAAAGGGTTAAATATAGAACTATAAAGAGCCATAAAGATAACAAGTTATAACAAAGGAAGAGTACTTTTTAAAAGCATTATAATAAATATAAGTGCAATTTATTTAAATAGTGGAGCTATGCTAACATTTTTTTAAGTGGGAAAAAAATATATAATTGAAGAAAATAAAAGTTAAAGGAATTTGTAAAGGTGTTCAAGTTTATCAAATAAAATGGCACTTATTTTCATAAAAGAGTCCATTTTTGAAGAAAAAAACAAATGGAGTCTAATTCGAAGACGAACAAAGAAATTATGGATTCCATATATAACTCTACATTTTGGACTAGTTGTCCATTTTGTCAAACAGAAGATCACTATTTGTCGATTTTTAAAAATCGCACAATACCTTGTCCAAAATGTCAAAGGTTGTTTACTTTGGATAAATATCAAGGTAATAACCAGACGCAAATAAAAATATTAAAGGAAGAAATAAAAAAAACTTCGAAAAAAAAACAAAGCATCAAGAAATAAATATAAAGATCTCGAAGATCAGTTTCATGAAAAATCAACAAAAAGTAACGAAGAAATTTGACATCTAAGTGACCACAATGAGAAATTACTTTCACAGATAAAAAAATTCCAAAGTTAATAAACAACGACTAAAACAAGAAAAGGAAAGTTGTGATAAGGAACTAAAGGAGAATCTATCTAAGAAGAAGAAAAAAAAAATATTTATGAAATTAATAATAAACATTGAAATTTAATACTAATTTTTTTATCAAATTGTGATTTTATATTATTTAAATTGCATTTTTAAATAGATTTAAGGTTTTGAAAAACTTGAAATTAGGTAGATTTATAATTATTTCAATAATTATTTATCTGATTTTAAGAAATTTAAAGGAAAATATATATCCAAATGTAAAATGTAAAAAAATTAAACTACTTTTTAGTAACATTAAATATATTTATCTAATTTTAAAATTATGATTATATTAATTAAGTTTAGGTTTCTGTGATTTATATGTGTCCAGAGAATAAACCACATTGTATAAATGATAGTTCCAAAAGTATTAACAAAATACTAATGATATAATTTTTACCGAAAAATTTCTTATGTTTCATGATTATGATATTATTCGTAAAAAAAATTAAAATAACTAATTAATAAACCATAAACCTTTAAATGCCTAAAAAAAATTCATATTCATATAATTATGTTGATGAAGATAAGATGTTGAGAGTTTTCTAAATAAAGGAAAAGATTTGAGGCTAATTTTAAAGAAAAGGTGGGGTCAAAAGTGAAATCATCTGACGGGCTTCTTTCGAAAACTCCGTGATTTAATTTGAAATCAAATGACGGACGTGCTAAATTTCAGGAGAGTCTAAGGATGTTTTGACAGTTCCGTTCAGCCACTCCGGCCAGGGAACAAATCCTGTTCTCTGGATATTTTTTTCTTTTCTTGATATTGCAATTTTGCATAAAAACATGTAGTTGTTCAATAAAATCATGTAGTTTTCTAACAATTAACTTAAATTTGTTTGCCTACACTTGCTATAATCGGTGCACTGATCAGTTTTAAGTGAATTCAGAGAAAAGAAAAGGTAAAGAAAAAGTGAAAAAATGAATTAAAAAAATGGAAAAGTGAAGTTCTCCAGTTGTTTGAATTGAAGATTTTAAAATCGGTTGAGGCCACCATACAGAATTACTGAGGAAAAACTAGAAAAAGCAGCCGGCACACTCACTTGTTTTAAATTTTAATATGATGTGTTTAAGTACAATGGAGACCAGATTACTGAAATGCTGGAAATACCTTTGGAAGCAGAACTCCTCTGTTCGTTGCTATTATATAACGGAGGGACGGAATTTGAATTTGTACACTTAGAATTTCAGTATAGTCGTTTATATACCAATAGAGTAATTTGAAGGAAGAAGAAAGAAGATGGAAAATTCAATATGAGAGGAATCAGGCAACTTCTACGATGGTAACGAACTTCGCTGCCCAGTGTTTTATGGGAGACCCAAACTGTGACCGGGCAGACTTCGAGGTATTTCTACGTGGAGTACTTTTTTATGTTGAAGAATATTTTGGTCTATTTATTATGTTGGCATAACTTACAAATAATATCATTTGATTTTGATATGTTTGGCATATCTCTTAGGGTCTATGCTTCATTGAGTTCTATTACATTTTCAAAGCTAATGTGGCCCATCCCTCTATGCCATAACCAAGTCTCATCCAATTTACCAATACAACACTTTTCTCCTTTTACTTCATCTAGAATATACACATTTCTTGAAGTCCTATTTTCCTTTGATACTAGTCTTCATGTTTCTATTTTTTTTATCTCACATCCTTGGAATGAAATGTGAGATCATAATCTTGATCACACATTTCACTGATACTCAAGAGATTGTGTTTTAAACCTTCAACAAACAAGTCATTTCAAGCTTTATTTTTTCTATTGTAAATACTAGTTGTGTCATTTTTAACTATCATTGTTGATGCATTATTTCTAAGAATGACTCTACTTTCTCCTTCTTCTTTTAGAGTAAGAAATTTGCTTTGATCTCCTTTCATTTTCTCTGAGCATCCACTGTCATTATACTTTGTTTTGAGCATACCTTACAAAACCACATTCTAACAACTTTATCATTGAAACAATTGGAATTTTGTTCATATAATTATTCCTTGAATTCTCATAGGATATTCTATTTCTATCTTTTATATGATCATCTCTATAGTTTCTTGCTTTATGACCAAAATTATTAGAGGCATAACAATAACCCAATAAAATATTTTGGTACCTAAAAGAGGAGGGCCTCCTTGAGGAAATTTATCTTCTGAGCTAGTTTTAATTGAAAGAGTATTCATGTCTCTAGTGCTCCTTTACCTTGTTTTTGATGTTGCTTGAACTATTGATTGGGTCATGTTTTTGCTTGATTTCAATTTCACTCTTGATATTTCTTTCATTATTGATAGGAGTCTTGAGTACATTAGCAAAGCTCTTAGGTTTCTCTTTGCATCCCCTTTGTAATGCCTGTGTGCTTGACTACCCTTGGGGGTTCTCATGATTCTCTTTATAACCAAAACCTATCTATGTTTAGATGGGTTTGAGGAAGGTTGGTTATTCCCATTGTATGCAAGTTATAGAGTATGAGTTGGAATTACAAATGGTGTTTTAGATTTCAAATAAGAAATGAAGAATATTATTAACATAATCATAGGATTTCATGCTTTCCTTCATTCTAGGTAGTTACTTTGGTAGCCAATTAATTTTTGCGGTGAAGATTGTAATCCTTCCATCACTTTGTTAACAAATCATTCTAAGTTAGTTGGTATTTTTCCTCTAACAATAATTTAACCCATCTAATATAGCTATTACAAAAATATATTGTTTTGGTGCACCTCCCAAATTCGCCAAACATTTTTGGGATTTAATAGTTTGAAAATATCAAGATGCATTAGGCAAATATTTAAAATCAAATATAAATTAGATTAAACTTTGTCTTTTTACATATGCTTATATATATGTGTGGGTATTGACCAGAGGAAGGGATTTTCAATTAAGTTGATAATCCTAAGAAATGGATTTCGATGGATTCACGAGTTGGATTATACAAATATAGTTTTTTAATGTTGGATTTGTAAACATGTGGAGTGTTACACAAGATTCACTTCCTCAAGGATGAGCTTAACCTAGGAGTAAGAAAGACTTTCAACCAAAATCCAAATGATGTCAATCTTATGAGCACAATTGGTTGGAAGATTAAGATGAATAGAACATAAAAAAAAAGGTAGATAATGTGAGAGAAGGCTACCAATACTAGAAGTGCATGTTAATGAATTTGTGCACTAAATGGTGCATAGATAAGAAGATCATAACACTTTAGTGTTGGTAGCAATAAATGAATCCACATAGTGAAATAAAGAGACTTCATGAATTTCACAATTCCAGTTTTGATATGGAGTTAGCAAACCATTAAACTTCTCTACATTTGATTTCTCATACAAATCTTAATTATTCACCTTCACAATTCTAGTTTTGATAAGGTGTTAGCAAGCCATTAGACTTCTCTACATTTGATTTCTCATACAAATCTTAACTAAATATCAACTTCTAAATTATTGTTGATCACATAAAACTTCTTGCACAAAGAGGATATAATGTTGAAAAGATAAATGTGAAAAATGGAAAATAAAAGAATATTCTTCAAAATGATGTGTACAACAAGTATTTTAAATATGAAAAGTGTAATTTCCTTTCAATTTTTAAATTATTGGAAAAGGAAAAAAAACCATTTTTGTTATAATATCTTAAATACACGTAAATAAAAATAAATATGCAAGTCTAGATCAAGATCAAAAGTAAAAATATAAGAAGGAATTCACCAACTACATTATAAAAAAAAATAGGCTATATTCCACATGAATACTATGGGTTCTCATACCATGGGTGAATACCGTGAAATTATTTTTATTTTAGAGTTTTTTATTTTATTTTGTTTTGACCAAGTAAAAATGTTTTCACGTTATTAATTTTATTTTTATTTTGATATAATTTGATAGATTTGCAAGCAAGCTTTTTATAATCTTTGTTTTCAAACTTTTGTGATCCATATTGTTTTTGATAATGTCTTTTGGATTAATCACATCCTTAGTTGTTAGGTCAATGTTTAAAACCATTCAATGTGGTTCATCCTCAAGACAAAGATGAACCACCTTAGATGGTTCAAAACTTAGGCTAAACAACTAATGATGTGATTACTCTAAAAGTCATTATCAAAAGGTAATTTCGCAGAGTCAAACTGTTTACAAAATAAGATAGGACAAAACATGAACCACCTTAAATAGTTCAAAAACATTACAATATCACTTTATATTAAAGAAAGTAATTATTTTATTTTCTTTAAATTTAAATGTTAAAATTTTTCTAGGCAATTCAATTCAATTACTAATAATTGAAAATAAAATATTATGTATGAAAAAATTTAATGTTCAAATTCCTCAGGTTATTTTCGAATTCCTCTGATTCTAAATTTAAATCTAAATCCAAATATAAATAAACAAATAAATAAAAATTGAAATGCTAAAATACTAATACTTCAATTCAAAAGGCACCCAAAGTTTACCTTTACTGTTAAAATTAAATATATAAAGGTACATGATTCCGAACTACACCCATAGTTATACTATAAAAAACGTGATCCCGAGCTACATCCCTAGTTATGATACTATGAAAAACAAGAGGAACAAGGACTTATGGTCATGAGTAAACGAGAACATCATTGGTTTTGAAGAGTCAAATTCGATAGGTACGAAAACGTTGATGTCAACTTGGTCACTGCCGAAAACCATGAAGAATACAAGATAGTGATTTCCAAGAAAATATATATTTTTAGAGTAGAGTTATAAATAAAAGTTTAATATTTTATTGCAATTACACATAATAAATTATATTATGGATATATTATATTATGTAAAATGTATCCAAATAATAAGGTATATTAATCCTCATACTAGAATGCAAAATGATCAAAGAGATCTTTTTACAAAATGATCAAAGAGATTTGAAAAAGAGAAAACAAAAACCTCCCGCGCATTTAAAACTTTAATTGGAATAAATTTTATTTAGGTATAAAAGTTAGCTTTAATAGCACGAGTGCATAGTTCACGTGGTTGGGCGGAGGACTTTCCAGCTCCCCAACCCTCATCGACTCTCATGGTTTATGATGCTGCATGACAGCATATGCGGTTCATCAGGCATGTAATATGTATAGTTTATGGCATAGTTACCAAATTCGAATTTGAATACGAATTTGAATTCGATTCGGTATGGAAAAAATTCGATTATCTAAAATACAATACGGGAAAAATTCGGAAGTAGAGAACTTTCAAAATTCAATTATTTAAAAAAAAAAAAAAAAAATCTATATTCTAATACATATTAAAAAAAAAAATCATATTTTCAAATTCTAAATTTTAATATAACCCTTAAAAATAAAAAAATAACAACACTTTAATTGATAACTAAAACAACATAATTTTCTCCTTGTAGATTTAGCGTTTCTAGTAAAACATACAGTGTAGATTTTGTTAGTCTATATATGCATTCTACACAATTCAAAATAGAACGGAAAGGAGAAACACACCCCAACAGACACGAAAGGAGAAACGCACCCCAACTTTAATTCATCGTTTCCATTTTGTTACTAGTGGGGAATAGGGGAAGTATAAAAATTCAAATAGAAAAAATTAGAGACTATATATTCTATAATATTTATAAATAATAATTTATTTTTCTTGGTTATAGAAATTTATTATTTTTAACAGGTATAAACTAATTATTTTTTACTATATTTTAATAAATAATTTTTTTTTTACAACTGTAACTTTTTAATATTCAATTTACTATTTACTATACTTTTTTAATATAGAAATTTCTATTTTATATATATATATATATATATATATATAAACAAAAATCTTTACCAAATTAAATAGTACATGTAATTTTTTTTAATATAAAAATTTATATTTTAAATAAAATAGAAATTTCTATTTTTTAATTTTATATTAACAATTTTTTATTTAATTAAATAAAATAGAAATTTCTATATTTTTTTTTTTTTTCTAGGTTAAGACTAAACTAAGTACCCACGGGGAATTGAACAAGTGACCTATCGCAAGGAGTGCATTAACAGTGCACCCATTCACCGTCAATCCAAAGCCCCGTGGGCCTATTTTTAAATATCAAATTTTATACTAATAATTTTTTTATTAAATTTCATTATAATAATTATAATATTAGTAACATATCATTTTACTAAATTTCATTATAATTATAATATTTTTAATATACCATTTAGGGTTTATCATAATTGTAATATTCTTAACATACCATTTTTTCTAAATTCCATCATAACTGTAATATTCCTAACATACCATTTACAGTTTATTATAAAAAAATTTAATATAAAATTTTTTATTTACTAAATTCCATCCATCATCATTGTAATAAGTTAATAAGTTTAACCTATTATTTAACGTTTATTATAAAAAAATATATATATATATATATATATAATTTATTAAAAAAAAAACCGTATCAAATTCCAATTTCCGAATTTGCCACCGAATGAATCGTACTGCCATATTTTCGAATTTTTCTGGCCAATACGGCCAAACTTGGTAACTATGGTTTATGGTGCTGCACCGCAGCCTATATAGTTCATCAAGCATGTAATATATGTATGATTATGTGATTATATATATGCGAATATATGTAATATATGTATGATTATATGATTAATAGTGTACCCTGGGCTGATATAAAGGTTTATAGGGGATTCGTCCCCCATTTAAAAAAAAAGTTAGCTTTAATTATTATTAAATTTGGTTTATGGCGGCAGCATATATGGTTTATCAGGCATGTACTATATGTATGACTATGTGATTAAATTTGGTTTATGGCGCTGCACGGCAGCATATATGGTTTATCAGGCATGTACTATATGTATGACTATGTGATTGATCTATCGTATATAATGTAAATAGTGTACTCTGGGTTGATATAAGTTCCATAAGGGACTGGCCCCATTTTAAAAAGAAAGTTAGCTTTAATTATTATTAAATTTTAGTGGGGAAAAATATATTTATTTTGTATTTAAATTAGTTGTATTTTGTTTTTTACTGAAATTTAATGTTTTGGCAAATAAAGAGGTGATCAGAGCTACAAACAAAATGGCGAGGGCTTTCTCGCAAGATCTGTTCGGCCTTAACAGGATGACCGAATTTCCTATAGTTTCCGTGCACCAATATAAGAATTGCCGCAGGCGCTCCTCCTCTCGATACACAAGAAAGCTCTCCAGATGACATACAAATTACCTGTTGATAAAGATGAGGAGAATGGAGAGCAAAACTGATTACATGTTGATAAAGAGAACGAGAATGGAGAGCAAAACTGATTAGGAAAAATCTAGAAGATGCACTAATAAAAAAATTGGTCCCAACAAACAACAGTTATAGGTTTGCTGAGTTGTCATTGATGATAATTAATCAGCGTTGCTACTGTTAGAGGATGCAGCCTCTGTTGTGTTGCACATATATAATTATTGGTTTAACCGCATTATGCTTACGTGTGTATGCGCCGGGAGACATGCTGGCGACATCCCGTCTCATGTAAAACAAATGAGATTCGGCCGGTTATCAGACTCAGTTAGCCCAGGCGCTGCTGCAGTTGTAGGGAGTTGCCGAGTCATGCATGAGTTTCGTGGCAAGTGGTGAGCCGTACACGTAGTCACTCATCACGAGGAAGGATGCTGGCAGGCTGCAGCCCCGTTTCAAAAGTTGTACGTCTGCAAACAATCTTTCTCCCCTGAGAAGTTGTTTAATGTACGCGAGACCAAATTAATAAAGCGGTATACATCTCCCTCTCCGGAAAATTCCTTCGTCCGTTTTGGAGTCAAACTTTCTTAAACTATCTTAATTGGTTTAATGTATGTGAGACCAAATTAATAAAGTGTAAGTAAAATGTCTTAATTGTTTACAGTATGTGAGACCAAATTAATAAAGTAGTATCCCTCTCAGTTCTATCTGTTTGGGAGTCAAACTTACCCAAATTGTCTTAGTTTATCTTTATCTAGCACTAGCTACCAAATGGGAGTCAAACTTACCCAGATTGTATTAATATATCTTTATCCAGCACTCGCAACCAAATAATTTGAAGTGTTTGATTGTAGCTAGTACTTCGAAGTGTTTGATTGTAGCTAGAATGCTTTTCTAAAGGTGTCTTTGTGTTATTTTTTCTGATTTGTGTTCTCTTGTTAGGTTTATTGTTAGCCCTCAAAATCTGTATGGTATATTCTCTTGATTGAGTATTGTTCTCACGATTTCTTTCACTTTTTTTTTTTGTTCTTTCTTTCAATGACCATTGTTATGCATTTTGTGTAATCAATAATGATTTCTTGATTTTCACAAAAAAAATTTAGAGATAAAATCACCTCATTTTGAAAGAAACTCCATTTTGTTATGCATTTTTGTAATCAACAAAGATCTTTTGATTTCTTGTTTTTTCACAAAATTTATTAGAGATAAAATCACCTCTTTTGTTTGACCCATGTTTGACCTCAAATATTTTATTTTCGGATTAGTCTCATCTTCAACAAGTGTCATGAAAGTTTCAAATCCTTTAAATGCTTCAAACATTTCTTTAAGAAATGTAACCCATGTCATTCTTGTGTAATCATCAATGAACAACATAAAATATCTCTCACTTTTAAAGTTTGTGACTTTATTTGTCCACATATATTTGAATAAATGAGTTGTAATGGCTTTGATGTGGAGTATTCATTTGTGTTGAAGAAAACCCTCGTACTCCTTCCCATGATTACATGACTTACAAATAATATCATTTTTTTATTATATGTTTGACCCATGATTACATGACTTACAAATAATATCATTTTTTTATTATATGTTTGACCCATGATTACATGACTTACAAATAATTTCTTTTTTATATGTGTTGGGTGTGAAATACCTCAAGGGAAGTTTTGGGATTTAAAGCCCTGTTTTTTGTTAAAAGTTGTAAATCTAATGTAAAGACTCCGCATTTTGTGGGCACGGAGCGCGAAGTTATAAATGAGTCATAAGGTTGCCTACCCTTAATTTTGTAATGTAATGTTGGCTTTAGAGATCTACCCATGGTCCGCGGACCATGGGATTGTATAAATAGAACAAGGCTCTAAGTAGTTGAGAAATAATAGAATAGGAGAATAGAATGGGAAGAAATGATGAAGAATTGAGTTTTGTCTAAAGTGTAGAGTCGAGTATTTGGGTCGTAGAGTAGGAGAAAGCTCTGCAGCTGAGTGCGCAGAGGTCTAGTAGTCTGCAGCTGAGTGCACGAACCCCTGCAACTGAGTGCACAGGGTGAGTCGAGTTTGTAACTGTTGAAGCATTAATAAAGAGAAGTTTTACAACAATTTTGTATATTTATTTCATGTTTTCTGTATCAAATATATTGGGTATAAATTGCATTTCTGTTGTCTATATGGTACGCGAACATATATAACTATGTTGATTAAATAAAGGTGAGATAAGGTATCTGTTTATGCGAAGTTAACTAACAATTGTAAGAAGATAAGTAAGATATGTGGTGTAAGTTGGGGAAATAGTGCAGATCATGCCCTAGTAGTGCGAAAGCAACTCAGCCCCTAGTTAGGGCTACACAAAAGGCGATCCTAACAGATCGTGAAGGTCCCACAGGTCAGGACAGTGCACGAAGTGACCTGCATGAAGTTAGGCACGGTTGGACTAGATCGACCCCTTAGACATCTCCAGGGTGTAGAAACTTGGTTCCAGCATGCCCCCATACTGCTTCAGGTGAGACTTCAGTCCGTGCACCGCGCGCTGATGCCGACAGGGCCAGTAGTGTAAGGATTTGTTTGGCTAATTAACTCTGAACCTGGGTCAAGCCCCCTCAAGCCAACAAATGGTTCCGTTGCCAGGACCGGAATCTGCATAGAGATGTATAATGTTGTATCATTGGAATCTAACTCAGAAGGAAATCGAAGGTTGGTTGGACAAGAGGACTTACGAGTTCACAGCGCAAGAGAACAGGAATCCACGACTGACAAAAGAAGAGTGGTTAGACTGCTACCTGTACACAGAGATCCACAAAATCTTCTTCGCGTCTTTTCCTACTGAGTTGTACGAGTGGGTCATGAAGCTATTAGATAGCCAAGGAAGGTGGACATCGACAATCCTATAGTGTGGACCCCAGAGTTAGTGCGAAGATTGGAACCATCAGAGGATAAGATCACGTGCGTCGTTTATCATTGGCTCAATCGAATTATAGGAGGATTCATTATTGAGTTCGCAGTTGACACTTCAGTGAGCTACAACGAAGCGGAGCGATGCTTTCTCAAGGGACAACGAGGTAAATACATAAAGTCTCTGAATACTTGGATTAAAATGTTATTGTTTGAAAAGAGGGTTATGAAATTACCTTGATGTTCGGGTCTACGCGAAGTGGAAAAACTTATAGGAATGAAGGAAATAAGGAACCAGAAACTAGCCCCTTGATTTCACCTCCACAAGGAGACGAGGAAGAACTCACGAAGGTCTCATCGCGAAGTGCGATCCATCTGATAAGGCAAATAATTCCGCGAATACCACCACCAGCTTCATCATCTTCACCTCCATCTTCACTCGTACCACCTCCGCTATCCCCGCGACTCAATATGGCAAACACGATAAAGTTACCTATGTTCAAGGGAGTGGGAAATGACGATCCAGACCAATTTTGGTTCGTCATACGGGCCGTATGGGAAGCGCAGGGAGTTACAGATGACAATATAAAGAAAGTGACATTGGTTAGCGCCCTGTAGGACCGCGCGCTGACCTGGTATATTAAGCACTCCAATGATAATCCAAATGCAAGAATCGTGGATATCCAAGCAGCGCTAAACAGAGAATTTAGCAGGCCGAAGTTTGAAGCACAGTCAATCATTGGATT
The DNA here is from genome assembly GCA_031772625.1 of Pinus tabuliformis. Lineage (NCBI taxonomy): Eukaryota > Viridiplantae > Streptophyta > Pinopsida > Pinales > Pinaceae > Pinus > Pinus tabuliformis. The sequence goes on from CM062809.1 coordinate 1,312,990,876, forward strand.
CAAAGAAATAACGATGCTACCAGGCGAGGCTCCTTAGGAGTTGGATCAGAGGTTGAAGTGTATGATTCACGAAGCTAATATGAATCTGTCAGATGGACAACATCGCGAATGGTTTGTAGCATCATTAACGCCACATTTAAGGAGCGTGTTATCGTTAACGACTCAGGCAGAGCCTTAGATATCGCGATGATACTATATGAGACCCTGATGCAGGATCCTAACTTAGGAGTTCAACAGATCCACGCGCAGTTGAAAAACTTATGCCTTGAGATGCAGACTCTAAAACAAGACAAAACAGCTCGACTAGAAGTGTGCGAAGAGGTGTGGTGCGTAAAATGCAAGAGTCAGGGTCATGATAAGGACCACTGCCCGGTGTTTGCGAATTACCTTGCGAGAGGAGGATTGATGCCGTTAAGGTCGGAAGCACAAGCAAGACCAAGTGCGATGCCTACTTTGTGGTGCACGATTTTTCAAATAGGGGAAAGCATGCTACAGACAACTACCTCTTGTAGGAGTTATGAGTTGATGATGGATAGAACTCCCACCTACAGAGTTCAAGCCAAATCACGACCCCTAAACCAGAATGCAAGAGTGGCGTGAACCAGATTTTAGGGGCATGGATGAGGCCGAGGCGGAGGAGGACCTAGAAGAGGTTGCGATCAATTGATATGCTACAATTATGGAGGGCCAGGACATTATGCCCACGATTGTACGAATCTGACGTGGCCATCATGTTTATATTGCACCTTGTTTGATCACAAGACAGAAGATTGTCCTACGCTGATAGCTAGGATACATGACAAAGGAGCGCTACCACCTCCCCCCACACAGAACCTGCAGATGATGAGGTTTGAGCTGCGCGAGGAAGATCCAAATGTGAACATTGTGCTGCTAAGTGGAATCACGATGGGAGATGACAAAGGCAAACAACCCGAAGATAATACTTGGGTTTGCAAAGCTCCGATGAAAGAAGCAAAGTTTGATTTGGAGTTCACTCGGGAAATCTTTTTGGAAGCTAAGAAGATCTTTGTTGATGCCTCCACCTCAAGAAGCAAAGATAAACCAGAGCCGAAGATGGACCCATCTATGATCACGATGTTCCTAGAAACATGCATGAAGTTACTGTGCGACAGTAAAGCTGTAAAAGGATTACAAGAACTCATTAACATAAGTGTTGGGACTGTGCCAGAAGAACCACGCGTAGTCCGGAAGATTGGAAAGCATAAGATGATGACAGGAAGAGAAATGAGGTTAACTGTGTAAATTGGAGAATATGAAATGGACCAAGTAATACTAGATTTAGGGTCGGATGCGAATGTTCTGCCGAAGCAGACATGGGAGTGAATGGGGAGACCTACACTACAATGGTCTCCTATTCAGCTGCGAATGGTGAACCAACAGAAGATAATACCCATGGGGCGATTGCAGGGACTCACTGTGGATATTGAGGGAGAGAGTGCACTAGCAGACTTTGAAGTGATAAAAATTGTTGATGACAGCAATCCCTATCCCGCACTCTTAGGAATTGATTGGGCCACTTACATGAACGAGGTGATTAATTTGAAGAAGCGCAAGATGATTTTTGAAAAGAAGTCACTACGCGTAGTTATACCTTTGGACCCTACTGAAGGATCGTGCTATATAGAGTCGGTGCGCAACTATGAAAGCGATGATGATTTGGACTGTATCTATAATATAACAATGTGAAACCAGGACTGGGTGAATCCCATTGTGGATGAACATTGTGCTCCAAAGTGGAATCGCGACGGGAGATGAAAAAGACAAACAACCTAAAGATGGTACTTGGGTTCGCAAAGCTCCGACGAAAGAAGCGGAGTTTGATTTGGAGCACACTCGGGAAATCTTCATGGAAGCTAAGAAGAGCTTCATTGATGCCTCCACCTCAGGAAGCAAAGATAAATCGGAGCCAAAGATGGACCCATCTATGATCACGACGTTCCTCGAAACATGCATGAAGTTACTGCGCGACGATAAAGCTGTACAAGGATTACAAGAACTCATTAACAAATGCGTTGGGACCGCGCCAGAAGAACCGTGGGTAGTCTGGAAGATTGGAAAGCATAAGACGATGACAGGAAGAGAAATGAGGTTAACCCCGTAAATTGAAGAATATTAAATGGACCAAGTAATACTAGATTTAGGGTCGGATTCGAATGTTCTGCCAAAGCAGACATGGTAGTTAATGGGGAGACCTACACTACAATGGTCTCCTATTCAGCTGCGAATGGCGAACCAACAGAAGATAATACCCATGGGGCGATTGCAGGGTCTCACTGTGGATATGAGGGAGCGAGTGTGCTAGCAGACTTTGAAGTGATAAAGATTGTTGATCGCAGCAATCCCTATCCTGCACTCTTAGGAATTGATTGGGCCACTGACATGAATGGGGTGATTAATCTGAAGAAGCGCAAGATGATTTTTGACAAGAAGTCGCTACGTGTAGTTATACCTCTGGACCCTGTTGAAGGATCGCGCTATATAGAGCCGGTGCGCAACTATGAAAGCGATGATGATTTGGACTGCATCTATAATATAACAACGTGAAACCAGGACTGAGTGAATCCCACTGTGGATGAACATTGTGCTCTGAAGTGGAATCGCGACGGGATGTGACAAAGGCAAACAACCCGAAGATAGTACTTAGGTTCGCAAAGCTCCGACAAAAGAAGTGGAGTTTGATTTGGAGCGCACTTGGGAAATCTTCATGGAAGCTAAGAAGAGCTTCGTTGATGCCTCCACCTCAAGAAGCAAAATAAACCGGAGCTGAAGATGGACCCATCTATGATCACGACGTTCCTGGAAACATGCATGAAGTTACTGCGTGACAAAGGTAGTGTCTTTCATGCTGGTCAGGTAGTGGCATTCATACAGGTACGGTAAAGCTGTAAAAGGATTACAGGAACTCATTAACAGATGCGCTGGGACCGTGCCAAAAGAACCGCACGTAGTCCGAAAGATTGGAAAGCATAAGACAATGACAGGAAGAGAAATGAGGTTAACCACGTAAATTGGAGAATATGAAATGGACCAAGTAATATTAGATTTAGGGTCGGATGCGAATGTTCTACCGAAGCAGACATGGGATTGAATGGGGAGACCTACGCTACAATGGTCTCCTATTTAGCTGCAAATGGAAAACTAACAAAAGATAATACCCATGGGGCGATTGCAAGGACTCACTATGGATATTGAGGGAGCGAGTGCGCTAGCAGACTTTGAAGTAATAAAGATTGTTGATGGCAGCAATCCCTATCCCGCACTCTTAGGAATTGATTGGGCCACTGACATGAATGGGGTGATTAATCTGAAGAAGCGCAAGAAGATTTTTGAAAAGAAGTCACTACGCGTAGTTATACCTCTGGACCCTGCTGAAGGATCACACTATACAAAGCCATTGCGCAACTATGAAAGAGATGATGATTTGGACTACATCTATAATATAACAACGCGAAACCGGGACTGGGTGAATCCCACTATGGATGGATGGCTTGCATGGGAGCGTGAGAGCTCCTGTACTTCGAATTCAGATGAGGAGACAAAGCGATGGCAGAACCAGTTACATGAGGTAACTACACTGAATTATAATATGATGAGAAGGTCGTTGCACTATGTATCAACAGAAGTGAGATACCTGCCTACTTATGATGGGTTAAGTGAGGTAGATGCCTTCTTGGACAAATTTGAAAGGGAGGTGTCAGAAAAGCAATGCTTTCAGGCTTTGAATTGGGTACTGCGCGCTACACCCGCGAGGTGGTGGGGTACGCACAAAGGGAGCTTTGATGACTGGCGTGAATGTCGAAGGATGATGTGCACACAGTTTGAGAAGCCTAGAGTGCAATTAACAGGTAAATACAATGGGCAAGATTATTTGCGCGCATATCTAGCCAGGTCGATACAGGCATATGGAAAACAACTTACGCAGATGCGCAAGAACTCTGCATTGAGAGGTATGGTTAATAAGCATGTGTTGGGGGGGCAGATGTGCAGTTGGCTCTTAAGGTTGGATAGATAGTATGTGGAAAGAAAAATCACGTAGAAGGCTATCCACAGGGAAGCAGTTGATAAGGTGTGCAACGCGCTGAACAAGGTATGAAATGCACTGAACAAGGTATGCAATGCGCAACAAAGTGGTTGGGACCTGCATGTACGTGGACAGACGCCTGTTCGGTTGGACGATAGAGTAGAGGTCGTAATGTCGATGGAGTCTATTGTGTCTCGTCTGCGCATAGTGACGCTCGCAGGGGTAACGGACCGCGAAGTCCTGGAAGAAAGGCTCGCGCTGTTGGAAGAGCTCGAAGATGAATAGTCGGGACTCGATGAAGAGATCCAGTAGGGTGATCTTAGGCTCCAAGAGTTCATGAATGAAAGAGTTCAGTTGCGGGAGAAAAGTGCCATGGTGGAAGTAGAAGTCAAGAAGCTTGAGGAAGGAATATAGAAGGACTTTCTTGATAGAAAGACCGTAGTAATAGAGCAGGATGCACTCAATTACATTGACAGACTTGGGGACCACCGCTGAGAGTTTCTTAGTTTGCTGCATGAGATGGGACCATATTTTATTCAGGAAATCATAGGTGGTGGCTCGGTGCAGTTGAAGTTAAATGGCAAATTCTTCCCAGGAAAAGTCAATGGCAGTCGGTTGAAGCTATACACAGGTGGCCCGCCCAGCTAACTAGTGGTAGGAAGGATAGTCTTAGCACTCCAGACAGCTAAAAGGAGGCGCGAGACTATAAACTAATCTACCCGAGAGCTGCACGATGTCAGGACTGCGCACAGTAGTGAGGTGTCATAGGGTTCGCAACAACGCAATAGTAGTTACGCTGCCACGCGGGTTGGCTGGAAAGTGACCATTATAGTCACTATTCATGATGTGATGCTTAGTTTGAGACCAAATAGAGCAGGTGGTAGCTATTTAAGGCGAACTTTATGGGGTAGATTTGGGAAAATTTGCTGCCAAGGGAGCATTAATGGACCGGAGTTGGGGGGAATGGTCAAATTTGAATTCAAAAGGCACTATAAACTACAAAGGGTTGCCCGGCGAACAATACTTTTCCATTTGAGAATTGAGCTATTGCGCGCCCAAAGATTTATGAACCCAGATCTATTTGATCTTTTGAAGTCGAAGGTATTGTTTGAGCACTTACCTGAGCCGTTGAGAGATTTGTGGAACAACAATATGGCAGCGTTTGAAGAAGCCATGACTATTGGAGAGATGACCGCTAAAGAGGCCATGCAGGCCATGACGATAGGATATGCCCCAAAAAGCGCCAGGATAGTTGCAGAAATCCACAAATTGCTACGCACACCGAGACCCAAGAAAGATAAGCAACCTATGGTACCGGTGCACATGTCCCCTAGGAACCTGCTAAGAACTAAACTTACCATGGAAGAAAAGGGGAAGGCGATCAATTTGGAAGCCGATGAGAAGGAGGAAGGCCTTGAGGAAATCCTGGTGGAAGAGGAGGAGGATGAAGAAATGGAGGAAGAAACCCAAGGTGCGGACCCTCTTACCAGACTTCCTGTGTATGTTCCCCCCCGGAAGGGGAAAGCAAGGGTGCCCAAGGACCTAAATGAGAGCAAGAGCTCTATTCAAACTCCACTGTTACCCGGTGATATTGTTTTTTATGGAATGCACTTGGGTCGAGTGCCGGTTCTAAAATTTGAAGACTGGGATCTCATGAACCACGAGAAATTCCCACATTTGGCAACCACGCAGCTAGTGTAGCTGAAGAAAAATACAACGGTGGGAGTTATAGAGTTGGAGCTGCATAAGTGGTTGCGAGGAGTAGAGAAAGTAGGGTTGTTAAACCTGCTCTATGTGTCGCATTACCATCGTGCCCCAATGATTATCTTTTTCATCAGGCAGCTACTCTGCCTGGTGCATGATGGGTGTTTGTGGCTGGAGGAGCCCATCCCCATCACGGATCATCTAATTCACAGAATTACCTAGCTCCCTTGCAAAGGGGAGGATCCAACGAACATATCTGAGGGTAAAAGTGATGATTTGGCCATCACGGAGGCCATGAAGAAGAAGTTCAAGCTGGAGAAGAAAAAGAGAGGGTATGCGATCTCCAGTATCAATAACGTTGCGGTCAAAGTCACGATGCAAATATTAGCTGGGAAAGTTATGTGGAAGTGCCGCACGGATGAGGTGCCCACGCTGGTGGTTTCGCTTGTCGCGCAGTGCACAGAGGGGGTCTAGTTTAACTGGGCGGATTACTTGTGCCGAGAATTCCTGGAAAATTATCGTGAGGCATAGGAACAAGGGAAGACTTTCCACTATGCATGGCTTCTGCTCTCCATAGTGTTGGTGGCTTGGGAATTTCCTAAGGATAGTCGTTCCCCATGATTGCGAAGGATCTTTCGGAGGCAACGAAGTACACTTCGCTGTGGGAAACAAAAGACATGCAGAGGATCAGAGACAACAAAATATTCTAGGTGTTCATGGAAATGAACATCAGAATGGGGATTCACTGCAAGCCACGATTATCATCCACTATCTATAACATTCTGTAGAGCTTCACGGAGTTCAAGGCAAACTTCCATCATGTGTATATCATGGCGCGCAAGGACCCCGCGAAGAAATGGATTGAGCTACCTTACCTGGCCACGGACGATGTCATATTCACTGTGCTTGAGTCCTGGCCGCCAGAGTGGCGCGCTCCAGCTAGCTCTGTAGTGGAATCAGAGAATTTCACTGCACAGAGGAAAAAGGAGGAGGCAAAACTACGGATGCTGCAGTTGGTTGAGAAGAGAAGGAACAAAGCAGCAACAATAAAGGCGCAAGGGGCACGGGATGCTGTGAAGGCGGCAGAAGAGCAGTAGAGGGTAGCTGAGAAGGATCGCGAGGGAGAAAAGTCACCTTTGCCCACACAGGAGATAGATCTAGATGAAGGTGGCGCGGACCCACAGACAGCGTCCACACAACTAAAGTGATAGTGCCCGAGAGAGCAGGTGGGGCCGTGAAAGAAGTCAAAAGCCTCCAAGAATTCTTTTGACCTAATCACCCTCACTGAGGGGGAGTTCCATTACATAGGGAAGACGGTGCAGGGTGTCACCGTAGAGGCCCTCCAACAATTTGCGAAGGAAAACCATATAGTGTTGGGGGCCCTCCAGACACAGATACAAGAGTTGTAGGTGCGCACTCCTCAGGCTGGTACTCTATCGACCAGCCTCGCAGTAGGCATGGTCGTGGCTGAGGAAATGATGCGCGCTTGCATTACCAACACCATAGTGCTACCTGAGGGTGCACTAGTTGCATAAAATGAGGCTGATAGGCCTATGGTCAATGCACTAAAGGGAGTTGGGATAAACATGGTTGCACTCCCTCGGGAGACGCTCTATGTTCTGCAGGATGGAGTGACTGCAGAATTGCAGGCCAGGAAGGGCCGAGCGCTCCATGTGATGAGCGAGCAATGAATTAATATTAAACAATTAAGCATGCAGCGCGATGAGGTTGTGACCCAGAATAGACAGCTAGTGCAGGTCGTTGAGGAAGCCTACCATATGGTCCTTGAGTTGGCCATCACAGTAGAGGAACCAGCGGAGGCACGCATCCTAAGACTAGCAGCAGGGGTGCACGAGGCGAAAGAAGAAATGGATAAGGTTCATCTGGAGTTGAACCTTCATATAGATGAGTTACAATGGAAGGCGCAACCTTCAAATCTGCCTGAGGTGAAGGAACAGCATGCCAGCGCCATTACAACAGAAATAGCGAAGATTAGTAGTGCAGTGAAGGACTGTACCAAACTGTTTGAAGAGTCATTCAAGGTCCTCACCATTTTGCAAGAGGACCGAAACATACAACTCTTAGAAATGGAAGTGCACAAGCTGTAGCAACAGTACGATGAAATAAAAGGGACCATTCAGACAGTGGCCCTTACACAGAGGTTTGTGTGAATGCAGCAGGCAAAAGCGCTCAAGGAGTAGGTAGACGATGCGCAACATAAGGAAGATGTCTTGAAGGCGTGTGTACAACCATGGATCGCTGAGGGGTTCATCATTATAGCCTCGATTGAAGCCAAGCTCACGCAGATGTAGGGAACACATGAATAGGTGAAGGGCAACAGTCTCTGAACAACGCATCCAGGAAGTGTAGCAAGCAGATGCTTAATGCGTTGCCGATCTTGTAGTAGTCTAGGCAGAGTTGGGAGGTCTCTGCGCGAAGATCTCCGCATTGATAGAGTGACTTGAGGGCGATTCACGATGTTTGTGATGGGGGCTTGTTGGGTAAGGGATCCCCCAAGGGAAGTTTTGGGGCTTAAAGCCCAATTTTTGGTTAGCAGTTGTAAATTCGATGTAAAGACTCCGAATTTTTTGGGCACAAAGCGCGAAGTTGTAAATGAGTCATAGGGTTGTCCACCCTCAATTTTGTAAGGTAATGTCAGCTTTAGAGATCTACCCATGGTCTGCAGACCATGGGATTGTATAAATAGAGCGAGGCTCTAAGTAGTTGAAAGATGATAGAATAGGAGAATAAAATGGGAAGAAATGATGAAGAATTGAGTCGTGTCTGAAGTGTAGAGTCGATTCTTTGGGTCATAGAGTAGGAGAAGGCTTTGCAACTGAGTGCGCAGAGGTCTAGTAGTCAACGGCTGAGTGCACAGACCCCTGCAACTAAGTGCATAGGGTGAGTCGAGTCTGTAACTATTGAAGCATTAATAAAGAGAAGTTTTAAAACAATTCTGTGTATTTATTTCTTGTTTTCTGTATCAAATATATTGGGTATAAATTGCATTTCTGTTGTTTATATGGTGCGCGAACATATATAACTGTGTTGATTAAGTAAAGGTGAGATAAGGTATCTGTTTATGCGAAGTTAACTATTGTAAGAAGATATGTAAGATATGTGGTGTAACTTGGGGAAATAGCATAGATCACTACCCTAGCAATGCGAAAGCATCTCAGCCGCTAGTTAGGGTTGCACAAAAGGCGATCCTAAAAGATTGCGAAGGTCTCACAGGTCAGGACAGTGCGTGAAGTGACCTGCGCGAAGGTATGCATAGTTGAACTAAGTCAACCCCTCATACATCTCCAGGGTGTGAAAACTTGATTCCAACATCTCCCCATACTGCTTCGGGTGAGACTTCAGTTTGCGAACCACGGGCTGATGTCGAAAGGGCCAGTAGTGTAGGGATTTGTTTGGCTAATTAACTCTGAACCTGGGTCAGGCCCTCTCAAGCCAACAATATGTTTGACCCATGATTACATGACTTACAAATAATATCATTTTTTTATTATATGTTTGACATATCTCTTACAGTTTGTGCTTTACTGAGTTTTATTAGATTTTCAAAGCTAATGTGGTCCATCCCTCTATTCCATAACCAACTCTCATCCAATTTACTCATACAACACTTTTCTCCTTTTACTTCATCTATAATATATACATTGCTTGAAGTCTTATTTTCCTTTGCTACTAGTCTTCTTGTTTATGTTTTTCTTATCTCACATCCTCTCGAATGAAATGTGAGATCATAACCTTGATCACAAATTTGATTGACACTTAAGAGACTTTGTTTTAAGCCTTCAACAAACATGACATTTTAAGCTTTATTTTTCCTATTGTCAATATTAATTGTGCCCTTTATAGGTATCATTGTCAATGCATTTATTTCTAGGAATGACTCTACTTGCTCCTTCTTTTAGAGTAGGAAATTTTCTCTAATCTTCTTTAATTTTCCTTGAGCATCCACTCTCATTATACCATTTTCTATCTTTGTTTTGAGCATATGGTAGAAAACCACATTCTTCCTTTTTGTCTTGATGGGACGCCTAATTGAGTTGTTTTTGCAATCACATTATTTGTGCCCATATTTAAAACACTTATGGCATTCAATATGATCCAATAGAGGATAAAATGAATTGTAATTTCTAATATCATTCTCATTGAAATAGTTAGAATTTTTGTTCACAAATCATTCCTTTAATTCTCATAGGATATTGTATTTCTATCTTTGATATGATTATCTCTATAGTTTATTCCCTTATGACAAAAAGTTATTAATGCATAACAATAATCCAAGAAATATTTTGGTACCTAAAAGAGAAGGGCCTCCTTGAGGAAATACATCTCTTGGGCATGCTAGAATTGAAAGAGGATTCAGGTCTCTATTGCTCCTTTACATTGTTTTTGGGTCTTGAATACATTATCAAATCTCTTAGCTTCCTCTTTTCATCCCCTTTCTGATGCCTTAGTGCTTGACTACCCTTAGGGGTTCTCATCATTCTCTTTATAACTGAGATCTATCTTGATTTGGATATATGTTTATATGCTTAGATGGGTTTGGGGAAGGTTGGTCATTCCCATTGTGTGCAAGTTATAGAGTATGAGTTAGAATTGAAAATGGTGACTTAGATTGCAAATAAGAAATGAAAAGGATTATTAGCACAATCATAGGCTTTCACACTTTCTTTCATTCTAGGTAGTTACTTTTGTAACCACTTGATATTAGGGTGAAGATTGTAATATTTCCCTTTGTTAATAAATCATCCTAAGTTAGTTGGTATTTTTCCCTCTAACAATAATTTAACCCATCCAATATGGCTATTATAAAAGTATCTTGTTTAGGTGCACCTCCCAAATTCGCCAAACATTTTTGAGATTTAATAGTTTGAAAATATCATGATGCATAGGGAAAATATTTAAAATCAAATATAAATTGAATTAAACTCTGCCTTTTTACATACGCTTATATATGTGAGGATATTGACAACATGAAGGGAATTTTAACTAAGTTGATAATCTTAAGGACTAGAATTTGATGGATTTAGGAGTTGGATTATGCAAATATAATTTTCCAATATTGGAATTGTAAACATGTAGGGTGCTAGACAAATTCCCTTCCTCAAACATGAGCTTAACCTAAGAGTAAGAAAGGCTTTAAGCCAAAATCCAAATGATGGCAATCCTATGAGCAAAATTGGTTGAAAGATGGAGATGAATAGAACATAATAATAATAAAAAAAATTAAAAAATAAAAAATAAAAAATCAGTAGATAATATGAAAGAAGGCTACCAATACTATAAGTGCATGTTAATAAATTTGTACACTAAATGGTGGATAGATAAGAATATCATAATACTTTAATGTTGGTAGCAATAAATGAATCCCATAGTGAAAGGAAGAGACTTAAGGAGTTATCAAACCATTAGACTTCTCTACATTTTATTTCTCATACAAATATGAACTATTCAACTTTTAAATTATTGTTGATCACATAGAAGTTCTCATACAAATATGAACTATTCAACTTTTAAATTATTGTTGATCACATAGAAGTTCTTGCGGATAAATGATATAAGGTTAAAAAGATAAAAGTGAATGATAAAAGAATATTCTTCAAAATGATGTGTGTACAATAACTTAGAGTTAAATATGAAAAGTGTAATTTCCTTTCAATTTTTAAATTATTAAAAAAAAAAAAAATTAAATTTTTTATAATATTTTAAATGCACATAAATAAAAATGAATATGCAAGTCTAGATCAAGATCAAGAGTAAATATAAGAAGGCATTGACCAACTACATTATAAAACATGATAACCAACCTAGATCCATCTTAATTTCAGATAGGATCATAAGGATCAAATCTCTTTTCACTTTAAAAGAGTTTTGCATCTTAAGAGAGACTTGATCCCTCTTGGTGCTTGGTAGATCGCAGTTTGATGAATCTATGCTAGTTTAATTTACCCCTTTAACTAAGCTATATTCCACATGAATACTATGTGTTCTCATACCATGGGTCAATGCCATGGATGAATACCATGAAGTTATTTTTATTTTAACACTTTTTTATTAATTTTTATTTTATTTTGATTGAGCAAAAATGTTTTCACGTTATTAATTTTAATTTTAATTTTTGATGTAATTTGAAAGAGCCAAATTGTTTATTAGGACAAAACATTACATCTCTTTCATACTTGGCAAAAGAGTCAGGACAAAACATTGCATCTCTTCCAGACTAGGTTGGAAAGACCTCTCAAAGCAATTATTTTATTTTATTAAAATTCAAAAATTAAAAAGTCTTTTGAATAGTTCAATTGCTAATAGCAATGAAAATGAAATGTTATATATAAAAAGTTTGATGTTCAAATCCCTCCATTTACTTGAGAGTTGCCCATTTTTCTGAATAAAATAAAAATTAAAAATAAAAATAAAAATCAAAATCCTAAAATAGTTTAACTTCAATCGGAAAGAAAAAGTTAAATAAAGGTAGGTATTTGATTCCCAGCTACGACCATAGTTATGATACTATGAAAAACATGAGATAGGGTAGAAATGAAATGAAGGAGCACTTATCCTATTATAACCCAGGGTCATGAGTAGACGAGAACCTCATTGGTTTTGAAGAGTCAAATTCGCTGGGTACGAAACGCTTAAGTCAACTTTGTCACTACCAAACACCATGAAGAATACAAGATAGTGATTTCCAAGAAAAACAGATATTTTTTTAAAGCAGAGTTATAATTAAAATTTTATTATTTTATTGCAATTACACGTAATATAATTTAATATGTAAACTATATTCAAATAATAAGGTATATTAATCATTATATTATAATGTAAAATGATCAAAGAGGTTTGAAAAAACAAAAAAAACCCACGAATTTAAAACTTTAATTGGACTTTATATAAATTTTCAATTTTTTTTTTCATTAATATAAATTTTGTGTTTGTTTTAAAACTTTATTTAGGTATAAACGTTAGCTTTAATTACTATTAAATTTTAGTGGGAAAAACAATTTATTTAGTATTTACATTATGCATATTTTTTTTAATTGAAATTTAACATTATTTTTTTTATGAGAGATTTTTCGGCGTAAATCACATGATATTTCATTTGTCAACGCGTTTCGAACCAACCAGTGTGGTTCATCATCAGGACAAGTTGAATGAACAGATTAGGCTTTGCATGTTAAATAGATAAACAGAACCTCCAACGGCTATGTTTCGAACCAACCAGTGTGGTTCATCATCAGGACAAGTTGAATGAACAGATCAGGCTTTGCATGTTAAATAGATAGAGCAGAACCTCCAACGGCTATATTCAGGTAACGGCTATATTGACAACGGCTAGATTTGACCGGTTAGTTAGGACAGGATAATAACCATTATTTAATTAGATAAGTTACCCCGGTTAGTTATAAAATTGACCCTTTTTATACACTTACAATTATAAATATGTATTAAAAAATAAAATTAATTTAAATTAATAGTTAGTTAACAAAGTTATTATATCTAAAAATTAGAGTAACTAAAAGTTAGTTATAAAAGTTATTAAATATATAAATATTAGAGCAATATATAAATAGCTAGTTATATTCTTATTAAAATATAAGTTAAAGGGTTGTTTCATACCCTCCTATATAAACGAATATTAAATCTCATACAACCACATTAGATCTCAATTTCACAATCTTTGTTACAATACTGACCTTCCTAGCCTTTTACAATGTCAAAATTATAGTGACCTCGGGAGGCTTCTCTCCAAGTTTTTTGAGCATAGGAATAAAACCTTAAATCAAAATAAATAATTTGTTTCTTTAGGTCCGATAGACCAATGTTTGGTCTCAACGGACTTAACCATCATCGTCATCATCATAAAATAAATCAATAATAAACTAGATTAATTTTAAACTAATAATTATTTATAAAAGTTAAATAAATATAGAGTAATTTAAGGGTAAGAAAGAATATTTTAATATTTAAAATATTTAAAATTAGTGGTTAATTTAAGGGTTAAAATTATCATAGATTAATTTCAATATTATTTACTTTATTAGCATAAAAATCATCAACTAAATCAATCATAAAGAACAAAGGCCACAAGAAACAGTAAACCAGGGGAAAATTTTTAAAAACAACAAGAAAAACTAAACAAAGGGAGGGGAAGACAGGAAGACAACGACTAGGAGGAGAGGGCTGGGACCCAGCAACTACTAATCTTCCAGCCACCCTCTCTATTGAGATTGTTCGCCCTTTCTTCAATCTCAAGCGCTTCCCTAAGATCCTTAAATTAGAACAAAGATATTGTTGTTCTGAAAGCTAACAAAGGTGGGGCCGCTGTTATTCTTAACAAGGAAGACTACCACAATAAAATGTTGGAGCATCTTCATAATAGTGGAAGCTATAAGAAGCTTCCCAGAAACCCGTTAAAGAAGATCTCCAGGAATGTGGCCCTTGCCATTAAATCCGGTAACTCGGTGGATCCCCTGCACAATAAACTCATTGAGAGAAATCCTATCACTCCTAGAATCTATGGTTTCCCTAAAATTCAGAAGGAAGGAGCTCCCCTTAGGTCCATAGTCAAAACCAATGGTGGTCCTACCTATCTTCTGGCTAAGTTCCTTGCCTTGAAGCTTAAACCCTTAGTTGGTCGTACAGGGTCCTTTGTTAAAGGCTCGGCTTCTTTTATTGAGGAGCTCAAGGACATTAAGTTGGAATCTGGGGACATTTTGGTCAGTTTTGATGTTGTTTCCCTGTACACTTGCATCCCTATAAATGAGGCCATGGAAGTGATCAACCGTCTAACCGATCCTGATACTGCTCGGTTAGTTGAGATCTGCCTCACTTCGACCTTTTTCAGTTTTGAAGGTGAGTTCTTTGAGCAAACTTGTGGGGTTGCTATGGGCTCACCCCTTTCCCCTGTTGTTGCAAATCTCTTTATGGAGGATTTTGAATCCAAGGCTCTTAACTCAGCCCACCTCCTACCTAAGCTTTGGAAGAGATATGTAGATGACACTAATGTCATCTGGTCTCATGGCCAAGTGGAGTTAGACCTCTTCATCGATCATCTCAATAGTCAATCCTTGGGCATTAAATTCACAAAGGAGCAAGAAACTGATGGTTGCCTCCCTTTCCTTGATATTCTTATCTTTAAGAATAGTGGTGGTTCCCTCTCCCACCAAGTGCTTCGTAAGAAAACTCATACGGAGCAGTATATTCATGCTAGTTCCCACCATTTCCCAACTGAGAAGTTGAGGGTTATCAACACCCTTGCTACTCGTGCCTTAAGGATCTCTGATGAAAAGAGCTTCGAGGAGGAGAAATCCCATATCCTTAATGTCTTTGTTGAGAACGGTTATAGTAGGCACTTGGGACAGAAGGCTTTCCTCAAAGAAGCTAAGAATTCATTCACTAAAAGAGATAAGAAGGAGCAGATTCCTCTTGTCCATCTTCCGTTTGTCTAGGGGACCACGAATAGGATTGCGAGGATTCTTAAGAAGCATAATGTCCCCTCGACCTTTAGGCCTCTTAACACCATTCGTAAGTCCCTCAGATCTGTGAAGGATCCTATTGACCCCAAGGTCATGAAAGGGGTTTATATTATTCCTTGTTCATGTGGGATCCCCTATATTGGTGACACTGGTAGCTCCATTAATCAAAGGATTGGTGAGCACGCAGCTGACCTTAAGCATAGGAGGGGCCAAGTCTTCTGCTTTAGCAGAGCATGTGGAGAAAACCAATCATCATGTCTGTATTGAAGAGGCTATTGTTATTGCTAGAGTGTCCTATTTCCATCACCATAAATTTAGGGAAGCGCTTGAGATTGAAAAAATGCCGAACAATCTCAATAGAGAGGATGGCTGGAAGATCAGTAGTTGCTGGGTCCCAGCCCTCTCCTCCTAGTTGTTGTCTTCCTGTCCTCCCCTCCCTTTGTTTAGTTTTTCTTGTTGTTTTTAAAATTTTTCCCCTGGTTTACTGTTTCTTGTGGCCTTTGTTCTTTATGATTGATTTAGTTGGCGATTCTTATGCTAATAAAGTAAATAATATTGAAATTAATCTATGATAATTTTAACCCTTAAATTAACCATTAATTTTAAAAATTTTAAATATTAAAATATTCTTTCTTCCCTTAAATTACTTTAATATTTATATATTAACTTTTGTAACTATTAAATTAGAATTAATTTATTTTTAATTAATTTGTTTTAAATATGTTTATAAAAAGTCCCTTTTCTATAAAAATATAACTAAATATTCATATTTATAACTTTTAGAACCAACTACTCTAATATTTAGATATAATAACTTGGATCACTTACCATTAATTTAAATTATTTTATTTTATAATTTATTTATTCTAATATATATTTATAATATCATTATTATAATTTAAATTACTCTATTATGATGATGATGATGGTGGTGGTGGTGGTTAACATCCGCTGAAACCAAACAATGATCTATCGAACCTAAATAAACAAATTATTTATTTTGATTTAAGATTTTATTCCTATACTCAAAAAGCTTGGAGAGAAGCCTCCCGAGCTCACTATAATTTTGACATTGTAAAAGGCTAGGAAGGTCAGTATTGTAACAAAGATTGTGAAATTGAGATCTAATGTGGTTGTATGCAGGGCACTCTAAGAGGAAGTGGTTTTCATCATCGATGCTCATATTCTCACAAATACGGCAGATCCTTTCCATCCATGGCGTTTTAGGAACTGCCCAACGACCTATTTCACTATGGAGCTCATGAGAATTCGTTCTAATCTTTGCTATATTAATTTTCTTCTTTGAGCTAGTTAAAATAGAGAGATACTTTTGATCTTCAAGGGTGGGGTTGATGACCTTCTTATAATAACTTAATTTTCTTTTAGACGCTAAATCTTTCTCACACCACAATTTTTCTTTGAACTTAGAAGTAACAATATCTTTAATGTTATTTATGTTTTGCAAAGCATCATTCTCGTTGATCTCCCAATAGTTTAACTAGGCCCTTGTGTCTTTATGCCACCCTTAAATTACTCTATATTTATTTAACTTTTATAAATAATTATTAATTTAAAATTAATCTAGTTTATTATTGATTTATTTTAATATTCCTTTTATAAAGGAGGGTATGAAACAACCCTTTGACTTATATTTTAATAAAAATATAACTAGCTATTTATATATTGCTCTAATATTTATATATTTAATAACTTGTATAACTAACTTTTAGTTACTCTAATTTTTAGATATAATATCTTTGTTAACTAACTATTAATTTAAATTAATTTTATTTTTTAATACATATTTATAATTGTAAGTGTATAAAATGGGTCCATTTTATAATTAATCGGGGTAACTTATCTAATTGAATAATGGTTATTATCCTGTCCTAACTAATTGGTCAAATCCAGCCGTTGTCAATATAGTCGTTACCTAATATAGCCATTGGAGGTTCTGCTCTATCTATTTGACATGCACTCTATCTATTTGACATGCAAAGCCTGATCTGTTCATTCAACTTGTCCTGACAATGAACCACACTAGTTGGTTCCAAACGCGTCGACAAATGAAATATCATGTGATTTACGCCGAAAAATCTCTCATAAACTTGATATGGATCACAGAAGCCTCAATTCAATAAATTTTTTTTATAAAATTTTAATTTTATATGCTTAAATTATATTTTTAAATATATTTAAATAAATTTTACATTTTGAGAAACTTATAATTATCTAAATTTTATAATTTAAATATATGATTTTAATAATTTTTTTAATAAAATTAATAGAAAAACATACCCAACTAAAATGTAAAAAAATTAAACTATCTTTTAAGAATATTAAATACATTTATCCCATTTTAAAATCATGGTCTTATCTTTCATATATTTAAAATGACTAGGTCATAAACCAAAATGAACAAACTATAAACACTCAAATGTCTCAAAGAAAATTTCATAGCCATATAATTATGTTGATGTTGAGAGTTTTTTAAATTAACCTCACTCTAGAAGATCAAAAGTATCTTTCTGTGTTAACTAGCTCAAAGAAGAAGAAAATTAATATAGCAACATTAGAACCAACTCTCATGAGCTCCATAGTGAAACAGGGTGTTGGGCAGTTCCTAAACCACCATGGATGGAAAGGTTCTGCCATCTCTATGAGAATACAAACATAGAGGATGAAATCACTTCCTCTTAGAGTGACCAGCGTAAAACCACATTAGATCTAAGTTTCAAAATCTTTGTTGCAACAATTTAGATCTAAGTTTCAAAATCTTTGTTGCAACAATGGCCTTTCTAGCTTTTTAGGATGTCAAAATTACAATGAGCTCGGGAAGCTTCTCTCCAAGCTTTTTGAACATAGGAATAAAATATTAAATCAAAATAAATAATTCATTTCTTGATAAACCCAAAATTTAATCTCATTAAAAGTTACCCACCATCATCATTAAATAAAAAAAAGGATAAAGATTATTTTAAAATAGTGAGTTCAAAAGTGAAATCATCTGTCGGGGCTTCCTCCGAAAACTCGGTGATTTCAATTGAAATCAAATGACGGATCGTGCTAAATTTCAGGAGAGTTTAAGGGTGTTTTGACAGTTCCGTTGAGCCATGCTGGCTTTCTCGATATTGCAATCTTGCACAAAAACATGTAGTTCAATAAGTCCGGTATCTTGAACCTTAGTTTTCACACAATTAACTGAGGATTTATTGTGCCTGTGGATCAGTTTTAAGTGATGCCGAGAAAAGAAAAGGTAAAGAATAATTGAAAAATGAATTAAAAAAAATTGAAGTTCTCCAGTTGTTTGAATTGGAGATTATAAAATCCGTAGAGACCACCATTCAGAATTACTGAGGAAAAAAAAGAAAAAGCTGCAGGCACGCTCACTTGTTTTAAATTTTAAAATAATGTGTTTAAATACAATGGAGACCAGATCACTGAAATGTTGGAAATAACTTTTGAAGCAGAACTCGTCTGATTCGTTGCTATTATATAACAATGGGACAGAATTTGAATTTGTACACTTAGAATGACAGTATAGTCGTTTATATACCAATAGAGTAATTTGAAGGAAGGAAGAAAGAAGATGGAAAATTCAATATGAGAGCAATCAGGCAACTTCTACGATCGTATCGAGCTTCGCTGTCCAGTGTTTTCTGGGAGACCCAAACTGTGACCGCACAGATTTCGAGCTATTTTGACATTGAGATGATGAATACAGCTGATGTGATCTCATTTTCAATTTATCTTCTTCTGATCCCTGACTTTGCGGGTGTGTGCAGCCGCTGGGCTGGATATAATCTCGCACCTGATTTTTGCTACAGCTCTGTTTCAGTGCAGAATTAGCCTTGTAAAGCAAACAAGCCATATCCGACTCCGAAACCACAAACTGTAGCTTCTTTCGCGGAAGTAGAAAGTAGATTTGGCCAAGCTGTAACTCCTTGCAGGGAGGAAGCTCCGAAATATTTTGGCCAATAAAAAGGTCATCGGAGTTACAAACAAAATGGCCAGGGCTTTCTCGCAAGATCTGTTCGGCCTTAACAGGATGACAAAATTTGCAATAGTTTCCGTCAATCATTATAAGAATTGCTGCAGGTGCTCCTCCTCTCGATACAAAAGAAAGCTCTCCAGATGACATACAAATTCCCATCTTTACGGAAACCTTACAGTTGGCTTCAATATCGATCTCTATGCGCTATGAGCAATGTGTCATGGCTATCTCTCTCGCTCTCTTTATAGACCAAAACTGATGAAGAAAAATCTAGAAGACGCTATAACAAAAAAAATAAGTTCTAACAAACAACAGTTACAGGTTTGCTGAACTGTCATTGATAATAAATAATCAACGTTGCTACTGTTAGACGAGGCAGCGTTAGTGTGTGAATATTTATTTTTATTTATGTACAGGCTGGCTAAGTCCAGCCTCTGTTGTGTTATTACTGGTTTAACTGTATGATGTTTACGTATGTATGCGCCGGGAGACAGGCTGGCGACATCACGTCTGATGTAAAACAAATGAGATTCTGTTGGTTATCAGACTCCCTCGGCCCCCGCGCTGCTGCAGTGGTAGGGAGTTGCTTAGTCATGCATGCAACAATATGCATGAGTTTCGTGGCAAGTGGTGAGCCGTGCACGTAGTCACTCATCACGAGGAAGGATGCAGGCAGGCTGCAGCCCCATTTCAAAACCTGTACGTCATTGCAAACCCTCTTTCTCCCCTCAGAAGTTGTTAAATGTATGTGAGACCAAATTAACACAGCTGTATACCTTTGCCAAAAAAATTGTGTTTCTTGTTTCTTGTTATTAAGGCAGTGCAGAGACGCAGAGCGTGTTTGCTGAGCTGGGGTTTCTTTATTTCCACTTGTCAAACGTTCAGGACTTGTTTCTTGCCCAACCCATGCAAGGAGTAGCCAGCATGTCAGGTTGTATTATTTTGTCATCTCTCAACGGCCTACCAGGCGTTCTGCTCAAGCTATGGGTGGCACATGACTGGAAGCAGCGACGATGTTATTTTGTCAGAGATGTTCGGCCCTGGACACATGGTGGGATCCACTCTGGAATAACTCTGACGTATCCACGCACATTAAACCTCGGCGCCATTACTACCGAGAGTGAGTGTGAAGGCAAGGGCTAATCAGTGTGTAATAGGGCATTAAATACCCGGGTACATCTATGTTCTATAACAAAAAACGCATAGTTTTTATTTTTAATTTATATAGCTACCCCGCGTTCGTTATATTTTGTTAATGACAAATAATCACTGCTCCTCAAATTTAAGAAGGAGTTGTCTATAATGCGACTTTTTGAAGATTCCGGTGACGGAATCCGGCGAAGAAATTGAGGTCAAATCTTGATTTCTTGCCGTTAAAATGGTTTTTTAACTGCATATTTGGATTCAGCACCCTGAAAAACCCCTGGGACGCTTTCATTATGCAGAAACTAGCTATCAAACTTGCCATTCCAATAATTCTTGCCGGATTTCGACCGGAAAAATCCGCCAGAAAGGCTTTCAAAAAGTCGCGTTATAGACAACTCCATTTAAGAATACTCGTTTTTTTATTATTATATGGATTTCCCCATATTGGAATGGAATTGGATATTTTATTAATCTTTTTCTTAATTAATTCTTTTTACGAGAGGGTGTAAATTTAAAGATGGCAGTTTATTTTGGCCTTTGTCAATGCTTTTTTGTTGAGATGGTGTAAATTTAAAGCTGTCAGTTTATTTTGGTCGTTGTCATTGTATTAATATATGGACTTGACATTATTAATTTTCTATATATCTAAATTATAGGTTTAAACTTTATTTAAATTATTTTTTACAAAACATGATTAAAGGCTAGTTATTTATTAAATATGAAGATAAATTAAAGAAATAAAATTAGAAATAAAAAATGTTAAAATTTATATTATTGTTACACATAATTGTGCAGTATTCTGAAAAGTGTGCATTTCAAAACTTGAAAAGTGTATATTTCAAAACTTATGGTTGTCAAAATACTTGTTTGTTCAATTCACTGGTCTTCATTAATTGCAGTTTCATTAAATTACCAAAACATTAACATGGTTTAGGGTTTAGGGTTCTGGGGCTCGGTGAAAGAGTTAAAAACATACTCTATATATTCTTGGCATATATTCTTACTCTATATATTCTTTGCATATATTCTTCGGTGAAAGAGTTCTGAGGCTCGGTGAAAAAGTTAAACACGTACTCTATATATACTTCGGTGAAAGAGTTCTGAGGCTCGCTGAAAGAGTTAAACACGTACTTTATATATTCTTCTCATATATTCTTCAGTGAAAGATTTCTAAGGCTCATTGAAAGAATTAAAAACGTACTCTATATATTCTTCACATATATTCTTCAGTCTGCGGGCTGCGGTGGGCATGGGCGATCTGCAGTCAGTTACCAAAGATTACCAAGGGCAGACGGGCGATCTGCAGTCAGATTTGCTGATATCAGGTGCACACATTCCTTATCTTTTTCTTTTTCTAATACATATTTTCTCATATAATTTCAAGTATGAATATTTCACCACAGTTACCAAAGATTACCAAGGGAAGACCTAGCACAGTTACTCTACTAGGCCTTTATGAGTATATAGAGTCTTTAGAGAAACGTAGAGAAGAAAGAGAAGCCAAGCTACAAAAAAAGTTAACCATGCTGGAAAATAAATTTGCATCTCTTGAAGACACGATCCAAAAACAAATAGAAAATAAAATAGAACTACTAGAGAATAAAATGGAGGCAATGGAGACTAGACTGTAGGTTATAGAAAAACAAAACCAAGATACTAACCAACCATCCCAGCAAGGAGATGCTGATACTTTAGAGAGTCTTAAAATGAAAGACATGATTAAAGAACTAGAAGAAAAAGTTAATAGCCGCCTCACCCTAAATAATGTGGTAATAAGTTAGATATCAAACCAATTAAAGATTAAATGAAAAAATTAATAGAATTAGACCACGAACGTAACAAAAGGGCCTTAAACCTTATAATATTCGGTTTAAAAGAGGAAGTAGATGAGGATACTTTAGCCTTAGCCCAGACAGAACTACATAATAGATTACAAATTGAAACATTGTGTCTCACAGAAGCAACAAGGTTGGGGAAATTAACCGAGAATAAAGGAAGACTAATCCGCATAAGGTGAGCTCCATTGATCATAAGCACGACATACTTAGTAAAACCTCAAGTCTAAAAGGAACGGGAATATTCATAAATGAAGATCTCATTCCAGAAGATCAAGCAGAATTAAGAAAGGAGGTTCAAAAGGTAAAAGAAGCTAGAAAGGAAGGAAAATGGGCAATAATCAGAAATAGAAAAGCCTTTATTCGAGATAGAAACCAAAAAGATAGTAATCAACAGCAATTAAACATGGTCTGGATCCTTTCTTGGAATTGTCGGGGCTTCCCATGGAACAAAGGCCCCAAGCTAAGTTGGATTTCAAATGATGTTGATATTATTTTGCTTGTTGAAACTTGGGAGCACGAAGAATCTAAGGTCCCTAACATAGATGGCTTTACGCTATGGTCTACCTGGAACAAGCGATCCTCCCGTAGAGGCATTGGGGGAATAGCTTGTTACATTAAGAAGAACATCTCCCCCCATGTTAGGATTTATATAAACGACCCTCACAACCAATATAGTTGGATAGAGATCAAAGACATTAATAATAAAAAGTCCTACATAGCAATATGTTATTTCCCCCCATTAATTCTAACTTCTATAAGAAGAAGAATCTAGATAAAACTAACCCTTACAATGGTTTAGAGAATGATATTTCTAGCCTAAGGAATGATGGTAATATCCTTTTAATAGGTGACTTTAATGCTCGAACTTCAAACAACCAAGCTATTATTCTAAGCAATCATTCCAACCCTAATCCTCTTTGGTTAGACAAAGACCCTACTCTGGCTAGCAGGTACAAAAGGAGCTCTGAAGATCTCGGGGAAAATTTGTTTGGGTCGGAGCTAGTCAAGCTCTGTAGTGCTCAGGATCTCATAATTTGCAATGGTCTAAAGAAGTGGCCCAATTCCAGCAAGATGACCTGCATCCATGGACTTGGTAACAACGTGGTAGACTACGTTATTTCCGATCTCCCATTATACAACGAAATAATAAATTTTGACATCTTAAACAACCACGAACCTGACTCTGATCATAGGCCTTTACTTATAACTCTCAATTTTGTCATGCATAGAGTTCCCATAGAAAATAATACTTATAGCCAAAAGAACTTAATATTTGATAGAAATAAAAATGATCTCTTTCTAAATGAATTAAAAACTAATTTGCTTCCTTTATCTAATATAGGCAACATAGAAGACCTCTATCATAATTTTACTACAACCCTCTCATATTATATTAACAAGTTCTCAATTGAAGTTTCAAATAATAAAAGAAATAGCAAAACCAATCCATGGTATGACAAAGAATGTAAAAGTGCAAGGAGAGCAATTAAGGAAGCTGTTGATGAATCTCTTAAAATGGACAAGATAAAAATATACAAAGCCCTAACTAAAAGGAAAAAGAGGCACTACATTCGTCAAAGACAGGAGAATCTCTTACACCTCTCTAAGGTAGCTCCTAAGAAATTTTGGAGGCAGATTCTAACTAGGAAGACTAAGGATAATAATAAAATTTCTCTTCACGATTGGAATTCCTATCTTAAAAAGCTTTATGAATCTCCAAATGTCATGGATAATTTGGAAACCCTTCTCACAACGAAAGAAGTTTTCTCTTTAGAAGACATTAAGTTTGGGGTTAATCGCCTCGCTAATGGGAAAGCTAAGGACATTGAAGGTTACCAAACGGAAATCTTAAAAATTGGAGGTCCTGTCCTCATCCCCCACATCCACAAGCTTCTCAATCAAGCAGTCAAGCAAGGGTTCCCTAAACCTTGGACTGAGAGCCTCATTATCCCTATTTTTAAAAGTGGGGATACAAGTAACCCCTCTAATTATCGAACAATTATGATCAACCCTCTCTTAGCCAAGTTATATGGTAGTATTTTGGAAAAGAAGTTAAGCATATGGCTTGAAAGTGAAGGTAAGCGGGCTAAAGGCCAAGCAGGTTTCAGAAGGCATCACTCAACAACAGACCACCTTGTTACGCTTAGGATCATTGCGGAGGAATGTCGTAATGATAAATCCAATTTATTTTGTTGCTTTGTGGACTTTAGAAAGGCTTTCGATACGGTTCCTAGATACAACCTTTGGAATAGATTAGAAGAGCTAAAGGTTCCTCTCGAGTTGAGAGCTGTCGCTATAAGGTTATACGAGAATGTAATTGCAAAGCTAAAGAGCAATGAAGGGTGGTCGAAAGATATTAAGTGTAACATTGGAGTTAAACAAGGTTTCCCCCTCTCCCCTACCCTATTTGGCATTTACATCGATAAGCTCGAAGGCTATTTAGAGGAAGTAGGATGTGATGGCACGATCTTAGCTGGGATAGTTGTCATCCTTCTTCTTTATGCTGACGATATTGTTCTTTTGGCAAGGTGCCCATCTGATCTTAATAAGCAACTTAGGGTTCTTAAGGATTTCTGCTCTACCATGGGTATGACTGTTAACACTGACAAAACAAAAGTTATGATTATCAAATCCAAGAAGGACACTTACGCTAATTTTATGTATGACAATAATAACTTGGAGGAAGTGTATTCTTACAAGTACCTAAGAATTGATATTCATCACAAGCTCAACTGGAACCATAGCATTGAGAAAAGGATTAATGGGGGGTGGAAAGCTTACTTTGGTCTTGAAAATAATTGTAAAATAGCAAACCTCGTAATGTGGGATAAAAAGAAGTTCCTCTTTGAAACTTTAGTCACTCCTGTTATCTTATATGGCTGCGAGGTTTGGGGTTGCAGCATCTCCAGAGAATCATGGAGAAAGATTGAGCAAATCCAGAAGCGTTTTATAACTTATAACCTGAAAATTAAAAGTAATACACCCTATCCTATTCTCCTTATAGAAGCAGGTCTTTCCCCTATTGAGAGCCTAGCTATGCTTAGGTTTCTGTTGTACAAGCACAAAATCAGTAACATAGACAATCATAGACTTCCTAAGCTAGCTTTAAATTCTAGCCAAAACCACCTAAGGTTCAATCGAGGGTGGCATAAAGACACAAGGGCCTGCTTAAACTATTGGGAGATCAACGAAAATGATGCATTGCAAAACATAAATAACATTAAAGATATTGTTACTTCTAAGTTCAAAGAAAAAATGTGGTGTGAGAAAGATTTAGCGGCTAAAATAAAATTAGTTTATTATAAGAAGGTCATCAACCCCACCCTAGAAGATCAAAAGTATCTCTCTATTTTAACTAGCTCAAAGAAGAAAATTAATATAGCAAAGATTAGAACGAATTCTCATGAGCTCCATAGTGAAACAGGTCATTAGGCAGTTCCTAAAACGCCATGGACGGAAAGGATCTGCCATATATGTGAGAATAGGAACATCGAGGATGAAAACCACTTCCTCTTAGAGTGCCCACGTATAACCACATTAGATCTCAGTTTCACAATCTTTGTTACAATACTGACCTTCCTAGCCTTTTACAATGTCAAAATTATAGTGAGTTCGGGAGGCTTCTCTCCAAGCTTTTTGAGCATAGGAATAAAATCTTAAATCAAAATAGATAATTTGTTTCTTTAGGTCCGATAGACCATTATTTGGTCTCAGCGGACGTTAACCATCATCATCATCATCATCATCATCATCATAAGATAATTTAATAGTTTTAGGTTATAATATATTTTTTTAGATTTTAGAGTTTAAATTTTAATATAATTTATATAACATTAAGTTTTATTATTATTAATATAATATTAAATTTAATATAAACGATTGGTTTTAACAATTGATTTTAATATTTAAGTATTAGGGGGTTTACGTAATGCATTATATTAGATATCATTTTTGGGATTCAACTGCATTAAGTAAGTCATTCACGTATGACCATTTCCATGAGAGGTAGTCGTAACTGACTAATTTCTCATGATTTTTGAATAGTTAACTTAGCACCCATTGCATCGGGTGATGCTCATAGGGGTGAAGAAGTGGGATTGAAACTAGTGAAATGAATCACATAGCGTTAATCATCACTTCCGAAGCTTGCACCCTGTAACCAGGACTTCACGGGAGGTCACCTGTCACGCCCCTACACCTGCGGTAGTCTTTCAACCGCTTATAGCGAGGTGCGGCACCACCGAACACTTTCTTTTCACCAATACTTATGTTCGTGGACTACGCCTAATTCACTTTCTCCTACTTAGTTTGTGTTTCGCAACCAAGTATTATTATGTTTAGCCTTTATACCAATGAACACCCATACTCATTCATTATCAACAGCATTATACAAGAGAAATGCACAACAATATAAAGGGAGGGGAAACTCCCTGTAATATGAGTCTACCCGAATATCAATATATGTATAATTTTTCCACTTTTACAAAGTACAGGCTAAGTCCTTGGGAAACCCAAAATTTACACTTAGCCAAATTTCAAACTTCGGCAAACTCGGTTGCCCAGCTTGTCGGCACCTCCGCACAGTCGCCGCACGACTCACCAACCCGTCATTCACCTCGTCGCACGTCTTCACCGGTTTGCTCTTCATTTGGTCGCAAATGCCCAAACCGTGTACACCTGCCCACACACAGTCCCGCTTGCCAACTCTTGACAAACGCCCAAATCGTGTGAACAACACGTAGTACCGCCTGCCCAACTCTATGACCTCTGGTTCCAACCTTCGTTCACCTTTGTGCACACTTGCACGATGGGCGAGCGCTCACCCGAGCCACCAAGACACCCACGCCAAGTCTTAGCACAAACGGGCGCCACACGTTCATCGTGCATGCTTCACTCGACCACCGGCTGCACCTTCGCCCGCACCTTCGCCCACGACAGCGCTTCACCGTGCACGACCGCCCAAGAACGGGCGCATCCTTAAAACTGCGCCTTTTCCACCTTAGACTTGCGCAGTGTAGATATGCGCCTCTCCCTTGTACGAAAATGTGATGATCGAATGATTTTCGATGCTCAAATTCCATTCAACGCACTTGCATATATACCAAATGTAACGTGGGGTGGTGCCTTTCCCAACTGACCTCCCAACACCCCAACGCCATCGTAATCATCTTGTTTTCATGTCGGCTTGCCCTCCATCGTAAGTCGGCCTTCCAACATCTTGTTCCATGCTCCATACGCATGTATAAACCAACGCTCTCCCTTATATCGTCGCATAATACTCAAGAGAACGTCGCACCACTTGTCGCACAAGTGTCGCATTTCTTTCCAACCGCACTTCACACACCAACCGGCGTGCTCGTCCACGGTCGCACTTCGGGCCGGAGCAGCAAGACCTTACATCCATCCTAGATCGCCTCTGGCTCAAGCGCGCTTAACTGTGGTGGTTTCCCCACAATCAAGCCCACTTAGCTTGCTACCCCATTTGCAAAACCTTATCAAGTATTGTGCCTCATGAACCATTCAAGTAGAGATCCCTTCACTCTTTTTGAATTTAAGCATTAGGAGGTTTACGCAATGAATTATATTAGATATCATTTTTGGGATTCAATTGCGTTAAGTAAGTCTTTCACGTATGACCATTTCCATGAGAGGTAGTCGTAACTGACTAATTTATCATGGGGTAGAAAGCTATCATGAGAAATTAGTCAGTTACAACTACCTCTCATGGAAATGGTCATACGTGAATGACTTACTTAACGCAATTGAATCCCAAAAATGATATCTAATATAATGCATTGCATAAACCCCCTAATGCTGAAATTCAAAAAGAGTGAAGGGATCTCTACTTGAATGGTTCATTAGGCATAATACTTGCTAAGGTTTTGCAAATGGGGTAGCAAGCTAAGTGGGCTTGATTGTGGGGAAACCTCCACAGTTAAGCGCGCTTGAGCCAGAGGCGATCTGGGATGGGTGACCTCCCGGGAAGTCCTGGTTACCGGGTGCAAGCCCCGGAAGTGATGATTGACGCTATGTGATTCATTTCACTAGTTTCAATCCCACTTCTTCACCCCTGTGAGCATCACCCGATGCAATGAGTGCTAAGGTAGTTGAATCCCAAAAATGATATCTAGTTTTAATATGTTAATGTGTTTTTAACCCTAAGTTTTAATATGTTAATTGGCATTTCTTCTTAATTACTAAACTTTTCCTCTTCAACATCTGTCGTGCCTCCTTCACTTTTCTTTAACTAACTTTTCAAATAAGTTTGTTTAATTTAAAATCAATGAGAACAAATCTATATATATATATATAATTAACATAATTCTTTTAGCAAAACACGGTTAGACTATGAAATGCGCTATTGGACAAATCCAAATAATGTAAAGCCTTCTGCCCTTTCATGTTACCCTTGAATTCATTAATATAATCATTTTATTTTAAATTTCCATGTTAAATTTTAATAAATATATTATTTATTTTAATTTTTTTATTACAAGAAGTTTTATATTAAAATTCTAATAAAGATGATACATTTATACAAATAATATGTTATATAAGGATGTCACGACTCAATCACAAACACTTCAATTTATAATAATATAATATTAATTTTTAATATTAAAATCTAATTGTTTCGCATTTTTATTTGATGATGATGATGATGATGGTTAACGTCCGTTGAGACCAAACATTGGTCTATAAGACCTAAAGAAACAAATTATATATTTTTGATTTAAGATTTTATTCCTATGCTCAAAAAGCTTGGAGAGAAGCCTCCCGAGCTCACTATAATTTTGACATTGTAAAAGGCTAGGAAGGTCAGTGTTGTAACAAAGATTGTGAAACTGAGATCTAATGTGGTTGTACGCAGGGCCCTCTAAGAGGAAGTGGTTTTCATCCTCGATGTTCCTATTCTCACATATATGGCAGATCCTTTCCATCCATGGTGTTTTAGGAACTGCCCAGCAACCTGTTTCACTATGGAGCTCATGAGAATTCGTTCTAATCTTTGTTATATTAATTTTCTTCTTTGAGCTAGTTAAAAGAGAGAGATACTTTTGATCTTCTAGGGTGGGGTTGATGACTTTCATATAATAACTTAATTTTCTTTTAGCTGCTAAATCTTTCTCACACCACATTTTTTCTTTGAACTTAGAAGTAACAATATCTTTAATGTTATTAATGTTTTGCAATGCATCATTCTCGTTGATCTCCCAATAGTTTAACCAAGCCCTTGTGTCTTTATGCCACCCTCGATTGAGCCTTAGGTGGTTTTGGTTGGAATTTAAAGCTAGCTTAGGAAGTCTATGATCTTCTATGTTATTGAGTTTGTGCTTGTATAGCAGAAACCTAATCATATCTAGGCTCTCAATAGGGGAAAGACCTGCTTCTATAAGGAGAATAGGATAGGGTGTATTACTTTTAATTTTCAGGTTAGAAGTTATAAAACGCTTCTGGATTTGCTCAATATTTCTCCATGATTCTCTAGAGATGCTGCAACCCCAAACCTCACAGCCATATAAGATAACAGGAGTGACTAAAGTTTCAAAGAGGAACTTATTTTTATCCCACATTATGAGGTTTGTTGTTTTACAATTATTTTCAAGACCAAAATAAGCTTTCCACCCCGCATTAATCCTTTTCTCAATGCTATGGTTCCACTTGAGCTTGTGATGAATATCAATTCCTAGGTACTTGTAAGAATACACTTCCTCCAAGTTATTATTTTCATACATAAAATTAGTGTAAGTGTCCTTCTTGGATTTCATAATCATAACTTTTGTTTTGTCAGTGTTAACAATCATACGCATGGTAGAGCAGAAATCCTTAATAAGCCTGAGTTGCTTATCAAGATCGGATGGGAACCTTGCGAAAAGAACAATATCGTCAGCATAGAGAAGAAGGATGACGACTATCCCAATTAAGATCGTGCCATCACATCCTGCTTCCTCTAAATAGCCTTCGAGCTTATCGATGTTAATGCCAAATAGGGTAGGGGAGAGGGGGCAACCTTGTTTAACTCCGATGTTACACTTAATATGTTTCAACCACCCCTCATTGCTCTTTAGATTGGCAATTACATTCTCGTATAACCTTATAGCGGCAACTCTCAACTCGAGAGGAACCTTTAGCTCTTCTAATCTATTCCAAAGGTTGTATCTAGGAACCGTATCGAAAGCCTTTCTAAAGTCCACAAAGCAACAAAATAAATTGGATTTATCATTACGACATTCCTCCACAATGATCCTAAGCGTAACGAGGTGGTCTGTTGTTGAGTGATGCCTTCTGAAACCTGCTTGGCCTTTAGCCCGCTTACCTTCACTTTCAAGCCATATGCTTAACTTCTTTTCCAAAATACTACCATATAACTTGGCTAAGAGAGGGCTGATCATAATTGTCCAATAATTAGAGGGGTTATTTGTATCCCCACTTTTAAAAATAGGGATAATGAGGCTCTCAGTCTAAGGTTTAGGGAACCCTTGCTTGACTGCTTGATTGAAAAGCTTATGGATGTGGGGGATGAGGACAGGACCTCCAATTTTTAAGATTTCCGCCTAGTAACCTTCAATGTCCTTAGCTTTCCCATTAGCCAGGCAATTAACCCCAAACTTAATGTCTTCTAAAGAGAAAACTTCTTTCGTTGTGAGCAGGGTTTCCAAATTATCCATGACATTTGGAGATTCATAAAGCTTTTTAAGATAGGAATTCTAATCGTGAAGAGAAATTTTATTATTATCTTTAGTCTTCCTAGTCAGAATCTGCCTCCAAAATTTCTTAGGAGCTACCTTAGAGAGGTGTAAGAGATTCTCCTGTCTTTGATGAATGTAGTGCCTCTTTTTCCTTTTAGTTAGGGCTTTGTATATTTTTATCTTGTCCATTTTAAGAGATTCATCAACAGCTTCCTTAATTGCTCTCCTCGCACTTTTACAATCTTTGTCATACCATGGGTTGGTTTTGCTATTTCTTTTATTATTTGAAACTTCAATTGAGAACTTGTTAATAGAATATGAGAGTGTTGTAATAAAATTATGATAGAGGTCTTCTATGTTTTCTATAATAGATAAAGGAAGCAAATTAGTTTTTAATTCATTTAGTAAGAGATCGTTTTTATTTCTATCAAATATTAAGTTCTTTTGGCTGTAAGTATTATTTTCTATGGGAACTCTATGCATGACAAAATTGAGAGTTATAAGTAAAGGCCTATGATCAGAGTCAGGTTCATGGTCGTTTAAGATGTCAAAATTTATTATTTCGTTGTATAATGGGAGATCGGAAATAACGTAGTCTACCACGCTGCTAC
The DNA here is from genome assembly GCA_031772625.1 of Pinus tabuliformis. NCBI lineage: Eukaryota > Viridiplantae > Streptophyta > Pinopsida > Pinales > Pinaceae > Pinus > Pinus tabuliformis. The sequence goes on from CM062809.1 coordinate 1,313,022,392, forward strand.
CAAGTCCATGGATGCAGGTCATCTTTCTGGAATTGGGCCACTTCTTTAGACCATTGAAAATTATGAGATCCTGAGCACTACAGAGCTTGACTAGCTCCGACCCACAAAATTTTTCCCTAAGGTCTTCAGTGCTCCTTCTGTACCTACTAGCTAGAGTAGGGTCTTCGTCTAACCAGAGAGGATTAGGGTTGGAATGATTGCTTAGAATAATAGCTTGGTTGTTTGAAGTTCGAGCATTCAATTCGCCTATTAAAAGGATATTACCGTCATTCCTTAGGCTAGAAATATCATTCTCTAAACCATTGTAAGGGTTAGTTTTATCTAGATTCTTCTTCTTATAGAAGTTAGAATTGATGGGGGGAAAATAACATATTGCTATGTAGGACTTTTTATTATTAATGTCACTGATCTCTATCCAACTATATTGGTTGTGAGGGTTGTTTTTATAAATCCTAGCATGGGGGGGGATGTTCTTCTTAATGTAACAAGCTATTTCCCCAATGCCTCTATGGAGGATTGCTTGTTCCAGGTAGACCATAGTGTAAAGCCATCTATGCTAGGGACCTTAGATTCTTCGTGCTCCCAAGTTTCAACAAGCAAAACAATATCAACATCATTTGAAATCCAACTTAGCTTGGGGCCTTTGTTCCATGGCAAGCCCCGACAGTTCCAAGAAAGGATCTGGAGCATGTTTAATTGCTTTTGATTACTATCTTTTTGGTTTCTATCTCGAAATTAAATTGTTTAAAAATAAAGAAACTAAATTTTCAAGAATGATGGGCTTTTTATTTCTTGCGATTTAATATTTAATAAATAATGGTGGATAATAAGAAATGTATTAATTTCAACAAAGCATAAACCACTAAAGAATGCATGCATTAAGAGATTATAAATAGGCTTTAAGAAGAGTTTTTTTTTTCTGTAAAAATCACATAAGAGAAAATTTTGCGAATGAACTAGTTAGTATAATTTCTACCGAAAAGACTCTTCTTAATGAAACAAGATTTAGCCAAATCCATAAAAAATATGTTATATGAAAATAACATAACTCAATCACAAATACTTAAGTTTATAATAGTACAATACTAAATTTTGATATTAAATTTTAGGATTTAATATTGGCAAGATAAAAATATACAAAGCCCTAACTAAAAGGAAAAAAAGGCAGTATATTCGTAAAAGACAAGAGAATCTCTTACACCTCCCTAAGGTAGCTCCTAAGAAATTCTGGAGGCAGATTCTAACTAGGAAAACTAAAGATAATAATAAAATTGCTTTACATGACTGGAATTCCTATCTTAAAAAGCTTTATGAATCTCCAAATGTCATGGATAACTTTGAAACCCTGCTCACAACGAAATTAGTTTTCTCATCAGAAGACATTGATTTTTGGGTTAATCACTTGGCTAATGGGAAAGCAAAGGACATTGAAGGTTACCAGGAGGAAATCTTAAAAATTGGAGGTCCTGTCCTCATCCCCCACATTCACAAGATTTTCAATCAAGCAGTCAAGCAAGGGTTCCCTAAACCATGGACTCAAATCCTCATTATCCCTATTTTTAAAAGTGGGGATACAAATAACCCCTCTAATTATCAGACAATTATGATCAACCCTCTCCTAGCCAAGTTATATGGTATTATTTTGGAAAGGAAGTTGAGCATATGGCTTGAAAGTGAAGGTAAGTGGGCTAAAAGCCAAGCGGGTTTTAGAAAGTAGCACTCAGCAACAAACCACCTCGTTACGCTTAGGATCATTATGGAGGAATGCCGCAATGATAAATCCAATCTCTTTTATTTCTTTGTGGACTTTAGAAAGGCTTTCGATACAGTTCCTAGAAACAACCTTTGGAACATATTAGAAGAGCTAAGGGTTCCTTTTGAGTTGAGAGTTGCCGCTATAAGGTTATATGAGAATGTAATTGCCAAGTTAAAGAGTAATGAGGGGTGGTCAAAAGATATTAAGTGTAATATCAGAGTTAAACAAGTTTGCCCCCTCTCCCCTACCCTATTAGGCATTTACATCGATAAGCTACAAGGTTGTTTAGAGGAAGCAAGATGTGCTGGCACGATCTTAGCTGGGATAGTCATCATCCTTTTTCTCTACACTGAAAATATTGTTCTTCTTGCAAGGTGCCCATCTGATCTTGATAAGCAACTTATACTTCTTAAGGATTTCTACTCTACCATGGGTATGATTGTTAACACTAACAAAACAAAACTTAAGATTATCAAATCCAAGAAGGACACTTACACTAATTTTATGTATGATAATAGTGACTTGGAGGAAGTGTCTTCCTACAAGTATCTAGGAATTGATATTCATCACAAGCTTAACTGGAACTATAGCATTGAGAAAAGGATTAATGGGGGACTGAAAGCTTATTTTGGTCTTGAAAATAATTGTAAATGACAAACCTCATAATGTGGGATAGAAAGAAGTTCCTCTTTGAAACTTTAGTCACTCCGGTTATCTTATATGGATGTGAGGTTTGGGGTTGTAGCATCTCTAGAGAATCCTGGAGAAATATTGAGCAAATCCAGAAGCGTTTTATAACGTATAACCTCAAAATTAAAAGCAACACACCCTATCCTATTCTCCTTATAGAAATGGGTCTTTCCCCTATCGAGAGCCTAGCTATGACTAGGCTTCTGTTGTACAAGCATAAACTCAATAACTTAGGAGACCATAGACTTCCTAAGCTAGCTTTAAATTCTAGCCAAAACCACCTAAGGCTCAAACGAGGTTGGTATAAAGACACCAGGGTCTGGTTAAACCATTGGGAGATCGACGAGAATGTTGTATTGCAAAACATTAATAACATTAAAAATATTGTTACTTCTAAGTTCAAAGAAAAAATGTGGTGTGAGAAAGATCTAACAGCTAAAAGAAAATTAAGATATTATAAGGAGGTCATCAACCCCATGCTAGAAGATCAAAAGTATCTCTCTATTTTAACTAGCTCAAAGAAGAAAATTTGGTGTAGCTGCTGATCCAAATTCCCTCCCGTGTTTTCTTGCTTTTCCTTTGTCTTCCTGCTCCTAGAATCCAGGTATGCCACACCCTCCAAGACTGTTCTAAGAAAACTCTAAGTCTCCAAGAGTATGGGAGAGAGAGAGAGAATAATGAGAGAGAACTCCAACACTGGAATGAAAAAAGGTTACCAATTGATCCTCACAATCCTTTTTATGAATGAGGCCTCTATTTTCTTCATTTTCCTTCTCACATGCAACCTGTGACCTTTCACCTCCTTTTTCTCCTAATTTCCATTATTTTCATAAATAAATGTGCCAAAAATTCCATTTTTCCTTTCCAAAGCCTTAGTCATTTCCTTTGCCAATTTTCTTAGCCATAAACAATCACAAGTAATCCCCATCACTAGGATTCTGTCCAACATTCAGCTTGGAATAAGTGTCCCATCATCCGCGGTTATTATTTTTCCTTTACTTACTTTTATTACATGGAATTTTCACTAGGGTTGTAACAAAACCCTCCCCCTAGGGGGAACACCGTCCTCGATGTTCAACAACACCTATAACCACAAAAATGTTGTAAGAAAAATATATTGCCGATGGAACTTTATAACTTAGCTCAATGCAATATTTACAATGATCAACATGCTGAAAAGAAAACCAACAAAAAGCAAACCAGCAAAAAACATAACAACATAAAATCATAATGACATGACACCCATACTGCTTATTGGATCTTTATAACATAGCTCATGGAAGTATTTACATACATATACATATGTACAAAAACTTGCATCATCAAAACATATACCAAAACATATACCAAAGCATATACCAAAATCACACCAAAACACCAAGCTAAAATTACTTTTTGTTAACCGACAAACAAGGAAGGATACATAACCCACATGTGATCCACCATCTCTCATGTAGCTTCATCAGGCCCGAAGTGCTTCCACTACACCTTAACTTGCTCGATTGCTTGGTTCCAGAGCATGAGCACCTTTTTCTGCAATATACACTGAGTCTCCGGCTGGAATTCTCCATCTTGTTCCACCTGCAATACGGACCAGTCAATCACATGATCAACATATTTAATGTACCTTTAAAGCAATGACACATGGAAAAGATCATGGAATTTCACTGTTGGAGGCAATGCAATTTGATATGCTATTGGTCCAATCCTCTCAATAATACTGAAGGGTCAACAAAACCGTGGTGCCAGCTTGGCACATGATCCAATTTGCAAGGAGATTTTCTTCAATTTGATGTGCAAGTACACCTTTTCCCCAACCTATAACTCCTTAAACAACCTGTTCATATCTACATAACTCTTCTGCCTATCCTGTGTTACCTTTAGATTATTCTTGATCACCTGCATTTCATGTTCCATGTCTGCCAACATATATGGTCCAATCATTACCCTACTAACTAGATCACTCCAACTAATAGGAGTGTTGCAACTCCACCCATACAATGCCTCAAAAGGATTCATCCTCAATGACTCTTGATAACCATTTTTATATGTGAACTCAACTAGTGGAATGTACTCTTCCCACTTCCATTGTTGATGCATCACATACATCCTTAACATGTCCTCCAATATAATGTTGACACTCTCAATCTGCCCATCTGTGTGCGGATGATAAGTTGTATTAAAGGCCAACTATGTGCCCAAACCTGCAAATAACTCCTTCCAAAACTTAGAAGTGAACTTGGCATCCATGTCGGACATAATCTTCTTTGGAATACCATGCAATTTGACCACATCTCGGATGAATACCTATGCTACATCGCTAGCTTAGAATGTAGACTTAACTAGAATGAAGTGTGCAACCTTTGTCAACCTGTCCACAATAATCATGATGGAATCATGCTATGTCACTGTCTTCGACAAACCTGTAATGAAGTCCATGGAAATGAATTCTCATTTCCACTATGGAATCGCAATCAGATGTATCATTCCACCTAAATTTTTACACTCTGTTTTCACTCGTTGATAATCAAAACATCTCGCCACAAACTTTGCTACATCCCTCTTCAAATTCGTCCAATAGTAGAATCTCTTCAATGCTGTCAGTGTCTTCTGATAACCCAGGTGACTTGAATATGGTTTCGCATGAAACTCGCTCAAGGTCACCTTCTTGAGCTCACTATTATCTGGCATATAAATCCTGTCTCAGAATCTTATCAATCCATCTACTATAAGGAAATAGTCCACTACATGTGCACCTGCACCTGTACCACTACTCGTACCTGTACCATCACCTGTACCTATACATGTACCTATACCATCACCTATACATGTACCTGTATTATCACATGTACCTATACCTATACCTATACAATCACCTGTACCTGTACCTATACATGTACCATTACCTGTACCTATACTCGTACTATCACCTGTACTTATACCAGTACTCTATTGCAACTTGTTCATAAACTCCATGAATATGAAATCCTACTGACCTACCTGTAAGAACCTATCTTGTAGATCTGTCCCATAGGAGCTCATAGCTGCTAAGTGATTTACCTGTACCGGCTTGCTAAGAGCATCTTCCACTCTGTTCTCTTTACCTTTGATATATCAGATCTCGAAATCAAACTCACTGATCGTATCCAACCATCAAACTTACGTAACACTTAGATTCAGTTGATCAAATAGATACAAAAAACCATTGTGATCACTCATCAATGTGAATCTCCTACCCATAAGATAGTGTCTCCACATCTTCAATGCATGTAGAATCACTTCCAACTCAAGATCATGCATGGGATAGTTCTGCTCGTGCTCATTCAGTTTCTGCGACTCATAGCATACCACCTATCCATCTTGAATAAGGACTCCACCAAGTACTCTCTTGCAAGCATTTGTGCATACTACAAATTCTTTTTCTAGATCGGTAATCTTTAATACTGGTGCATGTGTCAACAACTACTTGAGCTACTAAAAACTAGCCTCACACTCCTCTGTCCACTTGAACTTCTTACTTTTCCTATGAAATGATGTGATATGATAAGAAATCAGTTAGAAGTTCTTGATGAACCTCCTATAGTAGCCTACCAGACCCATGAAATATCTCACCTCATCCACACTCATAGGAGCTACGCACTCCATGATGGCCCTTATCATTTTTGGATCTAATGTAATGCCCTCCTTGGAGACAACATGCCCCAAGTAGTGTACCTCATTCTGAAAGAAAATACAATTTGCCTCTCAACAATTGATGCTCTCACGACAACCTCAATACTGCTGCTAAATTCTCGGCATGCACTTCCTCATTTTTAGAATATGCAAGTATATCATCAATGAACACAATAACAAACTTATCCAAATACAGACGCAACACACTATTCATCAAGCACATAAATGTAGCTGGAGAATTTGTTAAATGAAATGGTGTTGGAAATACCGAGAGTGGGGGTGAATCAGTATTTCTTTTTCCAACTATAGTTTTTCCAGTTAAAACATTTATATTCAGAACACAAGATGAACAACAAGAATAAATGCTTTTATTAATATAATCTTTGCAGTAAAATAGATACAGTATATAAGTGGTTGCAATCAGTTGCCAAGCACCAACTTGGACTTTTGTGAGGCTCCAACCTCCAGAGCTCCAACTCTATTTTTCCAAGGCAACAATCTTGGACTTAGTAGAACCAACCCCCAAGGACTTCAATCCTTTCCAGTTCCTGAGACACCAGTCCCAAAGACACCTATCCTTCCTACTTTTGAGGCATCAACCCCAAGGACTCCAATCCTTCTTACTTCTAAGGCACCAGCCCCAAGGACTCCAATCCTTCTTGCTTCTGAGGCACTCACCCCAAGGGTTCCGACCCTATCTTGTCAAGGCACATTTGATAGTAATGTTTTTCTCTCAGAACTCTTCATTACTGAGTTTTGTCTGTTTACAGCTCCACTGTAGTCTCCATGCTACAACATCAATGACAACCAATCTTCTCATGAAGGAGTCGTTACAACTCTTCATACTGCCCACACAGAGTCTCTAATAGCCTTCATGACCTCTAATAATATCTCCACACAGCTTTAGTGAGTCCACTATTAGCTGCACTAAGCTCTGCATAAGAACCAACTTTCTGTTCCAGTGAATGCTTCAGCATGATTGTTTCTCTGCTAGCTACTTATGCCCTTCGATTATCTCCTATCCTGTTGGTCCTTCAACCCTTTTTCTATTCTGCTAGACCCTCTCACTACCTCTGTTTCCTCCAACTATATCAATAGCGTTCAACCCACTCTGTTCATAGTTTTTACTGTTTTTTTTTACATTCCTCATATCTCTGCCTATCGGTTTTCTCTTTTCCGCTAGCTCTTTGGCTTCCTCCTCGGTATTTGTAGTTTCCTCTGCATCGCTTGATCCTTCGGCTTCCCTCCTTAGTCATTGTGGCTTCCTCTATCTCTTCGTGCTCACCAACACTCCTGAGACACGTTGATTCAACGACGAGGACCGAATAACACACAGAGAATACATATTCCAAAATCTATAACAGCGCTCCTTTTTTTTCAATCATCATAGACATACACAAGAATTTACAGTTTAACGGAGATGCCTGTTATAGACATTTTTGTGCCTTACAACATTGAGCATAAAATGTCCATAATCTAAGGGATCCAAATTCCCTAAACATGTTGTTCCTACCCCTAGAGGAACAAGGCTAACATACCACAGCAATTCACAAAAGTTCTCCACCTGAAACTGCTAAAAAACAAGTCAATTCAGGATCATGTCAACTGCTCCACTGACCATCTGCGCTGAATGTCAATGGCTCCACTGGCTACCTGTGTTGAATGTCAACTGGAACAAAGGCTACCTGCGCTGAGCGAGAATGGACAAGTGGCAGGCTCATTTCTCAAGGTGTCAAGACCCAGGAAGCTTCCAAAATGACACTTGCCTCAGGGAATTCGACTGGTGATGAGTAAGAGGTTCCAAATCTCCAAGTGGAAGCAAGAACCTCCAAGTGGACTCAAGAACTGATAGAGGGAGAGGACACTAGTCAGATCTCAAGCTGACTCATCCTCTCTCCAAACATCTATATATGGATCTCTCCTCCATGAGATCTAGAGGCTGGAATTTCATTATTGCAAAGAATTGTTGTTGGTTTGAGACTGGAATCATTGGGTGCTTAATGCTTTGAAGGGGCTGAAGATAGGAATTCCATTTGCTGGGAAGGAGATGCTGGATTGGAGCCCTCTGGGTTGTATCTCTTCCTGAACCTTGTTATTCATCAATAAAGCTATCTTGGTTTCTCCTATATGCTGATGTATTTTGATGTATGAATGTATTAGTATATTTGGTTTATTTCTAATCCTAAACTAGTTATGAATGTGAACATCTGTCTTTGTGTAGTGCTCTTCTCTTGTCTCAAGTAGCTGTTCTCTTGTCGCAAGTAGCTGTTCTCTTGTGATCTTGCAGGAAGTTGTAGCTGGATAAGCAAGAAGGCAAGTAGCTGTGAACACCCAAAGAGAAGGGAGATTGGATCGAGGGACAAACGGAAGACACCGGTAAGTCTATTGATCTATCTTCTTTCACATTTCATAAAGGAAGAAACCAGTATAGTTGTACTCGTTTGTTGCTAAGGCACTGTCACACCTTAGGTGGATAGGATCGTCCTGCATAGGCATTTTTCCCCACAAAAAATTGGCGAATCCACTGGGGAGAATTTGTTTAGTCATTTTGTTTGTGTTTCTATCATTTGTTTGCATCATAGACTTGACAGCAACAGTCGAACTGCATCTTTCCCGGATGCAAAGTAGAAAGTTGCTGCTTTGATCCAATTGCTGGACTTGTCTATGATCTAAACAATGGATCCACAAATGATTTGATGATCCTTGTGATAGATCTTAGTAGCTTTCAAAGCATCCCTTTGATTATACCTTGCTTGTGTTTCTGATTTGGCCTGAAACTGTTGATTTTTGAGCAATTTGTGACCCAGAACCTAGGAGAAACGAGAGTTTCTCCTTCAGCGCAACTGCTATGAAGGCAGTCTGCATTTCAACACAGGTCCCGTGAAGGATACCTGCACTGAATGTCAAGTCCTCAGTGGTGAGGTTGCGCTGAACCAGTTTGGCCTTGTGCAGCTGGGGTTCTCTGCTCTCTGTTGCCCTGTTTTGATCTCTATTTTTTGCAGCCTTTAACCAGCATAGGTACCAGTCAGATAACTCCTTTTCTTTGCTTAGATTCCGCCTCCTTTTGTACAAAAAGACTGTGAGTTTTTTTATGTGTTTATGGCGTCATTTACAGTTTTCCTTTGCTTGAGTAAAATAGTCATCCTGTAGCCTTTGATTCAGATCTGATTGATTGTGATCTTAGAAGAGAGTTCATTGGCTGTTTGCAGATTGATTATATATTTACTTTTGCTTATTGGTTTGAATTTGTCTCTTTTAAGTGTCGAAACAAGTCTTTATTTCGAAAATCGTTAAGTAGTGATGGGAACCCAGCCCACGTGGCCTTCTCCTCCGCTCCTTACGTGGACCTTGTGTGATTGTATTGCAATGGGATATTTGTGATTGTGTAATTAATGGATAGTTGATATTTAATCAACCCGCATGTACCTCTCTGCCTCTCCACGCACCACCTGTCCGCCTTGGGATTTGACGAAACCCTAAACTCGCTTGCCTTTACTCCGGATTATTCGCGGTCTTTCGGTCATTTGCGCTGTTTGTTGGGCTCTGTGGTTATGTTGGTGTTCGGCTCTGTGCATGAGCTCGGTTTCCTCTGCAACTCCTCGCCCTCTGTGACTCTGTCCCGGTGTTTGTTTTCTGTTTATGAACTCTGCCTCTCTCTGTAACACTCCGCTTTCTGTGACTCTGTTATGGCATTCGGTTCTGTTAATGGGTTCTGTTCAACACTTCAACTCCGTCTCGGTGGGAAGCTCACAGTTGCAGCTTCGTCTCTGGCTCCAAGTCATCGCTCAACTCCGTCGATTCAGGTAAGAAATTGTTGCATGCTATACATTTATGTTTCCAACTTGAACGCTCGCCTAACCCTTCACAGCTCCTCTGTGGTTAGGTTATCTCTGAGCTTTCAGCAGTTGATGGACCTGGTTACAACTGGTAAGGCCCTATCTCTTTCTTCTATTCTGCTTGTTCGGCTCTCATGGCTTATTCTCTTTTTCACAATCTTGCTTATGCCGCGGCCTAACGCTGTTTGTCACGGTGGTTGCAGGTAACCGGTTCCGTGGCCTTGCAGGGGATTCGACAGCTTGTCTTTTCGGGTAGCTCTGTTTCTATTTCTCCTCTTTCCGTGTCTTTTGGTCTGCACAAGATTTGTTTGCCATGGGTGTCTGTGTTTTGGTAATGAGTCAAGTAGTTAAGGGTTTCGACCCACACTGTAATCTTCAGAGGGTTTTCGTGGCAAATGTAAATAACTGTTACAGTCCTTTGCTCTCCGTCAATAGGTCATTCCACAGTCGTGCTTGTTTAATCGTATGAACCCTCGCTTACTCGGCCGTTGGCAATGTTATGTCTAGTTAAAGATTTTGTTCACACCGCAAATGTAATAATTGTTTTTTTGAAATTCGGCACGGTTGCTTACCTGTGGTTTGGGGCCGTGGCTCTTTCTGGCTTGACTGCTCGTTTTCTGTTGTTCTTCACTTGAATTCGCTTCGCTGGTTATGGGACGTCTGTATTTTGTAGTTACCCTGTCACTGTTTGACCTGCAGATTTTTATAATGAACAGAACTGTATGTATGCGTGCACTTGTCTCTCGACTTAATGAAATTTGATTGTAAAATGACTTTGCAATGAATGGATGTATTCAGTAGTTAGAAATAGAATGTTCTGTGCGTGGATGTTGTGTGGAATGCTGTCACGGTTCGCATTCAAAATAGATACATTTACAAGAATTTCTGTGGATGCAAAATATATTTTGAGGACATTGAATCACAGACTGTAAGCTAGTTAGGATGCACTGAAAGAAATATATATGAAGGAAAAATAATTCTCTGTTGCTTCTCTTATTTCTATATCGTACTCCAGAACCCTTTACATGTATTTTCTTCCGCTTTTTATACCATAACTCAGTGGTTAGGTAACTGTTAGTTAGTTCCAGCTTATAGTTATCTGGCGGTTACTTCAGTTACATGGTTTGGCTATTTTGGGTTTACCTGTGCTTGCTGTCTCGCAACAGTTTGATGTCTACAGTAATTTATGGTTTGTTCCTAATTAGTCTAATAATCTTAATTCAAAATCTATACCAAGCCCTTAACATTTATAGTTAGGACCGGTTATTACAATGATAACAGAAACAAATTAACAAGTCACTTAAACTAATCACTAAATGCTGTAGTCTGATCCTTAAGAGCAAAATTGATAATAATGAAAAGACTAAGACAGTCTTGCTGTCCTTCTGTAGAAATTGTCACTTCTCCCAATCTTCTTCGGAAACCTGTTCTGCCACTTCTCGGCCTGTGCCCTGTCGACCAGATGCTCCTGCATCAGGCTGCCGGGGTAAAAGAGAGTTCTCATGGCTCCGTTCCATGAGTTCTTCCACCGAGTAACCTGCTTTTCGGATCTGCATCTCGTCAAGCCAAGAACTGTCCTCCATTGGACGGTCCTTCCATTTAACGAGATAACGCAGATATTCCTTTCTGCGTGTCTTTTTGGCCACCTGCGTGCTGATGATTCCTTCTATCTCATGAGTCTTGACCGATGGTAACTGTTTCTTCCAAAGATTGTCCTCGAACTGGGTGTCCCGTTGTGGCTGTACCACTCGTCCTTCCTCTACTTGGGCATGGTATGGAAACAGGTCTGCCACATTGAATATGGGTGATATGCCTATATCAGGTGGCAGCTGAATTTCATATGCATTTGCTGAGAATTTTCGCAGAATTTTACATGGGCCGATTTTTTTAAACTTCAGTTTGTTGTACGTGCCTTTAGGAAACCGTTCCCGGCGCAAATGTGCAAGGACTTCGTCCCCAATTTCAAAGTTTACCTCTCGCCGCCTTATGTCTGCATGTTGTTTATATTTCTGCGTGCTGTCCTGTAGTCTCGTCTTGACCTTTTCATGCAGCTCACTCATTGCTTCTGCAAAATCCTCCCCGTCTGCACTCCTTCTTTCTAGCTGTCCCAAATCTCGTAACTCATGTATTCCTCGCGGGTGCATACCATACAAGATTTGAAATGGGCTAAGGCCGGTACTCCTGTTTGGCGAATCGTTATAAGCGAATTCTGCCTGCGCAAGAGCTCGGTCCCACAAACGTGAGTTTTCTCCCGTCAAGCTGCGTAATAAGTTGCCCAAACTCCTGTTTACCACCTCTGTCTGTCCATCAGTCTGCGGGTGATACGCAGAGCTGAAGTTTAATTGTGTGCCCAGCTTTTTCCACAGGGTGCGCCAAAAATGTCCTGTAAATTTCACATCCCTGTCTGAAACAATGGTTTTTGGTAAGCCATGTAGTCGAACTACTTCTGTAAAGAAAAGATGTGCCACGTTCGTGGCGTCGCTTGTCTTCCGGCAAGGAATGAAATGAGCCATCTTTGAAAACCTGTCCACCACTACCATCACCGAATCATACCCCCTCTGTGTTCTCGGCAATCCTAGGACAAAATCAATGCTGACTGAATCCCACGGTCTGCTTGGAACAGGTAGAGGTGTATACAGCCCCGTGTTCTGGCTGTGTCCCTTTGCTAGTTGGCAGATTTTACACCTGGTTATATATCGTTGTACGTCTCGATTCATCCTTGGCCAGTAATAAAAATGCGCGAGCTGCTCCACTGTCTTATTGACGCCAAAATGTCCCGCTAGTCCGCCACTGTGCTTTTCTCTCACCAGATTTTCCCTCATCGAACAATCTGGAACACACAGCTGTCCCCCTCGAAACAACAATCCCTCCTGCAGATTGTAATCTAGCCATGGGCTTGTATTTCTTAATACGGGATTCTGGCATGCTTCAAAAGCCTCTTTGAAATCCGTGTCCATCTGGTATAAATCTTTCAAGTATTCAAATCCATTCACCTGTATGCCACTTTCCTGTAAGAGCAGGGCTCTTCTACTCAAAGCATCCGCCACTTTATTGGCCTGCCCACTTATGTGCTTCAACACAAAGGTGAAACTCTGTAGGTACTCCACCCACTTGGCATGTTTATGGTTCAGTTTGTGCTGCTGAGTTATATACTGCAAAGCAGAATTATCAGAGAACAAAACGAACTCATTCCCCAGCAAGTAGTGCCTCCAATGTTTCAAGGCTTGAACCACTGCATAAAATTCCTTATCATATGACGAATACTTCTGCCGACTTTCATTCAGCTTTTCACTAAAGAATGCCACTGGTCTGTCCTCTTGACTGAGTACAGCGCCAATAGCTGTCCCGCTGGCATCACACCGAACCTGAAAAGGTTTGCTGAAATCGGGCAGTCTCAAGATTGGCCTTTCCGTTATTTTACGCTTCAGGAGTTGGAAACTGTTTTCTGCCGCCTTAGTCCAGCAAAAAGGTTGACTGGCCTTCTTGATGGTCTCCAACATGGGTGCGCAGATTTCACTAAAATTCCTGATAAACTTCCGGTAAAAACTTGCTAAACCGTGAAAACTACGTACCTCGAACAAACTCTTGGGTGACGGCCAACTCATGATCGCTTCAATCTTTTCTGGATCCATCTTTAACTCATTCTCTGCTACCACGAATCCCAGATAAATCAACTCCTTCTGCAAGAAAGTACATTTCTTTAAATTTACCAGCAGTTTGTTCTGCTGCAGCTTTTCGAACACCCTTCGGATATGCTGAAGGTGTTCTCCTCTCGTCCTGCTGAAAATCAAAATATCATCCAGATAGACTATTACAAATTTTCCTATAAACTCTTTTAACATTTCGTTCATCAACCTCATAAAAGTGCTTGGAGCATTACTCAATCCAAATGGCATGACCAGCCATTCGTACAGTCCTTCGTTGGTCTTGAAGGCTGTCTTCCACTCATCTCCCTCTCTTATCCTGATCTGATGGTACCCACTTTTCAGATCGATCTTAGTAAAATACGCTGCCCCACTAAGGCAGTCCATCATATCATCCATTCTAGGCAAGGGAAACCTGTATCGAATGGTGATCTTGTTTATGGCCCGCGAATCTGTGCACATTCGCCATTCTCCCCCCTTCTTGGGCGCAAGGACCGTAGGTACCGCACAGGGGCTCAAACTCTCTCTGATCAGTCCCTTGTCTAACAATTCCTGTACTTGCTTGCGTACCTCCTCATTGTCCTTGGGGCTCATTCTGTATGCTGCTTTATTCGGTAGGCTTGATCCGGGTATAAAGTCAATATGGTGGCTGATGCTCCTCTTGGGAGGTAACTTATCAGGTAACTCCTCAGCCGCAATTTCATTGAATTCTTCTAACAGTTCCTGGATCTCCTTAGGTAATTCTGTCCTTTCCACGCTCAGCAATACTGGCTTCATTCTCCTTACCACTGCTAAATTAATCTCATTTTTTCCAATTTGCTTTATATACTGCTTTCCTCCAAGTAATAATGCTTTTGTCCCACTGGATTCAGCCACATCTTCCTCTTTGATGGGTACAAGAGTATGTTTGACCCCATCCTTCGTAAATTTATAACAATTTGTTTTGCCATCGTGTGTCACCTTCCTGTCATACTGCCATGGCCTTCCGAGCAGTATGTGACACACATCCATTGGCATGACATCACAGACCACTGTGTCGTGATACTTGCCAATACGAAACTCCACTTCACATTGTTCATCGACCAACAACTGGTGTCCTTTCTGCAGCCACGACACCTTATAAGGTGTGGGGTGCTTCATCCGCTTCAACCCCAACTTTTCCACCATTTCCGTGGCTACCAAGTTGTCAGTGCTTCCGCTATCTATAACTACCTTACAGCACTTTCCATGCGACTTACAAACTGTCCGGAACAGTGCCTTCCTCTGAGTTGTCTCAGCCACTTCCTTGGTTGGCTTTATCAACACTTTATTCAAAATTAAAGCTTCCCCCGTTTCTGCCATGTCCTCCACTTCTCGGGGTTGTGCTTCAGCTTCCTCAGGCTGTGCCATCAGCGTTCCCCTCTGACCAACTTGTTCAGCTTCTGGACATTCAAAGGCTCTGTGCCCCCACTTGTGGCACCTGTAGCACTGGACATTTGCCCCTCTTCCGCGGCCATTTCCTCTTCCTCTCTGGTATGACCATCCTCCTCTGGTGCTATCTCCTTTCTCAGTCGTCCCTGAAGCTTTTGAACTGCTGCTTTCTTCGCTGTTTGCAGCACTCTTACCTCTTCCGTAGGACTGTCCACGTCCTCTGCTACTTCTTCTCCCACTTCTGTTATTCTGTTTTCTGTTAATCTTTTCCTCCGCCTTAACAGCGCTCTGAAAGGCTTCTTCAATATTCCGGGGAGAAAGAATACTAATCTCATCTAGTATCTCCATCCTTAATCCATTTACGTACCTTGCTGTCTTTTCTGGGTTATCATCAGTGTAACTAGCACGTAAATTTACTCTGTAAAATTCTTCTGTATATTCTCTAACTATCATTCCTTTTTGTCTTAGACTCTGAACTCGCCGATGTAATTCCACCTGGTAATCTTTCGGCAGAAATCTGCCCTTCAACTTTGCTATCATCCGAGACCATAATCGTATCGGCGCCTTGTTCATCTTCTTTCTGTCTGCTTGGACACTGTCCCACCATAATAGTGCGTGTCCCTTCAACTTAGTGGCAGCGAACTTAACCCTCTTATCCTCACTGACTTCTTCATTTTCGAAATATTTGTCCAGTTCGCTTATCCAGTCCAACAGGACTTCTGCAGACAGACTGCCATCATAATTTGAAATTTCTGTCTTTGGTTTGCTGCTGGCCATCAAAACCTGTCGCAGCAATCTCAATTCTGGAGCTTCCTCATCAGACCCTTCTACAGCTGTCATCACCTCTTCTTCACTGGTGTCTCCCAGTTCTGGGTCTCTTCGTCTACCCGCTTCTACTGCTTCCAAGCGAGCTGTAAGAACTCTAATTTGTTCTCGTAATCCTTCATCTGCTCCTCTTCGTGCACCTCTTCCACGTCCTCGTCTTGGCACTTGTCCTTCTGCCATCTTCTCTTACTCAAGAAAAACTGCTCTGATACCAATTGATGGGAACCCAGCCCACGTGGCCTTCTCCTCCGCTCCTTACGTGGACCTTGTGTGATTGTATTGCAATGGGATATTTGTGATTGTGTAATTAATGGATAGTTGATATTTAATCAACCCGCATGTACCTCTCTGCCTCTCCACGCACCACCTGTCCGCCTTGGGATTTGACGAAACCCTAAACTCGCTTGCCTTTACTCCGGATTATTCGCGGTCTTTCGGTCATTTGCGCTGTTTGTTGGGCTCTGTGGTTATGTTGGTGTTCGGCTCTGTGCATGAGCTCGGTTTCCTCTGCAACTCCTCGCCCTCTGTGACTCTGTCCCGGTGTTTGTTTTCTGTTTATGAACTCTGCCTCTCTCTGTAACACTCCACTTTCTGTGACTCTGTTATGGCATTCGGTTCTGTTAATGGGTTCTGTTCAACACTTCAACTCCGTCTCGGTGGGAAGCTCACAGTTGCAGCTTCGTCTCTGGCTCCAAGTCATCGCTCAACTCCGTCGATTCAGGTAAGAAATTGTTGCATGCTATACATTTATGTTTCCAACTTGAACGCTCGCCTAACCCTTCACAGCTCCTCTGTGGTTAGGTTATCTCTGAGCTTTCAGCAGTTGATGGACCTGGTTACAACTGGTAAGGCCCTATCTCTTTCTTCTATTCTGCTTGTTCGGCTCTCATGGCTTATTCTCTTTTTCACAATCTTGCTTATGCCGCGGCCTAACGCTGTTTGTCACGGTGGTTGCAGGTAACCGGTTCCGTGGCCTTGCAGGGGATTCGACAGCTTGTCTTTTCGGGTAGCTCTGTTTCTATTTCTCCTCTTTCCGTGTCTTTTGGTCTGCACAAGATTTGTTTGCCATGGGTGTCTGTGTTTTGGTAATGAGTCAAGTAGTTAAGGGTTTCGACCCACACTGTAATCTTCAGAGGGTTTTCGTGGCAAATGTAAATAACTGTTACAGTCCTTTGCTCTCCGTCAATAGGTCATTCCACAGTCGTGCTTGTTTAATCGTATGAACCCTCGCTTACTCGGCCGTTGGCAATGTTATGTCTAGTTAAAGATTTTGTTCACACCGCAAATGTAATAATTGTTTTTTTGAAATTCGGCACGGTTGCTTACCTGTGGTTTGGGGCCGTGGCTCTTTCTGGCTTGACTGCTCGTTTTCTGTTGTTCTTCACTTGAATTCGCTTCGCTGGTTATGGGACGTCTGTATTTTGTAGTTACCCTGTCACTGTTTGACCTGCAGATTTTTATAATGAACAGAACTGTATGTATGCGTGCACTTGTCTCTCGACTTAATGAAATTTGATTGTAAAATGACTTTGCAATGAATGGATGTATTCAGTAGTTAGAAATAGAATGTTCTGTGCGTGGATGTTGTGTGGAATGCTGTCACGGTTCGCATTCAAAATAGATACATTTACAAGAATTTCTGTGGATGCAAAATATATTTTGAGGACATTGAATCACAGACTGTAAGCTAGTTAGGATGCACTGAAAGAAATATATATGAAGGAAAAATAATTCTCTGTTGCTTCTCTTATTTCTATATCGTACTCCAGAACCCTTTACATGTATTTTCTTCCGCTTTTTATACCATAACTCAGTGGTTAGGTAACTGTTAGTTAGTTCCAGCTTATAGTTATCTGGCGGTTACTTCAGTTACATGGTTTGGCTATTTTGGGTTTACCTGTGCTTGCTGTCTCGCAACAGTTTGATGTCTACAGTAATTTATGGTTTGTTCCTAATTAGTCTAATAATCTTAATTCAAAATCTATACCAAGCCCTTAACATTTATAGTTAGGACCGGTTATTACAATGATAACAGAAACAAATTAACAAGTCACTTAAACTAATCACTAAATGCTGTAGTCTGATCCTTAAGAGCAAAATTGATAATAATGAAAAGACTAAGACAGTCTTGCTGTCCTTCTGTAGAAATTGTCACTTCTCCCAATCTTCTTCGGAAACCTGTTCTGCCACTTCTCGGCCTGTGCCCTGTCGACCAGATGCTCCTGCATCAAGTAGTGTTATCTCTGTTAGTGTCAGTCTTTCCAGCCTTCCTCCAGTGATCAAATGTGCTCTTACAAAGTGATTTTGAAGTGTCAAGGTCAAATTTTGTCATTTCAGTGAGTCTTCAAGCAAAATTTGGTCACTAGGCATTAGGCCTAGGGTTTGCCCAAATGTCAGTCTATGTCATCATTCAGCTGAGTGTATCATCATTCAGAGGGTTGTCATCGTCATGTCAGTATCTAATGGGTCATTTTACATCTTGTTCATGCTTCAGTTGTGCCTAGGCAAGCTCATTTCCCTCTCCTAGGGTTTTGAAGGTAATTTTTCTGGGACGGCCAAATCACCGGCAAAACTTGTATCCTGATGTTCATACACCTTTCCCTATCCTTAAAGTACCTTATCAAACACTTCCCATCCCTTAGATCAACCAAATTCCTCATTTTTGCACAAACCCTAGTTTCTAGCTACAACTTGGCAATTTTCTAGTTTTGGCCTGTGTTTTGCCCTTTTCGACCCCTTCCCCTCACTCAATCTCTAAGATTCCACTTTCCTCTGCTTCCTAACATCCCTCCCCACTCCCAAAAATTTCCCCAAGAATTTAGAAGCCCCCTATCCCCTTCATTTCGCTCCATTTCGACCAAAACCCTTGTTCCACACATCGGGATAAGTTTCACAAAAATGATGTTTCTGAGCAATCAAAGATGAGTTTTTCAAAAATGAGAGAGGTTTTTGTCCATAACATGCCAAAGACGAAAAACCTCCTTCACTGTTTGCACAGGTGTCATGGTTTTAGAGAAATGCCAAAATTACAGTCGCCGGATCTAAGGAGTTTGGCCAAGGCACAAAAACGGAAAAAGAAGGCCAACCCACTCCGCATCTTGGCCGAGGCTTCTCTCACTCATCATGACACTCACTAGCCTCTTCACAGCACCAAACACAAAAATTTTTGGAAGTTTTGGCTCATTTTTGGCATTTTTGGGAAATTTACAGGTTTTGGCTTCTCAAGGGGTCTCACCCCCGGTGAGACCCTTTGTCCTCGTAGCTCCGTTTTGCGAAAACTCAGCATTGATGGATTTGTCATGCAAATTTACACATGCCTATGGATTAGCTTGAGTTTTCATGGTGTTTTGGGTCTCCAAAAGGTCAAAATACAACCAAATTTTGACTTTCTGCCCCTTTTTTGAGCTGCAGAAGTAGTCTTGGGAGAATTGACTTTTTACTAGGAAAATGACCTCCAAATCCAAAAATTCCGGTTGGGTTGGAAATTAGACTCAGAGACCTTTCCAACGAGCTATCCTACACCTCATTCTGACACCGGAAAGGCCTCCAAACAGGGCTTCAAAGTGCGCGACCCCTTCAGCTGGATGTGCGCGACCCCTTGGGAAATTTTTGCCAAATTTGACCAGTTCAGCCTAGAATTTACAGTTCAGCTCCAGTTTGACTTGCTGAGGTCGATGGTGGTCCTTTTGATTGTACTTGTGGCACTTTTTAGATACTTTTACTATTGTTTTACTCTTCTAGAAGTTTTCCTCATGTAAAAGAGTAAAATTGACTGTATGAACTGGTTTCCAAGTTTTTAGAGGCAAGTGGTTTTGACTGCCTATTTTGTAGTGCTTAGTTTAGAGGTTGTTCAAACAGCTCCTAGGAAGGGGAGCTCGATCCCTAGAGGTGGGGAAAGAGGTTAGATCATCTATATTATGCACTCTTTTGCTCATTTTCATGGTTGGACTCTTGAGGGAGAAAGTTATCATTGTACTATTCACTTGTATCTTTGCAATTTTTGGCTAAGGAGGACCAGGTTTTTGCAGTCATCATTGGGATTCTTGTGGACTCATTGTGTTGATGGTGTGTCTCTTCATGTTATTTTAAGCTTTTTTATGTGATTCATTTCCTTTCTATACTGCTGCATGTTAAACAAATGAAGTGATAAAGTTAGAATACATGCTTGCCATGCTCAGCTTTCAAATTTGTTTAATTTTTATGTTTTCTGCTGTCTAAAGAGAATTCAAATCCATTGTTTGCTCTCTTTAGCCTTCTTATCTTTCTTCCAGATCATCCATTTCAGCTAAAGACATCTACACAAACTCCTACCTTGCCCCAAAGATCCCCCTGCAGAAACTGTGTCCAATCCCCGCACCCTGAATTGCACTCCCTCCAATTGCCACCAAAAACCCCAAAAAACTTTAAATCAACCTTTTAATCAGTTTACTAGCCTAATATCAATGTTACCTTTGATTGGTCATCTCATCCCATTGAAAATTTGCCGAGATAGACCGGAGAGAGCCTTCTCATACCCCGTAGGGCTAGCTACGAGGTGAAATGGTTTGATGTAGCTTTGAGATTTGCCTTCTCAGCCTGAGGTGAGATTTCAAATGCTAACAATCTCTTCTATCTTCTCTAATTTCGAAAAAGTGAACTTGTTTGTATTGATCATTTAAAAGCAAATTCAAAGTTGTACAAAAAGCTTTCTTTGTAGGCATCAATACTAAGAAAGCGGAAAACAAACATCTGCATTGTGCATTTTGCATTTGATAGTTTGCATGTTGGATTTAGGAAAAGTGCATTAGAGTGTGCTGATTGCTCTTTGAGAAAAGATGGTGTCTTTCTTTTCCCTTTGTAGCTAGGATTTTCAAAGTTGAAAAGATATAAAGCTTGCTTATCATCTTTAGACTGCATTTAGGAATTTGTATCATACATCTCGTGGTGAACCTTGAAAGGCAAACTTTAAAAAGATCAACCTAAAATAAACTGAATGAACCTAACAACGCTTTGCAACATAACGCACAACATAGAGGTCTAGGCTAGAGACGTGTTCCGGCGTCGTTAAGCCTAGTGACTGTCGATCTCGTGGAAGGTGGGTGATTCCTCCTGAGGGACGATAGCGCTAGTACGGATTGTGCTCCCATGTACCATCGCGTATATATTGGGAGACCCCTATAGGCATATATCCTTTATCCTTAGGAAGCCGTGTCGGCCGCCCTACTGATCGCAATGCAGTGAACACAGCATTCACGAAGATCGACCGCCCGTACCTTAAAAAGTATTCTGCGGTTTTGCGAAAAGTTTGGCACACCCTCTGCCTAGAACTCCAGAGCAGTTTCTTTTGGCCTTTTTTAGACTCTATAACAGAAAAAGTCCATCCGAGCATTTGTCACTTCGGGCTCGTTAAAACATCGAAGGAGACTAGAGTCATCTTTAGCTTTTTCTCGACTCTTTAAAACTGAAAAAGCAAGTTGTTTCTAAAGTGTCGTTAAAATTTATTTTAAACGAAACAATCACCCTTTAATTCCTGCGTTGATCTTTAGGTTGAAAGATGGAGCACACCAACCAAGGAATTCCCCTTGGTGGAAATCCTAGTCCCTTCTCCTCTTGGGGAGATGTTGGTGCGCCTCACATGGCCACATTGTCGCTTCCAGGACTGACAATTGGCCTGCCAGTCTGGCTCGTTTCAACCAATGTCGTTCAGAATGTCACCATTCCTGAACAGTCAGACCAGACCAAAGTCGCCCACCAGCCTTCTACTTCATCTTCCTCTCCTCCTTCGTCTTCGCTTGACGGAATTGGTAAAACCAAAAACTAGGCTCCTAAGGAGAAGAAGAAGAAGAAGAAGAAAGAAAAGAAGAAGAAGGAGCCAAAGGCGACTGGGGGCAAACGAGAGTCGTCTGACAAAAATCCACACACAGCACTGACCAGGCCTAAATCGCCATGCGTCATATGCAAGGGAGACCACTTCCATAGAGATTGTCCCTGTATCCCTCGAATACTAAGGGACTGGTCTCCCCGTTTGCACAATTCGGTAGCATCAACCTCTGATAGCCATGTTGATTGCTCACCATCAACTAGTGGGAGTGAAGCCCCAGGACAGAGAGGGAAAGCTAAATTTCCCTGCAGACTGTGTGAAGGCGATCATGCCATCCACCGTTTTCCCTTCTTAGACGAGGCAAAAAGAGTTCTGGAAGATCGCCCGATTTTACGAGCGCAACTTCCTCCTGGATATCAAAGACTCCTGCCAAGTCCTTCGCTAGTTGAGAACCCGGCTGACCCGCCCAGGTGGTCAGCCGAAGCACCTGTCATTGAAGATGAACCGTCTGAATCCATACCTGACGAAAGTCTAAAGGTTGAAACGGTAGTTGACCCGGTTTTGCCTTCAGAGGCTCTATCTTCGAATGATACCATCACAGAGGAGAATAAAGACGACACCGTCCAAATTCTCTTCATCAGCACTGACTCTGATGAACAAGGGGGCAATGCCACCATTCCTTTATCACAGGAAGGAAGTTCATCAGAGCGATATCCGGCCGTCTACTCGGTCCCACCACCAAGCAACCTAGTTGTCTCGTTCGACTGGAACCAACTAGGCAGACCCCGGTTGCCAGCCAGTATACCATTTAGAATTATTGTCCAAATATACAGAATGGTAATGGCTGGCACTATCATTGATGAGGGGGCATCTGTGAGTATCCTTTCCTCTATTGCTTGGAAAGCACTTGGTTCGCCAGCGCTTTTACCTGAAATGAGAAATCTATCAGGTTTTGATAAAGGAACCAGTCGACCTTTAGGGATCCTCCCCAATGTGCCCATAACATTGAAAGGGAAGACCGTTCAAATGAACGTGATGGTCGTTCAAGGACCCTTGGATTATAACCTACTCCTTGGACGAGACTATATATATTGCATGGGGGCCATCGTCTCCTCACTCTTTAGAGTAATGTGTTTTCCGCACGAAGGAAGAGTGGTCAAGCTCGTGGACCAACTTTCATTTCCCGGATCACGCATCGCAAATAGTCATGTACCATCCCTAAATGGTCTATTCACGCAAGAAGTGTCTCAACCTACGGTCCATCCTCCTGATGAGCGCGAGTAATCCGGGAGGATATGACTGGAACCCAGCGGGCATGCATCCTGGTCTGCTTCGGCAGGGAAACTTTGGGTATAGAGTAGGTTTCCGCGGGAGAATATGACTAGTCTGTACCTCGTCCGTCTAGGAAGAGGGTTATTCTAGAATAAGATTCTTTTGTCAAAGTTATGTGAGTTGGCGGGCTACGTCGCTCACCTCTGTCTATTTCGGTAGACATTGCCGAGGAAGTGTTTTGTTTGAAAGATTAACGAGACAATCTTTGGGTAACCTGAAAGAGGTAAGCCTCTCTCGTTAAAACAAATGTTTTGGTGGAAGAGAAGTAGAGGTAACCTTGAAGCTCTGCTTTATACCTGGGGGCATGCAAACCTTTTGGAGTGCAAGCAAGGGGCAACTATTTATTTTTTAAATTTTTAGGACCTCTAACCCTTTAAACTCGTAGGATTAGTTGTTTCCAAACTTGCATAAAGAAAGGATCCGGAGCAAAGCTTAGTGAGATGAAGCTCCATAAAAAATAGAATCTTGATGAGACACTCTTATCATATGACTGGGTAATCGAGCAGTTTTAGCATAAAGTTCATGCTCGTTAAAAAATAAACGCAAGATCCGAGCAGTTTTAACGCGGACTTCATGCTCGTTAAAAAATAAACATAAGCAATGAGCAAGAGTTTCCTCCAGTGTTTAAGCTCATTTTAAAATAAAAAATGAACCTACCCAGTAAATAACCACCGTGAATGTAATATCATCAGCCATTAAAGCCTTGGTCATGTTTGCACCTGTCACCTCCACTTTTCATTTGGCCGATCGTTCACCTCCATATGATTGTTTACCCATTTTGAGGAACAGCTGCGAAGAGTGATTTCACCTAGCCATCCTTGTGACACTGCCGTGATTGGAAAATTCCAACCTGTACCTGGAATCAGCTGCTATCCCTATTTATCACTCGTTCCTCAAAAGACGAGTCTTCTTTAAGCTCTTTTCAACTGACTCGTAAAATATGAAAAGATTGCCGAGTTTTGGTCTTCCAGCTCGTTAAAGCGACCGGAAGAGCTATCCCTCCTCTAGATTTTAATCTTTTTGGACCTGAGGGATTATTGCACAAAAAGATCGAGCGCTTGTTTTATTCGGCTCGTTAAAACTATCGAAAACTCATCCCTTCTGTATTGTTTTATAATTTTTCAGACTTAAGGGATTAGATGACGAAAAAGGACTTTTGGAGTTAACTTTATGTACCTTTTCAGACTCTCTAAAAATGAAAAGGACCGAGTTATCCTTGTCGTTAGACTAGTTAAAATCATTAAATAGCGACAAACTTGTCTTTAGACGAGAACGAGTTTCACTGTCGCTAGGCTCGTTAAAACATAGCGATGGGCTTGCCCGAAGGGTAGGTTATAGAACAAGCATATGTTATCCTCCTCAAGCTTGACAAAAATAAAGAGGTACTGGTCAGCAATGACTGGGGAAAAATTGGGAGAAACTAAAGAAAACTTTGATGGTAGCAAGTCGCTCTTGAACATGACAATTTTCCTCCGTACCACAATCGGGTTGGGTTGTTTCATTCACCGGTCACATCACCATGGTCTCGCCATACCATCCATATTTGGGGTAATGCTACCGATCCATCGCATCAGTGTCGCCATATGTTCAAGAGAAGTCGTTCAGAAAGAGTCAACCGTGTCCCATCCACTACCATACATTATCCTTCATCCATTCATGACCGCCACCCTGAATCATATGTCACAGATCGTTTTCACCTCCATTAAAATCATTAGCTCCGTTCCGTGTCACTGATGTGGGATTCATTAAGGCCCTCCTGTGAAGGATCGCTTCTTGTCGACATCAGCTCATTATCCAAGAAGTTGATCTAGGAACAACCCCTTCAGTACTTTGAAGCTTGCATGCCACAATGGCAAGTTTCTCACTTCCGGCGACAGGTATACATCAATGACCTTCGACCGAAAGATTTTGCGTGGTGTTCAACGCCAAGTCCTTTATTCACACCACGTGAATTGTACTGCAGTACCTTGAGGGTCATTATCATTATTGGTGATTCCTCTCACGCTTGTTAACGGTTTACATCATTGACCGGTAATCAAGCGATGTCTTTCCATGTTCGACTTCAGAACAATTCTCGCATGGATCGACTTGTACTTAGAGTGAAGATCGAATGAGTTTGAAGACCCCGGATCTAGTTTCATCCATCCGGGTTGTGATATATATTCAGGAAAGATAAAGACATTGACATGTACATCATTGCAGCAGGATGATAATTTCATCAAAATTATCAGTCTATCATCAGACGATTGTCTGTTCTATGTACAGAAAAATGTATTTATAAAGCTGAGCATGGGAATGCCCGCCTCAGCTAGATCATGAAAGCAGTATAAAAAATAATGTATTGTATTGTATTGTATTACAGGTCTCCTCCCAGCATTGGATGAACTTCGAATCCCCTTGATAAAGCATTTCGCCCGATAAACAGCCTCATACTTTAGGGGGCAACTGTTATAGACATTTTTGTGCCTTACAGCATTGAGCATAAAATGTCCATAATCTAAGGGATCCAAAGTCCCTAAACATGTTGTTCCTACCCCTAGAGGAACAAGGCTAACAAACCACAACAATTCACAAAAGTTCTCCACCTGAAACTGCTCAAAAACAAGTCAATTCAGGATCATGTCAACTGCTCCACTGACCATCTGCACTGAATGTCAATGGCTCCACTGGCTACCTGCGTTGAATGTCAATTGGAACAAAGGCTACCTGCGCTGAGCGAGAATGGACAAGTGGCAGGCTCATTTCTCAAGGTGTCAAGACCCAGGAAGCTTCCAAAATGACACTTGCCTCAGGGAATTCGACTGGTGATGAGTAAGAGGTTCCAAATCTCCAAGTGGAAGCAAGAACCTCCAAGTGGACTCAAGAACTGATAGAGGGAGAGGACACTAGTCAGATCTCAAGCTGACTCATCCTCTCTCCAAACATCTATATATGGATCTCTCCTCCATGAGATCTAGAGGCTGGAATTTCATTATTGCAAAGAATTGCTGTTGGTTTGAGACTGGAATCATTGGGTGCTTAATGCTTTGAAGGGGCTGAAGATAGGAATTCCATTTGCTGGGAAGGAGATGCTGGATTGGAGCCCTCTGGGTTGTATCTCTTCCTGAACCTTGTTATTCATCAATAAAGCTATCTTGGTTTCTCCTATATGCTGATGTATTTTGATGTATGAATGTATTAGTATATTTGGTTTATTTCTAATCCTAAACTAGTTATGAATGTGAACATCTGTCTTTGTGTAGTGCTCTTCTCTTGTCTCAAGTAGCTGTTCTCTTGTCGCAAGTAGCTGTTCTCTTGTGATCTTGCAGGAAGTTGTAGCTGGATAAGCAAGAAGGCAAGTAGCTGTGAACACCCAAAGAGAAGGGAGATTGGATCGAGGGACAAACGGAAGACACCGGTAAGTCTATTGATCTCTCTTCTTTCACATTTCATAAAGGAAGAAACCAGTATAGCTGTACTCGTTTGTTGCTAAGGCACTGTCACACCTTAGGTGGATAGGATCGTCTTGCATAGGCATTTTTCCCCACAACAATGCCACGTCCCAATCGCAAACGCAATCGCCATGATTTAGCCTACTGAATTATCGTTCAGGCCTCCTGAACTATCGGGAGCATTATTATAGGCTTTTGGCCTAAAAACCCCGCGCAATACAAATGTTTAAATACACAGGAAATATATGAAAAACCACGAGCGAAGCGCTAAGGGCAGACTTCAAAAAGTATTACTCTCGCATCTATAACTGCTTTAGGTCTGCCTTATAATCGCAATCGGTAGTTGTCGATGGCCAATTCCAACGGCTGATGGCTGATGGACGCGATATATATATATCAACTGTGTTACAATCGGACCATCGGGTCAGTGACATATATCGCAATCGGCACTTTCAAAATGGCAAGGCCTTAAGCTCTTGTGATATGGTGGATGCGATATTGTATTAAGCCCAACTATAATGTTGCATCGGGTGCGGTCTTGCAATCGCAATCGGCGCTTTACAGAGGACAACCCTTTGGGCATTATTGGGATGGGCAGATGCGATATACAATAAAACGTTTCATAATGTGCAGCAGGTCCGCACATATGATAGTTATATGATATCCATATATATATCGTAGTCGGGGGTTTTGGGGTGATGGCATGGTAGAACTCACTGATTTCACTATCACTGATATATATATATATATATTTCTCCGCTTCGATAGTGTATTCCAATACAACTATGATTTCCACCTTCGATAGTGTGTTTGCAATACAACCAAGTCTTCCGCCTTTATATATGTATTCCTCTCTTTGGCACTTTGGCATGTATTATTCCCAATAAGACTCCTCCTAAGCTCCGATCTCTCTGTTTTCTCCTTCGATGGCTTTGTCTGCTCTTTGCTCCTTCGATATGCTCTCTGATAGCTCTGTTTTGCTCTCTGCTTCCTCTGATAGCTCTGTTTGCTCCTCTGTTTGCTCTGTTTGCTCCATTTGCTCCTCTGTTTGCTCTGTTTTCTCCTCTGTATACCATTTTCTCCTCCGATATCTTCTTCTATGGCATATATATATGACATATATATATATATATATGGCTACCCCTGTAGCTTTGATTGTGGCTCCTCTTGCTCCAATGTGGCTCCTCTAGTTTGGCAATGTCTTTCAAAGACTTCTTTTGATACCTTCATACCTTGATGGCTTCTGCCTTTTCTGATATGCCTCTCTTGCTCTGATATTCGGCAATATGCCTCTCTTGTTAACTCCTTCGTTAACAGGCTCTTGCTTATGGCTTGGTTATCCTGATGGCCTTGCTCCTTTCTCTTCATGGATCTGCTCTGCTTCCCCTTGGCTTCATATCATCATCTAGTATCTATAATATTGCCATTTTGACATCAATGACAACCTATGTCAACAATCTCCCCCTTTGTTATTGATGGCAATATCCTTCTTCTCTCCCCCTTTGACATCAATGGCAAAGGAGTGCTCTGGGACTCCCCCTATCAAACTGCTTCTGTTCTTCATGAATGGGAGATCTTCATGGGTCCGTGACTCCGCTTGTCATAGTTCTCTTCTTCTTTTTTTACTCAAGATAGAAGGATTGATGCTTTATAATCAATTAGCACATTATTCCCTCTTCATGTCTCAGAACTACTTTATCATAGCTTCAACAATGCTTAAAAAAATGCTCTACTTCAATGCTTTCAATTAGATTGCAAATAGCCATACACCAAGTGTCCAAGTTCAGATTTTTATGCTTCAATCCATTTTGTTATCTCCATGGGCAGAATTGAGAGGCCTTCATAGTCCGAATAAAAAAAAAGGCCACTGAGATTGTCTTTCTTATTATCTTTCTTCAGATCTGAGTTCCTTTTGTCTCTGTGCTTCTCCTTAAGTCACTGCCATCCAGTATTCAATCATCATTGGATTTGGATGAAATGGTGAGGGGTTGTGCCTTACTGTTGCTATATTTTCTAAGTGATTTGTATCGGCTTAAGTTATATTTGACTACACAACATTATCCTTTCTATGATCCATCTTTTCCTTGTGTTGTTGTACATATCTCTGCATGTTATTTCTGCTAGCAGATATAGATATCCAATCTGTGGCTGTCTTTTAAATTCATTCTGCTGATTTGCATATTCTTGCAATGCTTCAGTTTTGTTAAACATTGCCAGCTGCTCTTACTTAAAACTCCATTCCAATTGTATCTATTTGTTTGAAGATTGCCTCTATTAGTGTCCAGAATTTATCTGTTCTCACATTAAATCCCTGAGTCAAGACATAAACTTCTGTGATAACAACACCATAGTTGTTTGCCCTATTTCTTTAGTATTAGATGACATTCTCTGTTGTTCCAAATGCTACTTAGAGATTGAGTGGAAAGCATCTTTAACAATAGTCCAAAGAACGGTTACAAGATCATGTTCTTCAATGGAGTACTCTTGAGAAATGATCTCCATCAAAGAATGATTGTTAATATATCTCAAAAAGGATTTCATCAGGACCCTTTTCACTAATAGCTTCTGCAATAATGATCAAGAATCACTGGCTCCCCCTAACTATATGCATCATTCCTTTTGGCAGAGTCTTCTCATCAAATGCTTAGATTGTCAAAATTCAGGCCAATGACATATGTTGTTGGTTGGAGAGTTCAAGGGACTTTCGAATTGTATTTGCTTCCTTCTCCATACTTGTGTAACTTTCTTCTTTTGCATGGTTCTAGCTTGTGTAAGAGCCCAAGTTAAGTTACAGTCACGTGCCATATGACCATTGTTATGACACTTGAAGCATTCTACATTGTTCATGAATAAGAATTCATGATGTCTTCCTGCAAAATTGTTTCTTGGAGATTGTTGGGGACTATAATATCTATCTCTATGAGATGGTTGGCGACCATAACATCTATCTTTATGATATGCTTTACAGTCTTTTGCCATGTGACCAAAGTTTGTACAAGAATAATAATAACCAAAAAATGAACTTTGGTACCTGGGAGATGGAGATTTCCTTGATGTACTTCTGAAGCCTTTCTGTCTTGATATCCTTTGATGATAACCATTGCCTCTCGCATCTTTGACATCATCTACATTTCTTCTTGGAGCAGGATTTCTTCTTGGAACATAAATTCTTCTATTGTAGCCTTGATTTTTCTCCTTGCCTTTGTTGGAACTGGGAGCATCACCATTTCTTTCTAGCTTCTTCACATCCCTTTTGTTTGAAGCATTATCATTCTTGTTTGAGGATTCACCTGCATACCCAAGACCTGATTTATCAAATGGACATCTGTGATAGCTGAGCATGTCATCCAAGGCCTGAGACCTCTTCAAGATTTTTTTCATCCCTTCAACCTTTGTTTTAAGGAAGACAATCTCTTCTTCCAATCTTTCACACTCATTATTCTTCTTAGAAAGTTTTTTCTAAATTTCTTCCTTGATACGAGTAGCTTCATCTGCTTCTATTTTTAGGGAGATGATATCTGACTTCATTTTGAAGATTTCTTCATTCTTTGCTTGGCTGCTCTCCATTTCTTCCTTGATCCTTGTAGATTTACATGTTTCAGCCTTGAGAAGCTTGATGTTAGATTTTAATTTGAATATTTCTTCATCCTTTGCTTTCAGTTGACAGATCATGGTGTTTCTTTCCTTTCCTGCTTCATCAACCTATCCTTCTATGACTTCCAATGCTTCCATGGTATTTTCAGCTCCTTGTGCTTGTTTCCTTGCTTCTTGTAGTAGAGACTTGAGAGAGGAGACCTCTACCTTGTACTAACCAATATCTTCTTCAAGTTTGTTCAAGCTCTTGTGCCTTTGTTCAAGTTGACTTGACAAGGTATCTTCCTGATTCTTTGCTTTATTCAATTTACTTGTCATGGATATGACTTCTTCATGATGCTTTCTTTTTCTTTGATGAAATTCCTTCTTAAGCTTGGCAAGCTCTTCATCCCTTTCTTGTACTTGAAGCTTGATGAGGTCAACTTTCTTCCTTGTTTGATCTTGGTCACCAACTAGTGCTATCTTCTTAAGTTCCTCATTTTCCTTTTTCAAATTGTTAATCTCTTCCATGGTAGTCATAAGTTGAGCGAGGAGTTCTTCTACAAAATCTTTTTCATTCTCTTCATCTTATAGGTTTTCTTTAGCCTTGATGTCATCATTCTCATGTTCAGCTTCTATGATGGGTTCTGGATTTCCTTCTAGATTTCCATCATCTTCTTGACTGATGGTCATGATCAATGCTCCTTTTGAGTGAAGGTCATGAAGTTTGTCCCATATACCTTTTGCTGATGAATATTTTCCTAGATTGTTCTTTACAGAATCAGGTAGCCCATTCAAGATTGCCTTCATTTCTTTTGCATTGTACTCCTTGGATTCTTCATCCATCCTGCTATCAACAATCATTGATTTCCATATTTCAGTGCCTTGAGTCTGTAAGAAATTCCTCATTCTTGCTTCCCATATATTAAAGTTCCCATTGAGCCTTGAAGCCTCCTCAAATTCATTGTCTTCTATTTTAGTAGTAGAGGGAGACACATCCTTAGGAGGATTGGAGACTTTCTTCCTTGACTTCGCCATTTGTGTTCTAAAGATACCCCTTCAAGTTGTTAGGCTTTGAATGAAGGTACTGGCTCTGATACCAATTGTTGGAAATACTGAGAGGGGGGGTGAATCAGTATTTATTTTTCCGTCTATAGTTTTGCCAGTTAAAACATTTATATTCAGAACACAAGATGAACAACAAGAATAAATGCTTTTATTAATATAATCTTTGCAGTAAAATAGATACAGTACATAAGTGCTTGCAATCAGTTGCCAAGCACCAACTTGGACTTTTGTGAGGCTCCAACCTCCAGAGCTCCAACTCTGTTTCACCAAGGCAAAAATCTTGGACTTAGTAGCACCAACCCCCAAGGACTTCAATCCTTTCCAGTTCCTGAGACACCAGCCCCAAAGACACCTATCCTTCCTACTTCTGAGGCATCAACACCGAGGACTCCAATCCTTCTTACTTCTGAGGCACCAGCCCCAAGCACTCCAATCCTTCTTGCTTCTGAGGCACCAGCGCCAAGGGCCGACCCTATCTTGTCAAGGGACATTTGATAGTAATGTTCTGCTCTCAGAACTCTTCATTACTGAGTTTTGTCTGTTTACAGCTTCACTTTAGTCTCCATGCTACAGCATCAATGATAGCTAGTCTTCTCATGAAGGAGTCGTTACAACTCTTCATACTACCCACACAGAGTCTCCAATAGCCTTCATGACCTTTGATAATGTCTCCACACAGCTTTAGTGAGTCCACTGTTAGCTGCACTAAGCTCTGCATAAGAACCAGCTTTCTCTTCAAGCATATGTTCTTATTGTCACAATGAATGCTTCAACATGACTGTTTCTCTACTGGCTACTTCTGCCCTTTGATTATCTCCTGTATTGTTGGTCCTTCAGCCCTTTTTCTATTCTGCTGGACCCTATCGCTACCTCTATTTCATCCAACTATATCAACAGTGTTCAACCCACTCTGTTCACAGTTTTTACTATTTTTTTTTTACATTCCTCATATCTCTATCTATCAGTTTCCTCTTTTTCACTGGCTCTTTGGCTTCCTCCTCGGTCTCTGTATTTTCCTCTGCATCGCTTGATCCTTCGGCTTCCCTCCTTGGTCGCTATGGCTTCCTCTGTCTCTTCATGCTCACCAACACTCCTGAGACACGTTTATTCAATGACGAGGACTGAATAATACACAGAGAACACATATTCCAAAAACTGTAACAACGCTCCTTTTTTTTTCAATCATCATAGACATACACAGGACTTTACTGTTTAATGGAGATGCCACATCCCAATCGCAATTGCAATCGCCATGATTCAGCCTACTGAACTATCATTCAGGTGTCCTGAACTATCGAGAGCGTTATTATAGGCTTTTGGCCTAAAAACCCCGCACAATACAAATGTTTAAATACACAGGAAATATATGAAAAACCACGAGCGAAGCGCTAAGGGCGGACTTCAAAAAGTTTTACTCTCGCATCTATAACTGCTTCGGGTCCGCCTTGTAATCGCAATTGGCAGTCGTCGATGGCCAATGGATGCGATATATATATATCAACTGTGTTACAATCGGATCATTAGGTCCGTGACATATATCGCAATCGGCACTTTCGAAACGGCAAGGCCTTAAGCTCTTGCGATATGGCAGATGCGATATCGTATTAAGCCCAACTATAATGTTGCATCAGGTTCGGTCTTGCAATCACAATCGATGCTTTGTAGAGGACAACCCTTTGGGCATTATTGCGATGGGAGGATGCGATATACAATAAAATGTTTCATAATGTGCAGCGGGTCCACACATATCACAGTTATATGATATCCATATATATATCGTAGTCGGGGGTTGTGGGGTGATGGCATGGTAGAACCCACCGATTTCACTGTCGTCGATATATATATTTCTCTGCTCCGATAATGTATTCCAATACAACTATGATTTCCACCTCCGATAGTGTATTTGCAATACAACCAAGTCTTCCGCATTTATATATGTATTCTGCTCTTTGCTCCTCCGATATCTCTGTTTTTCTCTCTGCTTCCTTCGATAGCTCTGTTTGCTCCGTTTGCTCCTCTGTTTACTCTGTTTGCTCCTCTCTATACCATTTTCTCCTCCGATATATTCTTTTATGGCATAAATATATGACACATATATATGGCTCCTCCTGTAGCTTCGATTGTGGCTCCTCTTCCTCCAATGTGGCTCCTCTGGTTTGGCAATGTCTTTCAAAGACTTCCTCTGATACCTTCATACCTTGATGGCTTTTTCCTTTTCCGATATGCCTCTCTTGCTCTGATATTCTGCAATATGCCTCTCCTGTTAACTCCTCCATTAACAAACTCTTGCTTATGGCTTGGCTATCCTGATGGCCTTTCTCCTTTCTCTTCATGGATATGCTCTGCTTCCCCTTGGCTTCATATCATCATCTAGTTTCTAGAATATTGCCATTTTGACATCAATGACAACATAGGTCAACAAATGGAACTACAAAAAACTCATAATGCTCATAACTGGTCCTGAATGTGGTCTTCTAAATGTCCTCTTCTTTGATGTGTACCTGATGGTATCTGAATCTAAAATAAATCTTTGAGAACACTGTTGCTCCCTTCAAGTGATCTAACAAGTCATCAATCCTCGGTAACGTATACCTGTTCTTGATGGTCACTTTGTTCAACTGCCTATAGTCAATGCATAATTTTAGAGTACCATCTTTCTTCTTCACAAACAATAACAGTGCACCCCATGGTGATACACTTGACCTAATGTACCCCTTTTCCAATATTTCCTTTAGTTGCAACTTTAACTCAACCAAATCATGTGTACTCATCCTGTAAGGTGCTTTTGATGCTGGTGCTACTCTTCGCACTAACTCAATAGAAACATCTATTGCCCTATGAGGTGGTAACTTTGTAATGTCCTCAGGAAATACCTCCTTGAACTGTTGTAAAACTGGGTACTTACTCAACACATTTGCATCCTCAAATTTGTTACCCTTATCACTACAAATGTGCCCTGCAAATAACTTACACCATTTCCTACGACTACGCTTTGCTTGCATAGTTGTCACCGTCCTAATTGATGTATCTTTCTTCTTACCCTGTAAGACTCTTGGTTCTCCATTGTCATCAACACACTCAATAGCTTTGTCGTAATAGTCTACCTTGGTTCTATGAAGATACAACCAATCTATGCCCAACAACATACTGTATGAACCCAACAGTAATACATTCAAATGTGTTGTGGTAGACATACTATTCAAATCAAATGCACAAGCTCTTACCCAATGATGAACTCGCTTCTTCGTACCTATATCCAACTGCACTAACTAAGACTCTACATGCAATTCCTTACTCAAACCACACTTATCCACCAATTTGGGACTAACATAGCTATAATTATATCCATGGTCAATCAAAATAGAAATAACGTGGTCACAAAGCTTACCATCCATCTCAATGATAGATGCCTGATGCTCTACCTATTTGTTATCCAATGTTGCATAGATACGTGGAATACTTTGACCAATGTCTCCAACAGTCTCTGCCTCCTCTACACTATATATCTTAGGCCTACAACTCTGGTACTGTGGACAATCCCTCCTGTGTTGATCTCCTCCACAAGTCCAACATTGCACGACCTCCTTATTCTGCTCCTAATATCTATGTCCATGTCTTCTATCTGATGCTGCATTGAACCTCTTAGGTGGTGTAACATTTTCATTGTTACCTGAATCATGTAATCTTACTCTCTTCTTGTCCCATTTTCCTTTATTATTTGCATTACCTCTCCAATCTAGCTTAGTCTCAGTCTTGCGCTTCGATTGATCATAACAATGCTTCAGCTTCCGGATGATTCTAATGATCTAAGCTCATCGAACTCAATCCTATCTTTAAATACCATCAGTAACCCATTGGTGAATCTCTGAATTTTGGCCTTCTTCTCCTTAAGGTGAGGAACATACCTCAGCAACTCCAAGAACTTGTTAAGTGTACTCATCATATGTCATGGATCCCATCTTTAGCTCATACAATTATTTCTCTATGTCATCAAAGTATCTTTCTGACAAATACTTCTTCTTGAATAGCTGATCAAACTCATTCCATGTAAAATCCTCCTCATGTATACCTCTAGCGTTCTTCACATCTTCCCACCAGATGTCTACTTTACCTTTGAGACTGAATGTAGCCACTATAGCCTTCATTTTCTTTGAAAAGTTATGCAACCTAAAGAAATTCTTCATGCTTAGTAACCATGCCTCTACATCTTTCAATTTCTTTACCTTTCCTTCAAAAGTAGGTGGATTTTCTCTCTTAAACTGATCTGGAAAATACCCCTTACCACTCCTCCTGTAAGGATGGTAACAATACCCATCAGCATGCCTGTCAGAACTAGAACTAGAATGGTACCTTTGACTATCCCTTCTCCTATTTGTGGTCCCTGTCACTGCAAATATAACAAGCTCTGAAGTATGACTGCGTTTATCTCTGCTAGCTTTTCCTGTGCCTGTATGATTCTGTCAGTATCTGCCTCACAAATCCTTATTTCTTCCTTCATGCTTCTCAATTTGTCCGTCAAATCAAAAGAGTGCCCCACACCATGCTACTCATCAGATTCATAAGGATATTCTACGTAGTCTACCATCTTTCTAGCCATTTGATCTCTTTCCTGCAATGCATACTATGTTAGATAAACCAATTCATGACAAACCAAAGTACCTTAGTATAGCTCGGGGAGGATACCTTATTTGCAATATCAACAAATCAACATGATACATGTATAACTTAATCATGAAAACATATAGAACTTAATACCTAAGCATATGACATGCAACCGTCATTCTAGCTAGGGTCCAGTCATCAATGCATGACCTCAACAACAACACACACCACGACCTCATGCATGAAAACAACCACTACATCACATGAAACATGAACATGCATAAGAAATACTTAACCAAGTACTCATATGCCTAAGCACATATGATCAAGCATGAGTGAATGATACTCAAAATCAAACCTCCAAAACTGATACATGCAACCAAGCATACAATAATGTAACCATCATGCAATATTGCAACCAAACCTACTACAACGATATGTGTAAGAAACATAAGTCGACATGTAACCAGTCATACACTCACGACATTGCATTCCACCAAAACAACCTTAATTTTCACATGACGACATCACTACAACCATGAACAACGTCATGCAAATGCAACAAGCACATGGAATGCAAGTGTGAAAGACACACATGCAACTGACATGCATGCATGACCAACAAATAACCCATCCAATCCAAGGGCTGAACCATGCTATGATACCACTCTGTAACACCCTCCTCCCACATCTACCCAAGAAACCGACCAGCCTAGGTAAACATGCGATGAGAGGACACTATGATATGATTCGACCTCCTAAGTCACATTAAGGAAGTGGAACCGATGGAAACACACCGTATAGACATTCAACATTAGCTACAGGACCCTCAGGAACTAATCCAATACTTTAGACAACTTGCCCTTGGGTCCCATTGAACTTTTGGATAACTTAACCCTCAGTCGCTCTCATGCTATAGGCATGACAGTGACTAGAATCCAAAGTTGCTCTCATGGCCTTGCTTGACAACGACCAGAGACAAAATTTGTCATCGCTATGCCAACGACCCCGAGATTTGAGCCACTTTTTCAGGCCCAAAGCCCAGGTCACTACCCATAATTGAACAATCTCTTCATATCAGTAAAGTAACATGGAAATGGTAGTACTAAAGAAAATATTTGTTCAAGACCTTTACTGGATCCCTACTAGCCTTGACAGGCATTTCGTCAAACATATTGTGAATGTGTAATCTACAGGTGTAAATAAAATTTATGAGCATAGGGGTCACATACTTAGCTGAAAATCGCTAAGAACCTTTGATGCCTCAACACATCAATTTCCATTCCATCCA
Organism: Pinus tabuliformis; assembly: GCA_031772625.1. Lineage (NCBI taxonomy): Eukaryota > Viridiplantae > Streptophyta > Pinopsida > Pinales > Pinaceae > Pinus > Pinus tabuliformis. The sequence continues at coordinate 1,313,059,322 of CM062809.1, forward strand.
TTGGGTCATAGATACATTGATCATTCAATTACAAGTAAAAACATGATGAAATCCACACATGGTTGTTGTCATAAAACACATACATAACCAACATAATAGTAGCAAAAACACTCATGAAGGTACAACCATATAGACCACATATAATCCCTCAATATCCTCATATAAATGCAAGGATAAAACCTTTCATTAATGATGTAAAATCCAACTTGGGATGGGACTTCCATGTTCCACCCGGCCGTAGAATGGTTGAGCCAATTCTCTCTTCAGCCATTCACCCCTGTGCCATATTCCAAGCATGAATGTGGGATATCATAGAACACATCAATCAAAACTCATCCAGGGCTTCCAGAGGTCACCCACCTCAACCCATAAAACAATGATTCCACCTCACGGTCAAACATCACCAAAACCATCATCAGATCAGTATCTATCCTAGCCATCTAGGGCTCCAAAGCATTTGTCCAACCAAGGCTATGAGACTAGTAAATCAACCCACAACTTTTACTAGGCTCCACATCATTTGTCTAACCTAGTCTACGGGACTAGTAACTCAACCCAAGTTGTTCCAAGGCTCCAGAGTGTTTGTGCAACCAAGGCTACCAGATTGGTAACTCAACCCAAGCAAAGGAAACATGAGAACCAACCAAAAAAACAACAATGGAATGAACCCACAATCACCATGGCTATCCATGAAATGGCAAGGCTAGGAAATCCACTGTCAATCTTGGCCATCCTCCATGCCAATGACAGATCACAACCAAAAATCCACATGCATATGCCATGCATGCCATAACTAGTGAAGGAAACATACATGCAACTAGGTACCTGCAAGAAAATATGGTGTAGTTGCTGATCTCGATGGCCTCCTTCGCTTTCTTGCTTTTCCTTTGCCTTCTTGCTCCAAGAACCCAAGTATGCCACACCCTCCAAGAGTGTTCCAAGAAAACTTTAAGTCTCCAAAAGTATGAGAGAGAGAGCTCCAATGTTGAATTGAAAATGGTTACCAACTGATCATCATAAGCCTTTTTATGAATGAGGCCTCTATTTTCTTAATTTTAAATTATTTTCCTTCATTTTCCTCCTCACATGCAACCTGTGACCTTTCACCTCCTTTTCCCCTAATTTCCATTATTTTCATAATTAAATGTGCCAAAAATGCCATTTTTCCTTTCCAAAGCCTTAGCCATTGCCTTTGCCAATTTCCTTATCCATAAACAATCATAAGTGATAACCATCACTTAAATTCCACGCAACATTCATCTTCGAATAAGTGTCCCATCATCTATGGTTATTATTTTGCCTTTATTTACTTTTATTACACGAAATTTTCGTGAGGGCTCTTACAAAATATTAATATGCTAAATCATCACTAGGTGAAAGCACAAGGGCCATGTGGACTTGATGATGGGCTCTAAAGGATTCTTTATATCCATTTTTTATAATTTAGAGGACATAAATTATATTTTTGAAAATGTTTGATATTGTTTGAATTCAACTGGTCTCTACCTCAGTTTTGGGTTGGAAATATTCAACCCAAATTTGGAAGATTTATTATAGCACCAGTTTGGACTCATCTTTATTCTCTACCACATAATTTTAGGATCCAAAAATACTCAAAGTAATAGGTAATGCTCTTGGTAATTTGGTTAAAATATAATAGGTTACCAAGTAAGGAATATACACTTGGTATGCAAGAATATGTGTCTATATGAATATTTCCCAATCATACCTACTTCCAACATTTTGAACTATCAAGATTGAATATGGAGGCAAACAATTGGTTATGAACATATCTTTTTTGCTTTTATAAATTTTCATGAACATAGACATTGATTTTGAGTTTTTCCTCTTGATCACTCCCCCTCAAACAAAAATATTCCACTACTAAGGGCCTAGAAGATTTTGAAAAGTTTACCTCCAAACACAAATCCCCCAAAAATCCTTTTGTTCCCCACACTCGCAAAATCCTCGGGTGCTTCAACTCAAAATAGCTTTGAGATTATTTCAAATAATACCTTATTATATCAAGTGTTGAGATATTGTTATTGACGTCAAAGAAATAGTTAAGCATGGCTGATATTATTAGGAGGTTTATCATTGATATCAAAGCCAAAGGAATGATGTTCAAGCCAAAAGAGGCACGTGACAAATGTATGTTAGTTGGAAATTAAGTAACAACCTGAAGGAGGGAGAATCATGGCTTGGTATAAAGTCAAATGGCCTCACCTTTTACTGTAATTTGAGTGTGTTTTAATGCTCATAATTGTTTACGGATACAATTTCTAAGTCAATACCATATTTAGATTTGATTGCAGAATGTTAACAATTCACATACAAATAACAACTATTCCTTAAACAATTATATTGTATATCTCTAATTCAACGTTCTTCTCCACAAACATCAAAATGGTCTAGCGATAGAAGGGATGTCGAAAACATTAAGGATTGTGATTCAAGGAGGCACTCAATTCCCACAAGGAGTCCACCACATTGATTATATCCCCGAAGCATTAATAGATTTGGTTGGTTGGATTCTATTGGTAGATGAAAGCATTGTTATTACTTGAGACCATTGTATTCTATCAGGTTGGTAGAGTTCAAAAGTGACTACAAAAGCATGAACATGCACGACATGAAGAAAATGAAGTTACGAATGAAAATAAATGTGTTCTAAGCACTAGGACGGAATGGTTAGTTCTTGTTTCAAACATTGTAGCTTGAAAAATTTGACGTTGCTTATTTTTCTATGACGTGGCTTGAATATTTTAGAGGTTTAACCCATGACGTGGCTTCAAGAAGGGAGACTATTTTGATTTGGAGTAGTCTATGGAGGCGAAGGAATTGCCTGGACGGCCAAAAGTGGCCTGAATCCGGGCTAAAAAAATAAAAAAAATCTTGTAGAGTCAGTGTTTGAATCATGTTTTTGATGGTGGAAATGGATTCAGCACCATCAAAATCATCTAGGGCACCTGAAATTATGAATTTTGACAGCGTTTACTTGGATTTACAAAAATTCCTGCTAGCTTTTTTCAAAATATGGTCGGAATTTCCATAACTTTCAATGCAAAAAAGCATAATTTTTAGACTACAACTTGTATTTTGACTACGACTTGGCTTCAATAACTTCAAATATTTTGATTTGACTATGATGTAGCTCCAAGACGATCGGCGATTTTTATTTGACTATGACGTGGCTTTAAGAGTTTTGTGTTGTGTTTTATCCATATGACAAAGAGTTCCGCAGTTCAGCAGGTTCAAGAGTCTGATCATTTAGTTTTGGTCATAATGAGGTTCCACTCAATGGGAACTTTTGAGTCATTCTGTGAAGATAAAGTGAACACAGTAGCAGAACTTGTCCTATTTAAAGTGAAACACTACAATATTAACCATGGTATGCCACTGAACAAAGGAAAATGAGAATCATTGTTGAAAATTCCAAGGAACAAATTGAAGAAGTAGGAAAAGTTCTGAAACATTACGAAGAAGTAAGTTGGTGCCTTTGAATTTCTAAGTTGTAGCTTCACTAAGGAGTTTGCAGCCTATGAAGTTGTTGAGTTGGTGCTCAGCTATAAGATTGGTGTCTCCTATCGGTTGGTGCCCACAAATTCATTGAGATAGTGCTTAGTTACGAGACTGATGTCTCTCGTAGGTCAAAGCTTACAAAATTTTAAGTGGGATATGATAAACTTTATTGTAATCTTTATACATTAAGAAAATATTTTCTCCCAATTATAATTTTTTGTGCTCATATGTTCAATATTTAATAGTTAATGTTGTGAATTGTTGATGGTTTAAAATTGGTTAATTAACTAAATATTAATTATCTCCTCTCCACCCCCCCCCCTCAGTATCTCCAACATCAAGATCTCCCTCATTTGGAGTTGGCATATGGACCATCCCCTTTGTCAATCAATCTGGCATTTGGAACTGAAGAACAACCCAAAAGGAGGAAGGTTGATTATTCATATCCATAATCTCATACAACCATAAATGAATTTACAATGTTGAATATAGTCAAAACAATGGAATTAGAAGATGGTGATGAAATGAACCTTGATGATTAATATTTGAAGGACCTAGTGGTGGTTTGGGAATAGAAGTATCCTAGATCTCTCACAGAGAAATAATTCCAACTTTTGGAGAAAAATCTCCTAAAAAACGAGAGGAAATTACTACGAGATATACGAGAAATTCTAGTCAACTTAGGGAGAACAATCTTGATGACTAACAAAGACAAACCCACTCCATAATTTCAATGATGAATATCATCTCATGGAATATAATAGGCTTAAATGGTAAAAGAAAACATAGTATTCTTAAGAAAAAAATGATCAAAGAACAACCCTTAGTAATAATGTTCCAAGAGAGAAAATATTCATCTGAATTAGTGTCCGAGATTGCATTTGTTTGTTGGATAGGATCCAAAAAAATGGTGATCAATGCCCTAGGGTCATCATAGTGGTCAATGTATGTCCATGTGTCATGCCACATCATCATATGGAGTGTAATGATTTATTTTTAAGAAAAGGAGAAAATGTAATGAGTGGAAGTCCAAGAGTCATATGTGGAACATGAAGAGTCACTTAGTCATATATGGACAAAATATCTTTAGGGGGAATCCAAAAGTCATTTAGAAGTTCAAGAGTTACCTAAAAATCCAAACGTCACAATTGAAGTCCAAGAGTCATGAGGGTAACTCAAGAGTCATGGGGATATGAAAGGTCATCCCCCTTATTAGCAAAGGAACCTCATAACTTCAGGAAAGGGCTTTTGGAGGCTTAGGATTTGGAAAGCTAGTCTTGGTGTTACAAATATAATTTATATAAAAATAAAATAAATATAAATGAATGAATAATAATCATAATTATCATTAATTAATGATTATTTAATGAAGAGGCATGTCTTTAAGGACATGACCAGTCATGAAGGGACATTTGGCTAGGTATATAAGTAGGCCCTCATTGTAACATTCATTCATGTTTGTACTATCCTATTATTAATAAAATATTTTTTATAATACAATTGTGTATTTTAGATTTAAAGTTCAACAAGCTACTTGTTTTGTTGTTTCAGTGGTATTAGAGCATTCCTTTGAGTGTACGAACTTTGTATGTTCCAATGGTATCAAAGCCATTCAACCCCTTGCATGTTATTCGTTGCACATTCTACCATTAAAGCTTAGCCCTTGAAAATCATGGAATTAAGTGAATATCATAAATTTAAACTGTTAAATGAAATTGGAGAAGTATTACAACAAATGAAAAAAATCATTTGCAGAATCATTAAAGGCTTTCAAAACATCAGATTTAGTGCCTACTATGGATATTGGCATGAAAGAGACTAACAATAAAGAATGCACTAACCAAAAAAGGGATGTTGAACATGTTGAATTAAGAACTCCTCATGGTGATATAGAAGAGACTCCAAATGTAGTTGTAAGGAGCTCTTCCAAGAAAATTAGTGAATCTAAAATCAACCCCAAAATTAGCAAAAAGGGACATAAGTTCAATGGAAGTTGACATGGAAAAGGACAATATTAAAAGTTTGAAAAAAACCATGTCCTCTACTTATAGCCTTGTTGAAGGTTCCTTAAAAAGGGAACTAGGTCCAATCCACCTTGACATAAAAGAGGCTAGAATTCATAATAAACTGAAGGAAAAAAATGCCTTGGCCAGACACCCTGACAAACATCTTCATCATTGAGGATTGCAGGTCTTTTTGGATAATAACGAATTGGAAGAGGGTGAAAATATCTCTTCCCAAATAGAACATGCTATCACCAGTGCTTCTTTCCACTTCCCATACACTATTCTTCATGATGGATTCATATTCTTCCACCATGGCATCAACTCAAACAAGTTGAGAAACTACGTCCTCAAATGAAGAAAATTCTAACTCAATGAGCTCTATCATGAGAGCCACGTAACCAGTGTACCTCTCGGGTGACCTCCTATGCCTACATACTGATGTAGGAGCTCCCATGTTCTCCCTAGAATCTAGCAAAAATCTATCAACTCTTCTAGTTCTCTTTCTCCCTTCTCTAGATGTTTTTGTTTGAGTGGGTGTCTCCACTCGACCTCCTCTCTGCTCCTCCATTTGTGGTTTTTCCACAACTTCCTAAATCTTATCTTAAGGCTCCTCCTTTGGAGCTAGAAGCTCCTTCTTCGGTGGGATACTCAACTCTCATTCCAGAGAGCATATCATAACCGTCTCCTCATAAAACTTGACATCTTTGTTAAGAATTTACTGAAGATATAATAAATAATTATTGAGAGGAACAAACATAAAATAACCAGCAACAATCATAAACCATAAACACAAATTTTTATCTAATAAAAACCCAACCCACTGAAATTGCATTATCCTTGGCCAAAACTCTAGCCAATCTGGCCAAGTAAGCCTTCACCGCTCACTGCTTGGCCTCATATACAATGAAGTATTCCCAGCCTTTTATAGGCTCCATTATATGTACTACTATGGGAATGAAACCATGGTTACACTATACCACATGCCCAAAACCACCACTATTTAACCTGGTCAACTTTGAGTCTTTTCTCCAAGTCAATTTTACCTAACAATCCCCCCTTAAACCTTGACTTGGGGTTTCCTTGACTAAATCTAGCCAAACTTGCCAAATGAGTAATCTCCACTCACTCTGTTCCTTACCCCCCGCTCCAAAGTTTTATACCTAAGGTATTTGTTAACTCACCATGCTCCTATCACCTAGGTCTAACCCAAACTTTACCATTGATTACCTAGCGGTATGCATGCCTTACTAGGTCTTACAACAATATGCGCATTTACATCAAAAAATTTGACTTCATCATAACAATTATTATTATTTTTTGTTTTTTTGTTGTTGTCTAGACATATCCTCTCTCACTTTTACACAACCTCTCTCGCTTTTGCAGTCTTTGAACCTGATGCTTTCTAGCAAAACCCCAGCCACCTTTTATCTTCTCGCTCCAGTTCTCACCACACGAGAAACCCAATAATCGTGCGACCATTCGGCTCTCAACAAAGGATAGTGAATTAAAAAACTCCTATTTAATGGAAAAATGCAATTTCTTAAAGTTGAAGCTGCAACTCTGGTTTTCATATGCCATCCTTACACAACAAAAAGCATGAACTAGAATCTCGTATGACATGCTTGTTTCCTTCACTTTCACATTCACACTTTTCCCCATGGACTCTGCAATACAAGTTTCAACATGTGTAGACCATAGTTCGATCTCATCAACCAAGGGAAGTCTCTTACCACCGTCATGGCTTCCTTTTTATCCTCCTGATCTTGTTATCGAAGGCGCCAAGTATTCCTCTTTGGGCTTCCCGATCCACTCAATACATGGCGAATCTTCAAGGCCATTCGATACATTGCTCATGACCAGGTCCATCCCTTTTCTAAGAACCTGATTAGCTGACCTCCTATGATACAAATTCAGGTTCTACGCTAGATTCTTTCTATGGTTACATTACCATGTGGATCCGCTAACATATCATCATGCACAGGCAGTATGTGGATCTTGGCAGCATCTAATGTAGCAACAAAATTGTAGTATGAAGTCTCTTCTACCAGTGTTTTTACGAAAACTCATGCGGCCAATAAAAAATAATGACTACTACAATTTCTAGCTCTGAAGCCCACTAGCACAACCTCCACACTACCCATCTCCTTGTCAATTTTCATGACCATGAGTTCACTAGTTCACTGAGAACCGCAATGATTGTAGGCTCCTTTAACATTCTAGCTATGGACCTACAGATTAAAGAAAAAACCCCTTTAGATCTCAAGTTCGATCCTTGCAACAAAACATGACATTTACAATGTTACTACGTTTGCATGTATTGAAATATTCAAGTCACCAACCAATCTGCTTTGTCGCTCATTCTTTTCTTCAGTAATTTCATCGTCCTCATTTGTATACCTTTCTCTTCTATCCTAGATTCACATTGAACTCCTTCGACAACGCCGGATCCAACCACCATACATCCTAGCAAAACTTCCATGGGTTTGGCATTTTCAAATAGATTCACCTTCTTTTGCCTAGGAACCCCCATGGATTCGACCTCCAAACCTTTTCAAGAGCTTCAACAACCCTACTCCATCAACATCACAAAGATCTCGGTGTCATTTGACTCCAATCAGCTTGTACTACACATCATCTCATTATTATTGGACTATAGTGATGAGAACACCCCCCGCCATTACTCTCCAGAAAGTCGAAAACTTCATTACATGAGGATTTATTCTAAGGTTCCTCGATGTCCCCTTCTTGGCACTACACAGAAACTTTTATCCACTCTACAACAATGTCTTTTAGTGCTAATGATGGTATGCCTCTGCCATGGGAATCATTATTCTCGCTACAATGCATCAACCAACACTGATATGGGAATCACACCTCCCATTTATACCTTTACCTCCCTTAGTCATCCTCCACCTTACCAGTCTGCATTGAGATCTATGATCTCTCCATTCACTACAAATAAATCTTGGCAAAAAAAATCCTAAGCCAAAAAAAATCCACCTTTAACTCTGATACCAATTGTTAAGAATTTACTGCAAAGATGATAAATAATTACCAAGAAGAACAAACATAAAATAACCAAAAACAATCATAAAACATAAACACAAATGCTTATACGGGAAAAATCCAACCCAATGATATTTCATTAGCCTTAGCCAAAACTCTGGCCAATCTGGCCAAGTGAGCCTTCACCGCTCACTCCTTGGCCTCATATACAATGAAGTCTTCCCAACCTTTTATAGGCTCCATTACATGTACTACCATGGGCAGAAAACCATGGTTATGCTATACCACATGCCCAAAACCACCACTGTTTAACTTGGTCAACTTTCACTCTTTTCCCCGAGTCAAGTTTACCTAACAATCTCTCCTCACCATTGTCATCCTCAGTGAAGGTAAATACACCCGATAATTATGTGGAGTTTTGGTGTATCCTAGAAAACATCCTAACTCTGTTGTAGGCTCAAGTTTCTGCCTTGAATCGTTGGAGACATGATAGTAAAATGAAGCTCCCAAAATTCTGAAATAAGACACATCAAGGTTTCTCCTAGAGAAAGCTTCCTTCGGTGTGATCATACCAAGTATTCTATGAGGACTCTAGTTCTGCAAGTAAACTATTGTGTTACATGCTTCTGCCCATAGATGCAATGGAAGCCCCTAATAATGTAGCATAACTCTTGTAGATCCAACTACGCTTCTATTTTTCCTCTCAGCTACCCCATCCCGGTGTGGGTTATGGGGTGTTATCAATTCTAGTTGAATACCTTCTTTGGCACATAAATCCTTGAATGCATTTGAAACATAGTCACCTCCATTGTCGCTCCTGAGAGCCTTCACCTTCTTCTTAGTCTTCTTCTCAAATAATGCCTTAAATTCTACAAATTTGGAAAGCACTTCATTCTTTTTCCTCATGAAGAAAATCCAACATTTTCTAAAGAAATCATCAATAAAAATTACGTAGTAATTATGTTTTACTGTGGAGGCTGTAGAGAAGGGTCCACAAACATTAGAGTGGACTCACTCCAAGATTGCATATTCTCTACTATCTCAACCATGGAAGGTGGATTTGACATATTTCCCTAATGTTCAACCCTTGCAGAAATTTTGCTGGTCAAGGGAGCCTTTATGGAGACCAATGGTAATTTGCTACATGATTTTTAAGGCACCATGGTGTAGATGACCCAATCTCTTCTGCCAAATTTATCCAACATCTTGATTCTACACTTTTCTACCTTGCTGCTCAATGTAGTGCAATCTCCCACTTCAAGTTTTATAGGTTCTTCACTTGAACTCTAATCTGCTTCACTTTCCTGTTAGCTATATGTCCCAGAAAGGATTTCCCTCTACTGAAAATAACATCATAGCCTCTATCCTCCAATACTCCTACAAAGATCATGTTCTTCTTTAGCCCAGGTACAAACATAACATCTTTGAGGTGAAGATGGGAGGCTTTCTCCCTCTCAAAGGTGACAATAGTGATTCCTGTAGCATTGTACCTCCCATCATCCGCCATTTCAATATGCATATGGAGATCCTTCTCCTCCAGGCTATTGAAAATTTCATTGCACCCTGTCATATGGAACGAGAAACCAGATTCAAGGTACCACACACCCCATAAAATTGTTGGCCATGCATGATATTAGGGTGAAGTCTAATTCAAATTGTGAATCTAGTGCTTCACCTTCTGCTCCTTTTGAAGGCTTCTTGTTAGACTTCTTGTGCAGACATTTTGTTGCATAGTTACCGTATTCGTCGAAGTGGAAACATTTTGTCTTGCTCAAGTCTTTCTTCTTGCCATTAATTTGGATAGATTTAGGTTTTCTTTGGTCTTATTTCCTTTTCCCTTCTTCCTCTTCCCAACGAAGGGAAAATTCTCTTCATCCTATGGTCTTGATGATAATCCATCTCTAGTATTTCTCCTAATCCCTTCTTGAACCAAATCGGCCCACAACCTTTCCCAATTTGACAAATTTTCCCTTCCATTCATAGAGTTCTAGTAGTTGTGCTAGGATTTGGGAAGGCTTAGAATATCTAAGCTCACCAGATCACCTTCTGTAACATTCTCACCAACCCCTCCAAGGTCATCTTGAACTTGAATGAATCTGGAGAGATATTGTGGAATGGTATCATTTTTCTACATCCTAAATGTTTCGAAGTTTGTCTTTTAGGGCCAATTTTCTATGGTCATTGTTATTTTTGAATAGCTAAGTCATTGTCTTCCACATAGAAAATGGTGTTTCTTTTCTTGGGAGATTTGAGACCACATGGTCTATCATGATTTCCAAAAGAATTCTCTTGGCCTTTGCAACATCCTTCTTCCATTGGGATAATTGATGTGCATCAGATTGTTGAGGTTTCACAATGTTTGTTTTATTATATTATAATACACCATTATCACCAAGCATTGCTTCCATTGGTCCTTAGAGGATATGAAATTTGAGTTACCCTCCAGGGCATACTCCAATCTGAGTATGTCAAAATCCATTCTCCCAAATCCGAAGAAAAGCTTCTACAATGAAGTTGCAATTTCAAAATTCTTAAGCGAAAAAATTGAAATACTTGTTCTAATGTGATTTTAGGGCTCTAATACCATGTAGAAATTTGATAGAAATTGCAACTACTCAAGAAATCGAACTAAAATCAGGAGACACAAATTATACTCTACTAATTTGCGGAATGAAAATCACAATTTTGAACAACATGCAAAGGCATGCAACAATAAAAAATACAAGTACACATTGATTTCTAGGGGAACCCAACTAGGGAAAACCACTCAAGCCTCTTTGCATTAATAAGTTGAATAGAGTAACTATTACAATTGCATGCTCCAACAATGAGCACCACTTGGAAAAGAAAAATTGTTTTCTCTGTTGAATTAAGACCTCTAGCTAACACTTGGCCATTTTCTGCCTCCTCTAGGCTCCTATGTCCTTGTGAAATTCTGAGATAATTTGATCTCCTAAACAATAGGGAAATCCCTATTTCCTTGCATAATTCCCAAGGAATTGATCTCCTTACTACATGAAAAAACTGTACACTCAACTAGTATACAATTAATGTTACACTAGCCTTTGCTTCCTCCACTCCAGCTGAGAAATTTGAATTCCATGCATATTTGGGATATTTTGGGTTCATTTATCAGTTAATTGAAAAATCTCTAAGTTATATTGTTGTCTCACCGCTCAACTAACCTTCAACTGACTCTATTAATTTTTAGAGGTCATTTAACTAAGTACAACTGAAAATAACTAAACTAGATTGCAAAACAAATTCTATCAACACATGTATGACTGAACTCCAAGCCCACTAACTCTAATTTGTTGATCTAACTGAGTGACAAGAGCCATGTCACACTAGTTAACTGCCTCCAAGTTGTCCCATTGATGTGGAGATTCGATTTACTTCATTTGACTAATGATAAAGTCAAATTGAGCCTTTCTTGGTACACTTTCTAACACTGCCATCCTATATGATCTCTTTGTCATGATCCCTTGCCCCTTGGTTTTCTTGATAAATCTCCTCCAAATCCAAACAATGATAATGTGCAAGGTAGTCATTCTTCTCAGGTAGAAGAGTATCAAGGTGAGGATTCTCTTGATCTTTCTTTTTTTCAAAATCCTCAGTGTCAAGATAATGTTATTCCATGATCCAGATTTGAACAGGAACGCAACAAGTTACAGAGATAACCATATACACAAAGATGTAGCGGAAATAATACTTCATTTCATTAATGGAAAATACTGAAATATGCTTACAATCAGAAATGGAAATAAACCAGCTAGGGCGATGGTAGCTTATCTCTGAGAAGAGATGTGGTGGCTACATGCCTCTGAACTGTGTTACAATGAGGCTCGAAGGCCTATTTATTGTTGAGAAACAATGGAAAACCCTTAACATTCCAAAACCTAACCCTAGGAGATGAAACGCCAAACTGTGGGCCCCGTTTGGGGTAAATTGGTACATCAACTTCCCGGGGTCGTAACTTTGGCATATGATCTTCGTTTGACGCGTACAATAACTCATTAGAAAGATCTATCCGAGCACTATCATTGTTGGACCCATGTTGCCCCTGGATTCCCCAAAAAACGTCGTTTAGGGCCTCAAAACGGCTCCGGAAGTTCAGGACCCGAAAAACTGCTAAAAATAGTAAGTTGTGCTACAATTAAGGAAAACTGAAAATGCTGAGAAAGACAATGGTGGGGGTCCAGGTGGACTTGGCAGGTGGCCACCAATATCCACCTGGATCATTCCTCCCCCCTTAGGAAGCAATGGTCCCCATTGCGTTGAGCTCCTCCATGAGATGAGGAAACTTCTGCTGAACTTGTTCCCTGGTGAGCCACTTGCCCTGCTGAAGGAGTTGGCCTGCTTTGACAACTCGATACAGTTGGATATTTTGTTGGCGAGTGTTCTTGATCTGTGTGTCCATGATCCGATTAGTTGCAGCTTGTTCCATGCAATCTGGATTTAATTCTGTGGGTTTGAGCTATTCTGCAATGTCGGATGTGTCTAGCAATGGTGGAAAGTATGGCCGAAGGCGGTCCACATTTGAACACTGGGTGCAGGCCAAGGAATGGGGGAATGCTGAGCTCAAATGCATTGTATCCCATAGCCTTAGTAATGGTGTAAGGACCATATCGGAGTGGTCTCAATTTCCGATAGGCTCCAGTAAGGCGTTCCTTTTGCAAATGCAACCAGACTTTGTCGCCCACCTGAAACTTGTGTGGCACCCGATGTTGATCATGTCGCTGCTTGTACTTGGCATTTGATTTCTCAAGAATGTCATGGACCTGCTGGCGAATATGTTGGATGCGCTCAATGAAGCTGGTGGCCTTATCTGTTTCGGACTGGACATGAGCTGAATTCATGTGAGTAGCTGCAAGTGGCATGGCCACATCAATGGGGCATAGTGGCTGGAATCCCAAACCCACCTGAAAAGGGCTATGGCCAGTGGAGCTGTGAAGAGCTCGGTTGTAGCTGTGCTGAACATAGGGGAGGCTCTCGTCCCATGTGCGTGGATGCTTTGAGTTATACATGCGCAGAATGTGCACAATCATCCTATTGACAACCTCTGTCTGGCCATCAGTTTGAGGATGGAAGGCTGTGGACTTCGTGAGTTTGGTGTCCAGCATTGACCAGAGACTGGACCAAAATGTGCTGAGAAACCGACTGTCCCGATCTGAGATGATAGACTGTGGGATCCCAAAGTGCACCCACACTCGTTCAAAGAAGAGTTTAGCAGTGGCTTCTGCTGTTATATTCTTCTTGCAGGCCACCATAATGGCCATCTTCGAGAACCTGTCGACGACCACAAAAACACAGTCATTTCCATGCTTAGTGGAAGGAAGGCCTGACATGTAATCCATGGAGATGGATTCCCACGGTCGACTAGGGGTAGGCAACGGGGTATAGAGGCCGTGCTTCTTAATGGTCGGTTTGGCAATGGCACAGGCAGTACATGATCGGATGTACTTCCCAACATCCTGTCGAAGATTCGGCCAATAGAAATAATTTTGCAGTACTGCCACTGTTTTCTCGACCCCGAAATTCCCAGCAGCCCGACTGTAGTGTGCTTCCCAAATCATCTTGGCACGCTCGCTTGAAGGAACACAAAGGTGACCGAGGTGGCATAATAAGGCATCCTGGAGGTGAAAATCTGCAACATGCCGACCCTCCAAGAGTGTCTGGTATGTGTGGCCGAATTCTGGGTCGCTTTTGTAGAGAAGTGGCCAATCAGAAGTCTCGTGCCCACAAGAGTTGAGCACGGTGGTTAGCGCCATGATTGGTGGTCGACTGAGGCAATCTGCAACATTATTAGTGCTGCCCTTTTTATACTTGATATTCAAGTGAAACTATTGCAGGTATGTAGACCACTTCTGATGGCGATCATTCTGCAATTTCCCTTGGGTCTGTATGAACTGCAGAGGTCGATGGTCTGTGTGGATGACCGTTTCCTTCCCCAAAATGTAATGCTTCCATTGTCGGCAGGCCTGTACAATGGAATACATCTCTTTATCATAAGTGGGGTACTTCCGGACTGTGTCTGAAAGTGTTTCACTGTGATATGCCACTGGATGTCCATGTTGAGTAAGGACTGCCCCAATAGCATAGTCAGAGGCATCTGTCTCGACCTCAAATGGTTGTTGTAAATCTGGTAACGCGAGCACTGGTGCCGTGCAGAGGCGATCCTTCAACTCCCTGAATGCCTTCTGTTGAGATTCAGACCAAAAGAATTTTGCTTTCGCCCCGCCCTTGGTGACTTGACTCAAGGGCCAAGAAATATGAGAAAATCCCAACACAAACCTGCGATAGAAGTTGGCAAGACCTAGAAAGCTGCGGAGCTCTGTTAGAGTGGTTGGAGAGGGCCAATCCCGAATGACTTGGATCTTGGCTGGATCGACATGCACCCCCTGTTCATCAATGATGTATCCCAGATACTGAACCTGGGTCATGCCAAAAGTGCATTTCTCCAAATTGGCACATAGCTTGTGTTGCCGCAGTGTTTGGAGAACCTGTCGGATGTGGTGGAGGTGCTCTTCCCAACTCTGGCTGAAGATCAGAATGTCATCCAAGTATACTACTACAAAGGAGTTGGTGAATGGCCGCAAGATGTCATCCATTAGCCTCATAAAGGTTGCAGGAGCATTCGTCAATCCGAAAGGCATGACCAACCATTCGAAGAGGCCCTCCTTGGATTTGAAGGCAGTCTTCCACACATCGGAGGGTTCGATTGGTACCTGGTGATATCCTGACTTCAGATCGATCTTGCTGAAATATTTCGCCCCCTTTAGTTGGTCTAGGAGGTCATCAATCCGCGGGATCGGGTACCTATTACGGATAGTGATCTTGTTCAGTGCCCGATAGTCAATACAGAGTCTCCACGTCCCATCCTTCTTCTGTACCAACACGATCGGGCTCCCACAGGGTGATGAACTCGGACGGATGTGACCTTTCTGCGGGAGCTCCTGAATCTGCCTCTTGATTTCATTGTTCTCCAGAACGGAGCACCGATAAATTGGTCCATTCGGTAGCGGCGCACCTGGGGTCAGATCGATGGAGTGCATGACTTGACAGTGCAGAGGAACCCCTGCCGGGGAGGTGAAGATGTCCTCGTACTCCTCCACAACCTTGTCCATCTGTAGTTGTCGTGCAGAGGGACCCTGTTTGGAGGCCGCGGCCACTGTCTTCTTCTTTCCTTGAGGGTGTATCATCAGGAAAACAAATTTCCTGGTTTTGGAAATGATCTTACTGCATTGTTTCGCAGTAATCAAAGAGATGGCAGCAGGTGGTGCTACCTCTGGTATCCTGAACAACTTATTTCCCAATGTAATAATAACAGCACGGGGCCTTGATTCATACACAGCATGTCGCTTCCACAAGTATGGTTGTCCTAGTAATACATCACAAACTTCAAGGGGAGCAATGTCACACAATACCTCATCCGTGAAGGGCTTGATGTTGTATGGAAGGCGACACTGTTGGCTCACGCGAAGATCTCGTCCTTGGTGAAGCCACCCAATGGTGTATGGTTGTGGATGTGCTGTGGTCGGTAAGCCTAACCGCTTCACGACCTCTGCCGAAATGAGGTTCTTTTGACTCCCGCTATCAACAATGAACTGTATCGGGGAGCCCTTTACCCACATCTAGGAGTGGAAGAGACGCTCCTCCTCCTCTGGATCTTCGGGTTCATTTTTCTGGATCTTTGCGGTAGCAACAGTTGCGCTGGGATCCGCATCAATGATCTGCTTCCCTTTTTCATACCCCTTATCGGGTTCTGACTTAGATTCGGAACATGCATCTGATTCTGAAACCTTTAGCTCAGCCACCAGTGACTGTTTGGCCCGACACTCACTTGTGTTGTGAGTGGAACTCGCACCATTTTCTAGTGTCCTTTCTCGGCTTCGCTGCGCTGTTCTTTGCTTGCAGCTTTGGTTGGTTGTCTTGGGCTGTCCCGCCTTGGCTTTGTCCTTTGTTCTGTGGTTTAGGGGCACCTTTCCCCTGCTTTGGATTTGCAGATCCAAAGTCTCGCTTCTTTTGTTTAAACTTCTGCTCGACCTTAACGGCATATCGGTATGCTGCGCCGAGCGAGGGGATGTTTAGGAATTGTATTTCTTCCTGGATGTACTTGTGCAGGCAGCCACGGTATTTGAGTATCAAATGTTGCTCCAAATCCTTGATACCCAACTTTGTGCGAAGGGTATGGAAAAGATTGGTGAACTCCAGCACGTCTTGGTCCCTTCCCTGCCGCAGCGTGGTCCACTTTATGTATTCATCCTCATAGCTTCCGACAGGGTAGTATTGCTCCTTGATGGCATCCCGGAACGAATCCCAGGTGGGTGCGGCTGAAAATAGTGAGCCAGTACTTTCATCCTTCTGCTCGTAGTAGGTTTCTCACCAGTCCTTGACGTGGGGGGCTGCTTTGAGAAGAGCAAAAACAATCTTTTCCCGACTCGAAAATTCATGAACAGAAAAATAACCCTCTAGCAGATTTAACCATTTATCTACGGCATCTGCGTCTATCTGACCCTCGAATATGGGGATTTCAAAATTAACTTGTACCTTAAAGGGTGTGGCGTTTCCAGAGTAGCTGCTGGAAGCCGATGTGCCGCTTCTGGGTAGCCGCTGAAGGATCTGGGCAAAGCTGTCCATCATCGCGTTCCGTTGTCGCTCGAGGGCTTCTTCGAGCAAGATTTTGATGGGATCTCCTGCCCCCTCGTCTTTCTTCTCGTCCGCCATGGGAGGCCGTCGGGATTTGCGAGGCTGGTCTTGCAAAGGTTCAACCAGTTCAAGCCCTAACTCCTTATATCCCGACCTTGTTGGGGACATGCAAAGAAAAACAGAGAAAAAGCAGACCGCTCTGATACCACTGATCTGGATTTAAACAAGAACGCAACAAGTTACAGAGATAACCATATACACAAAGATGCAGCGGAAATAATACTTCATTTCATTAATGGAAAATACTGAAATATGCTTACAATCAGAAATGGAAATAAACTAGCTAGGGCGATGGTAGCTTATCTCTGAGAAGAGATGTGGTGGCTACATGCCTCTGAACTATGTTACAATGAGGCTCGAAGGCCTATTTATTGTTGAGAAACAATGGAAAACCCTTAACATTCCAAAACCTAACCCTAGGAGATGAAACGCCAAACTGTGGGCCCCGTTTGGGGTAAATTGGTACATCAACTTCCCGGGGTCGTAACTTTGGCATATGATCTCCGTTTGACGCGTACAATAGCTCATTAGAAAGATCTATCCGAGCACTATCATTGTTGGAACGGGCAACATTGGTCATGGACCAATGTTGCCCCTGGATTCCCCAAAAAACGTCGTTTAGGGCCTCAAAACGGCTCCGGAAGTTCAGGACCCGAAAAACTGCTAAAAATAGTAAGTTGTGCTACAATTAAGGAAAACTGAAAATGCTGAGAAAGACAATGGTGGGGGTCCAGGTGGACTTGGCAGGTGGCCACCAATATCCACCTAGATCATTCCATCCTTGGTTGATTTTGAATCCATGAATATCGTTAACGAATCAAATAAAGTTTATTTTCTTAATCAATTTGAAGTTGAGGACAACTATCTTTATGACAATTTTGATTCTATTATTGTATGTGATGATTTGTGCCCAAGTGTAATTGATATTTCAGTTTCTCAAGAATATTTTGACTTGAAAGATTTAGATCTTGAATTTGTTTTGGTTAAAGTATATGTTCTTATGGAAACTTCCTCTTCACCTCACTATCCCTTGTGTTCTACCTTTTGTAATGCATTAACTTGTGATGAAGACACTCCTTGCTATCCAAGTTCATCATCTAATGAGTTAGATTTTCAATTTACATAGGGAAGTGAGATCATTCATGATCAAGAAGAAAGTAATGAAATCATTGAGGATCCTTTCAATCCATTATGATTTCCAATTTTGCATGAAGAAAATTCTCCTATTCAGGTTACTCATGGGATTAGTATGATCGATCCATCTTTAGATGTGCAATTGGAAGAACCTTATAACTTGGTTAATATGTTTGTTGAGGATGTAGATTCTTACTAGATCAGTGATGTATATGATTTCCATTTGGATAGTAGCAATATAGTTGAAATTATTAATTGTAGTTGTCCACACACCATTCATGATCTGATTTAATTTTCAAAATGTAATTCCATAATCTATGAAATTTCTAAGACTTACCAAAAAGTTGAGGCACTTCAACTTTCATTGATGGTTATGCCATGTCCTCACTAATCTAGTAAGGCCCCCAAACCAAATCAGATTTGGATATTCTCACAATATCCTTTCCTTTGCATGGTTTCATTGAATGAAAATTCCTTATTTAAAGATGCTTGTTATTTTGAATACAAATATTTAAACTTTCAAGATTTGGTTTTTGGTTGGATTGAAGATTTTATTTTAGTTAGTTCATCTTCATGCAAATATTTTGTATCAAACTAGGGTTTTGAGTGTACCTTCCATGAATGAATAAAGCTACGAAGTTGATCATTTTGAAGATTATTATTTGCTAAAGGATTCATGTCTATCATATACGTTTGAAAGTAATAAGCTCCTAATCCTTCATGTGAATATTCTAATACTACTTATTTTCTTCATGGAACCTGATATTCTCTTCAGTTTTAATTAATGATTATGTTAATTACTTAATCAAGTTCCTCTTTCTCATCCACTACATCTTGACTGGTTTCATGTGTTTGCCATATTGGCATTCCTTTTTAATGATTATAATGTCATTTCAATTTGTATTCAGTAACAAGTAGATGGTTTTTCACATTCAAAATTTGATGAAGATGATTCTTTCATTCAAAGCATTTGTAGAGTTATTCAAACTAATCTATATTTGTTGTCTTCTAACTGATAATTTTATGCATTAATAAACTTATCTGCTCGTGATTCTTGTTCTAACAATTATCATTCATTTGATCATTTTCCCACTAGTGTACCTAATGATGGTTGTTTTACATCAATTTATCTTTATGGTATATCATCTCAATATTTAGATACTTGGAAAGCAGTTGAGGCACTTCAACCTTCACTTATGGTTATGTCAGGATCTCATTATCTTGACAAAATTTCTGAATATGATCAAGTTTATTTTTCCTCACAAGATTCTCATCCTGATTCCACACCATTAATTGAAAATTATTTCTCTCAAGAGTTTCATGATATCCAAGAGGATTGTTTTAAATTTCATGATCCAATCTATCATCAGTTACAAGCATCTTACTTAGCAAGTCCATTTTCTAAAATCAAGGTTTGATCTCTCTTGATGTGTGCTAAGCAAGATAATACAAGTACAGTTACATTCATAGGGAGCTATTAAGGTTTGTTTGATTATAATTTTCTTTGAAAAGGTAAGGTAGCAGGTTGGTAAAGGATTGTACATCTTTCTACATTTAACAAAGAGCTTCTATGTTTTGTGCAATATGTTCAAGCTTCTATCTTTTCTGTTGCACATTATCATGTATCGGTTGTAATTTATCTTATCTTTGTGTTTTTAGGTTGGGACTTATTACGATGGCTTCATTGGAAATATCATTACACTTATCCCAGACCTTCTAGCTGGTTAGGTTAGGAGTAGGCTTAGTTGCATTTAGTTTCCTTTTCATTGCAACCACCTTCTTTCCTGCTCTCCATCTAGTCTTTGCATTTGTTTTATTTTTGTATGATGCTTTTGGGTCTAGTCTCCATTTTCTTTGTCTCTCTTTTCTATTTATTTTTTATGTCTTTTGTTTGTGTTTTCTTAATAAGAGATTGCATGGAAGATGATCATGTTTAGCTCAAAAGACAATGTGGAAAAACTTGAAAATGACAATTGTGATAGCGAACAATGCTTGTCTTATCTGCTACATCTTCTCTATTTGGGTATACATATCTTTAAAGCCAATGATGTCTAAATGGAAGAAAAAAATATCCACTCGAATGGAAAGCCTTTGGTCAAATTGTAAAGCCTGTATCTATTCTAGGATCCTCATTCCTCAACTCGACATTGTAAGTAAATATCATTTTTCTTGTTGATCCAATCAAGTAGAGAAAGGTAAGGGGAAAATCAATTAGCACTCAAACCAATATTAGAGGTCTTTATTACCTTCTCTAAAGGAGAAACTTCTCCTGCTCTCAATAAGTTGGGATCCATCTTTTGCCCCAGTAAATAGTTAAGTTCCTAAGAACAATTATGTAAATAATATAAATATAGGGTGAAAGAAGAGAAAGGCTTCCTACGAAGAGAAGTGAAACAAGTAACTTCGTTGAGGTATTGTTCAAGTTCGTTGGCAGTGAAGCGATGCTTGTGTTCTTATAGTGACTCCACTAGGGTACTGTGCAGGCTTGCTAGTAGTGAAGCAATGCTAGAGATGAAAACTCATATTATGATTATCTTAAACTCGCAATTATATATTAGTCATTCTTAGATCGAAACAATTGTGATTCAGCAAGTCTTGATATGCTTTTAATTGAGTAAGGGAATGGAGGGGACTACATGTCTAATCGGGTTAACTGGGGAAGCCAAGGTAATCCACAAGATGAATCAATACTTCCTAAAAGACTGAGACCTTGCACTTAAAGAAGTAAACCTATATAGAGAATATAGAGTTCTACCAGTGTGTTTCCAAGTGTTGACCCTGCGATCAACACCCTCCAAATTTTTATCTAAACTTGAATTTTGGAGCCTACTGAGGATATTATGATCTATCACTCGATGGTCCCTTCATGGTTGAATGATGTTTCAAAATGTGTTTAAGTATTCTTCCTAGTTTTAAACGGTCAAGTCACTTTCAAACACATGCTTAGTCTTCGATGAGTTCATGAATGCACTTCCTTTATGATATCTTGCACAAGCACAACACCATTCATCAAGATAGTCTTTGGGTGATGTTCAACTCACATCAACAATCAATGCGCACTTTCACTTCCACAAGTGTCACTTTCACATTCATAGCTATCATTTTGACTTTCTTTCACTTTAATAAGTGGTATTTTCATGTTATCTTCACTCTGACATGTGTCACTTTCAAGGTCATTTTCATTTTTCAGTTGTCATCTTCATGTTTTCCTCCTGATCAGTGCAAGTTCTAAACACATTAACCCTATTACTAGCTAATGACCGCAACTTATTCTTGAGCCTCATTGATGTATCTTTTTCCTCCCATACTTGTGCGCTAAGTATTTTCTAGGGTCTCCTCCCACTCATAGTGCATTATTACTTCCTAGGATAAGTGACCTAGTCTTTTTCTGCATCCCTTAGTGAAAACACACATTTCAGATGAAAAAGCAACCATTGTTGGAGAGAACTGCACCTTCCCAAGCCTGAGCATACTTCAGAATAATGAAGCACACTTCATAGGAGAAAGGATCCTATGCCTCTTAAAAAGCACATGGTACAATCTTGAATCTTGAAGCCTTCATCCTTCCCTTTTCCCTTAGGGTGCATGTCTTAGTCACGAAGCTTGAAGCCTTCATCCTTCCCTCTTCCCTTAGGGAACATGGTGCAGTCACGAAGCCTGAAGCCTTCATCCTTCCCTCTTCCCTTAGGGTGCATGCCACAGTCACAAATTCTAACTCCTTCATCCTTCCCTCTTCCCTTAGGGTGCATGCCACAGTCACAAATTCTAACTCCTTCATCATTTCCTCTTCCCTTAGGCTGCATGGTACAATCTTGAAGCTTGAAGTCTTCATTTGAGCACATTCCTTAAACTCAAAGAACTGTGCCCTCCTTGAGTGCATGACACATTATGAAGCAACAACATGCAAGCTTTTTGCTTCGACTGTGTGCTTTGTGTCCTCCTAGATCCTCTTAAGAGCATAAGCACTTTGGGAAGGCTCGAAGTCAGATCCCTTGTTCCTTCATTGTTTTCCTTTGTGCCCTCCTATGTCCCTTGAGCACACAAGCACACCCTGAACCAATGAATGATTCTCGTTCATGCTTCACACTTGCACCTTGTGCCCTTGAGTTCTCTCTCTCTTATTCTTGAACACACAAGTGCACCTTGAAGGCCTCTTGTGTGCCTTGACCTTTCATTGCCTTTAGCGTAGTAAAAATGAACAATGGAGCCTTCCTAAGCCACTAATTATTTTGATTACAACCTCTTAATCAAGCCCCCTTCTTTTAACTCTCTCATAGGCCTATCATGAGTTGATCATTTCATGAGCTAGGTACTGATAGAATAGATGTTTTAATACTGGTTTTTATTTTTCATGAATGATTTTCATTGGCAGGAGTACCGTCCTAGCATGAAAAGGTAATTCTCAAATAAAATAGCAAGGAGAAAGCATAAATAAACACTTGCGGAGAAGAAGAATAAAAGAGAGCTATCATGGAGACATGAACCAAATCATGGACCAAGACAGAAAGAAGATATTGCATGATGACTCAAAGGATTCTAAATATCATCCAAGTCTCTTTGGAGGGTGAAGATAAGCAAAAAAGTGGATCTTTCATCAAGATGAAGCATAGATCAGATCTACCATCAAGAATGCAAGATGAAGCAACAAGGAAGACAACTTGGAATTGCCACCTCATCATGAAATCCATGGCATCATTTTCAAGTTGTAACTTGTACAAGTGTCATCATAATGTACACGTTGTACTTTGACAAAATGTAACGTGTGGAAGTCTAAGAGTCACATGTAGAATATGAAAAGTCACCTAGTCATATATGGAAAAAAATCACATATAGAAGTCCAAAGGTAATTTAAAAGTTCAATGGACATATTATAACTCCAAGAGTCATGAGGGAAAACCAAAATTCAAGGGGAGATGAAATGTCATTCCTCTTGCTATAAAAGAAACCTCATAACTCAAGCAAAATGATTTTGGAGGCTTAAGCTTTGGAGAGCTAGTCTTGGCTTCTCTACTTGGCATAGGAGAGAAAACTATTCTTTAGAGAAGTAAGAAGTGACTTAATGCTCAACTATTGGAACTAGTGCCTCATCATTGTAATTGTGTGCTTGGATCTTTCACTTAATTGAAATTCAATGAGCCAACACATTTCCATGCATGTATCACAAATGTTTTAGGACTCTTCTTGGGATGTTTACGGTATATGTTGTGTTGATATGTACAAGAGAAATTGAACTAATTTGGTGGATTTGGTACTCATATTTTTGAATGCGTGTTGTATTTACATTAATAATCATTAGGGTAACTATTTTGCTAACGAATCTTTTCATGCTCTCATGTGTCTCTCTTTGGTTAGTACTATTACTTCCTTCTAGAGACTCACTCTCATATCTCGCTTGTGAAGGTATTCTTTTACACATTGCAATCGGTGTTTCACAATGCCAACTTAATTGCTTGTTCAAGGTTTATATATATATATCCTTTGAAACCAGGTGAACCTTTGTGTTATGGTGGTCGAGTTGATACTGCAAATGGGGCTCCTACTTCAAATGGTGTGATGCCTAATTATGAATTCACATCCATGAGATCCCCTGTATGTTGGCAACATCCAGCACTGCCAACAAATTCCTACATTCCCTTCAAGTACTCCAAAAAACCATTGTAGAATATCACTGGGTAACAGGTGGAGGCTTCAACATAATAACTTTACTAATTAAAAATCTAGTAGGTATCTAAAGACTTGAATAGGACTCCCAAGAATTTAAAGAGACTATACAAATGTTGCATCTAGCCAATGGGAAACTAAAAAAGGCTTACATACCTAAAATAATTGAAGAAGAGGATCAAACCAAATTTCTTCTTGATTAGATCGATACTTAATATTTGATTCAATCATGCTAGTGAGTATTTATCTTGTAGCAACAATTATTTCTTGCATCAAATTTAATCATTTGGTCAATATGCCTTGCATTAACCTAAAAGAATACCCCAAAAATAAGTCTTTTCATTTTGAATCCATTTTCCTAGAACACTTAACCTTTCTTGACAACATTGCATCATGGTGACAAGACGTTGAAGTGGATGATGACACCCCTATGTATTTTTTTCAATAGAAACTCTTCAAGAAGTACCATATGGGAAAAGCACCCATTACCACTTACATTCTAATTGTTGTCATCATTATATATGATTTGAATTCATGGTTAATTCCCATGAATTTATGCCACTATAGATCATTTGAAGGTATTTTTTGTCTACTGAAATCTTGATATTGGTTAAGCGAACATCATGAGTAACTATCTAGATTAATGAATGTGAATAAAAACCCTATATTTTCATGTATGCTAAGATAAAGGATTTCACAAATATTTTTTCAATTATAATAGTGAAATGCTTTCAAAAATCTCAAGTGGAGCTTACCATGGAAGGGATATACAATGATCATTTTTATATATCATTATACTTTGTGGCTTAGCAAAATAATCATTTGTGATATATATATATATATATATATATATATATATATATATATATATATATATATATATATATATATATATATGTCAAGCCCCCCTAGAACAATTGGTAGAGGATGGGCCTCGTTAGCAAGGCGACCCAAGATCAAACCTCACGGGGGCTGGTCGTGCCTTGTGCTAGGGCGAGGAGACATGCTAAAAAATTCAGTCAGCTTAGGGCTGGTGTGGCCCAGGATGGGTGTGATCCCTGAGTGAATTTGATGGATTAGATGTGCCCAGGTCGCGACTCCTCAAGCCACAGGTCTAGTCTAGAGGATCACAAAAAACTTGAAAATACACACACACACACACACACAATATGCCTCAAGAGTTAGCTCAATTGGTTGACTCCCAATCGTTAAAGCGCATTTTCTATTGATAGGTCACAAGTTCAATTCTCTCAACACCCTCGGGTTCAGGGTCCATGGTTGAGCTGGTGGGATGTCAGCTATTCAAGTGGATATGCCTAATATAAATATTTCGTGGACATGATCTCCGAGATGGACGTGGAGTTAAAGTATGAAGTTATAATTTGGTTTATGTAATTAGTCCAACATTTATTTGTCAAGTTGGATTATGTTTTCAAGAAAAGTTGGGGCATAGGTTGCAAGAAAGCTTGTAACATGTTAGGGAGAGAAGATGATTGAAAACATTTTATCAAGTCATATGAATATTGTATTTGAACAAAATTATATTCATTACAAAGAGAATATTATAATAAAATGATATATGTTGTTCCTTATCCTATACTTGTACCTAAATCTAAATTAGGGGATTTAAGGAAATTTACCATTGTGTGTGATTTTGGATGTATGTTACTCTATTTTGTGTCCATTTCTAACATTTAATTGCAATTTGTGATAACATACATAGAACAATAAGGCATTAAAACCAAATTGATTCTGCTAATGTAATGAGAGGACGAAATGTTATGGAACATGATTAACTATTTAACAACAATAATCTTTTGATCCATTAAATTGCTAATTGAACTGTATTTTGAATAAGAAGGTCAAGTGAGACATCAAATTAAAGTCATTGTAATCACACTTTAGGGTGCATGAATGGTGGTACTTGACACCCTAAGGAAACATAACATCAATCAAGCATGAAACATAAGAATATAAGCAAGTGAATGAATGTAGTGAGCATGAAAAAAATCATAAATGGCTAAAATAGAAGGATGTTTACAAAACACCTCTAAGGAAATGAAGGAATTGCAAGAGTACAACAATAAATTGTGTAACATAATTAAAGCACCTGAGTGGAAATCACATTATTAACAAAACAAAATTGATCACATGGTTGATACAATATAGTTAGCAAGTGGTCTTATCCAAAAGTTTCATGCAAGTTGTGACACAAAGGATCTAATAGAGAAGATTGATGCAACATGTGATACACATGAGATTATAGAAAAGGTTGATGCAACATGTGATACTCATGAGATTATCAAAAAGGTTAATGCAACATGGGACACAAAAATGTCATAAAAATGATTGATGTGACTTGTAAAAGACAAGATATAACATAGATGGTTGATGCTAATTGTGATACAGAGAAAACAAAAGATATGATTAAGATGTAATAATGATATCAATTGATCACTGAAATTATTATTGAAGATGTGTCACAAGCACATAATGGCAGTAACAAAAGTAGCAAAACTGAATTTAAAGAAGTAAAAGGATCATTTTAAGAGTTACATAATAATATCTCCAAGATGGTTTGAGAGCTTGAAGATTAATGATGAAGAATATAATGCAACCTAATTCCTTCATGTAGACTATATTATTACTGTCAGAGGAATTGGTGAGGAAATTTAGACATCAATGATTGTGACAAAAGGTGTTGAGATCTCCCCCCTTAAGATTTGATGCAAAGGTCTCAACTACTAAGTAAATGAAGGATCTAGAAAAATTGAATATGGATGAGCTATATGATATTCTCATTGCATATGAAATAAGGATAGAAAATTAAAAGTTAAATATGAAGAAAGAAACATTCAAACTTTCAAAGATATAAAAGAACGCAAAGCCAATGATTATTTCAGTGATGAATTAGATGAAAAATGTCAGACCAGAACTAACTCCATGAATTTCATTGTGCTTTGCATTTAGATGGAACATGGATATATACATGGAGAGGGAGACTACTGGATTTCATATCCCAATATCTCATCTTCTTCCAATTCTCTTTATTTTTCTATTTACAAAATTTACATGGATTTACCTAATCCCAAAGATTAAGTGTCAACATTACCCCCCTTCATTTGAAGGGATGTTGGTGAGTCCAAGCATCATTCTGAATATTAAAAACTTTTCTCTTCTAAGCACTTTGGTGAAGATGCCTGCAATATGATCATTTGTGGAAAAATGGCGTAGGTGGATTGCCTTGGCCTCAACATGATGTCGAATCACGTGGTATTTTGTATAGATGTGCTTCATTTTCTCACGGGACTTTGAGTTCTTGGTCAACTTTATTGCAGAAGTGTTGTCAATCAAAAGAGGAGTTGAATGCACTTGTTTTTCTTGGAAATATTCCAGAATTTTCTTGAGCCACAAAATTTCCTTTGTTTCTTCAGCTGCTACCACATATTCCGCCTTAGTTGTGGAATCTACTCGAACTAATTGTTTGTGTGACCTCTAGGAGACAACTCCTTATACAAGACTCATAACATAACCTGAAGTAGATACCCCAATTTCTTTATGTCCATTAAAGTCTGAATCAAAGTATCCAATCAAGTTGAAGGCACACACCTGTGTATACTTAAGTCCAAACTCTTGAGTTCCCTTCAAGCACTTTAGAACTCTTTTTGCAGTAGACCAATGACTGTAAGAAGGCTTTTGCATAAACTTGGAGACGATTCCAACAACAAATGAATTTTTGGTTTGGCAGTAGTCAGGTAGTTGAGACTTCCTATGAGTTGTCTATACTTCGTTGCATCCTCAAATTCGTTTCCTTAAGTGGATGTGAGATTTAAGTTCTCTTCCATTGGAGTAGTTAAAGGATTACACTCAACCATGCCAAACATGTTCAACAGATCTCCAATGTACTTCTTTTGAGAGAGGAATATAAACTTCAGATGTTGAGTTACTTCAATACTAAGATAGTAGTGAACATAGCCCAAATCTGTCATTCCAAAACCTTTCATCAATTCCTTATTTATGGATGAAATGTAGCTCTCATTGTTCCCTGTCATCATAGTATCATCTACATACACCATAAGATCTATAATTGTTTTGCCAACTTTCTTGACAAACAAAGTTGCATCATCAAGATTATAATGTTTGAATTTGAGTTTCAAAACATGCTCAGTTAACTTCTCGTACTAGGATCACAATGTCCGCTTGAGGCCATACAAGGATTTTACAATCTTGCATACTTTTTGTTCCTAACCCTTCACAAAAAATCCTTCTGGTTGGGACATAAAACATTCTCTTTCAAATCTCCATTCAAGAAAGAAATTTTTACATCCATTTGATGGACTTTCCAACCGTTTTGCACTGCCAAGGAAAAGAGTGTCCAGATGGTATCCCATTATGTTGTGGGGGAAATGGTCTCCTCATAGTCGACCCCTTACTTCTATGCAAAATCTTTTACCACAAGCCTGGATTTGTGCTTGTCAAGTGAGCCATCTAATTTATACTTGTTCTTAAAGACCCACTTGCAATCGATTGGTTTGGTTCCCAATGGAGGATCAATCAACTTCCAAGTTCCAATCTTTATTAAAGCACCATATTCTTTTTGCATCGCTTCTTTCCATTCATCACGAGAAGCGAATTATTTGAAGGAAGTTGATTCGAAATTTGTAGACAAATTTAGTTCACAATCATAAGAAACATCCATATCAACAGGTGAATCAGGATTGTCTACATCACCTCCATTATGTTTGGTTGATCTTCTTGTTCCTGTCTTTCCAACCTCATCGGGATTAACACTTTCAAGCGTATTTGTCATCCATTTTGGATGACCTTTCTAAGATGGCCCGGGCTACTTAGTTGACTGAGATGGGGCTTAATCAAGATTTAGTCTCCCAATTCTATCAATCACATCACTCAAAGTTTCATCGGTCGCTGGAGCTTCATGTGGGGGAGAGAGTGCTTCAGAAGAAGATTCCACAGATTAATCAAATATAGGAACCCCCCCTTCAAGATGTGGACTTTCATTATCAAATTCTTGAAAATACTTTGCATGTCTGAGTCTATCCAAGTGATGAAGCAGCCGGTCAACAACATTGTCAATCTTGGAATATTCAAGAAAGATCACAACTCTAGATATTATAAACTTCTTGTTCACTTCATCACAAAGACGGTATCCTTTGGAGGTATTTGAGTACCCCAAGAAGATACATTTGCGACTCCTTGAATCGAGTTTGTTTATTTTTTCCTTAGGTATCAAGGAATAGCATGTGGAACCAAAAACCCTGAGATGCCTCACCGAAGGAATGTGGCCATACCACATTTCATAGGGAGTCTTGTTTTTGATAGCATTAGACGGACACTTATTCTTTATATACACAACACATAGAACTGCATTGGCCCAAAACAACAACTTAGCATTCTTGAAAAACATTGACATGGAACATTGTGTATAGTTTTCTTCTGGAGTTCTCGCATCCATAATTATTTGAATCGACGTTTTGAGCCATCCACCGTGGCTCATCATCAAGATAGATCAGTAAGTGTGTAGGACAGATCTCATCGGAATGAATAAATAGAGTTGTGAGATGGAATGGGAATGATAGTAGTCGGCCCTGTCATAATTAATGATTCTTAGTAATTGATACAATTAATAATTTTAATATTTAGTTGGAATTAATTTAATTTCAGATTAAGAAAAAAAATGATTTTAATTAATACATATATATATATATATATATATATATATATATATATATACTCTGAAATATATTGAGAATAAAAATAAGTTTAAAATTTTTTATTTTAATTTTGATTGATTTTAATTTATACTTAATTTAAATTTAGAATCGTTTTTACTTTAGATTAGTATTAAAATCAATTCAATTAATTTATTCTAAAGTAAAAACAATTCTAAATTAAAATTAAGTATAAATTAAAATCAATTAAAATTAAAATAAAAACTTTTAAACTTATTTTTATTCTCAATAAATTTAAAAAAAAAAATCATTTTTATTCTTAATCTGAAATTAAATTAATTCCAACTAAATATTAAAATTATTAATTGTATCAATTACTAAGCATCATTAATAAATTATCATTAATTATGATAGGGTCGGCTACTATCATTCCCATTCCATCTCACAACTCTATTTATTCATTTCGACTCACTGATCTATCCTAATGATAAGCCACAGTGGATGGATCGAAACATCGATTCAAATAATTATGGATGCGAGAACTCCGGAAGAAAACTATACACAAAGTACAAATCGCAGAAGCCTCAAAACAATAATCATGGAACATACCATATTTAAGATTGACTTGTTCATTCTTTCAACTAGTCTATTCTGTTGGGGATTATAAGGCATGGTTGTTTGATGTTTGATCCCATGCTGGTGAAGATAGTTTTCAAATTCATTTGAAGTGTATTCTTTTCCATTATCAGTGCAAATAGAGACAATATGAAATTGTGAATCATTTTCAATCCATGCATGAAAGTTCTTGAATGTTTCAAAAGCTTCAGATTTGTTCTTCAATAAATAAACCCAACACATTATGGTGTAGTACAATCAAGGGGGCTTCACTCAATGAACCTCTAACATAGCACGTGCATTCGTGGCATACTACAAAATACCCTTAATTTGACCACATACTAGAAAATACCTCTAAAAATCGCATTATTTAACCCCTTTCAATACAAACCCAATACACCTTCCCAATTTAAAAAACCCCTATTTCATTAGATATTGTAGGTATCCATTTTTTCATTAACATTTTTTATACATCTTTATATTTTTCTATTAACTTTGAGCTCCATTTTTTATACTTTCTAATATAAAAACCCTTTAGCCCTGACTATATGTTCAATATATTATGTCATTTTTTCCTCAATATATTTCCCCCAATATGATTGCACGTGATATGGTATTTTTCCCCTAGTGAAGCCCCCGTGAGTACAATTTGTGAGAAAGTTGAAAAGAGGATTTAGAAAACACAAACGTAAGCTACCATTCAAATGTTTTAATTGTGGTAGAGTAGGGAATTTTTCTACTAAATGTCCATATACAAAATGTGAGGATAGTGATGATGAAGAAGGGCATGAAAATAGAAGCACATATATATATATATATATATATAGCGAGAGAGAGAGAGAGAAAGAGAGAGAAGGTTTTTACTCTACATAAGATACTATCTCCTCATAAGAGAGTGATGAGTATGCATCTAATATTGACAATGAAGAAATCATTTTCATATCCATTGATGCAAAATTATTGATAAAGAAGATGAAGACAATCAAGAAGAGAAAATAGATTCGTATGGAGAAGTAAACCCTGAAAAAGAACTTGTTAATGCCCTAGAATAAATAGATAGACTTAGAGACAAGATAAAAAAAGCATAAGGACCTATTACAGAAATATGAGAAGAAAAATGAGCATGATCTTTATGAAACAATAGTTTCTATCCTAAAGACACTAATAGAAGAGGCAAAGAGGATAAAAGAAATAGCGAGAATTCAGTTCAAAGAAAATGAAGAAGATTGTGAAAACTTAGAAGCAATAGTTATTTGCTTGAGAAAGAAACTAGAAAAAGATAATGTTCAATTAAGTCAAAGCTTTAAGTTTAAAAAGAGTATTGAAATATTATATGATATTCTGAGCTGCTAGAGGTCTCCTTTCAGCAAAATAGGTCTTGGTTACTAGGAAAATGATAAGACTTCCAAGGGAGAATTAAGCAAAAAGTCATTAGAAAGGTGATCTAAAAATAAAAAGTGAATCTTTCATTAAATAATTCGCAAGCTAGTTCATATCGTTTAGGCAGTAGATCATGGTTGCAAAAGTTCACAAGCCTAAGTAAATTTTGCAGAATTTTATTAGTTAAAAATGGACTAACATGCAACATCAAACAAGCAAATTGATAACGGAGTTCACTTATCTTGGGCTACATCTCCAAGTCTAGCTTCGAGTGGTGACTACTTTACTATATGATAAAATGCTCAATACATCAACATACAAGCTCCAATCTACAAAAATAACATTGTCTTTGTGTCCAAAATGCTCAAAAACCCCTGTCTAGGCTCTTCTTGAGCTCAAAAAGGCATGAACAAGTCATGCCTCTTTCTCCACCATTGCCTCTAACTTTGCAAAAAAAACTAGCTCGCTCTATCAATTCCTCAACAAATTCATTCCAACCCAATTGGTAGGGTGCTAGACTAGTTGGGTGGAGGTCACATGTTTTACCCACACCTTTTGTTGTTGGTTGCATTGTTTTGTTAACATATATTAGATTTTTTTAAACACATGGGTTGAAGCCCCACTTAAAAACATATGCTCCTAGTTCTGCACATTGGTATGTGACCACGAGTCATAGGCCATAGGCTACGCACCCATGCTAACCTCTTGCCAATGGTGATATGTCTCCACATAGCCACGTGCCTTTGGGCCTTGAGTGCAAGTAGGGTGCCATGCACCCGCCCCCAAACAAACGGTCCCATGATGTGTGACGAAGACCATGGGCCCGGTCAGTTGGGTGCGCCCTCCGATTTTCCCTTATCTCCGAACAAACGGTCCCATGATGTGTGACGAAGACCATGGGCCCGGTCAGTTGGGTGCACCCTCCGATTTTCCCTTATCTCCGACTGCTCCACCAATACACAATAAATAAAAGTCGTTGCCCATAGTTCATTGAGTAACATTGTAGCCCGATTGGTCGGGCGGGTAGTTTGTATATAAAGGTCACGGGGTTGAACCTTGCAGAGCCTATTGGTTTGATTACAAAAAATTGCTGCCAATTACTAGGCCATTTGGCGGCCTCACCTAGGGCCACATGGCGCCCTATGATTGGCCCATGTGGTGGCCTGTGATTGGTCCCAATACAATCCCATCCACCAACAACCATTCTCCAAGTGTCCTCACAGGATTGGACCACATGCCAACCGTATAGCCAAATCAACCTGATGATGTCAACACCATGTCGACGTATGGATTTCCACATGGCAACCGTACATTTATAATTAACCCTATACTTTGACTTTTTTTATTGTTTGCCCAAACTTTGATAACTTCCGCATAAGATGTTAGATTGAAGCGATTTAAATCTCGTTGAAATGAGAACAACAAGCTCTACAATTTGCCGCCGAATTGCTCCGATACCAAATGACAGCGTATAATGCGATTCTAGATTCTATAATGTGGAATAAACACTTAAAAGAATTGAAAAACTTTTAATTCCCAAGAAATCATACCTCCGGCCATTGATGCTTGCTCACACACTGATACTGTTTATTCTTTAACAGTCTTACACATTCACAACAATTTTCAGTAGAAACGATCAATAGCTAACGGCACCAGCAAATCTGGATGTTAAAGCACAAAACTCTGTCTCCACGAAACGCCGCCGCCAGTGCCTTAACGACCCCAACCGATTTCTTCCTAATCACTCCACCGCTCTGGAGCCTCCGATTAATAAACACTTAAAAGAAGCAAACAACAAAGAGGTGCACTCCAAAAAATCACACCACAATAGAAAAAGAGAATAGAGAGACGAGAACACAGTGCGAGAGGGGAGGTTAATCTTTTCGCTGATGTAAAGAAAGATGAATATTAAAACCTTTAGGAATCCCCTGTTAAGCGCAGGTATCAATTATAGAAGGGCTTTCAAACTACGGCAGCATTCTAGTATCTGTAATCTTCCAAGCTCTGCTCACTCTAATTTGATGGTGTAAGGCTGAAGAGAATTGAGTTAGTGAGCTTGGGGACCAAACAAAAGTATTTATAGCCAAGCTTCCATCAAGCTTTTGTTGGCAATGGTAGAGAACCACAGAGGGAGTAATGGACCATTCCAGGAGCTCCCAACAAGAAACTAATCAACTTCAGTTGGTTTCTAAATTATCTGTGGCCGAACAAAAAACTAATCAACTGTAGTTGGTTTCTAAATGATCAGCAGCAGTTATGGGAGCCGTAAAGTGAGCTAACATTCATAAGATTGGAGTACTTTCACTTTAGAACATATTTTTGAAATCTTTTTCTTTTCTTAATATAGAAATCTTGCATAAAAATATATAGTCGTTCAATAGCTCTGGTATCTTGAACCTCAATTTTCGAACAAATAACCGAGGGTTAATCGAATCTAACGAAAAGAAAAGGTTAAAAAAAGTGAAAAATGAATTGAGAAAAAATTAAAAAGTGAAGCTCCAGTTGTTTGAATTGAAGATTTTAAAATATGTAGAGAGCACCCTACAGAATCACTGAGAAAAAACTAGAAAAAGAAGCCGACACGCTCTCTTGTTTTAATTTTTAATATAATGTGTTTAAGTACAATGGAGACCACATCACTGAAATGTTGGAAATACCCTTTGGAAGCAGAACTCGTCTGATTCGTTGCTATTATATAACATTGGGACGGAATTTGAATGTGTACACTTGGAATGACAGTATAGTCGTTTATATACCAATAGAGTAATTTGAAGGAAGGAAGAAAGAAGATGGAAAATTCAATATGAGAGCAATCAGGCAACTTCTACGATCGTATCGAGCTTCGCTGTCCAGTGTTTTCTGGGAGACCCAAACTGTGACCGCGCAGACTTCGAAGTATTTCTACAGAGAGATGATGAATACAGTTGATCTGATCTCATTTTCAATTTATCTTCTTCTGATCTCTGACTTTGCGGGTGTGTGTACCCGCTGGGCTGGATATAATCTCGCACCTGATATTTGGTACAGCTCTGTTTCAGAGCAGAATTAGCCTTGTAAAGCAAACAAGCCATATCCGACTCCGAAACCACAAACTGTAGCTTCTTTCGCGGAAGTAGAAAGTAGATTTGACCAAGCTGTAATTCCTTGCAGGGAGGAAGCTCCGAAATATTTTGGCCAATAAAAAGGTCATCGGAGTTACAAACAAAATGGCCAGGGCTTTCTCGCAAGATCTGTTCGGCCTTAACAGGATGACCAAATTTGCAATAGTTTCCGTCCATCATTATAAGAATTGCTGCAGGTGCTCCTCCTCTCGATACAAAAGAAAGCTCTCCAGATGACATACAAATTCCCATCTTTACAGACTACTTACAGTTGGCTTAATTGATCAATATTGATCTCTATGAGCTATGAGCAATGTGTCTTGGCTATCTCTCTGGCTCTCTTTATATAATATACATGTTGATAAGGAGGAGAGTGGAGACCAAAACTGATTAAAAAAATCTAGGAGTTGCAGCAATAATAAAGTTGTTATAACAAACAATAGTTGCAGGTCTGCTGAACTGTCATTGATAATAATTAATCAACGTTGCTACTGTTAGAGGAGGCAGCGTTTGTACGTGAATACTTTTTTTATTTATGTACAGGCTGGCTAAGCGCAGCCTCCGTTGTGTTATTACTGGTTTAACTGCATGATGTTTACGTATGTATGCGCCGGGAGACATGCTGGCGACATCACGTCTGATGTAAAACAAATGAGATTCCGTTGGTTATCAGACTGAATCAGCGAAGGCGCTGCTGCAGTTGTAGGGAGTTGCTTAGTCATGCATAAAACAGTATGCATGAGTTTCGTGGCAAGCAGTGAGCCGTGCACGTCGCCATTCATCACGAGGAAGGATGCAGGCAGGCTGCAGCCCCATTTCAAGAACTGTACGTCATTGCAAACCCTCTTCCTCCCCTCAGTAGTTGTTTGATGTATGCGAGACCAAATTTATACAGCCGGATCCCTCGCTAAAAAAATTGTGTTTCAGGTTTGTTATTATTAATGCAGTGCGGAGACGCAGAGCTTGTTTGCTAAGCTGGCGTTCCTTTATTTCCACTTGTCAAACGTTCAGGACTTGTTTCGTGTCCAACCCATGCACTGAGTAGCAAACATGTCAGTTGTTATATTGTCGATATATGTGGACTCATCTCTCGACGGCCTACCAGGCGGTCCCACTCCAGCAATGGGTGGCACATGACTGGAAGTAGTGACGATGTTATTGTGTCAGAGGTGTTCGCCCCTGGACACATGGTGGGATCCACTTTGGAATAACTCTGCCGTAGCCACGCACATCAAACCGTGCGGTACTACCGAGACAAGTAATTGCTGCTTCTCAAATTTAAGAATACCGCGCAGCAGGGGTTAAATTTGACGGGTCCCCCTACCCATCAAATTTTTTTTACGACGTTTTATTTTTAAATTGCCCTTTACTTAAATTGCGTAATATATTTTTCCTTTATTAATTGCGAATTTTTATTTTTTGCGTAAGACATTTTTTGATATATAATATTTATATAATAAAATTAAATAAATGAGATATACATAAATTTCACTTCAAGCCAATGCACCATATTCATAAAACATGATTGTCATAATCAATAAAAATTCATATCCTTTTATTTTGTTAGGACATTTGTGATATATAATATTTATATAATAAAAATAAATTATTTAGATATATATGAATTTCACTTTAAGCTAATGCATCAGATTCATAAGATATAATTGTTAAGTAATAGTTGTCAAAGTTGGAAACTCAAGCCAATCTCACCATTTTACTTTGACTCATATCCTACGTTACAAAATTTAGAATATTCTAAACATTTTAACTAAATTTAATCAATTCACATTTGTGTATTATAAGTTTCAACAATTATTATAAGAAGCAATTTCAATTTCAATTTCGATATAATATCCGTTTAGAATTTATGTGTTGTGAATTTCAAGAAAAATAGTTTCAATTTGTTGACAGCCATACCATGAATTTCGAGGATCCGTGTAGCAAGAAATATGGCTTCCAAAACTCAGAAAGTAGACCCGAGGTATGAAGTGGCCTGTTTGCGTCTATAAATTTGAGCAGTTGCCCCCCTCCATATTTGTTGACCAAGATTGGCTGGAACGAAACAGAACAAGAGAGATATTCTCACCGAATATGTTGGCATTGAAAGTGCTTTGATCTGACATTAGAAGTAATTCATTCTTCGGATTGCTGCGGGTTTGCTGCCAGATCGCCCGGACGGTGGCTTCCGCCTGTGCGGTGTGGTCACTTCTTTTATTGTGTGTGTGAATGAGTGGAGCCTAGAGGTGGCTCTTGCTCCCTCACGGAATCTGAATCGCAGGCTGCAGAAGGCACAGTCAAAACTAAAAAATGGATCCCCAATTTTCCCACCATCACAAGTAGTGTAGAGCATGTTGCTTCTTTGTTGCAATTTCAAAGGATGATGTCGAGGGTCAAGGCTATGCGTCGCCTTGATTTGCTTAAGCACAAAGAGGAATTCCTAGAAACTATTGTCGTCTCTATGCTTGTAGGGTCGCTTCAGAATTGTATGCCATCGGCCTCGCCTTCGCCTCGATTCCTAATCCAACACCATCTACCTCCGCCTCCATTCCTAATCCAATTCCAACATTGTGATGATGACTTGAGAGGGCGCTTCATCGCGGTTTCCATGGACTCTTCCATCACCACTGACCAATGGCAGACGGGGATCGATCCTGGAACCTATGAACAATGATTATCTCACGGGCCATTCGGGCCTGTGAAGAGTGGTGAAAGCATCCTTATCATTCTTAGGGTTCATCAAATGAAACCAGAAAGTCCAACTTGTTAAGTAAATGAGTAAAACATGTTCTATGGAATCGGTGATGGAACATTGCCGACCAAAAGGTGAAGATGAATAATTATAGACAAATTTTACAACCTGGATTGAATTGTTTTTAAGTAAATCGAGTCTCCATATCCATTTAGTCACACGACACCTTTTACTATAATAAATTTATGTCTAATCCATTGTCATCATCATGAATGTGAAGCGTACACCATTGTTGCACCATAAATGAAATGCATGCGCTATGCCACTGAAACCTAATAGTAATGAGTGATATATATATATATATATATATATATATATATATATATATATATATATATATAGATAGATAGATAGATAGATAGATAGATATAATTTAAAACTTCTGATATTTTCCTATGCCCATCATTTTGACGTTTTCCTCAATTATTTCCAGTTGACAATGACGTGTTTAATTTAAAATCAACTATATTTTACACCTAAAAAATAGAAAAATGGGTAAACGAGCATCAAGTTAACCCTGACGGCGCTGCCCTTTTCTTTTTTTCAATTATATGGATTTTTATTTTAGAATCATAAATTTTACGGCGCTGCCCTTTTCTTTTTTTCAATTATATGGATTTTTATTTTAGAATCATAAATTTTAGTCATGTAATTTGCAGAATTCTATAATTTAAACCACTAAGATGATTGAAGATTTCAAATTGTAAATAAGATTTTAGGAGAAAGGAAAAAATGTCTAAAAGTTAGACTGTTCACCTAAATTTTAGTTATGAATGGGTTTTGATGTAATTTAAGAGATTATTTTTTGATAATTATTTTGTTATAATTTTTGTAAGATTGTAATGTTTAATTATTTAAATTGTATTTTTAAATGTAAAAACAGATTTAATCTCACAAATAATCATGGGACATTATGGACTTAATTACTTAAGTCAGTTACGACTACCTCTCATGGAAATGGTCATACGTTTGAATGACTTACTTAACGCAGTTGAATAATGATATCTAATATAATGCACTGCGTTAAATTGTGTTAGGTTTTGTGGTTATCTTTTGAAGAAGAATTTGGATTATCCACAGTAATATTTGAATTTTGTCGACGTTTCGAATCCCAAAGAGGATCCATCATCAGGACAATGCTTGATGAAAAATACAATTTTCTCAATTTGTAATCAGATTTTAAACAAAATAGAATAAAAAATTTATCCAAAAAAATACCAAGAAATTGTTTGTTTAGATTACTTAGATTACTACATGGAGTTTTATCATAATTTAGATGATTTCTTTTATCATAATTTAAGATACATAAGGGAATAATAACTTAGTGAGTTTCTCTAATAATAATCTATAAAGTTGAAATTTATTTGAGTTTCATACTTATATAAATTATGACATTTTCTAGCCTTAAAGGGACCTCATGTAAGCCCTTGCCAATCATCCTTTCATCCTGACATCGAAGCGGTCATGCTGAACTAACCCTTACCATGTTGCTCCTCATGTTGTGTCACAATGGCCATTCAAGTTGGGATCCTCCCCTCATCCCTCACACCTCCTTCCTTTTAAACCATTCCCCTCAGCTTTTCTAAAGCTTGTCATTATTATGCCTACAACAATGGCGCAACTTGCGGTCACTATCCATCTCTTTGAAACCAATGTGAGACTTTCCTCCACCTAACCATTTCCCTACATGTTGGCACTTGAGGTGGGACTCGTTGCGATTGGGCCAAATTTGTCCTTCCCTTGTTGTGGCAAAGTAACATTGTTGTGCAACAAGGCCTCTTCTCCCTAACACTATTATGTGCGACAAGAATCTTTGCTCCCCAAAAAACCTCACCTATCTTTCTTAGTTCCTTATCACTAGAGGATATGTTTTTTAACCCCAACTTTCTCAATAGTATAAGATATCCTCGTTTGAGCTTTAGTCTCAGAGTGAAAGGTAGTCCTCAATGCTTGTAAGCATTTAATTTCTAACCCATATGCTCACCAATTGGTTAGGATACTGTTCATTGTGGGTCCTTAGATCAAAATGATAAAGAAAGCAAGAAAATCAACCCCATTG
The DNA here is from genome assembly GCA_031772625.1 of Pinus tabuliformis. NCBI lineage: Eukaryota > Viridiplantae > Streptophyta > Pinopsida > Pinales > Pinaceae > Pinus > Pinus tabuliformis. The sequence goes on from CM062809.1 coordinate 1,313,098,954, forward strand.
GCTCTCGAGCTAATCACAAAGACTATTTGGAATTTGTGTTTATTTGTTAACAACTATAGTGGGTTAAGAAAAGTCTTTCGGTAGAAATCACATAAGAGAACTTTTTGGCCAATGAGTTTCGAACCAACAAGTGTGGTTCATCATCAGGACCAAATGAAGAGGTAGACCATGGAAAAGGCTTAAATAAATACCATAATTTCAATGCAGATACCATAGTCATTACTTGAAATTATGGTCCCTACATTGCTCTCTATTTAAGCTGTTGCCATGGTCTGCCTCTTCATTTGGTCCTGATGATGAACAACAGGCCAAAAATTTCTCTTATGTGATTTGTACCGAAAGAATTTTCTTAATTCATTATGGATCACAAAAGCCTAAATTTAGAAACTATAGTGGGTTTTGTTGTTTCAATGGGTTATGTAGGAAAATTTATATCTACTTCATGTAAAAGTGTTGGAAAATCCCCTACATTGAAATCCCTAACAATGAGCTTTCCACCACCTCGCTTGGCCCGCTATTAATTGATACCACATGTTGCATTGCTCACAACACAACTTACTCTTGGTCTGAATTCTATAAATTAATTCAGAGGGAGAAATTGTCAGAAGAGAACCCAAATCTTGAAGTGTATGGATGCATCAAATGGTCATGGATTCACAAAGTTGTGGCCCACCCTCCAATATTCCCATGTACTAAGGCTATAGAATGGATCGCCAAGCATACAGACATAGAGGATATTATCATGATAAAAGGTGCCAAATGTAAACCATTTACCCCTTTAGAGCCATAAGTTTTGATGGATATTACATGATCCCAATAGAAGATATCTTCCTTAGTCATGAATGACTTTAAGCCTTCAATATTATGTCCAAAGAACTCATGAAAAGTTGGTGGGAAAAGGGAGTTTCAGGTCTAGGAAAAATAAGGAGTACCCCACTAACATGTTGAGGACTCTCAATCAGCTGATAGTTGCAATGATGTGTAATATGTACACCAAACAAAATGTGGAAACCTTCAAATAGGGATGGGTTCTCATCATGTTTTCCACTTTAGTTGCATGGAAAAGATTCAATTGGGAAAACATAGTTTCAACTTCCCTATAAGATAACATCAAAGCAACTCAAAATCCAAAAGCATGCTAACAACCACATTTATATATGGCCTCATGTCTAATGGAATCCATCTGTGTAAAGAATGCATTCTTTGCCATGGGTTATGAATGGAGTATACAAGATCTTCTAATACACATATACTACAAGGTGTTATTGGAATCCCAATATATCCCATCTTATGTAGATATTTTCCTAAATTTCTTAGCCCCTCTACATTTAATATTGTTTAATTTTCCACTATCTTTGTTAGAAAGTGAAATGAAAGCAGACTGAATGGTAGGATACTAGTTTGCATGAGAATATGGAACCTTTATCAATTTCTTTGGAGATATGAAACCTCTGCACCTATGCCAACATTTTTCATAGACAAATTCGCTCCATTGACAATTTCATATCATGCATTAATAGGGGTAGGAGGCACCCTTAATATAGATAAGAAGGGCCCATGGCCACATATTTTCTCTTCTACCAAGGTTCCTATGTGTGTTAGGGCATGAAATAAGCCAAAGTTGATTCTGATGCTTTAAGTCTTTTCCAATTTGGGGTTTTATCATTCCACATATATGACCCCAAATCACTTGTAAACAAACATTCTGAAGCATGTAGAAACAAAGTGGATTACCAATTAGAGAGTTTTCCTAATGGAAAAAAATAATGAATGCTTGAAATTACATAGAAGTCATATTTGGGATGGTCTACAACAATGCTCAATAAGAAAAGGAGAAGCCCAAAGCTAATGAAGAAGCATTAGCTCAAAATCAAGTTGCACAGATGGAACTACCTAGAATCTCAAGGGAGAAAGAGCTAAAGGAAGATCAAGAGAAAACTAATTTGGCTAAAGAATTAGAAGAGAATAAGAAATAAGAGAAGAGGATCTAGAAAAAAGAATAGAAAAAATGGTAGCAACAATAAGAATATAATAGAATCTATAAAGAAGAAAAAAGAAACTACTATAACAAGCAACGACCAAGAAAAAACAAGATTCGAGGTTGTAATAAGAGACTCAAGAAAACCAATATCAATCCCCAAAAGTTGGAGAGATTTCAGACTCAATGGACATCGATGCAACTAAGACAACTATAGTGACCATAATTGGTGGTCATTATCCCATCAAGGAGTTGGAATTACCCCAACAAAAACAAGGGAGGTGACAAATATGGCAAAATTCAGGTTCAATTCCACAATGAACATGATTGTCCAATAGCGGCACCAAACATGACCATTCCAATCTTACCTTTGGTGTAATTTTTCATTGTGAGATGTAATGCCTCCTCCCATATCTACCCACTTTCACTAGCCTGTCGGTGGTAAACATGAGCTAAGGGATACTATGACATGACTCAACCTCCTAAATAACCTTAAGGAAATGGAGCTAAAAAAGCAAGACCTTACTGACTTCCTTCAGGTACTACAGGACCACTAGGGGCTAACCAACCACTTCAGGTGTCTAACCCATGACTTAAATTTATTTTTCATGGATATAGAGCCGCATTCACTCCCATGACAAGGCCTCCATGCGAATGGAGACCTCATGTCACTCCCATAAGCCTGCTTCCCAGCAACTGCAATCTTTTTCAATTAGTTCTATGCCAACAATCCCAAGATTTGAGCCACTTTTTAGGGCTAGGATCTAAACCTTTTCCCATAAATTAATGAAAACTCTCATAAATGATAAATAACACTGAGACAAAACCTCTAACACAAAACTTGATCCAAGACTTGACCTAACTATATTTTTTTACTTGTATATTCAACAACTTATGTGATATTCTAAAACTCAAGATAAGAATCTACTCTACTCTTCAGCGGAGACCAAAATTGATCGATGAAAACAATAAGTAAAAAATGAAGAATTTTAATCACACATAACACAATATTTCTCCGGGGAAAGAAACTGCTAAAAACCTCGACTATCAATATTGCATTAACTAGAAGATATGAGAAGAAAATACAATTCTTGTTCAACTTGAACAATTCATGCACAAGTACAATCTATCTCTTTGCCTCACAAGCCATCTCAAGCCAACACTTTGCCAAATTTGTTGCCTACCAAGCCCTTACATCCTTATGTTGTTCCCTTGGGAATTATCCCATATTTAATTGGGAAATTCCTCACTCATAACTGCGCAATCCATCCATAGTCCTTCTACTGATTGCATGCACCATTTGTACAACTCGGAAAATTTTACAATTGATACACATTGGTCTTCTCTGTGTATCCCACTTCTGTAATTGAAATTTGAATTTGTCTTCTTGATGAAATAACAACAAATATACAAGAATGCAACTTCAACAGAAAACTTCAAAAAATGATCATGCATAACATCTGGCATAAATTGACTATAATTGAAAATGATTGAGGACTTTTGACCAATAGAGAACATTGACAAAAAGCCTAATATTATTTCATCTACCCATTGATCTGTAGGATAACCTAATAAGCAAGTGACCATAGAAATAACTTTCCTCAACATTTCAGGAAAGATAGAAGCAGAATATGGGGAATTAGTTTTATGTAACTCAGAATTCTCTAGCAAAAAGGACTAAAAAATATGAGCTCGTTGAGGGAAAGTGACTTTCTAATATATCTCCATGATTGAATTAGTGGAAAAAGGGTAGAAGGGAGCTTGAGGATCAATCTGGAGTGCTTGACAAATAGCTTCAGCTGTAATTGCGAACATAGTTTCATTGTTTTGGGCAATTACAACCCCCTGGTTAGGGAGATATCTGAGATGACCCCATGTAACAAATTCTGGAAAAACATGAGTTTGGGGAAAAATGAATTGAGGTAAGAATGATTCCCAAATGCTCAATTCGTCGTTGTCATCCAAAAACTTTTGGTTTTCCCAGTTGTGGAGTTCATACATATCAAACTCACACTAGGTCTCTGATATCTTATACTGTGTGTCGACCAAGGGAAGTTCATCAAGATTCACAATAGGGGCAATGTAGGGCTTTCTACAACCAACTTTTCTTTTCCTTTATGGGACAAAATTTCTGACTGTAAATTAGAATCTAGAGAGACAGATTACTAGATTACAATAATCGCTGGTGTAGGAGAACAATGGTGTGTCTGCGAAATTGTGGGACTAAACTTGCACTGGTAAGAAATGAAATAGCTGAAAGAGTGTATGCAGGGGATGTGTGGCATTTTTAAATGGGAGGGTGAATAGTTAAACAGGAAGATAATCATTTTTGGCACATCTCATTAAAGAATTTAAACGTTGGCAGGAGAAATTAACCATTAAACGATCATGTGATTGTTGGCGGGAATTAAATGGCATAAACGGTTATGTGGTGAGGGCAGAGAAGAGAATGAAAAATGGAAGAAGGTGAATGGGGTGGGAGCAGGAGCGGGAAGGTTGTTTTGGGGGGCGGGGGGGTGGGGTAGGAGGTAAGTTGTTTTGAGGAAGGGGGCCCTGAACTCATCGTGGGGTTGCCACGTATGGTTCGACGGTTTCCAATCAAGCCGCTTTTCGGAAAACCCCCCTGTTCGTTAGCATCCGATAATGCGAGGGGGGGGGACTTTGTCCTTCACTGATAATCCAGGCGGAGACAATCCTATCCACTCGTTCGTGCAATCACTTTATTGAAACAGGACAAAAACATCAAATCATTGATTTATGTACAGATTAAACAATAATCATTTAATAAAAAGGTTTAAAAATAATTACAAAGATCTAGAGCGGCATTTAAACTAGCATGCTTTCTTTTGGGACATGATTTTTTTTTAATTTTATCATATATTTTCTTTTGTCCTCTTTTATTGTTTTCCTATTTTTATTTCTTTCTTTCTTTCTTTTTATTTATTTATTTATTTATTTTTTTCTTTCAAAAAGCTAAAAACAACTAAAATAAAAAATAAATTACAACATCCCTCTTGATAAATAGAAAGACCAACATACTTTGATCACTATATTATAAGACTAACAATTATAATAATAAAAAATAATTTATCTTTAAAATATTGTTTTTTAACAAACCATAATTTTATTTTAAAATTTTAAAATATTGTCCATATATAAAATTCTCTCACACACATATTAATTAAATAATTAAAAATAAAATATATAAGATTATAATAAAAACTAAACTATAAATTTTAATAAATTGGCATTAATATTTTTCTAAAATTATATATATATATATATATATGTATATGAGAAGATTGTATTAAAAAATAAATTTTAGTAAATTATTATAAACAATTATGTAATAATAATATATTTTTAAAATTTCTTAGGTGGAAGTTGGAAAAAATTCCAAATAATATTATTGTACTTGTGGACAAGCTTAAAGACAATGTGATAGGATGCGCCCCTTGGTATCGTGATGCAAAAGATAAAATGGAATGGAAATATCACATACATATGGTCAAGGATGGTTACGAAGAGCTCCTCTTCTCCATGTAGATGCCCCCAAGTCTTCTCAATAACAACTTATTTGGCTGAACAATGCCATCCCTAAAGTCAACACCTTTTTTTGCCTCTTCATTCAAAAGAAAAATTTAAATTTTGAAAATCTAAAAAAAAGAGGCATCGAAGGTCCTTTGCGGTGCCCCATCTATAACCAAAATGAAGAATCAATTCCCCATCTTTCCTTGTCATGTACTTATACTTCTCATGTTTGGTCTTTAGTTTTGGGTCCTTTGTATCCTCGATTGAAGTTGCCTTTATAACTCTCTATCTTCATTTCTAGCTAACATAAACAATATGGGGGATTGTTCTTTGGGAAACCCATTCTCAAATGGATTTGGATCTCCCTTCCGAACTACATATGTTGGTAGATCAGGTTATCCCGAAATAAATCTATTTTTAAAAATGTGTTTATTTATCCCAATGATACGATCCTTAAAGATCTTTCCTTTTGTGTGGAGTACAACAAAAAAAAGTTAAAAGATCGTGATCCTTCCTTAGATAATCAAGAACATCAATGGATGGACTCTCTCACTCACCCCTTGAGTCAACTTCCTTTTTATATACTTTCTTGTTTCCCTTCTGGTCCAACCTGGAAACTTTGTGTTTCTCATGCAGACTTTGAAGAGTGGAAGAACTCGTAGAATAATTAGATCCTCTTCTTTGATGGAGCCTCTAAACAAAATCTTAGGGTGGCAGGAGGAGGAGGGACTCTCTTCAATCTTGAAGGAAACCAAGTTGTAAATTACTCCTAGGGTCTCAACAAGAGGAAAAATTATTTGGCCAAAATGTACATGCTCTTATTTGTTCTTCAACTATCTAAAGATAGGGAACTTCCCAAGATTCATATTCTCAGAGAATCTCTTATCATTATTTAACATTTACAAAATGACACTCTTCCTAAGAATAGCCATTTAAGTCTCCTTCTTCAAAGAATCATTAACATCTTGGACTCCTTCCATAGCAAGGCTGCCTTCCATATCTTGCAAATCAAAACAAAGAAGATGATGAACAAGCAAATCACGCTTGTCAGCTGGAGGCAAGGAAAAATGTCATCAATGGAAAGAGAAGATGGAAAATTATCCCATGATGAACAACACATAGGTCCTTATTTATTTTTTTATCTTTGGTTTTCATGAGATTGGAAGCATATAGGATTATGTATTGGGGTCCGCAAGGTGATTTCACATCAGATCATTACCCCCTTAGGCAATTTGATTAAAAAAGTTATGAACTGTGATGTACTGGGTCAGTTGTCAAAGCTGAGCTGGCAAGCTGTTGGCATGCATGCCACGCACCTCCTCACTCCTTGCATATGGTGAATCTTGTAGTAGGACAATTTCTCATTTACATGTATGTTCACTCGTACGTAGCTCATTCATTTCTAAAGGGGAGAGAACGTTAATGGAAATGAAGGTTGAAATGATTTTTGTAGTGTGCAAGTTCTTTGATTCTGATCTTATATTCATGGAGGCTATTAGTGAGGCAATCACGCAGGAAATAGGTTTCTGGTGCCTGCAAGGGAGCTTAATTTTCCCTTGTGGATGTCAGGGTCTCCTTTTTCTTTATCTCCAACGATCTTATGAAACTCAACAATACATTGAGATTCTCACATCGTTTTATGTTTAGTGCTTGACTTAGCATTATTATATTCACCATTTTATTGCCTCTCTTGCATACATTTGTTAGTGCCTCTTTCTGTTCTCTAGTGTGGAGTTGGATATTGCTCTCCTCTGGCATGATGGGGGCTCCTCGGGAAGATTTTACTGTCAATTACTTTCTCCTTTGTGCTTGCAATGTCACCTTCTTTCCTACATTTGATGCCTCTTTGCCTCTATGTGACTTCTCAACCTTTCTTTCTTTAAATAGTGACGATGAGGCTGGGAGGAAGCTTTCGTGTGAAAAGTTTCATGCCAATTTGGGCTTGTCGTGGTCATGTAAGTACCCAATTATTAGTTTTCAAGCTCAATGTCATATTGATATTTATCTTGTCTTGCTTTTGGCTCTCTGTTGGGAATGCTCCCTTTCCTCTTAAATCCAGTTGTCTCTTCCTTTGGCCCCTCAATCTCTATTCTCTCACCTAATTCTTGTTTGGAAGCCAACCCCTATCCTCTGGTTTCTATGCAGAAAAATGGAGTTAATCTGGAGAAACCAAATTATAGCAGTCCTTGCAGTCTCTACCTGCATCCCCTTATCAATTCCCAAGTTGTAAGCAATGACTTCCGAAGACAACTCCTCTAGCATTCCAATTCAATTATGCTCATGATTGAAGAAATGTAACATCTTCAAGCTCAAGTGAACCATTACAGAGACAAGATTGGTGCCCTCCATAATCAATTGGCCGAGCTTCAGTTTTAGAGAAATGAAGGTGATCATCGAAGCACCAAGAGAAATTCCCTTGTTGGACAATATGATAAAATGTGTATAGATTCCCCTCTAGTTGATGATGACATTTTGCAAATGTGTTTTTATTTGGCTAATTTTGTCATGTTTATAGTTGTTCTTTAGTTGGGAAAATGTATGGCCTAGATAGTATGCTTGTTGAAGATTTGGGTTCTTCTCTTTTCTCTTGCCCTGAAGAACCAACCTCTTGAAATACATTGTAAAACATCTCGAGTAACTTACTATGAGCGCAAATTTAATAGAAAATCTACACATTACTGTAAATAATAATATCTATCTAAAATATAATATAAATATATATATTATATATATATATATTATGGTTAAACAAAACATGAAATTCATATACAAAATTCTTTAGAACCAACTTTTCTATAACAATTTGATTACTAAGTAATATATAATCTATTTCTCTAAATTTAAATTCACAATTTATTAAGAAAAATCTTTACTTTTAACGATTCAACTTCTTCAAATTATATATATATATATATATATATATATATATATATATACACTACACACTTTTAACCATTTAAAAAAACTGCTATTAATTTATCTTAAAATTACAACATAGTTGCCCAACGCTCACTATTCTTCTCGCCTCACTCCTATTAGATTTGTTGGCCAAAAGAGAAGCAAAAAAATTAATTATAAAGTTCCAAAATGTAATGACGATCCAAAACCATAAAAACAAAAAGGCCAAAATACCCCTAATATGAAGATACAACCAACAAACATTAGGGAGAAGGAGGATTTGCTAGAGCTAGCTAATCCAACTCGTTACCTGATGAATTTGGAGGATTGAGTTCACCATGGACCTGGAATTGGACATGAGCAAGTCTCACTTCCAGGTGTGCCATACACTTAAACATTCTCCTCTTGCCCCATTGATGTGAAGCCAAATAATCATGCATGTTCCAATGATTGCACTGTAAATCATTCGTGAAGGATATGACCTCATTATGGTCATCATGGAGATTTTGTTCCAGTTGTTCCAAAAGATGGGTGACATGCCAATGCTAATAATCCAAGGAGCCAAAAGGAGGAGGGAAGTCAACATGTCCAAGAGAAGGGGCACGATTATGAGCCACCTCCTCTTCTAACTTTGCTTCCACTCCACCTCCTCCCTGTAATGCCACATCTTCCCCTCTGTGCTCAACTCTCTATCCTCTAGGTTTGGCCCCTCTCTACACTTTACCCCGCCGCCGATACATGTTTAATCCAACCCAAACGTCCAACCATATGCTAAAATCTGACCGTAATTCTAGACCTTGGTAGCCCGCAATAGAGTTCCAACAATACTAAACCCAGGCCTCGCCTGAGAAAGGCAACCCCTGGTAGGAGCTACCACCATTTCCTTCTAAATAGCCACCGCCGATTATCATTGACTTCTCGAAACCAATAACCCCAACCAAAGTGACACAAAACTCCCAAGAGTGAAAGAGTTGATCCATAAGCTTTGGAGACAAGCCAAAAGACCTAACTCTCCTAGGTTGAATAGGTAATTTGCTATTGTCCACTGCTGAGTAGGGATTGCCACTCACAACAAAATTATAAAAACATAGAAACACTTAGAACAAGACGTTGTGCTCATTGCATCTACTATCACCTCAACTTCTATCATCGCCTTTTAATAGAGGGCTTGTCAATTCTAGACCCAACTCCCACATAACCCAGACAGATCCCTTAAACCAAACACAAGCTAACAAACACCAGTTACGGCCACAATGGACCTTGAGGCCTTGGTAACCCAAGCTTCCCTCAACCAGAAGTGAGTGAAGCAAGATGCATACACATTTAAGAAGCTCTACCCTGCAACTAAATGAAAGCGTTATATTATGAATTCCAAAGGAACAACTGAAGAGACTTACCCGAGTGTCTACTATTGAGCCCCAATTCAAAATCCATCCATTGGATGACTAATTTAGGATGTGTCTCTTCCGCAATGAGCCCAACCAATGACAAAACAAACCTTAGTATTCAACTTCACTAGGGTCCAAAACTATATGTGTTTTGCCTCCGACAGCACCACAGAGGATTCCCCACTCACATTTGAGGTTTGTTGACATAGAACACTAGAGTCAAAGAAACGTGCATAGATTGATGACCTACGTAAACTCTTCACAGCCTCCAACACCTCACATTCACTTATAACCAAGCTTACAAACATCAAAACTGATGTCGCTAACCCACAATAAAACTATTATCCCGAATCTCAAAACTTTTATACATCTTATAATGCATAATATCAAATCAGCACTCATCCTTTAGTTAAATAAACTAGAAGAACCAATCTCCTACCTTATCCCAATATAACCACAATCATCCACCCCACATACATATATATTAATTACATACACAAACTATATATAAGGGAAAAAACAAATCTTATGAAATGCTAATAGATTTTGATTTTTAGATTTCGTCATATTTTCCTTTATTAGAGAGATGACACTATAGTTCATTACATTTTTAAGGTTTCATTAGTTATGATGATAAGGATATTAACATGGACAAATCGCAAAGAAAAAAAAATGACATATTTCCTTCGAGGTTTTGTAGGGTACTTTGATTTCAAAAAGAGAAAAAAATATACCAAAGAAATATACCTTAAGTTTTTATATGTCACTTTGGTTTCTTTATATATTTATTTTCACGAGGAGACAGGGTTTTAGATAGTGAGATTGTGAGGTAACAAAGCCAGCCCAGCACAGGCTGGCGGAGCTGCTGCCGGTGCTACATAGTGATCCGTGGAGTTTCGTGGCGACTATAGAGGCGAGGCCGTAGGCATGCAGGGAGGGAGTGGCAGCTCAATTTCCAACCATCTACGTGTACTGTAGCTCAATTTCCCAGAAGCTGCTGAATATAAGAGTTTGATATGCAGTTTTATAATAAATATTTGTGATTGATGTGGGGCAGTTTCAATTCTTTTTATAAGCGTTGTGAATAATGTTTGTTCAAGCGGTGCACAGTTTTGACCGGTGGCTTTGTTTTATTTCCACTTGTTAAAAACGTGCATTACTTCTTTATTGTTCAACGTGCATTACAATGTCCTTGTATCTTAATTGGGTTAGTGAAGTAACGTTATAAAATTTCCTTACCTTGTGTCATCATTTATGAGAAAATTATTAATGATCTTAAATGTTAGTTTTGTAAATTTTGAAATAAAAAAGGTTAATGTAATAAACTTGAAAAACATAAATTATTAAACAACAAATTTATAAAAGCAATTTTGAAATAATATGCAAAGCGAATAACAACATCAATTATGATGTCTTTTTTTTAATGTAAATAATAGTAAGGGAAAACATTCTAATGAGATAAAAGTATATTAGGAAGGGGAAACAATCTATTAATCTAGTTCAAATGAAACAAGGTGTTTGAAGGCAATTGTACCTTAATTCACTATGAACTTTTTCTTTGAATGGAAATATATAATAAATAAAAGTGTATAATGATAAATGGATCACTCTCTAATTTACCATATTGTATGTACTTTATAAGTATAAAATTGGAGCCATAAATTTATAGGGCCATTCACAGGCTATTTTAGAGTAGTTCTTATTTTGGTGATATGGAAATCTAAAAATTCTATATTTATCATATTTATGTTTTTGTTTGTAGTTTAGTTGGATTTTCTTATGAAGATCAACTCTTTTTAGTGGATTGAGATTTTCTCTTGCGTTCAAGTTGGGGTTTTTTCTTTGCATCCTTGTGGGTTTGTAACATATCACCATGGCCAACATTGGAGGAGAGAATCTACTTCCTCATATTACAATGTAGTTTTAGGAGATTACTCTAATCCTTGCAGTACCCAATCAACAAATTTTGATGGAGGAATGGAACCCTTCAACTCTTCATGCTTATCCAACCAAGAACCACAACACAATTATCCCAAAAACTTAGAATCCATAGGAAAGCCCTTAGATTAAGAGATCCACTACATGACCTAGGGGATGCCTACTAAAAATAGTCCAAAACCCAATGATACAATGCCACTACCCCATGGGTAGTTGAATGCATTCAATACATGTAAGATCACACTCTGATTGGTAAATTTACAGGTATATGGCCTATAGAAAAAGCCTCAATGTGATAGATCATCACTAGAAGGAAGCACAAGGGCCATCTAGACTCGAAGATGAGACGCTAAAAGATTATTTACATCCATTTTCATAACTTAGAGGACATAAATCATATTTTTGAAAATGTTCCATATTTTTTCAACTCAACTAGCCTCTAGCTCAGTCTTTGGAAGAAAATATTCAACCCATATTTGGAAGAATATATTATAGCACTAGTTTGGACTCATCTTTATTCTTTTCCACACGAATTTTAGGATCCAAAAATCCTCAAAGGAATAGGTAATGCTCTTGGTTATTTTGTTAAAATATCAAAGGTTACCAAGCAAGGCGGATACACTTCTTATGTAAGGATATGTTTCTATATCAATGTTTACCAACATTACCTAATTCCATCACTCTAAACTATTATGATTCAATTTGGAGTCAAACAATTGGATATGAACATATCCATTTTTTCTTTTATGAATGTCATGAACATGGACATCTATTTTCATTTTGTCCTCTTAATCACTCTCCCTCAAACCAAAATATTCCACTAATAAGAGCCTAGAAGGTTTTGAAACATTTACCTCCAAACAAAAATCCCCTTTCCCTCCCCATCCACCAAATCCTTAGGGTCTTCAACTCAAAATAGCTTTGACATTCTTCCAAACAATATCCTGTTAGATCAAGATCCCCCTCATTTGGAGCCTTCACATTCACCATCCCCTCCACTAATCAATTTGGCATCTAGAACTGAAGAACAACAAAAAAGGTGGAAGGTATATTATTGAAATCCACAATATCATACAACCGCAAATGAAATCACAATTTTAGCTAAAAAAAAAATGGAATTAGAAGATGGTCATGAAATGGACCTTGACAACTCAAATTTGAATGAGATGGTGGTGGTTTGGGAATAGAAGGATCCTAGTTCTTGCACAAAGAAACAATTTCAACTCTTGGAGAAATATTTCCTAAAAATAAGATGAAATTATTGTAGTAGGATGTAGGAGAAATGATATTCAACTTACGGAGAATCGCCTTGTTGAAAAACAAGGACCAACCCACTCCATATTTTCAATGATGAATATCTTCGCGTGGAATATAGGAGGCTTAAATGGTAAAACTAGAAAACAAAGAATTCTTAACGAAAAAATGATCAAAGAACAACTCTTACTAATACTGTTGCAAGAGAGAAAATATTCATATGAAGTGTGTAGAAATTCCCACTGTAGATCAACAGATTATGCAATACACTAAAGCAAAATACAAGATCTACTTCTAAAACAAACTTTACGGAAGCTTAATCGAATATGAGCAAGATCAAATAGAACACATATAACTGAGAATGAGAAAGCAATCACACATGAACACAGAAGAATACTATGGGGAAAGCCTCAGCTAAAAATCCCGATCTCTGTATTATCATACAAGTGGAAATATGTTCAAATTACACAAAGAATTAGCTCACAAGCTATCATGCTCTCAGTACAATTGAACAATACATCTCACAGAATGAATATACACAAGATATGCCTTCCCCCAGCCCTCCAAGCCTCCTATTTCCTTGCACAGTTTTCCTTGGGGTCCAATGTTGCCACCTGTGTGAATTGGCCTCATCACACACTCACCAAACCCAAAAGTAACTGTGCAATCTCCAAGGAATGAATTCCTTTTGCATGCAAGAGATATCCTCCAAGGAATATTCCTGCAATTGATAGTACATTGTCCCATCATCTGATCTCAACTGGGTCTTTGTCTGAACAGACATGCATGAGTTATTTATGAGAGAATATTCAGTTATTTGAAGTGCAACAATTACATTCATGCATGCATTAACTAACTGAACTCACAATTAGTTCAAAAAACTATTTGAACTATTCTAACTGGAATTAACTCAGTTAACTGAGCTAATTAATTACAACTCATCCTTATCTCTTTAACTAAGGGATAAATTCCTCAATCAATGGGATAACTGTTGCATGTCCTCACATAGACTTCATGTTTGATTTTCTCCAACTAATTAACTCAAGATGAATTAATTAATTATTAATCAAACAGCTGCTAAGAACAAATTCGAATTTTACTTCTCAATTTTAGTTCAAAGACTAACTAAAATAGGAAGGTATCCCGAAATTCTATTTATAGCAGTGCTAAATTTAGCACTTCTATTTTTAGCATTTCTTGTTGCGATTTTCAACACTCCCTCTCAACAAGAAAGGGATTATCAGTAACCCCAATCCTGTCTCTGTGGAACTTGAACTTGCATTTTGACAATGCCTTAGTCAAAATATATGCACCCTGTTCCTCGGTCGAAACATATAGCAACAACATGATCCTCTTGACCACACAGTCTCGAAGATGGTGATACCAGATATCAATGTGCTTGGACCTGTCATGAAAAACTGGATTCTCAGAGAGTTTGATACAACTCTGATTATCTTAGTAGATCATAGTTGGATTCATCCTTTGACCAAACAATCTCACTAGAATCTTCTGCGTCCAATGGCCTCACATGCAGCCTGACTAGAAGCCATATATTCAGCCTCTGTTGAGCTAAGTGCAAGTGATCTCTGTTTCCTGCTGTACCAGGAAACTGCAGCTGAACCAAGGTTGAAGATTCCTCCAGAAGTGCTCTTCCGGTCTGATGGACTCCCTACCCAATCCGCATCTGTGAAGCCTTGAAGCTTCACTCCCTCTGTCTGTCTGTACCACAATCCATACTGAGATGTGCCTCTTAGGTATCTCAGCACATGCTTCATTTCCTTCCAAAATAGCTTGGTAGGCTGAACCATAGCTTGACTCAGTTGGTTCACCGCAAAGCATAAGTCTAGTCATGTGTTCACCAGATAAGTGAACCCACAAGCTGCCAATAAACAGTAGTAGCTACTACCTCACATGAAGTAGCATCCTCCTTCCTCCAGTTCCCAGCTAGAGGAGTTTGCATGGGCTTGCACTTCTCCATGTGGAACCGCCTGAGTATCTCATTGGCATACTTGCCTTGAGACACAAAAACTTCCCCATCTTTCTGCCACACCTCCATGCCTAGAAAGTAGTGCATAAGACCCATGTCTTTCATTCCGAACTCTCTTGCAAGGTCCTCCTTGAAATACTGGATCAATTGATCATCACCTGTCAAAATAAGATCATCGACATGAAGAACAATATCAATGGCTTACCTTCTACCATGATGTGGTAAAGGTTCGCATCTGCTTCACTCATGGTGAAACCCAACCTGATGAAATAGCTGTCGATCCTAGTGTACCAAGCACGGGGTGCTTGCTTTAGCCCATACAAAGCCCTCTTGATTCGGCACACATGCGACTCACAATTGAAGGTCTCGAAACCTTCTGGCTGCTCAATGTACACCTCCTCCTCAATCTTCCCATTGAGGAATGTTGTCTTCACGTCCATCTGATGGATCTTCTAACCCATCTGAGCTGATAGTGCCAACATCGATCTGATAGATGAGTACCTTGCTACAGGAGCAAAGGTCTCACCATAGTCGATCCCCTCGAACTGTGAGAAACCACGGGCAACAAACCTTGCCTTATATTTCTCAACACTACCATCAACTACCTACTTTACCTTGTAAAGCCATCTGGAACTCACCACTGACTTGTCCCGAGGCCTTGGGACAACATCCCAAACACAGTTCCGAACAATGGAGTCGTACTCCTCCACCATTGCATCAACCCAGACTAGTTGTTGCACTGCCTCCTCGAATGAAGAAGGCTTGGACTCTGACACTCCCAAACCAGGGCCATGTAACCAGTGTACTGCTCAGGCGACCTCCTCTATCTGCGCTGAGAATATGGCTGTCCCACATTCTCCCGTGCATCTAGCATCAACCTGTCAACTTCCCTTGAGCGTTTCCGACCATCTCTGGAAGACTCAGCATGAGTGGATGTCTCCACTCCTGGATCCTTTTCATGCGGCTGCTCTGCATCAATCTGAGGCTCCTCCTCGTTAGGAACTGAAAGTTCCTTCTCCGCATGCAACTTGAGCTCCCTCTCAAGTGATACTCGCATGGCTTTCTGCTCATCGAACTTCAGATCTCTGCGTACCACTGTCCTCTGACTGGTAGGCAGGAACACCCGATAGTTGTGGGGTGTATCTGTGTACCCCACAAGTATTCCCAACTTAGCTGTTGGATCTAGCTTCTTCTGGGCATCTTTGGTCACATGGAAATAAACTGATGATCCAAAGATTTGGAAATGACTCACATCTGGTTGCTTCCTGGAAAAGGCCTCCACAGGTGTCTTCATTCCCAGTATACGGTGCGGGCTTCTGTTCTACAAGTATACTGCTATATTGCATGCCTCAGCCCACAAATGCAGTGGTAGGCTTTGGTCATGCAACATCGCTCGAGCTGCTCCCACAATCGATCTATTCTTCCTTTTGGCCACCCCATTTTGTTGTGGGTTATGGGGTGTCATCAACTCCCGTTTAATTCCTTCTACAACGCAGAAATCCTTAAACTGGTGGGAGACATACTCTCCACCATTGTCGCTACGCAAGGATTTTATTTTCTTTCCAGATTCTTTCTCAGCCACAACTTTAAACTCACAAAACCTCAAGAAGTTCTAATCCTTCTTTTTCATAAAGTAGATCCAACATCTATGAGAAAAATCATCAATAAAAATAACATAGTACCTTTGTTTAGCGGTGGAGGCTGTAGAGAATGGTCCACAAACATCTGTGTGAACTCGGTCCAGGATTGCTCCAGCTCTACTGTCTCGATCCGGAAAGGAAGATTTCGCATACTTACCCAAGGTAAAACCTTTGCATGTATCCGTATGCTCCAGTTTTCCCTTGGGAAGTCCGGTAGAAATCTGTTGCATGATCTTCAGGGCTCCATGGTGTAAGTGGCCCAATATTCTATGCCATAGCTCACCAACATCTTGGCTCTACACCATCTCAGCTTTGGAACTCAATAAAGCAAAGTTGTCTACCTCTAGTTTGTAGAGATTCTTTACTCGAATCTCGATTCGCTTGGTCTCTCTAGTGCCAATATACCTCAGGAATACGTTTCCTTTACTAAAGACTACATCATAGCCTTTATCTTCTAGCATAGCAACGGACACAAGATTCTTCTTCAGACCTGGTACATACTTTACATTAGTCAGGGTGAGAGGAACTCCATGCTCCCTCTGAAACACAACTGTACCTTCACCTAAAACATGGTACTTTCCTTCATCGCCCATCTCGATCCGCATCTGGAGATCCTTCTCCTCCAAGTTACTGAAAAGATTCTTGTCACCTGACATGTGGAATGAAGCTCCACTATTTAGGTACCAAACACATCCCACCATGGATGAAACCATGCATGCGATAAGAGAGAAATCTAACTCCAACTGTGATCCCTTTGAGGATCCCTTCTTAGATTTCTTCTGTGGACAATTTGTAGCATAATGGCCCACTTCATGACAATGAGAGCATCACACTTTTGATTTGTCAAACTTCTTCCCACCATGGGAAGAACTGGATTTGGAATGGGACACCTTCCCTTTTCCCTTCCTTGCCTTACTCACTAAGGCTAGATTTTCCTCATCATCTTGCTTTGATGAGGATCCATCTCTGGTGCTTCTTCTTATCTCCTCCTGCATCAGATCCAACCAAACTCATTCCAAATCTGGCAGTTTTTCTCTTCCATTTACCGAGTCTTAGTAGCTATGCCAACTCTTAGGAAGACCGAGGAGCGCAAGACTCACCATGTCATCATCGGCTGTTGTGATCCCTACACTTCCAAGCTCATCCCTGTAGGTGGTGAGCTTGTTCAGATATGTAGAGATCGTGTCGCCCTTTTCACACTTGATTTTCCGAAGCTTGTCTTTCAGCACCAGCTTCTTTTGATTGCTACTATTATGATATAGATCTTTCAATGTTTTCCACATAGAAAACGGTGTCTCCTTTCCATGGAGACTCGAGACTATGTGGTCTCGAACTCCCTCCAGAAGGATTCTCCTTGCTCTAGCCACAAATTTCTTCCATTCCGCCAACTCTATAGCATTAGCCGTTGCCGACTTGGGGACTTCTTGATCAATGAAGACCTTTAGACCGTTATCCTCTAATACTTCTTCCATGTGATCCTTCCAGGCTATATAATTCGAGCTGCCATCAAGGGCATACTCGAGTCTTAAATCATTGAACGCCATTGGTGAAATTGAGATGTGATAAGAAATTGATTTCTATATTCAGGAACCTCAAACTTTGAACTTCTCCCTTCTTGTATACTGTTCTTCGCTTTGATCACCTTTTCTTTGATACCATGTAGAAATTCCCACTGTAGATCAACAGATTATGCAATATACTAAAGCAAAATACAAGATCTACTTCTACAAAAAACTTTGTGGAAGCTTAATCGAATATGAGCAAGATCAAATAGAACACATATAACTGAGAATGAGAAAGCAATCACACATGAACACAGAAGAATACTCAGGGGAAAGCCTCAGCTAAAAACCCCGATCTCTGTATTATCATACAAGTGGAAATATGTTCAGATTACACAAACAATTGGCTCATAAGCTATCCTGCTCTCAATAAAATCGAACAATACAGCTTACAGACTGAATAGACACAAGATATGCCTTCCCCCAGCCCTCCAAGCCTCATATTTCATTGCGCAGTTTTCCTTGGGGTCCAATGTTGCCACCTATGTGAATTGGCCTCATCACACACTCACCAAACCCAAAAGTAACTGCGCAAATTCAAAGGAATGAATTCCTTTTGCATGCAGAGATATCCTCCAAGGAATATTCCTGCAACTGATAGTACACTGTCTCATCATCTGATCTCAACTGGGTCTCTGTCTGAACTAACATGCATGAGTTATTTATGAGAGAATATTCAGTTATCTGAAGTGCAGTAGTTACATGCATGCATGCATTAACTAACTGAACTCACAATTAGTTCAACAAACTATTTGAACTAATCTAACTGGACTTAACTCAGTTAACTGAGCTAACTAATTACAACTCAAATTACAACTCATCCTTATCTCTTTAACTAAGGGATAAATTCCTCAATCAATGGGATAATTGTTGCATGTCCTCACATAGACTTCATGTTTGATTTTCTCCAACTAATTAACTCAAGATGAATTAATTAATTATTAATCAAACAATTGCTAAGAACAAATTCGAATTTTACTTCTCAATTTTAGTTCAGGGACTAACTAAAATAGGAAGGTATCCTGAAATGCTATTTATAGTAGTGCTAATTTTAGCACTTCTATTTTCAGCATTTCTTGTTGCTATTTTCAACAAAGTGTCTAAGATTGCATTTGTTTGTTGGAGAGATTGCAAAAAAATTGCCATCAATTCCCAGTGGCATCTAGAGGAGTGGCCTTGCTCTAGAATATTATAGATTTTTTGTCACATATTTCCTTTTGACATCTTGAACACTTACACCGAATTAGTCCAACATTTAGTTTTCAAGCTAGATTACTTTATCAAGATAAGTGAGAGCATAGGTTGCAACAAAGCTTGTGATATGTTGGGGAGTGAAGACGATTGAAGATTTTTCATCAAGTCACACGACTATTGTATTTGAACAACATTGTGTTCATTACAAAGAGCATGTAATAATAAATTGATAGTTTTTGTTCCTTTTCCTAAACCCATACCTAAATCTAAATAAAGGGGTCCAAGGAAATTTGTCACTGTGTATAGTTTTGCACATGTTATACTATATTTGTGTCTATTTTTAACATTTAATTGCAATTTGAGACAACATACATAGAACAACAAGGCATTAAGATCAATTTGATTCTTCCAATGTAATGAGAGGACAAAAATGTTATGGAGCATGACTAACTATTAAATGAAAATAGTCTTTTGAGCCATTAAATTGCTAATTGAATTGTATTTTCAATAAGAAGGTCAAGCGAGTCATCAAAATTTAAATCATTGTAATCACACTTTAGGGTGCATGAATGGTAGTACTTGACACCCTAAGGTGACATAACATCAAGAAAACATGACACATAATAATATAAACAAGTGAGTGAGTGCAAGTGAGCATGCAGAAATCACAAATGGATAAAATAGGATAATGTTTACAAAACACCTCTAAGGAAATCAAGGAATTGCAAGAGTACAACACTAAATTGCAAAATCAAATTAAATCACTTGAGTGGAAATTACATTATAAACAAAACATAATTGATCACATGGTTGTAAAATATAATTATTAAGTGATCTTATCCAAAATGTTAATGCAAATTGTGGCATAAAGGATCTAATAGAGAAGACTAATGCAATGTGTGATACACATGAACTTATCGAAAATGTTGATGCAACAGAAGACACAAAAATGTCATAAAAATGATTGACGCAACTTGTAACACATAAGACATAAATTTATCATTGAAATTTTTATTGAATATGAGTTACAAGCACATAATGGTAACAATAAAAGTAGAAAAACAGAATTTAATGAAGCAAAAGAACAATTTTAAGAGTTACATATTGATCTTTCCAAGATGTTTGTTAGATCTTGGGAAGTATTTTCATTCAAGGCAAAGGTTCAAATGCTTGGAAGATATTTTCGGAGCTTCAAGATAAATGATGAAGAAGATATTGCAGCCTACTTTCTTTGTGTGGATGAGATTATCAACACTGTTAGAGGAATTGGTGAAGAAGTTAAGACATCAATGATTGTATAGAAGGTGCTACGATATCTCCTCTTATGATCTGAAAATGGGGCACTAAAGGCTTCTTGTGAACTTACAAGAACCTCTCCCACTTCCAAAGCTTAATTATTCCCAAGACAACTATGATTAACCAATGCGGAACTAATAATGTGCTTGACAATAAGGTGTATGCTCATGTTTATTTTAACTGATTATATGCTTTAAAATCTGTTGTTTGTGCTGATATGTAAATACATGTAACAGTGCAAAAATGCAATGAATAACAAACACATGGAAAACTCTCGGGCTACGTCTCCTTGAGCTCTAGTCAACTCAACTAGGATCTTTGGGATTATGGCATCAGTTCTTTTACAAGCTCCACACTCAACTCCACTATTTTACACAGAAACAATGGGCTTAGAACACCTCATCCCTGGCTCTAAAGCTCTCACTCTGGCTCTCGGCTCTGGCTCTGGCTCTTGGCTTTGGCTTCTCTGAGCTCTCTCTTAGCCTCTGCGTGCATCAATGGTTCGCTAGACCTCCAAGTGACCTTTAGCAACCTTCCAGTGACCTTTTGCAGCTTTGCTACCAATTAATCATGCTCTTTGGCTTTTCGTTCTTTCAACTAGCAACTCTCAGTGACCTCCTTTTTTCGACAACTGGGCTTTCTACTCCTTTGAGGAATTTTTCCCAGCTCTGTGGCTTCCCCAACTGTTTCTCTGTGTGTACTCATCCCTCTGTGGCTTCTCTGCTCCTTGTCTGTTCAAATCCCCTCTGAGTATTAAAAAATCATTGTCAAATGCCTTTAAGCATGGTGGCCACCTATTTTTAAACGAAAAGGACCACTGGCACGATTAAAATCCCCAGGAACACGTTTCCCTGTTTACACAGAGAAATACACTAAAAACATGCAAAAACTCTTTCTATCGAACTTCAAAAATCATCGAATCCGCCCTATAATCCTTTTGGATCCGCCTTTGGTCACTATTGCAAGCCCACCATTGATCTGGGTGATCTCTGATCCAATGGTTGATATTCATTTCGAGCGGCTTATGCGCATGGAGATTACCCGCCCGAAAAGGTGGTTTTCTCTCTCCGGCGCCAAGCCACGTGTCGACCAGTGTATGGGATCAGGCGGAGCCCGTCCAATACCACTTACCGCCTGAGGCTCGCCCGAAATCCCACTCATTATGGAACTCAATTGATATAAAGCTACATGTATAAACATTTCGGGTCCATTTTATCACTCTGGGCGTATTTCCT
Source organism: Pinus tabuliformis (assembly GCA_031772625.1). Lineage (NCBI taxonomy): Eukaryota > Viridiplantae > Streptophyta > Pinopsida > Pinales > Pinaceae > Pinus > Pinus tabuliformis. The sequence continues at coordinate 1,313,120,855 of CM062809.1, forward strand.
TTGTATTTCATTTATTTAATGAAAATGCCAAAATACATAAAAAAACCCTTTTTATCGGAACTCAAAATATATATATTCACATCCATAAACCCTTTCGGGTCCAGCTTAAGTTGCATATTGCATCACATAGCATGATGGCCAAAACCCCAAATACAAAGGAACATACAAAAAATCTGAAAATACAGATCTCAAAATTTATGCAATCGGGTCCATAATCCTTATTGGGTCCAAGTTCTGATCGCTAATCACAATTGCAACGTCCCAAAGGTCTACCCTTTGGGTATGCCGACCCGCTGAAGCCGATATTGGCGATCACATGTCGCATTGGCCCGGGGGTCCTTCCCTTTTGGGTGTGCCGATCAGCTAATTGCAATCGCTCCATCGCATAGCCCAGGGTCCCGATATCGCATGCGGGCCTATCTTCGATGTGATAAGTCAGAGATCAGTAATTAGGGGTCTCTTCCACCTCCGCTTTAAGTCCTTCCCTTTGGCTATTTGTGATGCGATTTCCTTTATAAGACCTTTTATGCCATTTTTAGGGTAAATGCCTCCTTTTTCAAAGGACAAAGACAATCTTTTTTTCTGCGAAAACTTCTGCATCCGAAGTCAATTTTAGCCGATTCAAATTGCAGTAGATTCAGGATGAAAAGATGTACGAAATGGGACTATTTATAGGAGCATATTTGGACTTTCATTTTCCTCTGTGAGGAACACTTTAGACTTAGAAGTCTATCCAAAATCCATTTTGGATCACGCCTTCCCACTAAAGAACTTTTGGTCTCCAAAAGACTGATATACTGATCTGAACAGTAAATGAGAGTAACAACACCCTCTTCTTTCAGCCTCCATACACTTGCCTTGAATAGTTCCTTTGAACCAAAGCCTCTGACCACTTTCCTTCCTGGATGTGCTGGTCCTCCTGGGAAGAACTGTCTTCCTTCTTGACCTTCCTGCAGAACTCCTGGTGAGATGGTCATAGAAGGTAGTTTGAACTTCCCTACCTTGATCATTTATCCAAGGTGGCTCAAGAAAATGTGAAGTACATCTGCTTCACAAAAACTTTCATTTGTACCTGTTTGAAAAGTTGTCAACAACAACTGTTAACAACAATAGAAACACAGACAACAACTAGATGGACTAAACTCCTGCTTCACAAAAGAAACAGATTTCACATCTTGTGAACACCTCCATGTCTTACATCTGCGTACAGATGATGGACTAGACAACAATCCCACAAAACATGCCTTTAAAATAAATGACCCTTCAAGTCAAGCATGTAGAAAAAGACCATTAGGACTCTCTTTTAAAAAGATGAAACACTTCATCATTATCTCCATCTTGGAGACCAAATCAACTTTTCTCAAGTCAATATTACATGCATGTTTAAAGCAATCAGCCCTTCAAGTTAATTACACATACATGTTCAAATACAAGGAAAACATCAACATCCCTGTGTTCATGCATCTCATGCTCATGCATGCATTTCATCCTTCAACTTTCACTTAAGCACACTGTACTTTCGAAGCTGAAATGAAATATAATGTTGCAGCAACAAAGTGAGCCTCCTACTCAACTTTTCCATTCACCTTCTTGGTAGAAACCTGCAACTTGCATTCCATTAACAAAGAAATGAAAATAGATGCATCAATAGACATGCAATCTTAATTGGATAAGAACTCTAGCCATTTCTTACCAATCCATTTCAAAGGTCCTTCCTTTGTCTACAAATCAACATCAACATGTGAATCATCCTGAGACACATCATTCATGGAATATTCCTTTCCATTTCTGCCATTTTCTCTTTCCACCTTCTTCAGCTTTTGTGGAAGCATTGCTGGATTCAGAGTCCAACACTTTTCAGCAAGATGTCCTTGCTTATGGCAGTAAGTGCAACACATGTGCATCCTCTTGACAACATGATTTGCCTTGTCCAATGGACCTTTGGCTTCTTGCTTCCTTTCCTTCAAAAGTTTCTTGTATGTGGCCATTCTCTTCCAACATCTAGAAACATGGTGGTTTTCCAAACCACAAAAGGAACATGCAATTCTTTTCCAATGCTTATATGGAAATTTGCCATGCTTTGCATAATCAAAAGGAATATGTTTAGAACCAAATTTATACCTTTCTCTTCCACCTCTTTTACCTTCATGAGGAGGTGAGCTGAATGAAGAAGTAGCTCCCTTTGGAACACCATCAATCTCTTCAAGGCTGTTAGAGTTTCCACAACTCTCTGGTTCAAGTGTGTGCTTCTGAACACCTGCATCTTGCAAATGATGCTTCAAGCTATTGCATTCCTCCTGAATACAATCTTCACACTATTGAGGTAGAAGACCTGCAATGCAACTCCTTCTTGGAGCTGTTTCAATGGCTTTCATGGCAGCTTTGGAACTTTCTCCATAAGACTCTCCATAACCAAGACCTAAATACTTAGGCCTTTCCTCAAATATTATTGGCTCAACAATACCTTGTGCATGTTTTCCCAAGCCCTTTTCTTCATAGCCCATCTTGGACATTAGCTTGGAACCTATGCCTCTAGTATGTGTTTCAAAAGAACTAATATAAGCATTCTTAGAAGAATTTGAGGACAAATTGGAATGGTTTACCTCTTCTTCAAGTTGATACTTGACCAAGGTTTCTTTGGCAACAAATATCCGTGACTCCAACTCATGCATCCTTTTCAGCTTCATATTTGCAATATGAAGTTGCCTCTCCATTTCCTGCAATTTGTCGGAAAACATCTGCTTCTCGTACTCCATGGAATTCAACTACTCTCTAAGTATGCTGCTCTTCCTTCCATCCTCATACATTTCCCTCACCTTGTCCATCATGATGAACAAGCCTTGCTTCATGTGTCCATCGAAGAATCTTGTGATGAAGGATGAATTTGAGGATACACTTGTAGAAGTTGTCATTATGCCAATGAAAAAAAGAACTTCAAACAAGATTAATAAAGAGCTTATTCAAGCAAACTTTTGCAACAAACCTATTGTGCTTTAAGGATTACTTTGAGGTCCTTTGGGATAGAAGAATGCCTTTAGCCCTTTTTCCTTCTTGTCCTTCCTGGACAGAGCTATTAATAGCTTTCCCTTCACCTCTGCAAACTCAAACAATAGTCAGTCTGCAAACAAGCATACAATCAATCAGACAATCAATCCTTGACTGCCTAAACACCTTTAAGACAAGCAATCTTTTGATTTGTCAATCAAGCATTGGTATAACAAGTTTTGATATCACCTTCTTGAAGGTGGAGTTAATCAATCTCAAGCTCTGATACCACCTGATCTGAAAATGGGGCACTAAAGGCTTCTTGTGAACTTACAAGAACCTCTCCCACTTCCAAAGCTTAATTATTCCCAAGACAACTATGATTAACCAATGAGGAACTAATAATGTGCTTGACAATAAGGTGTATGCTTATGTTTACTTTAACTGATTATATGCTTTAAAATCTGTTGTTTGTGCTGATATTTAAATACATGTAACAGTACAGCAAATAACAAACACATGGACAGCAATATTAATTTAGAGTTCACCCAAAACTCTCGGGCTACGTCTCCTTGAGCTCTAGTCAACTCGACTAGGCTCTCTGGGATTATGGCATCAGTTCTTTTACAAGCTCCACACTCAACTCCACTATTTTACACAGAAATAATGGGCTTAGAACACCATCTCATCCCTGGCTCTGAAGCTCTCACTCTGGCTCTCGGCTCCGGCTCTTGCTCTTGGCTTTGGCTTCTCTGAGCTCTCTCTCTCAGCCTTTGCATGCATCAATGGTTCGCTAGACCTCCCAGTGACCTTTAGCAACCTTCCAATGACCTTTTGCAGCTTTGCCGCTAGTCAATCGTGCTCCCTGGCTTTTCGCTCTTTCAGCTAGAAACTCTCCTTCAGTGACCTCCTTTTTTCGCCAACTGGGCTTTCTGCTCCTTTGAGGAATTTTTCACAGCTCTGTGGCTTCCCCAGCCATTTCTTTGCGCGTACTCATCCCTCTGCGGCTTCTCTGCTCCTTGTCCATTCAAATCCCCTCTGAGCATTAAACAGTCATTGTCAAATGCCTTCAGGCATGGTGGACACCTATTTTTAAACAGAAAGGACCACTGGCATGGTTAAAATCCCCAGGAACACGTTTCCCTATTTACACAGAGAAATACACTAAAAACATGCAAAAACTCTTTCTATCGAACTTCAAAAATCATCGAATCTGCTCTATAATCCTTTCAGATCCGCCTTTGGTCACTATCACAAGCCCACCATTGATCTGTGTGATCTCTGATCCAATGGTTGATATTAATTTCGGGCGGCTTATGCGCACGGATATTACCCGCTCGAAAAGGCGGTTTTCTCTCTCCGGCGCCAAGCCACGTGTCGGCCATTGTATGGGATCGGGCGGAGCCCGTCCAATACCACTTACCACTTGAGGCCCGCCTGAAATCCCTCTCATTATGGAACTCAATTAATACAAAGCTGCATGTATAAACCTTTTGGGTCCATTTTATCGCTCTGGGTATATTTCCTTTGTATTTCATTTATTTAACGAAAATGCGAAAATACATAGAAAAACCCTTTTTACCGAAACTCAAAATATATATATTCGCATCCATAAACCCTTTCAGGTCCAACTTAAGTCGCATATTACATCGCATAGCGTAATGGCCAAAACCCCAAATGCAAGGGAACATATAGAAAATCCGAAAATATAGATCTCAAAGTATATGCAATCGGGTCCATAATCCCTATTGGGTTCAGGTCCTGATCGCTAATCGTAATCGCAATGGCCCAGGGGTCTGCCCTTTGTTATGTTGACCCACCGACACCGATATCGGCGATCGCATGTCACGTTGGCCCGGGGGTCCTTCCCTTTTGGGTGTGCTAATCGCCAATAGGCCAGTTGGCCGATCGCAATCGCTCCATCGCATGGCCCGGGGTCCCGATATCGCATGCGGGCCTATCTCTGATGCAATAAGTTAGAAATCGGTAATCGGGGGTCTCTTCCACCTCCGCTTTAAGTCCTTCCCTTTGGCTATTTGCGGTGCAATTTCCTTTATAAGGCGTTTTATGCCATTTTTAGGGGAAATGCCTCATTTTTCAAAGGACAAAGGCAATCTTCTTTCTGCGATAACTTCTGCATCCGAAGTCCATTTTAGCCCATTCAAACTGCAGTAGATTCAGGATGAAAATATCTACGCAATAGCACTATTTCTAGGAGCATCTTTGGACTTTCATTTTCCTCTGTGAGGAACACTTTAGACTTAGAAGTCTATCCAAAATCCATTTTGGATCATCTTATGATTTGATGCAAAGGTTTCATCTATTGAAGAAATGAAGGATCTAGAAAATATGAATATGGATGAGCTACATGGGATTCTCACTGAATATGACTTGAGGAAAAAAAACATAAATTTAAATATGAAGGAAACAACCTTTCAAGTTTCAAATAATATAGAAGAACTTAAAGTTGATGATTATTCCATCAATGAATTATGTGTAGAATAAGTACAATTCATAAGAAAGTCAAAAATAATGTGTGATGTTGTTACAAAACTCCTAATCTAATGAATATATTATGAGAATTTTCCCTCGATGGGGGTATTAATGAAGATTGGAAGGGCATGGGTAGTTGTGCCAACTACCCTAAGGAAATCACACTCACATTAACTCCAGGTGTATGTGACGTCCCCCTCGCATGCTTGAACATGGGGTTTATTTTTTGGTGGTGGATCCTTTTGATTGCCTATAGTTTGAAGGGAGGAGTGAGTGTTAAGGTTGAATCCTCAACCTCAGTCTGCACATCAATCTTTCTCTGCTTTGGGATAGATCTCTTGCTGGACTTGCTATGTGGTTTATCTTTATGGGGAATGGAATATTTATGCCTCTCCTTTGTAGTCTTTTGGATTCTGGTGTTTTGGTCGTGGGCTTGTCGCTGGGAATCGAATCAGAGTGCTTCTCCTGACGGTCTAGAGTGGGGAATTTGTAAATGCTGCTTCTTCTTCCAATTTTTGGGTCTGTGGGTCTTGGAATTCTTTGATGTCCTTGGGGATTGGCAAAATTTGGTCCCTGTTTGTCCTTTTTATAGTTTATTCATGTCCTTACTTTTCAAGTATGGATCCATGTTTTTCATTTTTTGACTCCCTTAGTGGTCTATATCAAGTGCCTTTGTTGTTAGTTCTCACCGATTTTTTTAGTAGAATTATGGGTTTGGGAGGTCTTTTTTGGGATGCTATTTTAGTCTTCTAATGATCTGAAAATGGGGCACTTAGGCTTCTTGTCTAACTTACAAGAACCTCTCCCACTTCCAAAGCTTAAATATTCCCAAGTCTTATTGATTAACCAATGCGGAATTAAAAAATGCTTGAAAATATAGGTGTATGCTGGTATTTGTCTTTAATTGATTATATGCTTTAAATTCTGTTGTTGTGTTGTAAGTTGATGTGCTTAAACGAATATATAAATATATATAATAGTAAATAATCCAGCAGTAAAACAAACACATAAGACAACAATTTAATATGGAGTTCACCCAAAACTCTTGGGCTACATCTCCTTGACCTCTAGTCAACTTGACTAGGGTCTTTGGGATTATGGCAAGGTCCTTTTATAAGTTCTTGGCTTAAGTCCATTTTTTTACGCAGAAGCAATGGGTTTATACACCATTTTATCCCTGGATCTTGAAGCTCTCGGCTTTTTGGCTCTCGGCTCTGGCTCTGGCTCTAGCTTTCTGCAACCTTCGGCTCTCTGGCTTTTCACTTGACCTCGAAGTGACCCCAAAGGCTCCCTCAGCTGCTCTGTGCAGTAGCTTTTTGGCTCTCTCTGCTTATTTTTGCCTCTGCCTTTTGCTTTCTGCACGCCTACACTCAATTGAGCTCTTTCAGACCTCTGTGCTACCTGCTTATGCTCAGTTTTAGCAACAACTCCAACAACCCCTTTCTGTCTCTGACATTCATGACTTTTAAGCCAACTGGCATTGTCCGTTCGTTTCCTCTGCTCAGGCTCTCTGGCTCCCGGCCTCTGCCCGCTTGAATCCCCCATTTGAGAGTTATCAATCATTGCTAAATGCCTTCAGGGTTGGTGGCCACCTGTTCTACAATGGAAGGGACCATCGTTGTGTTGAAAAGCCCAAAAATAACATTCTCCGTTTACACAGAGAAACACTTTAAAACACGGGGAAAATCCGCCAAATCACTATTTATTGGACTTCAAATATTATGAATTCCACCTTATTTTCCATTGGGTCCACTTGTAATCACTATCACAAGTCGCAACGCCCTTATGTCGCGTCCCCCCTTTTATTTATAAAAATACATTAAAAAACATTGAAATTCTGACGGAGGACCTTATGGTGAACTTCAAAGGATTTTGCAGCAACATTTTCATACCCTTTCGGGTCTGGTTTCATCACATCACACACACACACACACACACACACACACACACACACACACACACACACACACACACACACACACACACACACATATATACCCGCTCCATTGTTTGATCGTTGCATTGCAATATCGCGTGGACCCAGGGTAAGCCATATGGCATGGCCTATGCCGACGCGATCTGCCGATGCCGATATCGGCGATCGCGATATCGCTTGGCCCGGGGTCCAACCTTTGCTTCATGGCATCGCCGATTGCGATCCTCCGATATCGGTGATCACAACATCGCTCGACCAGGTCCTTTCCTTATGTCCTATGCTATCGGCCATTACCGATCCACCGATTTCGGTGATTGCAGTATCGTACGGCCTGGTCCCTATGTTATATCGCATATCTGCCTTTGACTCGATATGTCGGGGATCGGCGATCGGGGGTTTCTCCCCTTTCCGCTTAAGTCTGCCTTGGACCTCCTCCGAAGCGATTTTTCTTCATAGAGCCTTTTAGGCCATTTTTAAGAAGATTTGCCTCTTTTTCCAAAGAACAAAGCGCATCTTCTTTCTGCCCTAACTTGTGCATCCTAAGTCCATTTTTGCCCATTCAAGTTGTAGTAGATTTAGAATGAGACGATCTTTGCAATGGGGCTAGTTCTAGGAAATTCCTTGGACTTCCATGTTTCCTTAGTGAGGAACACTTAGACCTAGGGGTCTATCCAAAATCCATTTTGGATCACGCCTTCCCACTAAAAGAACTTTTGGTCTCCAAAAGACTGATATACAAATCTGAACAGTAAATGAGAGTGACTCACCCTCTTCCTTTAGCTTCCCTACACTTGCCTTGCATAGTGCCTTTAAACAAAGTTTCTGACCACTTCCCTTCTTGGATGGGCTAGTCTTCCTGGGAAGAATTGTCTTCTTCTTTGCCTTCCTGCAGAACTCTTGCTTAGATGGTCATAGAAGGTAGTTTGAAATTCTCTGCCTTGATCATTGATCCAAGTTGGCTCAAACAATTGTGAAGTACATCAGTTCCACAAAACTTTCATTTGTACCTATTTGAAAAGATGTCAACAACAACTGTTAACAATAATAGAAATACAGATAACAACTGGATGGATTAAACTCCTACTTAACAGAAAAAAATTTCACATCTTGTGAACACCTCCATGTCTTACATCTATATACAAATGATGGACTAGACAACAAACCCACAAAACATGCCTTTAAAACAAATGACACTTCAAGTCAAGCATGTTGAAAAGGACCATTAGGACTCTTTTCAAAAGGTGAACATTTCATCACTATCTCCATCTTGGAGACCAAATCAACTTTTCTCAAGTCAATATTACATGTATGTTTAAAGAAATCAACCCTCCAAGTTAATTACACTCACATGTTCAAATACAAGGAAAACATCAACATCCCTGTGTTCATGCATCTCATGCTCATGCATGCATTTCATCCTTCAACTTTCACTTAAGCACACTGTCCTTTCGAAGCTGAAATGACATATAATGTTGCAACAACAAAGCGAGTCTCCTACTCAATATTTTCCATTCACCATCTTGGTAGAAACCTGCAACTTGCATCTCATCAACAAGGAAATGCCAATAGATGCAACAATAGACATGCAATCCTTAATTAGAAAAGAACTCTAACCATTTCTTACCAATCCAGTTCAAAGGTTTTTCCTTTGTCTGCACATCAGCATCAACATGTGAATCATTCTGAAGCACATCATCCATGGAAACTTCCTTTCCATTTCTGCCATCTTTTCTTTCCACTTTCTTTAGCTTTTGTGGAAGCATTGCTGGATTCAGAGTCCAACACCTTTCAGCAAGATGCCCTTGCTTATGGCAGTAAGTGAAACACATGTGCATCCTCTTGTCAGCATGATTTTCCTTGTCCATTGGACCTTTGGCTCTTTTCTTCTTTTCCTTCAAAAGTTTCCTGTATGTGTCCATTCTCTTCCAACATCTAGAAACATGATGGTTATCCAAACCATAAAAGGAACATGTAATTATTTTCCCATGCTTATGTGGAAATTTACCATGCTTTGAAAAATCAAAAGGAATGTGTTTAGAACTAGATTTATACCTACCTCTTTCACCTTTATTGCCTTCATGAGGAGGTGAAGAAAATGAAGAAGTGTCTCCCTTTGGAACACCATCAATCTCTTCAAGGCTGTTAGAGTTTCCCCAACTCTCTGGTTCAAGTGTGTGCTTCTGTACACCTGCATCCTGCAAGTGATGTTTCAAGCTATTGCATTCCTCCTGAACACAATCTTCACACTTTGTATTGCAACCCCTTCTTGGAGCTGTTTCCATGGCCTTCATGGCAGCTTTGGAACTCCCTCCATAAGATTGTCCATAGCCGAGACCCAAATACTTAGGCCTTTCCTTAACCATTGTTGATTCAACAATACCTTGTGCATGCTTTCCCAAGCCCTTTCCTTCATAGCCCATCTTGGACATTAGCTTGGAACCTATGCCTCTAGTATGTTTTTCAAAAGAACCAATATAAGCATTCTTAGAAGAATTTGAAGAAAAACTAGAATGGTTTACCTCTTCTTCAAGCTGATACTTGACCAAGGCTTCTTTGGCAACAAAGAGTTGTGACTCCAACTCATGCATCCTCTTCAGGTTCATATTTTTAGTATGAAGTTGCCTCTCCATTTCCTGCAATTTGTCAGAAAGCATCTGCTTCTCTTCCTCCACGGAATTCAACTGCTCTCTAAGTATGCTACTCTTCCATCCATCCTCATACATTTCTCTCACCTTGCCCATCATAATGAACAAGTCTTGCTTTATGTCTTCATCAAAGAGTCTTGTGATGCAAGAGGAATTCGAGGATACACTTGTAGAAGTTGTCATTATGCCAATGAACAAAAGAACTTCAAACAAGATTAAAGAGAAGCTTATTTTAGCAACCTTTTGCAACAAACCTCTTGTGCTTCAAGGACTGCCTTGAGGTCCTTTGGGATAGAAGAATGCCTTCAGCCCTTCTTCCTATTTGTCCTTCCTAGACTGAGCTATCAATAGCTTTCCTTTCACCTCTGCAAACTCAAACAATAGTCAGTCTGCAAAGCAAGCATACAATTAGCCTCTTGCTGTTCAAACACCTTTCAGACAAGCAGTCTTTGCTTTGTCAATCAAGCATTCTGATATAACCTTCTTTGAAGGTGGGGTTAACCAAACTTAAGCTCTGATACCACCTGATCTGAAAATGGGGCACTTAGGCTTCTTGTCTAACTTACAAGAACCTCTCCCACTTCCAAAGCTTAAATATTCCCAAGTCTTATTGATTAACCAATGCGGAATTAAAAAATGCTTGAAAATATAGGTGTATGCTGGTATTTGTTTTTAATTGATTATATGCTTTAATTTTGTTGTTGTGTTGTAATTAGATGTGCTTAAACTGATATATAAATATATATAACAGTAAATAATGCAGTAGTGAAACAAACAAATAAGACAACAATTTAATTTGGAGTTCACCCAAAACTCTTAGGCTACATCTCCTTGAGCTCTAGCCAACTCGACTAGGCTCTTTGGGATTATGGCAAGGTCCTTTTACAAGCTCTTGGCTCAAGTCCATTGTTTTACACAGAAACAATGGGTTTATACACCATTTTATCCCTGGCTCTTGAAGCTCTCGACTTTCTGGCTCTCGGCTCTCACTCTGGCTCTTGGCTCTGGTTCTTGGCTCTGGCTTTCTGCAACCTTCAACTCTCTGGCTTTTCACTTGAACTCCAAGTGACCCCAAAGACTCCCTCAGTTACTCTACGCAGTAGATTTTTGGCTCTCTCTGCTTCTTTTTTCCTTTGCCTTTTTCTTTCTGCGTGCCTGCACTCAATTGAGCTCTTTCATCCCTCTGCGCTGCCTACTTGTGCTCGGTTTCAGCAACAACTCCAACAACCCCTTTCTGTCTCCGACATTCATGGATTTTAAGCCAATTGGTGTTGTCCGTTCCTTTCCTCTTCTTGGTCTCTCTGGCTCCCAGCCTCTGTCCACTCGAATCCACCCTTTGAGAATTTGCAGTCATTGCTAAATGCCTTTAGGGTTGGTGGCCACCTGTTCTGCAATGGAAGGGACCATCGTTGCATTGAAAAGCCCAAAAATAGCATTCTCTGTTTACACAGAGAAACACTGTAAAACACGGGGAAAATCCACCAAATCACTGTTTATCAAACTTCAAATATTATGAATTCCGCCTTATTTTCCATTGGGTCCGCTTGTAATCACTATCGCAAGTCACAATGCCCTTGTGCCGCGTTCCCCCTTGTATTTATAAAAATACATGAAAAAACATTGAAATTCTGACGAAGGACCTTATGGCAGACTTCAAATGATTTTGCAGCAGCATTTTCATACCCTTTCGAGTCCGGTTTCATCACATCACACAAACATATATATATATATATATCTTTCGGGTCCGGTTTCATCAAATCACACACACACACACACACACAGATATATCTATATATATAGATATACCTGCTCCGATGTATTGATCATAGCATCGCAATATCGCATGGACTCGGGGTAAGCCATATGGCGTGGCCTATGCCGACGCGCTCCACCGATGCTGATATCGGCGATCGCAATATCGCTTGGCTCGAGGTACCACCTTTGCCTCGTGGCATCGCCGATTGTGATCCTCCGATATCGGTGATCGCAACATCGCTTGGCCCAGTCCTTTCCTTATGTCGTATGCTATTGGCCATTGCTGATCCGCCGATTTCAGTGATCGCAGTATCGCACGACCTGGTCCCTATGTTATATCGCATATCTGCCTTCGACCCGATTTGTCAGGGATCGGCAGTCAGGGGTTTCTCCCCTTTCCGCTTAAGTCCACCTTGGACCTCCTCTGATGTGATTTTTCTTCATAAAGCCTTTTAGGCCATTTTTAAGAAGATTTGCCTCTTTTTCCAAAGAACAAAGAGCATCTTCTTTCTGCCCTAACTTTTGCATCCTAAGTCCATTTTTTCCCATTCAAGTTGCAGCATATTTAGAATGAGACGATCTCTGCAATGGGGCTAGTTCCAAGAACTTCCTTGGACTTTCATTTTTCCTCAGTGAGGAACACTTAGACTTAGGAGTCTATCCAAAATCCATTTTGGATCATCTAAGATTCCAAGCTTGTCTGTAGAAGTCGTATTGTGGTCAACTGGGCTAGAGTTTGTGTCTATTATGAAGCCTCGAAAGAGAATTTTATAGGAAAAATGGTAGTAGTGTGCAAATATTATATAGAGTTTGTGTCGCCTTCGGTGTGTGTTTGTGGTCTGCTCTCCAAGTATACTCACTTTATTTGGAGTTATTTCCATTATTCTATTTTTGGAGTCCTAATCTTGTGGAAGATAAAGGATGGTCATTTTGTTCTTTTGCACGTAGAGGAAACCCATATAAATATCAACCTATTCCCCTCTCTGACTCTGACATGCCTCCAATACGACGTCAAAGAAGTCATAGGGGTGGTGGAAGTATGGCTTGAGCTGTTTAGAGGGGCACATGCTTGTTTTCCCTTGAGTCGGCGACTTCTTACTTTAACACTGCCCCCCAGATGTGCATTTGGAAAACAAAGATCTAGAGATGAAGGTCGGTGAACAAATGAAATCTATTTTTGATTCATATCTCCTTGAGGATTTAGGTGGATGTGTCCCGAACCCAGGCCATAAAAGAGGTAGGAAGAAATAATTTCTAAACTCAGTAGCCCTTCATTGGAAAATTAAGATGCTACTGGGTTTAGTTCTTAGAGACAAACAAGTGGATAAATAAAATCTCTTAGCATCAATGGAGGATGTCAAAAGAATGCTTCCTAACATGTTGTTCATAGTGGATGGAATTTTTTCCCAGTTGAGACATGTAGAAAGCCACATTCCCTACAAGTCAGAGGGTGGTGGATAGGGGTATCCACCCGATACTAATGATCATGATCCAACAAGGGTATCCTCATACAATGAGGATTGAGAGGAGATGGTTTCAATGGTTTTAGGTAGGTTTAATTCAAAAGCGATGTATCACTTGTCTATGGTTAGCTCAGCATGGGAATCTTATCCGACGGGATGACGATGATGTAAAATGTCGTGGCCTAGCTTTTTTGTTGTGTGATAATTTTGTTTGTTCTTGTCAATTAAATTTTTATTCTTGTGTCTATGAGGAAGTTTGACTCTCGCTATGTATATTTCGATATATGGTTTTGGTTTCTTGTAGGTCATCGAGGCTTGTTATCTTTTTGGCTTCTCTATGTTTCTGGTGGTTGTCTGGTAAGCCCAAATGTGCAGTGACTGTGTCATGGTGCATATGTGTTTCAATTATCTTGAGTCTTTATGGGAGAGGTAGAATTTATTTTGTTAGAATTCCCTCAGCCCGCAACAATTTATCCATGTAATCTTTTTTGAAAGATTAATATAAATTATTGAAATTTACAAAAAAAAATGAGAAAGTTGAAAAGAGAATCAGGAAAATATAAAGGTAAGCTACCATTCAAATGTTTTAATTGTGGTAGAATAGGGAATTTTTTTGCTAAATGTCATATGTAAAATGTGAGGATAGTGATGATTAAGAAGAGCATGAAAATAGAAGAAAGTATTACAGACATAAAAGAGAGTAATGAGTATAAATTTAATATTGAAAAATAATAACTTATTTTCATAGTAATTGATGCAAATATTGCTGATAAAGAAGATGAAGACAATCAGAAGAGAAAATAGATTCATAGGAAGATGATAATGATGGGGGAGTAAACCTTGAAGCATAACTTGTTAGAGTCCAAGAAAGACTTAAGAGGTAAGATAAAAAAATCAGAAGGAGCTATCTTATGATCTTGATGAAATAATAGTTTCGAACCTGAAGACACAACTAGAAAAACAAAAAAAGATAGAAGTAGTGAGAATCTAGTTCAAAGTAAAGGAGGAAGATTGTGAAAAGTTAAAAGAAAAATTTATCTCTTTGAAAAAGAAGCTAGAAAAAGATATTTCTCAATTGAATCAAGGCTTGAAGTTTGGAAAGAGTATTGAAATATTAGATTATATTCTTAGGTACCATAGGTCACCTTTTAGCAAAACAGGTCTTGGCTACAATGAAAATCATAAGACCTCTAAGGGAGAATCAAGAAAAAAACCATTAGAAAATGAAAATGAAGAAAATCCCAAAAGATATGCTAATGTTCTCAAGAGATCCTTCAAGAATGAACAAAAATCCAGGAAAGAAGATGAAGACTTGATTTTTCTCACAAGATCATCAAGAATGAATTCATAAGAGTGGCTACAATAATAAGGCCTTTCACATTTCGGTATCAAAATATCTTCTTTGGATATTGCTTTGCTTGTAATAGTTTTGGTCATAAATCAACAAATTGTATATCTTATGTATGAAATAACTATATGAGAAATAGAAACAAAGTATATTATAAGACCTCAAGGAATGGTTTTGTGAACAACAAAACTAGAAGTAATAACTAAGGCAGTATTAAAATATACATCTCATTTTCTTCCCTATTGGATCATATTGAATGTTACAAGTGTAATAACTATCATAACAAAGCATGTGATTGTACAAGTAGCACAATAATGTTTCCTAAGCAAATAAAGGGAGAAGACATTACTAGGCATAGAGAATAATGCACAAAGATATGGAAAATGAAGCAAGAAAAATAAGAGAAATGTGGACTTGCTCTATATATTTAATGAAAAGAAAGAAATTGGTTTAGTGATAATGGATGTTCAAAACACATGGCATGAAATAAAAGTAAGCTTCTTACTCTAAAAAATGAAAAAAGAGACCATGCTTCCTTTGGAGATAATGCATCAACAAAGATAGCTAGAAAGGGCACAATTAGTCTTGATCATGGAAAGAATAAAACTCAGAACATTCAATATGTTGAAGGTATAAAACAAAATCTTATGAGTGCAAGTCAAATTTGTAATCAAGAATATGAACTCACATTTCATTCTAAATTATGTGAAATGAGGAAAGTAGGTTTAGGAATATTGGTGGCAAAAGCAACTAGGACCTCAAGTAACATATATGTCTTGAATGAATTTAAAGGGTAAAATTATTGCATGGGAGTGATGTCTCTCCCAAATCATCATTAAATAAAATCACAAGCTCAGGTAGAGTATCCCTTTTCCATTGATTTAAAAGGGGGGGAGATTGGAGGTGAGGAGAGAGGTTGAAAACTAGGGGAGTTTATAGACAATGGGATTTCTACAACGGCAATGCACAAATGTTTGGGGTTGTCATCAATGAAAAAGAGGGGATATTGTTGAATATTGTGCTTTCATTGATGTCAAATATAGGGGGGACTTAGAACATCAAATTTAATGGGATACCAAGATGTATTTCCAACTAAACATTAGGGAGTACTATAGTATTGCCACAAAATTTACTAAGGGTTTCCATTAATGACAACGGGGGAGATTGTTGAATATTTTGTTTTCATTGCTGTCAAAGTTAATAGGAGACTGATAATGTCAAAGTTAAGAGGATATTGATGGAAATATTTTTTTCATTGATTTCAAATATTGGAAATTTATCCTTTCATTGATAAATTTTGCAAGATACAAATTGTTGGAAATATTGGTTTTGGGATTTTGATGCCCAATTTGGATGCCCTATCTTTGAAGGAATTTTTACTCTAGATTCCTATTTTGAAGTGGAGCATATTTTTTTTTCTTTGTCAAGTGGTCTAAGTTCTCCAAATATTACATCAAGCTTGACCTATGGCTTGAGAAACGATGACCCATGGGCATCTATGCTATCAAAATCTCCTCGGGATCAAACCCGACCTAGGCCACATTAACCCTTAACATGGTTGGATTTTTGCCCATAGAGTTTCAAACTGGTGACCTTCACATCATAAAGCGAATTAATAATATTGAATTGAAACATATTACAAATGGTTTAATTTCTTATTTTGATACATTTCCAATGGTATATGGAACTTCCTATAAATCCATAGGAATGAGGAGATATGAAAGATTCTATTAGGTTATCCCAGCTAGTTTTACATGTCATTGTTGGAAATACTGTTGGGGGGGGGTGAATAAATATTTCTTTTCAATTGTTAATTTTACCAGTTAGATAACTTATAATTAGAACACAAAATGAACAATAAGATTAAATACTTTTATTAATCTCAATAAATCAAGTACAATATTTGTGTAGGGCTCCAACCCTAGATGAAGACACCAATATTCAATCTCCTAGGCTCCAACCTGTATTATGCCTAGGATCAACTTGGACTTCCCAAGGCTCCAACCTTTTTGGTTTGAGGCTCAAACCTCTAGGGCTCCAACCCTATCTCAGGTACAGGCTCCAACCTGGTCTCTTGATGACTCCTATCCTCTAGGGCTCCAACCCTATCTTCCAAGGCACCAACCTTGTCTCTATGAGACTCCAACCTCTAGGGCTCCAACCCTCATCTTCAATTCATCAGGATAAGTTTGATGACTGTTCATGGCTCCCACTATCTTCTTCAATGAGCCTTGTCTATCTTTTGCATTGCCTCCTCCAAATCACTTCATCAATGACAACCTTGTATTCTTATAAGTGTCACCACTACTCTTCATATTACCCAAAACAAATATCTCCAAAGTTACTTCATGAGGGCTTCAACACAACATCATGTCTCCAATAGTGTCTTCAAAATGGATTCAAGATATCTTCTAAGTGTCTTCAATAAACTTCCCTCAGAGTACTTCAAAAGGTGCTCCAAATGCCTGCTCCTTCAATCAGGGTTCTAAGATTCCAGGGTAGTCTTCAAGGTACTTCTCTAACAATAGGATTTTTCCACTTCAAGTCTTCTTCAAGATTTTCTTTAGTTTATCCCAAAACTAATTCTATAGCTTAGGCTTCAAAACTGCTTTCAAAGTATTGCTCCAAGATCAATCTTCAAATTATACTTTGAGGAGGTCTTATGCCTTAGGTCTGATCTATCTCCAAAATCCTAAAAGTATGAGTGACTATCCATGGTTCTTCAATTTTTTTAGGCCTCTGCCATTCACTGCATATGCCTTTATGATGCCACCAGAGTTATTCCAATAATGAATCATTGGAATCCCAAGGTGTTGGCATGTATCTGAGCTGATGTCCTTGCTGTTGTATCTATCTCCTCTCACTATTATAGCAGAGATATATACATATATCTATCTATAGGACATATTTGATCCCTCCACATGTGACTGCTTGAGAGGTCTATTCACAATGTCAAGGTCTGTTCACAATGCTGAGGTGAATTCTTCAAGAGTTGTTGCTTCAGAGGTTTGCGATATGCTTACTTCCAAGAAAAACTCACAAACACTTCAATGATAGTGTCGTATTCAGCTCCCTTCGAATGACGACAAATGTAAGCTTACTCGGTCTCCAATGATGTATTTCTATCACAGGCGTACACTTGCTATCACAGGAATATCTGAATCACATAGTTCTGAAATATGGAGCTTCATTCTAAAACTTTAATTCACTGTTTTGAACACTTACTTCACTGGTCCGAGGTCATATATATCCATGGTCATACAGTTCTGAGAATTAATATTTTCATAAATTTGAGGCCCATTCCACTGCTTGGGATCCTGTCTGAATACAAGCTACAACCCCTCACACTAGTTCAAAACATTTTTTGTTCTAAGGTATAGTCCTTGTTACAGGTTCTGTGATAACTCTTGTCACAGCTGCAAGTCCAAGTGTATAAACTCTAGATTTTTCACCCAAACAAATATTCAAAAAGCTTCCTCAGTGTCCCTAGTTCACAAGGTGTGAACTGTGATATATCTATGTATCTCCTTAACCGAAATTGATGAGGGATAAGTGAATTTTGAACTCTTATTTATATGGATTTGATTTAGAAATGAGGGGACGTAACTAATGGAGGGAGGCCGACTTGATGTGGATGGGTATTAGAGGTTTGGGTATTGGAAGCTTTAACATGACATAACATGAAAAACTTGTGATATAGGAAAGTTACGACATAGTGGACATGATATTATATTAAAACGTTATGATAAAGCCAATCAAGTCCGCAACCATATCAACAATAAAAAATCAGGTGTTATCGGAGGTGCCATTTCAAAAGTTTTGATAAAGTGGTGGATGTGATTTAATAATTAAATCGTTATAGAATCAGGTTGGGTCCACATGTCGGAAATCGAAGCAAATTAGAGGTTATCACATATCGAATATCAGATATTTTGAGTGGTGACACACAATAAAAACGCCGATATGACATTTCTCCGATAAGGTTTTATTATAACACTGTGTCATATTATATGTGTTGGAACTTTGGTTAAAATGTTTCCAAAGTTTATTACTCTGACAATGGATTATTATTCAAAGGCCTGATTTAACTTTGGTTTAATATGAAAATATTAAAGTCACATGATAATATATGTCATCATATCATCTCTATTTAATCATATGGTCCTCTATCTCATCATATGGTCTCCAACCATGTCATCATATGTCATCATCAAGTGTAGTCATTCATGTATGTTATCTTCTTGATATGACATCTTCATAATAACTTTCATCACTAGGGCATTATGATCAATGGGCATCTTAGGGCAACATCACAGATCACAAGAATTTTCCATCACAAACAATGCCATATTGACATCAATGACAACCTTGACCAACAATCCCCATAAGTGAAATAAAGCCACTATAAATAAAGGATATATGAATAAATTAGAATATAATCCAAGCATGAAGAGGTCTAAGGTGTACAAAAAAAGCCAAGGAATACTATTGGGGTCCTAAAGACGGAGAAAACATGTGATTTGTTGAGTGAATGAGTCATCTTGGAATTTTCACCATAAATTTTATTCTGGGATGTTTTAGACCTTGAAATGTGGAGGGTGTGTAGGGTATATCATCATGTACCTATGGTAAAAATTTCAAAATTTGTTTCACTACATTTTTGAAGATATGCTTTGAGGAAGTTAAGCTTCTTGAAGTTCCTATGTTGATCATCATTCTTCTTCTTGTGCTTGAAACTTGATCACCTGTGTCATCATCATTAGCACCTTTTCCATCCTCTTCCATTAATGAAAACATAATTATAACACACCCTAATTTATAGGATCCAACTTATAGGATAATCTAACACCCTGTTTACTAACTGCACCTAGGAGGAGACTCCAATTCCCTAGATCTTAGGCTCTAACTTGACAAATGCTTCAGTACCCTGTGCACCACCTCCAACTGGATGGAAGTTCCAACACCCTATGCAAGCTACAACCTTCCCTAGCACCACTCTAACACCCTAAAGTGTCATCAGGCTCCAACTTGAAGATGACTCTAATCACCTTCCTTGCACCACCCTGATCAGTGGGTGGAACATGTTTCACAATTTTCAGATTGGATCACCCTGCATTCAAAATAAATATAAAGAAGCTATAATGAAAATTTCGCTGCTTTGATCAATATGTATATCAATGTCAAATCCTGGTATCCCCACTGCTCAATTATGCTCAATTTGACCATTGTAAAATTGTACCTCAAACATAATTCTACCTCTGCTCAATAAAAAAGAAATGTAATATAATAGAGCTGCAAAAAAACTTTGTCAAACAAATCAAACATTAGCTGTCAACATCAGCCACTTCTACTTAGTTGTAAACATGAATAATTCTTCTTTTTCCCGATTAGATCCTTATCAACAAACATTGTAAATTATCACATAATATTTAGTACTATCAATAATATCATTGTCACTAGTATATTCAGATATATCATTGTCATCCCTCAAGTCACTATCATTGTCAAGTCAAGTCAAATCATCACATCATAACAAGAGTCACTATCATCAATGAAATCACTGTCACACTGCCTACTTAGTTAATCATAAGATGGGCATGCATATCACTAAGCTCACACAATGGCACAATATTGTCAAGAAATCCTATCTCAATATTGTTTTCATGTGTTAAGTACCTAGACCACTATCATAATGGTTCTATCAACAAGGTTACTTGTATTCTTTCAATAGGGTCACTGCCTGTCGATGCCAAATATGGCCTTGAACATATCAGTTTTAAAATTGTGCTGCAAGCAAAATGTTAAGTATAGACTCCCTTAATTATATCACAAGTATATTTCACAGACAACCATCAAAACCACATTTCCATATGTAATAATTCATTGTCTTATTGAGTTCACTTTTGAACTACTACAAATATTTTTAGATTGCTAATAAACCAAACTTTTCAATCGTGAAATTCTCAGAGTGAAAATACATTTCTGGTCATGAATGGTGAACTTAAGTAAGTACTTATGTGCCTTGTTGTTCCAGGTCCTGGTGTGATCAAGGACCCTTCCAAGACCTTTTACTTTCGTGATGTGTTGAATTGCATATTTAAAAGAACATAAATGAATACATCTTCATGTTGTAAAGAAGAGGAACAAGATAATCATCGGCACATGAAAACATAAGCCGTTGATAACGGAGTTCGTCTAGGAGGGACTACGTCTGGGGGCCCTGGTGTCAAGATGGTGTAGGCCACTACATTAAGTGCTGTTCATAGTGATGATGTACATAAAAGATGACCTCGCTATCATACAAGGAAAATTCCCTCACGCAGGAGTGGCTCCAAGAGATGTTTCACTACAGGAACTCTTAGTCAAAAAGGACTCCTATCAGTGTGACATAAATCTCATGCATGATGATCATCCTGCCAACATGGCATAAAAGGGATCTCAATGCAAACATACATGGCGACAACATGAGTATCCCATCAACATGATGGCAAAGGGATCTCGAACAAAACATGATGAATCATGACAACAAGTACATCACACAAATTATTCCGCATCACATGAAGCAGGAATCATGAAAACGAGTAAGAAACAAGATCCCACATCAAACATCAAATATGGATCTATGCAGCACAATGCATAGCAAAATAATTACATGAACACATTGCATATACCTCACATCCAGGGGCCATATGAAGAAAAGGATGTCAAGCTGCTGAAGCTGTTTAGACCATCGATCTCATGGCATCGAATCACATGGAAATCACTGCTCGCACATGAATGCTGACAACTATGTTCCACTTAAAAAAGTGGTCGAAAAATGAAATGAGCAAGTGGAAAATCTGAATGCACCATCAGATTTGTGGTGTCGAATAGTGCAAAATTGACTGTCAAATTTCTGAATTCTGAGAAAGTGGAAATCTGGGGCTCAAGGAATCTTTTAGATTCCACGTAGATTCCTCAAATATTCCCTCCTTTGGGTCCTCTGCAAATCTGCTGCCCAGATCAAAATTCTGACTGCACCATCAGGTTCCTTGTGAAATTCTGAGAAAAATGAGTATGAAGTTGGCTGCATTATGACTTTGACGAATTTCAGCGTCCAAGGAATTTGGAAGATTCCATCAAAGATTATCGAAGATTCTCCTTTGCTAGGAACCTGAAAATCTGATTCTCGAAAGGCAAATCCGACCTTTCCATGGCATTAACTTTGAAAATCTGAGAAAGTTGACTGTAAACTTGGTTACATTCTGATAAAAAGAATTTTTACCTCCCCGGAGAATCTTCAGGCATCAAAGAATATTTTGCCTTGAAATGTGTGTCAAGGTTCTTCCTCCTCTATCTCAAAATCCATGCCCACTCCTGGTTCCTCCATGCCGCCTCCCGTGCAAATAAAATCGGTTTATATATTAAACTGGTGGCGGAGTAAATAATAATTTTTTTGTGGATGGATTGGTATAAGGTCTGAATTATGAGGAGGAGGTCGGGTGGTCAAACCTCGACCCCTCCATATTAACCCAAAATCTATTTTAATAAAACCGCATATACCTTTTTGGTTAAGTCTTGGGTGCATTGATTTTGTTTTGGGTCGTGGTATGTTTGGTTGGTTGTACATGGTACATGGATTCAACGGTTGGGTCACTCGTGGTGTGGGCTGGCCACATAGCCAGGCGGGTTCGATTCTCGCCAGCCAATTACAAACTATGGCACATGGTAAGGGTGTGGGTCGGGTCCACCGGAGGTGGCCCGTGCCCACCCCAACCCCATATATACATAGTGTAATATGGTTACAGATTGGGGTGGCATGGTTGGTGGCCCGCCAACCTTTTTTTTAACAATTATTTTTGCTATTTAAAGAACAACATCGAAAATCCCGTTTTTAGGCTGAAGGAGGAATTTTAACAAGGAAACAATTTTTCCTGGAGTTGGCCAGATTCCGTCTGCCCAAAAAATTCTAAATTGTGTCTCCATTAACCTGCCTAGTGAGCAAAAGTCAACCAAAACTTTGACTGCCTCTATCTTCCACATTCAGACTCAGATTGATGAATCATTTAGACCACCACGATTAGAACGACGAGATATTTAACATGAACTTGGTTCAAGAATAATCCAAAAACTTTGATTTTTGACCCTTCCTGAGTCCTCTTGGACTTCTGCACATGTCTAGAGCCACCTAGATCAATTCTCCCCACTGAGGATCTTTTGGTCCTCCAAAAGCATGAAAAATAATCTGCAACTTCTATGTACCTTGTTTGCATCACAAGCATCCTGAAAAGGTCTCACTTCCATCTCCTTCACCTTTGTTCTTCAGAACCTTAAGCGATGAGCTGACACCTACAACCTCTGCAAACCTGTAGTACAATTTTTCAAGTTACATGCTTGATTTACATGACCAACTAATGACCCAAGCATCCCATACTTGCCACGATTTTATAACACATACTCGGTGGTCAAGTTTACATCAAGATGGACAAAATACCCCAGCTATGAAAACAAGGCCAACATATCATTGTTGCTTTGACAAGTGATGGAAAACACATCATCACTGCAACACATGATTTACAAAAATAAGGCCAAACAATATTGTTTCTTTGACAAGTGATGGAAACACGACATCACTTTCACAGTTTATCATGCAACTCAAAATAAGACCAAACATCATTGTTGCTTAACAAGTGATGGAAAACACATCATCACTTTTTCATTTTAAAATGCAACAAATGATTTACAAACCACGACCATGACAAGCTAACATATCTAGAAACCATTTTTCACTTATCAATGTGAATGGGTCATCCCCTATGTTGGTTTTGGTTGTCGAACAATTGTTTCACCTGGTTCATGCACCGACTTTTTGTCTTTACAGCGTTGCTCTGGATGGAGCCTCCAACATGTGGCTCTTTGATGGCCATTTCTATCGCAATGACTGCAATACATCTTCTTTCTCCATATCTGTTTAACATGTTGTTGAGAGGGTCTTTCACGCCTCATCCTTTTGTGTGCTGCCATTCTTTTCCAACACTTAGAAAATGTATGGTTATGTAATCCAAAAAAGGTACATGTTTTTCGATGTCATGTTTTACGTTCATCATTAACAACATGATTATAATCGAAATGAACATTCGAATGTCGAAAGTGGTTATACCTTTCCTTGCCGTCTCTGGTGTAAGTATGGCGATGAGAGCTTGCCTAAGCTCTTTCTTTGCAATGGAAATTGCCATGGGGATGATGGGGATGTGTTCCCATCATTCTCTTTCCTTGACAATTTCAATGATGTCTAGGAAGAATCTAACACCTTCAAGCATTCTTCTTTGATGTATCTCAAGCCTGTAAATTGAGGTTTCTGCACAACATCCAATGGTTGAGTTATGCCTTGGTTATTAACACCAAGTTCTTCTTCCTTCTCGTGCTTCGTATTGGTAAGGAGCCTCATGTTTGTCCCTGTAATTGGGATCTCCAAATCTCCAACAGAAATCATACTATGTGAAGACGAAACCGAAAGGAAATCAACATCTTTTACCTCCTCTATCGATTTGGAAAGAACTGATGAGGGCTTCTCATCATTTTTTATTGGTGGTTCACTAGCTGTCTCGGTGCATTCCCCAACTTCTTTCCTGACATACCCAAGTCCTGTTCGACAGGGTAATTCCTTTACTTTGATGGGGTTGACAATGACTTGGCCATTAATGCCCAAGCCTTTTCCTTCATACGCCATTTTCTTCAACAATTTGGAGCCAATTCCTGTGGTATGATTTTCAAAAATAGTGAAATCATTATCAGGAAACATACATGAAGATGGAGAACTGATTTTTAGCTCACATGGGTCACGCTGCAACTTTTCCAAGGCCTCGTCCTTAGCTTACAGTTGTTGTAGAAAAATCTGTTTTTCCTCTTTCTCTTCATGTAGAAGCATCTTCAATTCAACGTTCTCTGTTTGAAGATTCTGTTTGTTGTGTTTCAGTTCTTCCAGGGCCTCCTCCGTGGCTCGCAACTGAAGCTGTAATCACTACTTTTCCTCTGTCTCTTTTTGTAGAGCTTCATACATTATTTCCACTCTTTTGGAAATTTTGAGCATGGTCTCGTACATTGCCTTTTCATCCTCTGTTGCTGCACATTCCATTGTTCACGCTTGCAATTCACATCAACGCAAAGACCTCTCCGATACCACTTGATCTAGGTCCGGGTGTGACCAAGGACCCTTCCAAGACCTTTTACTTTCGTGATGTGTTAAATTTCATATTTAAAAGAACATAAATTAATACATCTGCATGTTGTAAAGAAGAGGAACAAGACAATCATCAGCACATGAAAACATAAGTCATTGATAATGGAGTTCGTCCAGGAGGGACTACATCTCCGGGCCCTAGTGTCAAGATGGTGTAGGCTGCAGCATTAGGTGCTGTCAATAGTGATGATGTACATAAAAGATGACGTCGCTATCATACAAGGAAAATGCCCTCACGCAGGAGTGGCCCCAAGAGATGTTCCTCTACAGGAACTCTCAGTCAAAAATGACTCCTATCAGTATGACATAAATCTCATGCATGATGATCATCCCGCCGACATGGCATAAAAGGGATCTCAATGCAAACATACATGGTGACAACATGAGTATACCATCAACATGACGACAAAGGGATCTCGAACAAAACATGACGAATCGTGACAACAAGTACACCACAAAAATGATTCCGCGTCACATCAAGCAGGAATCATGAAAACGAGTAAGAAACAAGATCCCACATCAAACATCAAACAGGGATCTGTGCAGCACAATGCATAGAAAAAGAAGTACATGACCACACTGCCTATACCTCACATCTAGGGGCCATCTGAAGAAAAGAATGTCAAGCTACTGAAGCTGTTCGGACCATCGATCTCATGGCATGGAATTGCATGGAAATGACTGCTCGCACATGAATGCTGACATTTGTATTCCACTTAAAAAAATGGCCAAAAAATGAAATGAGCAAATGGAAATCTGAACACACCATCAGATTTTTGGCATCGAATAGTGCAAAATTGACTGTCAAATTTCTAAATTCTGAGAAAGTGGAAATCTGGGGCTTAAGGAATCTTTTAGATTCCCCTTAGATTCCTCAAAGATTCCCTCCTCTGGGTCCTCTGTAAATTTTCTACTTAGATAAAAATTCTGACTACGCCATCAGGTCCTTGTGAAATTCCGAGAAAAATGAGTATGAAGTTGGCTGCATTCTAACTCTAGCGAATTTCAGCGTCCAAGAAATCTGGAAGATTCCCTCAAAGATTCTCCTCTACTGGGAACCTAAAAATTTGCTGCTCAAAAGGTGAATCCGGCCTTGCCATGGCATTCCCTACGAAAATCTAAGAAAATTGACTATAAACTTGGTTACATTCTGATAAAAAGAATTTTTACCTCCCCAGAGAATCTTCGGGCATCAAAGAATATTCTGCTTCAAAATGTGTGTCAAGGATCTGCCTCCTC
Organism: Pinus tabuliformis; assembly: GCA_031772625.1. Classification (NCBI taxonomy): domain Eukaryota; kingdom Viridiplantae; phylum Streptophyta; class Pinopsida; order Pinales; family Pinaceae; genus Pinus; species Pinus tabuliformis. The sequence goes on from CM062809.1 coordinate 1,313,146,938, forward strand.
TGTTTTGAAATCCGTGCCTGCTCTTGGTTCCTCCATGCTGCCTCCCGTGCAAATAAAAATTGGGTTTATATATTAAACTGGTGGCGGAGTAAACAAAAAATTCATTGTGGATGGCTTGGTATAAGGTCCGAATTATGAGGAGGAGGTCTGGTGGTCAAACCCCAACCCCTCCATATTAACCCAAAAACTGTTTTAATAAAACCACATATACCTTTTTTGTTAAGTCTGGGGTGCATTGATTTCATTTTAGGTCATGGTATGTTTGGTTGGTTGTACATGGTACATGGATTCAACGGTTGGGCCGCTCGTGGTGCGGGTCGGCCATGTGGCTGGGCGGGTTTGATACCCGCTGGCCGATTAATAACTATGGCACATGGTAAGGGTGTGGGCCGGGTCCACCGAAGGTGGCCCATGCCCACCCCATATATACATAGTGTAATATGGTTACGGATTGGTGTGGCGGGGTTGGTGGCTCGCCACCCTTTTTTTTAAACAATTTTTTTTGTTATTTAAAGAACAACATGGAAAATCCTGTTTTTAGGTCAAGGAGGCATTTTAACAAGGCAACAATGTTTCCTGGAATCTGGTCGGAGTTGGCCGGATTTCGTCTGCTTGAAAAATTCTAAATTTTGTCTCCATTAACCTACCCAGTCAGCAAAAGTCAATTGAAACTTTGATTGCCTCTATCTTCCTCATCTGGACTCGAATTGACGAACCATTTGCACCACCGTGATCATGACGACGAGATATTTAACATGAAATTGGTTCAAGCATAATCCAAACACTTTTATTTTTGACCCTTCCTGAGTCCTCCTGGACTTCTGCACGTGCCTGGAGCCACCTGGATCACTTGTTGAATGCCACCTTGAGGATGTCAATGTGAATTCCTAAACTTTAGTTGCTAGACCATCTGCTTTAGGAGCTCGAAACAAAACAACTCTTCTTTAAACAAGGCCAACTTAATTTAATTTAAGAGATATTGAACGGGTGTATATACATACCACTAATAGATGACTTGGAACCTCAGAGATAGATATTTCTAGTGAGCACTAATCATAGGTCTTAGAGAATGGAATCGATGATCTACCCTTGAAGGCTTTAAGCAAGTTTCATACATATACTGAAATATTCCTTAAGTCTACATATACCACATGCTTGCCACAAGGAATGATCATGCTTATGACTGCATAGATTAAGGCTATTTGTTCTACACTAACAACGGTTCACATACTAGTGTTTAGGGCTTTAGGTCTTGTAAGGTTCCGATAATTGTGGTTGGTTAGAGACAACCCTTTTTGCTGGTATTCACTATCCTTTAATCCACAGAGGTAAGAGTAGGTTTATGTTCCAAAAGTGATTGTGACCTTGTTTGGTCAATTTAGAGTGTCCTAAATTGCTATATTAATTGTCAATTCGGGAGTCGTAAACTGTTGAAGTGTGGCACACTATATGTGCAAGATAGCCTATTTCTTACTTTTTGTCGTTTTTTTTTTTTTTAATTTGTTTTGGGGGTTTTTATCTTCGTTTATCTCCTAATGAGAAATGAAAATTCTAAAAGACAAGTATGGATATAAATATTCAAGGCAATTATGTCCTTTATAATGATTTCCAAAACTTCAATCTCAGAAGGTCTTTAGAACATGCAATGATGAAATCAATTCCTAAAAGAAAATAAAAATGTGCCACTATTCTAATCAAACAAACAGTGAACTATTGATCATGAAACCATTATCCCTGCTGCTGTCTAAATACAAGAGAAATGAATTAGGCTACTATACTCAAAGAAATCCAAAAATTTCAAGTAAAGTAGAGCTAAAATCAAATTACATCAATTCATATTCTGACCCCTCGCTAGTTAGTCTCGCTATGGCTTTCGGAGGTAATCATAAACAACTTGAGCAATCTGATATCTATTTGCAGAAAAGTAAACTTTAAAATCAAATCACATTAATTCATAGTCTGACCCCTTGCCAGTTAGTCTCGCTATGGCTTTCGGAGGTAATCAACAATAACTTGAGCAATTTGATATCTAATTTGCAGAAAAATAAAACTAAGATCAAATTACACAATCATACTTCAATCCCTCACCATTAGTCTCATTATTTCTTTCGGAGGTAACTGACAATGATATGAGTAATTTAATATCTAAGCTAACTAATAAAGCTAATGAACAGAACTGAAATAAACAAAACAGAGCTGGAATTAAAAGCTAAGAAAAGTAAATTAGCAGAAAGACAAGACTGATTCCATGTCATTAGTCATTGTGAAAACTATATGCAAATGCCCAGGCTGCCCACTGTAATATGGAACAAATACACTGATCAGCGTTAACAGCAATGTGAAGCATGTAAAATTATGGACAAAAATGAAACGTTAGTACCATAGGAAATGCAATATACATAAGTGAATAACTATGGCATGATAAACATAAAGAAACACAACGTGAAACCGTACAACAATAAACAAAACCTCGGTGTGTGCAGGGGCCCTCTGCACAACCTCGAGCACAGCTATCAACCACGAATTATGCTCAGAAACAGAGTCTTCTCATATATTCAAAACGCAGTCATAACAACGAAATAGTGTCACGACATAGTGGGCTCTTTAACAGTCAACAATACATTCAAAAAGACTAACTATTATGCGTATGGAAACACATTATTTATAACAGAAGGCTACATAACTAATTTCCTAAAAACTGCGCTGACAGAGGACACGTGAACGACAACGTCCATGGATCTAGCATCATGGCTGCCGTGATGATTAAATCTATTGAGGGTGGCTGTTGGATTCGCCTTATGGAGCAGTCCACAAGTGTTGATATGTCCCCAGAGATCTAGGAACGGCCACGAAAGTATTCACTTTTTTGAAAACAGAGTCTTGTTGCTATAGGACTACTATATTTGACCACCGCTTGACCACCTTTGACCACGGCCTTCTTTGATGAATTCGATTGAGCCAATAGGACTCGGTCCATGTCCATGTCATTTTCAACTTGCCCATGTGGCTCGATTTGCCTGAAGACACCTGCAATATAGACTTTAACAAAAAGGCTGCGGAAAGTTGAACTGGTTGTGGAAAGTGACAAGATTCCGTAGCTTATGAGCAAAAATCTAGTTCAAACAGAAAACATAAAACATAGTTAGGAAACCACTTTATGTGCTCTTTTAAACTCAATATGCAATGATGTTGATAGCTTATGAGGTCTAGGTGGATGGAGAAAGTTTAGGAAAATGTGTAGGAAAAGTGTGGTTTCGGGGCTCAACATACCCCCACTGCGAAGGTGTTGCATGTCCCCATGCAACCAAAATTTTGATCATCTTCCCTTTAGTCCATGTGCTCTGGAACTTCTGCCAGTACATCTAGCCCTCTTCTTTTCTTCTTTGGTGCTGCTAACATCCTTGGCTTCCTCATCAAGCATCTGAATTTGGGGTTGATCAATGCCCTACTCAACTTCCTGCACTTTCTCTTTAATTTCCTGTTTTTCTTTTGCCATAGCCCAAGGTGTAACATTGTGTTGTCATGAATGATCTTGTCCAATCTACTTTGTTCCTTTAGTGCTTCATTTTCTTGTTTAATGTGTCTGTTTAAGACCTCCAATTCAAAAACTTCTTGTTTCAATGATTGGACTAGAGATTATTGTGCTGTGTGAGGCTGAGTGGATGACATGCTTGGACCTGCAACTGTCTTCTCTAAGGATTCTATATAATCATACATCTCCTGCTGATGCGGGTCTACCTTGGGTGTAGTCTTCCTTGGGCTGACCCCAAAATCCTGTTGAGAGGGAGTGATCTCAAAATTTTGCCGAGAGGGACTCATGTCAACATCTGGCTATGAAATGGAAGTATGGTGTGGGCTATGGTCAAGAGAGGTTGCTGGAGGCTTTTCTGGGGTTACCCCCCCCCCCAAATCAATAAAGTGGGGCCCTTTGGTTTTTACTGTCTTTAATTTCCCTTTAAGCCTATAGCTTCTTCTTACATGTTGTGGACTAGTATCTTCCTCCATACTCTGCTTTTCCTTTCGTTTCTTCTTGGCTGCAGCAACTTGTTCTCGAAGATAAGCTAATCTTTCAGACAGTGTTTGGTGGTCTTCCTTTTGAGAAGGCTCTGAAGTTTGATATACAACTTCTATGTTTCGTTTCCCTTTTGATTTTCCTTGGTTTCTATCCTTGGTTCTTTTCAGCCTCTCTTCTTGATTAACTTCTTTGGTTTTGCTAATAGGAGGGTCTTGAATTCTTACACTTGTCTCCTTCCTCCTACTCCTTCTCGCTGTACTGCTCTCAGGTACCTCAGGTGGTTCTTGAAAGTAGTTTCTCACCAAAAACCATTCCCAGGTGTCCCTCTTTTTCTTCAATTGGTCTTCAATTAGAATTTTCACAAGCCCATTATGATACAAGTGGGGTTCTATGTCTTCTATATTCTTTTGGACTGTTGTGCACATCTTTTTCAAGCTCAGCAATAAAAAGTAGGGCAGATTGAGGGTTTGGTTTTCTAAAAATTTCATCAACAACTAGGTATGATACATATACATTGACCCGAAACGACCCTCACAAGTAATGAACTTTTGAATAATTAACAATAAACTGACCCACTCCTATTTTAAAGCATGGACAGGAATTCCTCATTTGAATATAGTTACATCCATACCTGGATTGCGTAGTATGACTCTCCAAGCCTTCTCGTCAAATCTCTTGTTCTTGAACCAGCGTTCACCGTCCTGCGGAAGTTCTGTAGCGGCTGCTATGGATGCCTCGGTGATTGTAAATTGAGGTCTCCAACTTCCACTTCCTGACCGTTAAAATACCTCGTAAAAGTCTTTGTAATCTCGTTGTTGTATCCCTTGAATTTTTGAATAAACCGTAGCCATCTTGCCTTCTTCAGTATGTTTTTCACTTGCGGGTATCCTTCCAAAAACTTGGGCCCTTCGGGTTCTACCCTCAACAATAGACCCATCCTTCCTTCTGTTCTTAAAACTCGTCTGTGTGAGGAGGGTTTAACAGAAGTGAGACGGCTGGGTTATGGGAGTGAACAGAGTTTATGGAGAAAACCAGTGACTGTGAGCGGAAAACAGAGGACAGGCAGCGGAAGTGAATTCATGAAATGGGGCGAAGGCTTATGTGAGCAAGGTGGAAATGCAGTCGTGATGTCAATAGAACAGTAGAGGGAGTAAAGTGCATCCGGTAGAATTTTAAATTGGGTGGCTGCAGAGTAGACGCAAACACGTTTATGAAATGGCTACGGATTTTGTGTGGCTGAGAAGAGCCGTAGTCAAATCGACCACGTCCTCATGATTACAGGTGGAGTGTTAAAATGCAGCCAACACAAATTAAATCCGAAGGCTAATCATAAGACCGTTTGGAAAATAAATGCATGGTTTGTGGAGGAATGTCGTGGAATGGTTATGGAGGCTATCACGCCAATCATTGCATATAGTGGAGCTTATGGTTTAATAACTATGCAAAAATGTGCTTTGATTGCTATTTGAAATAAATTTCTACTCATACCTTGGAATTTTTTCCATTTTTTGTCCATTAACCCTTGATCAGCTGCTCCTTATTGATGCCTTTAGGTGCCCCATGGCTTCATAATATGTCCTCGGTCATACCTGCATTTGATTTCATGATTATTTAACTAACATCTGACTGTCAGTTTTGAAAAATAGAGTGATAGCTGCGGAAACTTGTTCTGGCTGCGGAAACTGGTTTCGGCTGTGGAAACTGAAACAACAATCTTTTGACTGAATGAAGATGGATAAATGATGACTGAATGAATGAAAATGGTCATAAAAACTTTTATTGGTGGAATGAAATGAAATGAATGAAATAGAGTGGAATGAAATGAAGTGGAGAAATGGAGTGAAATGAAAATGAAGTGGAGTGGAATGAAAATGGGAATTTTTTTTTTTGGAAAATATAGGGTGTCAGAAGATTCTGATTTTCACCCTATATTTTCTGTATAAGACTGCCAATCTATGATTGGTTTTCAGGCTTACACATTTTTTTTTTGTTTTTTGTAGAACAGAAAGGAACAAAGGCTAGGCTAGTGGAGAAAAAGGATTCTTCTTCACTAGCCTTATTGCAGAACTATCTTGGAACATTTTGACAAATTCCTTTTTTGAGAGTGGCTTATGATAGACCTTTAATCTGTGGCCATTCACAATAAGAGGAGTTTGGAATTCATCAATGGTTTTGATTCTTACTACTCCATTGCTAAAAACTTTGTCAATCTCATATGGCCCAAGCCAATGAGTCTGAAATTTACCTTTGAAGTCTTTAAACTTGGAATCAAATAGCAATTCCTAGTCTCCTTCTTGGAAATTTTTCTCTTTGGTGTATTTATCATGCCACTTAGCTCTTTGATACTGAACTAGATCAGTTTTTAGGATTGCTTTTTGTCTGATCTCATCTAGCTCATTCAACTGCCATTCTATGCTTTTGGGCTTTTGATAGATCCATCCCCAACTGAACTGCCATCTTGAAAGTTTTGAGCTGAAACTCAATGGGGGGCATGACTTCTTTCCCATAAACAAGTTCATAGGGAGAATGTCCTGTTGTATTCCTCCATGTATTTCTGTAGGCCCATAAGGCATCAGGAAGCCTTTCTGCCCAATCTCTTATGTGTAGATGAATAGTTTTGGTGATGATGCCTTCAATAACTTTGTTTGTAGACTCCACTTGGCCATTTGCTTGCGGATGGTAAGGAGTAGATTTTCTGTGCTTGATTTTGTATTCTTCCATCAGCTTCTCCACTAGGTTGGATGTGAATTGACTTCCTTTATCTGTAACAATTTCTCTTGGAACACCAAAGCGAGTAAAAATATCCTCATAAAGAAAATTAACAACTGAATTTTCAGTAACAGAAAATAATGGTTTGGCTTCTACCCATTTAGTGACATAATCAGTACATACCAATATATACTTCTTTTATTTAGATGGTGGATTAATAGGTCCAATTAAATCTAAAGCCCATTTTTCAAAGGGTTCGATGAGTACCTGCGGTTGCAATGGCATTTCATTTGAAAGGGTCGGTTTCCCTACTCTTTGGCAGCTGTCACACCTTTTGACATATTCTTTTGCATCTTTGAAGAGGGAAGGCCAATAATATCCTAAAGAGAGGATTTTATAGGCTGTCATTTTGTCAGCAAAGTGTCCGCCGCATGGTTCATCATGACATGCCTTGAGGATGTCAGGCATTTCATCTTCCCTAACACATCTTCTGATCACAAGATCTGGCCCTGTTTTAAACAATTCGTTAGAAATCCATGAATATTTTGAACTCTCCTGAATAATCTTTCTTCTTTCACTAGGAAATAGATGTGGAGGTAGTTTCCCTGTAACCAAATAGTTAGCAATATCTACATAACAAGGGCTGTATCTGAAGCATCTGTAGAAATATGGAAAGGAAGTTTCCAATTTGGTTCTCTCAAAATAGGTGCTTCAGATATTCTTGTCTTCAAAGTTTCAAATGCCGATTGGAAATCAAGATCACATTTGAATTCACAGTCTTTTGTAAGTAATTTGAAGAGTGGAGATGCTATTTTAGTGAAGTTCTCTATAAATCTTTTATAGTACCCAGTAAATCCCAGAAAACTTTGAGCATCTTTTTGACGATTTGGAATAGGCAACTTGGAGATGACTTCAACTTTTGATCTATCGACTTTAAACCCATCCCATGAAATGTGATGTCCCAAAACAATACCTTCAATAAACATCATAAAGCATTTTTCATGACTTAATGAAGGGTTTGTTTCTTTACATCTTATAAGGAATTTTTCCAAATTCTCTAATGCCTCTTAAAATGAATCACCATAAATTGCAAAATCATCCATATAAACCTCTACAAAATCATGGATTAGATTAGAAAAGATTCCTAGTACTGCTCTTTGGATTGTTGCAGGTGCATTACATAATCCAAAAGGAAGCACTCGATAAGCAAAAGTTCCCCATGGACAGGTAAATGTGGTCTTATCTTGATCTTCAGGTGCTACCTGAATTTGATTATAGCCACTAAAACCATCCAAAAATGAAAAGTACTTTTTGCCTGCTAGTGTATCTAATACTTGATCGATAAAGGGCAAAGGAAAGTGATCCTTCAAAGTTGCTTTATTCAATTCCCTATAATCAATGCATACCCTCCATTTACCATTCTTTTTAGGTACTATAACCAAAGGAGAAACCCATCAGCTATTTGAAATTGGATAAATGAAGTTTACATTGAGTTGTTTTTGGAGCTCTTCTTTCACTATCTCCCCAAGGTTTGGATTCATCCTTCTCTGAGGTTGTCTGATTGTTCTACTATTTTCCTCGATGTAGATGTGATGAATGCAAGTCTTAGGGTCAATACCTTTCATATAAATATACTCCCATGCAAACACAGTAGAATGTCTTTGAAAGATTTTGGTTAGCTCTCCCTGTTGTGATTTTTCCAAGTTTTTGTTGATATTCAATGTTTTACCTAGAAAAATCTCAATGGTAGAACTACCAAACTCTTCCATAGAGTAAAGAGACATTTGTCTGGATGATAGATACTCAATGTTAGAATCTAACTGAAATTGTGTGTGGTCATATTTTGAAGATGTTTCAAAATTTCCTAATGTGTTCAGAATTTGACTATCTTCACTAATTTCAGAAATGGTAAAGGCAGGTTGTATAGTGTCCTCATCATCGAACCATTCATTATCTCCTACTTCTGTAATTGCTTTCACTGGAGGATACAAATTGAACTTCTATGTCGAATTACCATAAGAAATGTACATATCTCCAGATATACAACTAATGAAAGCATCAGCTGTGGCTAGCCAAGGTCTTCCTAAGATGAGTGGGTGCCCTCCTAAATTACTCTTGGGAGTCAAAATCATGAAATCTACTGGATATTCCCAAGAATCTAGGGAGACTGAAATATCTTCTAATACACCATTTGGTTTGATTATTGATCTATCTGCAAGTTGCAGTAAGGTAGGTGTAAAAACAAGATTAGGAAGTTTAAGTTGTTCCATAGTCTATCTACTCATAATGTTGATAGCAGCCCCTAAGTCAATCAAAGTTTTTGGAATTTCTATCCCATTTATATGTGTCTTGACAATTGGACTACCTGGATCTACATATTTCTGCATGGTAATTTTTCCCATCATGATATCTACAATTTTTCCTACTAGGTGGATTCTTCTTGTATCTCTTGGTTTCCTTCCTGGTCTTTTGAGACTCAACTCCTTTATTGTTTTTGCTAGAATAGGAATCTCTCTAATGGCTTGTAGCAAGGGAATCTTGATACAAACATTTTTTAATTCATCCAGGAAATCATAGTCAGGCAACAAGATTTGTTTTTCCACCCCTTTGTCAATTTGTAATCTTTCAGGGAAAGGAGGTGTGGATGAAGATGTAGGTTGCTCAACTATAGGAGTTGTGGGGGTTGACTCTTTTTCTTTTTATTTTTGAGTGTTTGGGTTTTGAAGAGATGCTTCAGAACCTTTATTGACTTTAATAGAATCTTCCTCAGAAGTACTTTTCTTTTGAGCCATCTATAGAAGGTTTTTCTAAAACTCTACCAGATCCGAGTTGTACATCATTAAGAGGAACAATCATATAGGTAGGAAATTCTTGTCCTTCTACCATTCAAGCATTCTGAGTATTTTTATTATTGGGATTTGGCAATGGCTGGGATGGTAGTTGATTTGTATTTTGTTGGAATGGAAGCAAGAGTTGAGAATTTGGATTTTGTTGAGAAGGTTGTTGTTGTTGTGGAAATGGCAATGAAAGCTGTGGATTTTGATTTGGAAGTTGTGGAGCTTGTTGATTTTGAAAAAATGGAGGATATTTATAAAATTGAGCAAATCTCCCATAAGGATTTTTCATACCTTGTACCCATGATTGATATGGATTTTGAGGTTGGGACCAAGGTTGTTGCCAAGAATTCCAATTTGGCGGGGGTTGAAAGTTCATAGGGTTGTTAAACCCTTGATTTTGTTGCCCTTGCCAAGGTCTCCTTGAAACAAAACAGAGAGATTCTACTGAATTTGGATCTTCTTGAAAGACAGCTTTGAGCCTAGGAATTGAAGGACAATCCTTGGTCTCATGGCTTTCCGAGCAAATCATACATGTTTCTACAAATTTTGCATCCAAGGGGCATTCCCTTAGAGCATGTTTCTTCCTACATTTTGTACAAAAGATGGCCAAAGCTTCAGCTTCTGCTTTCTGCTTGTTTTGTATTTTAAGGGTGTCTAGTTGTTCACTAAGGCTCCCTAAAATATCAGTTTTGAACTCATCAAGCATATTGCCAATCTCTGCCCTACTTACTGATCTAGTTGCAGATTTATTTGCTCTAATAAGAAAAGGATCTCTAGGCCCCTTTCCCATTTTAGATTTTCCCCTCGAGAGATGGACACATAGTTCTGCTATGTCATGAAGTGGAAGTTGAGAAATATATCCCTTTCCCATCATGTTTAAAATATCTATCCATTCATCTCTAATGGATTTTAATAGAAGGGCTTTCAAGGTCTCCTCATCTAAGTTACTCATTTTTTCTCTTTTCAAATTGTATTGAAATCTTTCAAGTAAATCCTCCAAGTTTTCATCTTCTTTTTGCACCATTTTGAATACCTCATCCTTATGGTTGGTGGGCATGCAATAGTCCAGGTATCTATCCAAAAATGTTTGTTTCATATCATTCCAAGTCCTAATAGATTGAGTGACTAATCCCATGAACCATTTCAAAGCAGCTCCCTTCAATGTTGAAGGAAACAATTTTATTTTTTGAGAGTCTTCCATATAGTCATAAGTTCGGCACATGACTTCAAACTCAAATAGAAATGTTTCAGGATCCTCACTTCGCAACCCATAAAATTTTGGGAGGACAGATGGTGAGATGTTTTTCATTGTTGTATGAGTTTCCTCATCAACTATAGGAAATCCAAACGAGTTATCTCCATCCCTATTTCCCCCATTGTCGCCTCTACCCCCTCCATTGTTTCCTCCTCCTCTACCTCTACCTCCTCCTCCAAATCCGTTTACTACTTCCTCTATCATGATAGTTTCCTCAGAGTTTTCAGAATCCTTTGGTTCTTCTATTAATGGAGAACGAGGAGGAATTTCTCCCTCTTCTTCTTCAGGTGATTCTACTTCTTTGATTACAATATGTTCCCCTGTAGAAGTGAAGAAAGGTTCTTCCCCTAGGTTAGATTTGATGGATAGTGTGGGAGAGTCTCCTAATTCAGCTGCTGCCCCTTGAATTCCAGGAATCCTAAGGTTGGGAGTGTGAGTTGGAGATGATGGAGGTGTATCTTGTCTATGCCTTGAAGTAGATGGAGTTGTAAAAATCGAACTCTTGGCCCTAGCTATAAACCTTCCTCTATAATCTCTTGCTCTATGAATGTCATTTTTATTTTTATTTTTATCTTCAAGTCGGGCTAATAATTCTCTTTATGATCTTCCAGATCATACTAGGTGCAAGAAGAGAGCATACTCAAGAAATTATTTAACCAATAACTCTCTTTTATGATCCTCCAGATCACACTAGGTACAAGAGGAGAGCATACTTTGAGAAATTATCAATTTTTCCCTTCTTTGATTCTTTTTTTTTGTAAGAAATTGGCTACCTAGTTACACTTCCCCGGCAACGGTGCCAAAATGTTTGGTCAATTTAGAGTGTCCTAAATTGATATATTAATTGTCAATCTGGGAGTCATAAACTGTTAAAGTGTGGCGCACTATATGTGCAAGATAACCTATTTCTTACTTTTTGTCGTTTTTGATTTTTTTATTTGTTTTGGGGGTTTTTATCTTCGTTTATCTCCTAATGAGAAATGAAAATTGTAAAAGACAAGTATGGATATAAATATTCAAGGCAATTATGTCCTTTATAATGATTTCCAAAACTTCAAACTCAGAAGGTCTTTAGAACATGCAATGATGAAATCAATTCCTAAAAGAAAATAAAAATGTGCCACTATTCTAATCAAACAAACAGTGAACTATTGATCATGAAACCATTATCTCTGCTGCTGTCTAAATACAAGAGAAATTAATTAGGCTACTGTACTCAAAGAAATCCAAAAATTGCAAGTAAAGTAGAGCTAAAATCAAATTACATCAATTCATATTCTGACCCCTCGCCAGTTAGTCTCGCTATAGCTTTCAGAGGTAATCATAAACAACTTGAGCAATCTGATATCTATTTGTAGAAAAGTAAACTTTAAAATCAAATCACATCAATTCATAGTCTGACCCCTCGCTAGTTAGTCTCGCTATGGATTTCGGAGGTAATCATCAACAGCTTGAGCAATCTGATATCTAATTTGCAGAAAAATAAAACTAAGATCAAATTACACAATCATACTTCAATACCTCACTATTAGTCTCGCTATGGCTTTCGGAGGTAACTGAAAATGATATGAGTAATTTAATATCTAAGCTAACTAATAAAGCCAATGAACAAAACTGAAATAAACAAAACAGAGCTGGAATTAAAAGTTAAGAAAAGTAAATCAGCAGAAAGACAAGACTGATTCCATGTCATTAGTCATTGTGAAAAATATATGCAAATGCCCGAGCTTCCTACTGTAATCTGGAACAAATACACTGATCAACGTTAATAGCAATGTGAAGCATGTAAAATTATAGACAAAAATGAAACGTTAGTACCATAGGAAATGCAATATACATAAGTGAATAACTATGGCATGATAAACATAAATAAACACAACGTGAAACTGTATAGAAATAAACAAAACCTCAGCGTGTGCAGGGGCCCTCTGCACAACCTTGGGCAACAACTATCAACCATGAATTATGCTCAGAAACAAAGTCTTCTCATATATTCAAAACACAGTCATAACAACGAAACAGTGTCACAGCACAGTGGGCTCTTTAACAGTCAACAATACATTCAAAAAGACTAACTATTATGCGTATGGAAACGCATTATTTATAACAGAAGGCTACATAACTAATTTCCTAAAAGCTGCATTGACAGAGGTCACGTGAATGACAACGTCCATGGATCTAGCATCATGGCTGCCGTGATGATTAAATCTATTGAGGGTGGCTGTTGGATTCGCCTTATGGAGCAGTCCACAGGTGTCGATATGTCCCCAGAGATCTAGGAACGGCCACGAAAGTCTTCACGTGTTTGAAAACGGAGTTTGTTGTTGTACGACTCCTATATTTGACCACCACTTGACCACCTTTGACCACGGCCTTCTTTTATGAATTCGACTAAGCCAATAGGACTCGGTCCATGTCCACGTCATTTTCAACTTGCCCATGTGGCTCGATTTTCCTGAAGACACCTGCAATATAGAATTTAACAAAAATGCTGCGGAAAGTTGAGCTGGTTGTGGAAAGTGACAAGATTCCGCAACTTATGAGCAAAAATCTAGTTCAAACAACAAACACAAAACATAGTTAGAAAACCACTTTATGTGCTCTTTTAAACTCAATATGCAATTATGTTGATAGATTATGAGGTCCAGGTGGATGGAGAAAGTTTAGGAAGATGTGTAGGAAAAGTGTGGTTTTGGGGCTCAACAACCTTGCCTTAATATATATTGCAATCTTCCCAAGAAGTTGATGACAAGGCGTGTAACTATTACAAGGAATCTTGTTGATATATAAGAAACAAAATTTACACTCAACGAGGCTTCTAGGCTCATAAGTGAATATGTAGCTGTGGTCAGAGAAACAAGCCCTAAGTGAAAACAAACCAAACCAAACAAAACCATGAGGTGGAACAAAAACCCAGTCCACAAGTTCGATCTTTTTAACAATATTAGGAACAAAAATTTCATTTGTTTGTGAAGAGTTTGAAGCCTTTTAAGTAAGGTCAAATGAATGATGTTAGCAGACCCTTAAACTTGGAAAAAATATGCCCTAGTCTAGGCTATAAAATAAATGAAATATCACTTCTAACAAGCTACAGTAGAGGTGAGAACCCCAAGCCAAAGGAGCTCCACGCTTTCCACAAACCTTCTACGAGTCTCACTCAACAAAAGGACTTGCACTGAAAGATAGCCCTAGTTTGAGGGCCGGATTACAAAAATGATGACCACAATGAGGGTCGAAACTCTGATAAGAAATCACACAAAAACCTATAATAAATGAACCAAACAAACCCCAAATAACCAAAGACAAACACAAGAAAAAATCCTAACCCTCTCTTCAGATTTCTCGTTGTTCTATACAGGGGCCAAATTTATGAGCTTAAGATCACGAATTATTTTTGTTTGGTTCACATTGTGGAGGAAGGATGAATGTCCTTTTATAGTTTCTTGAGGGGATTCATAAGGATAGATGTTGGAGGATTTTAGGTAGGGAAATTCATAATTTTAAATTAATTTTTTGAGCCCAAAAATTATGAAATCGACTAGAAAATTCCTTTTTGAATATTGACTTTCAAACAATCTCCTACCTAAATTTTGGACCACTATTTAATTTGATTTTATTAAGTATTTTTCTTTGGATAAGAAGGGGCTTCAATAGGGCTTTCAATTTTTTAGAAACTTTAGTAAAGTAACTCCTTTTTTGTAATATTTAAATTTTATTTCAATTAAAGCCCAAGAGTAATGCCTTTCAAGCCTTTGCTTGACCTTTGACTTGGTTAATTAAATTCTAGGAATCTTGACATATTACAAGAATCAATTGAACCATAATTTTAGATGAAACTCCTTCTTTCCTGCTTTCAATAATGAGTTTACTAATGTAAAGGTGCCACATCAACAATCGTGTGGGGTTTGTGCCCACATATTGGGTCCTTTGACTTCAAACACAAATATATCTCAAATCGAGAGGCCTCTTTGGGTGTGCCACATACCACTGGAAATATATCAACAAGTATATTCCAATGGTGAGGATATCCTACACAAATTCATGGATTTATTATTTTAGAAACCTTCAACAAGAGTGGGGTATGTCCTTAGTCCAGGGAACCCAAACCCTAGAGCTAAGGTGTTCAACCATCCTTCAGTGGAGCTTCCAACTTAATGTAATTTAGAAAAATATTAAGAGAATTCATTAACAATTATTGGCATCAATGGAAACACCATTCAACAAGAATACCACTGGGTAATAGTTGGAGTTCAACATAATATCATATTTAACTAAAAAGAAAGGATGTATTTGAAAACTCAACTAGAATTACTAGAACTTTAAAGAGACTATACAAAGGATACATTTAGTTTATTTGGAAAATAAAAATTGCTTGCATACCTAGAATAACAGAAGATGATGCTCATGCCAAGTTTCCTCTTGATTGAAGCGATTCTTAATGTCAAATTCAATCATGTTAGTAAGTATTCATCTAGATGTAGCCATTCTTACCTGCATTGGGTCTAATCATTTGGTTGATATGGCTTGGATATGACCTAAAGAAAAGCCCCAAAATAGGCCTTTTCCTTTTAATGCCTTATGGCTAGGACACCTATACTTTCTTGAAAACATTGCATCAT
This sequence comes from Pinus tabuliformis, assembly GCA_031772625.1. Lineage (NCBI taxonomy): Eukaryota > Viridiplantae > Streptophyta > Pinopsida > Pinales > Pinaceae > Pinus > Pinus tabuliformis. The sequence goes on from CM062809.1 coordinate 1,313,162,373, forward strand.
GGTGACAAGAGGCACGAATGAATTAATTTCAACAGAATCTCATGCAGAAGTACCTGATGGGTAGAACATCCATTTCGATTTTTTTTTACCTGGATTTTCCATCCCACCAGTCTACCCTCGACCCATGGTAGAAACTTGTACCAATGACGTACTTAACTCCTTTCGACATGCATCCAAACAAAATAAGAGTAGACAAGTAGATAGATGAGAGATATGTGTTATCTTGTATGATGGGTAGCTTCATTAGCCTAGTGGTTGGAAATCTTAAATTATATCTCCTTTCTCCTCGCACATGTAACCTGCAAATAGACAACCAAAGTGCACCAAATCCTATAACCTGATGTGATGTTAGAATTAGTGAAATAAAAATCATAAAATCATGTGCATTTTCATGACATAGACAATAGAAAAATGGGGATTGTGTATATCTTATTTATTATATCAAAATAATTACAATAGTTGATCTCCTTAATGTCCTTGTCTTCATCTCCTTTGAAAGTCCTTGTCTTAAGTTCCTCTCACCAAAACTCATAGTGAGGCTTAAACTACTAATGTTGGCTTATCACAAGGTGGAATTGAGTTTCAACAACATTTACCTATGTTCCATTTCTCCCCCCTTTAGCCTCATGGAGAGATTCACTTTTTTATATGATTTAACAAAGTGATTAAATAAATCTAGACATTGCCTTGACTGAGTTTGGTTTAGTCCTTTCATCCTTATCCTAGGATTTGATCACTTTTTGACCCTATAAACCTTTATCCATTCACATTAGCAATCCTAGGCACTTCAAATCTATGTCCTTGTGTGTTTGGAGCACTCAACTCTTCCTATGAGTCCAACTAGGGAATTACAACTCTTTTTGTTATTTCTTTGGGGCAATGGAGGAGAAAAATATGACCTTTTCTAGGGTTTCCATGGAGCTTTTACTATTTTCCATCCTTCTTACTATGCTTCTTCTCTAATTTTGAGCTATAACACATAGATTCCAAACACCATCATCACTTTATAAGATGTGAATTCACACTCGATTCTCATGGAGGTACGCTACCATAGATCATTCAAAGGTATTTTTTTTCTTCTACTCAAATCTCAAAATTGGTCAGGAAAATATTATGAGTTCACCATCTAGTTTTATGAATGTCAATGAAAACCCTATATTTTCACTTATACTAATAGTATAATGCATTATTATATTTTCACTTATAATAGTGAAAGTATTTCATAAAGCTCAAGTGGAGGTTGCCATGGAAGGGATATACAATGATAATTTTATATATCACTAGACTTTATATCTTAGCAAAATAACCATTTGTGAAAAAAAGAAAAGAGAAAAAAAAACTATAAATTATTAAGTTAAAGTTTGCTTTATGCAATTGGTCCAACATTTAATTGCCATGCTAAGTTAATTTGTCAAGAGAAGTACGGGCCTATGTTACAACAAATCATGTGATGTGTTAGGGAATGAAGATGATCAAAGACTTTTAAGGAAGTAATATGACTATTGTATTTGAACAACATTGTGTTCATTGCAGATAACATATCATAATATAATTATAGTGTTCCCTGTCCTAGACCTATTCTAAATATGAATAAAGGGTTCTAAGGACATTTGTCATTGTGTATGATTTTTGGATGTGTGATACTCTATTTTTGTGTCTATTTTTGACATTTAATTGGAAAATTTCACAAAGTACATAGAACAATAAGGCATTAAAATAAAACAGATTCTTCCAATATAATGATAGGTCAAAAGCATTATGGAGAATGATTATATTCAATGGAAATATATTTTTGAGCCGCTATATTACTTACTGAATTATAACCATTGAATGATAAGTCATTGAATTGTATTTTCAACAAGAAGGTTAGGTGAGTCATGAAAATTCAAGCAAGGAAAATTTTAAGGATGGAAAATTATCTTGAAGTTTAAAAACATTGGCAAATCTCACTAGTCCCTACTATGCAAACTATAAAATTATAGTTGATGTATTTGTAAAATTATTCAAATTTATAATGATTTTATATATGCTCTTTATATAATGTTGGTGATTTTTAAGGTAAAATAATTTTATATTGTAATATTTGGGCGAACCATCTTTATAAAAAATGGAAATTGGTGAATCTTTTTTTTGCAAAAATCATGGAAAATTAGCCCACCTGCGAATATTAGCCCCTAAAATTTTCCATGAATTCAAGTCATTATAATCACACTTTAGGGTGCATGATAGGAAGTACCTAACACGCTAAGGTGACATAACGTCAAGAAAGCATGGCATATAACAATACAAGCAAATGAGTTAGTACAGTGAGCATGGAAAAAATCACAAATGGGTAAAATAGGAAAATGTTTACAAAACACCTCTTAGTAAATCAAGGAATTGCAAGAGTACAACCATAAATTGGAAAATAAAGTTAAAGCACTTAAGTGTAAATTATATCATAAACAAAACATAATTGATCACAAGGTTTATACAATATAATTAGCAAATAATCTAATGAAAAAGGTTTGTGCAATTTGTCACATAGAGGATAAAATAGAGAGTATTTGATGAAATATGTGATACAAAGGAACTTATTGAAAATATTAATACAACATATGTCATAGAAGCCATACAAATGATTAGTGTGACTTGGGACACTCAATACATAATATAGGTGGTTGTTGCTAATTGTGATATAGGGCGAACAAAAGATATGGTTGAGATGGAATCATGGTGTCAGTTGATGACCAAAAATAATATTAAAGATGAGTCACAAGCACATAATAACAACACCAATAATACCATCAGTGAATTTGAAGAAACAAAATAATGATGTCAAAAGTTGTAGAATGATATTTCTAAAAACATTCTCAGACCTTGGGAAGAATTACATTATAGAAAATAAATATGGCTTAGGATATGAAAAAGGAAACATTGTGCATATCCCATATTGTTCCAAAGTATACCAGTCTATGAGCACATGATTTCTTGAAGAAATCAACCCTATTAGTAATAAGAGCTAACATTGTCATAGAATTGGCCATATGGAGATATAATGTTTTGATCTCCATCTTTGTTTTCATTGTGGAAAGTTAAATCACCACCCTAAAAAGTATTTAAAAAAAATAAAGATAAGAAACCAATTCATCACAGATCTAGAAATTATTGGAGATGTAATAAAAAAGTAAAGCTGCATAAATCTTACTACCTAGTCAAAACAATAAAGGCATAAAAAAATTGAGAAATGTAAAAAGAAAAAATATTTCAAATAATTATTCTAAATTATTTTGGGCATGATCTCAGTCCAATTATATATGTTCTCCGAAATTCATTTTTTATTCAAAGATGGTACTCTCCACACCTCAAGGAGGATACTCTCTTAAACCTTGAAGGCTTAGAGAAATTTTGAGGTAAAAAATGGGCCTCAAAACAAAAATGTACAACAAAATAAACTTTATAAGAATCAATAGGATTCAAGTTGATGATGTCAACCATGGGGGATGATTCACCATTCTTGGAGTAAAAAGGTGAAAACTTAAAAAAAACAAAAACAAAACTACTACTTTTTCAACTTATCTCCCCAAAATTTTACTCAAATTTCGAGTGTGAGAACTCATTGGATGCAAAATTTAATTCATCATCCAAATGTTACCCATGTCTCATACATTAGACGGACCCCACTACATGAAAAATGAGAAATACATGAAAAATGTGATTGCAATCATGCCTCTTATACATTTCTCATTTTTCATGTAGTAGGGTCCATTGAAAGTATGCAACATGGGTACTTCTTGGATGAGGAATAAAATTCTTGATCCAACGAGTGCTCCCACTTTAAATTTGAGTAAATATGTGGGGAGATAAGTTGAAAATACGAGTTGAAAAAGTAGTTTTTTTTTTTTTTTTTTTTCCCTCTAAAATTTTATGAGGTAATCCAATCTTATTTTATTATTTCCACTATTATTTTGTAATATTCCTTAGGAGTCCCATTTTAGACCTCAAAATTTATCTAATGGTGGGGAATGAATATGGTTAGTGGTAAGCCAAAACCACCACATTGTTTAAGTGAGAAAAGTTAGTGGTAAATCGAAAGAAACCAGTATAAATGGAAGATGGTTAGATGTCAATCAAAAACCACCAAATCAAGAATCCAAATCTCAATCTTGGACCCATTGCAAACAAAAGAATGTATAGAATATTCTTGGATTCCTTCAACTACGAAGTATTGAAGAGCATAAGTAATTTGAAGCTCAATATTGGATCCTTTCAACTATGAAATATTGAAGAAGAGAAGAATATAAAACTCAAGCTTGGATGCATTCAACAAAATTCTCACCTTGCACCTAACGTTGGGAATATCATATATCAATAACGGTAGTTGGGATTGAAGATTCTAAGTCCCATTAGTCATAGAAATCAATCAACATTTTGGAATTCCAACATAGCGATTGATCTCCTCAAATCAATCAAATCAACTATTGGGATTCTAATCAACATAATGGGAATGTTTAGATAGGGAAGTTCACTTCCAAAAGAACTATCAACATCTAGATATTGGCAATATTTCAGGCATGTCTTCATCAAAGATAAGTTCAAAAAATTTGCATTGAAGATAATACAAGTTATTTTTATTTGTATAATTATTTAGACTTGTGATTGAGGGGGGAAATTCTAGATTGTGAGTCCCTAGATAATCACAAAGTTCCATACTACATTGATATGATTTGTAAATATTATCTATTAAAGATTTGTTGTCATGATACATTGATGAGTTGTTAATGGGATCTATATGTGGTCAAGTTCATGTATTATAAATTGAGGTGATGAGATCAATACAATGTATTGAATATGGCATAAATCATTTTTTGTCAGTTTTTGTATTGTCATAATGTTTCTCCAACTCTTAAAAATACTAAGGAATTAGTAATGAAAGGTTAAGCTTATTATCCTTTCCATTAACCAAATTTCTTCCTGTTTCTTCATGTACTTTCACCCTCAAAGGTCTTTGTTAGCCAAGAGAGGAGGAGGGACAAGAGCAATGAATTGTATTATAAAAATGAATTTCTAAAATAGACTAAGCAACCATTGGATGTTGGGAAATGGGTGTTGGTTTTCCCATGTAAGTTTCTAGAGTAAAAATGGTGTCCATTATGTTTTGAATGATCTAGATATTTCTATGTGCTATGTAAAATGCTATGTTAATTAAGGTACTCATTTGTTCTTTATTTACTTCACTATTGTGAGAATTCATTTGCCATGTGAAAATAAATATCAATATCAACTCTTTATTCCCATCATTTGATTCACTCCAAAATTGAATCTTTGTGGTTTCCATTAAGTTATTGTTTCAATTTAATAATCAAGCTCCTAAGATGACTCGAAAGAAAAATATAAAAATATAGAATTGTTGAAAATGTGGGAATGACAATTAATGTCTTGAATGATGTTGTTGGTTGTTGGTAAACTAGAATTAGGGATTTCCATGAGCTAGAGTTCCATACTCACCTCCATTATCCTCTATTACATTTCAAATTTTGTTGGAGGGTGTGGGAGGTCATACACAAACCAGACATAAGTTAATACATGTAGTATGTAGGTTGTAGGATCCAAGGCCTCACCCTGAGATGTGTGAATAGAATTTGTTGAGTGTGCGAGTAAAGACAAGGTGTGTGAATGATTGTAGGTTGTTCCCATAATTTGTTGAACAAAAATCTGATTGGTGGATTGTGCATTGGGATGATAACATGTTGGAATAGTTTCCTTCTCTTAAATCTCATAATTTTTATGATATTTGTGAGCCTTCCTTTTATGTATCAAGGGTTAGTTTGTCTCATACATGTATGAATGAGCTAATTGTTATTTTTTGAATCTTGCATGAAGGCCATCTCACATGTTTAATTGTTTTCTATCTCACTTAAATTTTAGGGAATGGTTTTTGGATAAAAATGTATGACATGTTATGGGTTCTGTGTGTGTGTGTGTGCGCACATGAGCACAAACCTTTACATCCATGTATAAGGTAGAATTGGAGTATGATTATATACATGGAGAACCTATAAGTGACTCCTTCACCCACTAAAAGAATTACATTTGAACCATGCATGCAATTGTTATGTCAAGCCTAAGAATAGCCACAAAAAAAAAAAAAAAATGGTGCATTCTACTGGGGGAAAATTTTATATCAAGAAGCTCATTTCTACATTGACAATTGACTATTGAAATTGTAGGGACCATATTTAACTTAATTCCAAAAGATATCCATGTTGGTGAAGTGAGTGCATTGTAAGTTCCTCATTTACAGATCAATGTTCTTGAAAGGCATTACATTTTGAAAAGGAAGAGATTTTGTTTCCATCATATTTATTCCTTTGAAAGTGATGTAAGTACTAACATTATTGGTGCATGACTAAGATAGTTTAACAAGGAATATACATCAGCATGATGTGAATTATATGTAATGGTATGGTTATTTATATAAGGATTATTTTCCATGGAAGGTGTTAATTTTTGCAAATGTGGTCAAATTCCACCTTGGATATCTTAGATGACCGAGATAATGATTTCCTTAGATTCCTCTTTTCGAGACGACCAAAATCGACCTAAAGATAACCTTATTTGGACAAGCAAAATTTGGTTTTTGAGTTTATTTATTCACTCATGTATATTGGGTTAGGTCGGCCCTAAGCACATGTTAAATTGGACACGTCGGCCTCAACGCCAAGTGGAACCTCATGAAAGCCTATAAATATAATATGCTTCAAGATCATTTGGACACATTGATCAATTCATCTTCTCTTCTCTTATTGTTTTGGTTCACACAGTTCTGTCAAAGGAAAGTTTGTGCAAGGGTCCGAAATCTTAGGGGTGAGGCTCACACTGATCTAGGGTTTTCTGATTCCTAGACGTTGGCACAGAACTGGGAATTTTGGCCCCTGGATGATTGCACACAGTGGTTAAAACAACATCCAGAAATCCCCAAACGCTATCACAAAGTGTTTATGGGAGCATTCAGGAGGCTAGGGTTTCCGCTACTCATTTTGTTCCCTGGACGCATGCATAGTATGGTCCTACGAGCATTCAGGCTACAATATACTCTCACAAAGAAGCCTTATGAGATATTACAGGTTTTGAGTTAGATCTGGGTATGTTTGACCCTAGACGCCCTCATCTAGTTCACTTGGGAGCATCCATATTTATTCCGAACGCAATCTTCTAGTTCTGAAGAGAACATACAAGACTGCTATAAGTGCTTGCAAAACTCCTCATCCCTCTGTCTAGGACTCAGAGATGAGATTTTAGTATTCTGAAGATTCCACTCATTGATAATAGTGTTCAACAGTATCCAATAGTTGACTACAGTCAGTGACATAACATTACAACCATCAGAATGAGGTTTTTAATTTTAAGCATGATTAGATCTGTTTCATGGATATCATAGTTGTTTTGTTGCATAGATAAATTTATGGATCGTTGTACTCTCATTTTCTGAATCATTTTATGATGATCTAAGAAGAAGAATATTTGCAAGGGTTTTCCCCATAGTGGGTTTTTTCCTAGTCTTGGACCAATCCTAGTGTCTCTATGTGTGCATGATTTTCTTCTATTGTTCCATTGGATTGATGATGATGATGTTGTTCTTTCTATATAATTACATGTGTTGATGAATAATGGTGTATATATGAATAATTTAATGATGATATGGGGTAAACTTAATGTATTAATGAAGAAATGCAATTATCAAAGTGAAGAACAAGGTATCCCTATGAAAAATTAACATGGTATCAGAGCTAGCTAAAGAAAAGCCATGTATATCACCTTGATGATGACACCTTTGATGGAAGAAAGAATAGGATGATGGAGACCTAAAATAATTCTAGGGTTTGAATAAAACCCTATGCAACTTGATTACTAGGGTTTGATGGATTCTATGAGGTTACGATTGGAGAGAAAACCCTGGCTTATGGAAACAATATAAGATATGGAACCTAGCTGGTCAATGTGAAGATGCTCAAGCAATTGAAAAAGATTTAGTGAAGCCCTTGATGGAATAATCCTTAACAGACCTAGTTGGATAATCAAAGGATGGACCATGGACATTGATGGATCTTGAAGATTGGATCAAGAGGGAGAGGATCACCTCTCATTGAAGATACACATTTCTTAACTTATGATGCCTCTTACTTTTTTTAGACCTATGGATATGATGATTAGTTTTATTGCTTATAATTCCTGCATATGTATTTGGGTATATGGATGTTTCTAACCTCCATGATGAGATTTTATGAGTAGATCCTTCTTGAGGATCATTTGAAATGCAGGAAGGATGGCTAGAGCTAGAAAAGGTAAATAGGCACTATATGAAAAGCTTTCAAAATGGTACACACGGTCTATGTCTAATGAAAAGGTGCATGGGTATTTGAATACCAAGGTATGCATGGTATGTTGTATTTAAGCAATAATATTGGTGGCTAGGGAAGCCCTAAGATATGATGAGAATGTCTCTTTCTTTGATGGCTCATACATGCATATGAAAGCAAATTGGATCTATGTTTCCTATGATGAAATGATGCACCTAGTGTTGAACATTTTGATCTTCCTAAATTCTATGAGGCTATCTAATATTGATAAATTGATACGCTTGATGATTGGCTAACATCCATCTGTTGGATATCTTGATCCTATAAAGAAGGCTAACACCTTGACTCTAGTAAATAATACTCTTGATACTTGTCATTATGGATTTCATATATAAGGATAACTCATTGACTCCTATACATCAGTCTAATCATTATGCTTGTGATAAGCATGATGAAAGCATATGGAAAGAGAGATTTACAATATCGTTGTTTTGATAAAGTTTTATTGAATGACCTTACTTGATGTTATTGATCATGATAAGCATGATGTTAGAGGTATAACAATGAGATTGATATTCTAGATACCTTACTACCTGTGGTAATGTCTTGATAACATATGGTAAAGCTGAATGCCCTAACTTGATGAAGTGACTTGATAGAAAGTGCTATTGTGTTCATAATATTTGAGATATGATGTTGCATATATAGGTTTCTTTGAGTCTAACATTTAATGAAATATTGAGGTCATAACCAAGAAAGATATACGTTTTATGATCTAACAGATTTTTTGTTGCTTGAATCTTGTAGAGACAGGTTGATGACATAGATTCCTAATCAGAGGGAGAATATCTTCTCAAGATTCTTGTTCTTATTACTATTTTCATTTAGTACTTTTGAAGTATGATTAATGTGCATCTAACATTATTGATCTACAACAAAGTCTCAAATCCGAAGCTTGTACAAAATTAGGGTTTCTTCTCCAAAGGTAGGCACAAAACTAGGAAATCGCATCCTTGGATGCACACATACTAAGGCCTAGGTAGCATATAGGCAGCAAAAGGTGCTCCCATGCTAACCTGAATGGAGCGTCCAAGGGTTTGACTATAGTTGACCATCATCTTAAGCTTTCTGAAGCTGTTTAAACTATGAATCAATGTGTCTCTGACATATTCTACCACTGTAATCTGATTTTTGAAGTTGTTTAGTTAAATTGTTGATCACATAAAAATAAAGTATTGTGCATGAAATCGGATATTCACCTGGAAGATGTCAGTACCATTGATGTGTTTCATACAACAACAATATTTGCAAGCAAGAAAATGTTGAATGTTTTCAATAACATGAACATGCAGACTTAACTTGTGTTTGCAGGTGACGAGGACATACATATAGATATGTCACTATGTTTGTGCCACAAGATTTTGGCATGATTTGGTTGGTTGATATAGATGAAAAATGTGTTGTCAAGATGATTGATAATAACTTTGAATTGATGATTGAGATATACTTTGACTATTGATCTCTCTATGATAGAAAATTTGGGCTTCACATGATGTCTAATGATTTGATTTGACGATTGTTGATTTTCCTTGATGTTAATGCTACATGGGTATTCAGAAATTGGACTCCTTGTTCCTAGAAAAATGGTTGAGGTATTGATAGTTGTGATTCAACATGAACATGGAACCTGCATGAATCATCCTTGGTGTATGAATTTGCACCTAGAGACATAAATGACTTATGAAAATGAGTTGACGAAGTTTGGATATATTGCATGACCGATTACAACTTGTTGGCATGATAATGAATGGAGTTGAGCTTTGATATGAGCTCCACCTATCTCTTGGTTGAAAGAATTGATACTGTGATGTTGATGAATTTGATAATGGTTGTGATCTGACTTCTAAAATTTGATAAGATGACTTTGTTGATTTGATCGCACAACATTAACTTATGTAAGGGTGATTATGTTGGCTTAGAAAGGAATTATGCTTAGAGCGTTGCATGAAGAAACCTCCCTGATCCAGATATGTCTATATTTAACAGTTATTTCATGAAGTCAAGATGATGATTTCTAAGGTATGGCTTTGATTTTGATTATGGTTTTGGTTTTATATCCGGATTGTCTACCCTTTGACAGGTGACGAGCCTCTGATGATCTAAATCAAAGTGAAATAGCTTTTGAAGCTCGAAATGATGTATCATGGCATGATGAATTGATTTCTGGAATTTGGAAAAGAAATTCTATATTGCAAAGCTATTGATTTTTTTTTTGAGTAATGAAAATGCAAATCCTTGGATACTTTGATTTGAAGTTCAAATATTTTGTTGAACTTGACATGGCATCCAAATGTTGATTGAAGCATTGATGTTTCATTTTGAACATCCATCTGTATATATATGATGTGCATAGAGCCCGAATAATTTCATGAGAGAGCCACTTCATTCACATAGAGTTACCACTGAGCATCCTTTGAAATATCTGCATGAGATATTCTATTTTTGAGGCTAAGATGTTTCTCCTATGATATGTGACTGCATGGATGTATAGTTGTTGATAGAGATTATTGTTAAGCACATTTGGATGTTGCTTTAGTATGCAACCTACCATGATATTTTGGATTAGAGGTCCATAGTACGATTGAGGATGAGTACGATGTTGCTCGCATGGATAGATGTGATGCAAGATGTAAAAGCTCCTTAGAGAGCTATTTGAGAATGATCTGGATATGACATGGATACATTGTGATGACATAGAATGAGATCCGATTGTTAGAAAATCCTATATTTATAGTTGGAACCGAGATACTCTCATATATTGAGACAATGTGGTTGTTTGAAACAAGCTCAGGCATGTGGTTGGTACCTCCTTGAGAGGGAGGATGATTATGGTATCCTTTTGTAATTTATATGATTGTTTATGTTTTGACATGATATTTGACATGATGTTCTGTATGAACATGAAACAACTTCTCTTGGGAAAAGATGATACCATAATTGAGTATGATGAGAGCATCGTTGATCGAGCACACTGAGCCAACTCTTCCTCCTTGTATAAGCTCCTAGGGTGAGGAATTGAGATAGAGGTCTCCTAGGGTTGAGGGGAATCTAGAAAATAGGATATGACCCCTATCTATTACCCATAGGGTTGAAGATGCTACTCCCTTATGTTCATAGGTTCGGAGAATGTTTCTCCCCTTTCTAGTATTTGCAGAGTATACCTTAGTTGGCATCATACCCACAAGTTGGGCTGGTCGGGAATACTGCTCCTCATTTGGCCAAAGAGTTGAGAGTGTACTTGGGGTGTACAACACAAGTCAATTATGATACAAGTGTTCTACCACATGACTATTCAGGGTCATCGATGGGAAGATCAATAGGCAACAGAATGGTTTCAGATAACCCTATGTGATTCTAGGTTGAGATTTAGCTCCTTGATGAGATCCCAGGGTCGAGATGTGCTTCCCTGTGTGTTTTCATATCCTATTGATTGATATGGGGTTGTAGATGTATAGCTCCCCCATGAGATTATAATTTGATATGTGTTCCTTGATATGGTTCCACGTTGAGATGTGCTCCTTATTGATATTCACTCTGATGATGATTGATGATGATATTCGGGGTGGTAGCCCACTGGAAGAGATTCTAGGTAGCATCCTGATGGATAGAGGGTAGTAGCTTAAGCTCCCCACTGGTAACAAATTCTTCTTCTTCTATATTTGAGAATGTTTAGCATACGAGCAGGAGCAATCAAACGATACGTAGGAATAAGAAAGGAATATATCGAGATGTACATTGATGATTTGTGATGTTGAGATACATGAGGTGGTCATGGAATGATGACTACATGACAGACATGATCATGAATGATATGTGATGACACTTGAAGACACAAGAATGGCATATTGATCGATGGACAAATATTGGTAGGGAGAATTCTCCCTAGTTGAGAGGGTGTGTTAATTTTTGCAACTGTGTCAAAATTCCACCTTGGAAAACTCAGACGACTGAGATTATAATTGCATTAGATTCCTCTTTTAGATAGGACCAAAATCAACCTAAATACCACCTTATTTAGACAAGCAAAAATTGGTTTTTGAATTCATTTATTCACTCATGTATATTGGGTTAGGTCGACCCTAAGCACATGTTAAATTGGACACGTCAGCCACAACCCAAAGTGGACCCTCATGAAAGCCTATAAATAGAAGAGACCCAAGCTCATTTGGCCACATTGATCAAACTATATTCTCTTCTCTTATTGTCTTGGTTTTCACAAGTCTGTCAAAGGAAAGTTCATGTAAGGGTCAAAAATCTCAGGGGTGAAGTTCTCATTGATCTAGGGTTTTCTGATTCCTTGATGCTGGCACAGAACTGGGCATTTTAATCCTTAGACACTAGCACATAATGGTCATGACAACATCTAGAAAGCCCTAGACACTGACACAAAGTGTTTATGGGAGAGTCTGGGAAGCTAGCGTTTCTGCTGCTCAGTTTGGTCCCTGGATCCACGCGCAATATGTTCCTAAGAGTGTCTGGGTTTCCATAGATGCTTGCATAGAATCCTTATGAGAGCATCCAGGATTTGAGGTAGATCTAGGTATGTTTGACCCCAGACGCCTTCATCTAGTTCACCTGGGAGCTTTCAAATCGGTTCTGCACAGAGTATTCTAGTTTTGCAGAGAACATCCACGACTACTATAGACGCCCACACAACTCCTCCTCCTTCCATCTGGGACTCAAAGATAATATTTTAGTATTTAGAATATTCCACTCAGTGATAACAGTGTTCAGCAGTATCCAGTTGTTGACTATAGTCAATGACAACACATTACAACCATCAGAATGAGGGTTTTGACTATAAGCATGATTAGATATGTTTCAAGAATATCTTAGTTGTTTTGTTGTCATTGTAGCGGCTACAACCACCCTCCAAAATTTTTCCTTAGCCTAGTTTTGGAGCCTCCCTTCCAACCTTCACAACAACTTTACTTGCTTCATCAAGTTCACAAGCTTCAATGTCTTTCTTGCACAAAGGCACCATGTCAGTCACAACTTGATCCATTCCCCTCACAGGTTGTTCACCCAAACTTGGTCCAGCCGCAGGCTGAGCAACTTCCCCTTTAAAATTGTGCATTTCTGGAGGGTAACCAGCCTTCCCTCCAGAAATTGAGCAATCCTCTCTGGCAGCCTGCTGGGCTTCAGGATTGCGTAATCCTCATTGCCAACACCCTCAGCAGGATTTGCGCAAATTTCCCCAACAAGGTTGCTCAACCCAAAATTTTTGCAAATCTAGGTAGCAGTCAGCTGCTCTACCCAAAAATTACTTAAATCTCGTGGGCAGCTAACCCAGATCCCAGCCAGAAATGCGCATTTTTTCTCTAGCAGTCGAGCAGTCTCTTGCAGTTGCAGCTAAGTTGATCGTTTCCCTCCGAGACTGAGAAAAATAGACTTGCATGCATGGGCTGCTTCTTCCAATGCATCATGTAAAGGCATCCCTTGTTTTAGGGAGCTATGTTTAGTAGTTTGAGGTTACATGCAAGGAGAAATTCCGAAACTTCCCACCAAGTGTTGCTTCCCTTAGATTCGTGGCATGTGCGTTACAACCTTGATGTTATAAAAACTCATCAACCGGACACTGCAGAGCTCATTCCTCACATCAACCTTGCAGCTCTAACATCGCACATCACATCTAGGAGTAGTCGGAACATTTTGATCAGCTATTTTGGGGTAAGCTCGCTTCCCATGCCTTGTGATGCATTTCTATCGCTTTTTCTGTTTTCGCTTGTGGGAGTATTTTTTTCTTGATTTCTTTGAATGCTTGCTATCATTTACATATATAATAGCTTGTCCTAGCTCTGTTTCAGTTTTCATTGTTATCTCACTGTTATCGCATGTATGAAAATGTTTTGCACGGGCATTCACCCAACCGACGAACTGCCTCACCCACATGCATGTTGATCTGTTTGCTGAATATTTCATTCATTTTTTGCATGCAATGTCAATCACTATTGCTATCACTTAGTGTTGCCATGCATTTACTGTCTTAGTTGCTTTCAGTTTTTTGTTGGTGAGTCGAGCCAACCTTGGCCCGGGCTCTGCCTTCACCAAGGCTGCATTGCGCAATCTAGGGAAGGAAGGCTCACCTTCCTCTCCAGTTTTGCACATTCCTACCCAACAATGGCTTCCATGACTGTTTTGCACATTTCTGGAGGACAGTGGCTGCTTCGCCCAAGAAATTGCGCAAATATGTCCCTAGGCCAGCAGTCCTTCCTAGCTGGAATTGTGCATTGTGCAATCCCAATAGTCAGCAACCAGACTGGACTGTGATTGTGTAGTTCCAGTAGTCATCCAGTCTCCCAACAACCCAAAATTTCCCTTGTGTAGTCTTGGCAGTCGGTATCCCAACCTCCCGGCCGAAATAACGCAACCTTCATGATCATGCACCCAGGTATGTTGTAAGTCAGTTCTCATGTTCATTTTGGTTTTCGACTCATAGATTGATTACCATGAGTGTTTCCATGTCTCCAGGTATCCCAGGTGTTCATATACCTCTCATCAGTATAGGTACAATGGTTTCCAAGAGAGCAGAGACAAAGACACCATTCAGAGCACATTTGGGGATGCAGTCGATCAAGTGTCCATGGACTTTCCTACCCACAAAGACATCAAGTTGTTCATAGACAAGGGCATCAAGATATGGCAATAGTAGGATCACAGTGAGCAACATCATGAATAACAGCTGAAGACAACATACCGAATGCAACGAAAACAAGAGGAGGGTTGTTGACAACATGAAGGCAGAACAAGGTTGCAAGCTCAAGTAGGTCCATTGATGATGAAAGCAACTTTGGAGACTTCGGCTATGAAGTGACGACGCGACATGAAGATCGTGTGAAGGTAGAAGATGGAACTAAGTAGGAGTTGCATGTGCTGAAGCAATAACTCAGGAAGAACATGAAGCTGAATAGACAGACGAATGAGTTGCAATAGGAACAGGAACAACAATGGGAACAACATGCACTCATGGATGAAACTACGCCCATACAAGTTAAGGATCTATCCCAAAAACTGACACAAAGCATACATGGTGAATAGTGTTGTTGATCACATGCAAGGGATTCAACATCATGCATATCATTGATGGCATGCATGCAATCCAACCCATTCAACACACTCACCAAGGCGAATACAAGAAGCAAGTTCAACTGGGGCTGAACATGTACTTTGGCAAGTTGATGTGCATGACCACCAGCACACACTTGAAGATTAACACGGACACTATGCATTAGTGTGTTTTCGGTTCAACCGTACCTAAGAAGATAAGGCGCATGTTAGTAGACAAGTTGGATGAAGGGGCCGAACCAATGGACCGATTGCAATGGAGGTAGGAGTTCGCTTAAGCAAGATGTCAACATGAGGTGCATGCACACCATCTCGGACAACCAAGCTTGGCATCAGCTCACCACCTTCACCATCACAAGCATGTCAAAGAGTTGGTCTCATCACAACAGAATGAGTGTCAGTGATGTCTTGCAAGGCTTACTCAAGCCATGTTGTCTCACATGAATACATGTGCATTGTAATGTTGAGTCATGTCAAGTGTAAGTCAAGTGTCAATGGTTGGATGTAACAGTCATAGGGTAGGTGAAGAGTCATGAGGGTAGTTGAACTGTCACAAAGAGAAATGTCAAGGGTCACCCCACCCTTTGCTATAAATAGTCCCTCATAACTCATTGTAAGGGCTTTTGGTCAACCAAGCTTCTACTAAGACTATCTTGAAGAAGGCTTGGACAATATTGTAACGTGCCTTGGCTTCTTCACTGCATGGAGCTAGTACATCTCTTTGGAGGATCAGGAGGATGTGGCTGTAATGTTCCACTATTGGGGCTAGCAGGTTTACATGGATGTATTGTCTGATTGAGACTTACCCTTCTTTATATAATAAGAGCCATCATAATTTGATACATATGTTGTTATTGTAGTTGGACTTCTCTGGCTACCTTAATGATATATGTTGTTTAACTTACGTAGTTGTGTATGAAATGATTCACATGAAACTATATGAATCTTGTTGTTAATGTGTTGTATATGTTGTTAATGTTGTCACCATCTGTGTCGACTTCTCTGCTGGATATTAGACAGAACTTTCACATGAACCTTGCTGTAACAACCATCGCACTCGTCTTGGACTGATCTGTGAGTGTTGTACGTGTTATCTTACCTTGTATGATGTGACTGCCGCATCTGAGTGGATTGATCCACTAGAAGCTGTGCATGCCCTTTTGTGTTGTGTGTTCCTAGCCGAGTTGGGACTGACCGCGTTCAACTAGGAGCTCACCTTCACCTCCTTCCCCCTTAGAAGTGTTAGAACCTCTCGTATACCTTCCTTGTCTCACCGCATCAGTCACACGCTTGCTACTGACAGAGTTATCTTACTTGCCTCTTTGCGACATTGCAGTCAAGGCATTACCTTACGACCCACTGCTGGGACTCCTACACCAAATGGTCTGAGGTCTAATTGGGACTTCTTACTAGGGAGATCCCCTTGACATGTTGGCAGGTCCAACACCATCAACATTTTTGGCGCTAGAAGGAGGGCCTGATGACAAGTTGTGTCCTCTCATCCATTTTTGAACCTTTGCATATCTTTCATGGAGTCTTGCACTCTTCTTCCCTCGAGGTGTTTTTCGAATCATGAAGATGTCTCCATCTTGAGGAAGCTTTTCGATCTCTTTTCCACTCACACGTATGATGGTGAAGGCGAAGTGGACTAGCTTGAGCACTTACATAACTTTCTTTCCATGATTCATGAGGAAGATGAGTTTTCTGACAAATAGGTCAGTTTGTTGCTTGCATACACATTTTGTGAATCTCCATTTCGTTGGGTGCTCATCCTACCGGCTCTCACCGTGCACTCATTTGAGCACTTCTGTGATGTTAATGAAGACACGTTCTATCATTTTGATCTAGACCATCTTGACCGGAAACTGTTACCGCAATGGAGGGCTCCGCATGAATCTGCTATTGATTTTTGGCAGTGCTTCCTTGACTTACAGTTTCAAGCTCTGAGGAGCCAGATGAAATTTTCTTATCTTTGGGACTAGTTCGATTACTGCCTTAAGAAATTTTCCCATCCCAAGAGAAAGTTTGAGATCAAGCCTCGCTCAAAATTCTTCGTTGATGGAGCTGAGCAATCTCATGTGGAAGTGGGCACTGTCTCAACTGACTGTCTTCCTTCCTCTTATTTGAAAAGAAGGCCCTAGAATCTTACCCTTTAAAGCCAACATGGTGGAAGCGATTCATCAATGATACCAATATAAAATGGACACATGGTAAAACAGAGATGGACAAGTTTTTTATTCACCTAAATTCAATCTCTTCATAAATAAAATTTACAATGGAACTTGAAGAAAACATGAGCATCCCATTTTTAGACATTCTCATCATCAGGAAGGATGATGGCTCCCTAGGGCATAAGGTTTTTAGGAAGTCAACCCATATGGAAAGGTACCTCCACATTGATTCCCACCATCACCCAGCCCAGAAATTTGGTGTCCTAAACACTCTTGCTATCAGGGCCCTTCGAATTTCTGACGCTGATCATCTGAATGAAGAAAATAAGCATTTAGTCTCAACCTTTAAGAGTTTAGGCTACAAAGAAAATCAGATTAAAAGAGCAATAAAGAAATCCGAGAAAAGGATGTTATCTCATGAACCTAAGGCCCGTGATCAGCCTCAGTGTGGTAGGGTTTTTCTACCTTATATTCATGGAGTTACAGATAAGATTGCTAAAATCCTAAGGAAGAAAAACATGAGCACACAATTCTTAGCACCTGGAGCTATTAGGCAAGGTATGAGATCTATCAAGGGTAGTATTGATAAACATCAACTTAAAGGAGTCTATAAAATAGATTTCTCATGTGGAAAAAGATACATTGGTGAAACAGGTCGCTCCTTGCAGACTAGACTCAAGGAACATGGAGCTGATATTAAGAATGAAAGGTCTCGTAATTCGGCCCTGGCAGAACACTACTAAAAAACTAAGCACCATATCTGCATGGAAAGCGCTTCAATTATCGCTAGGGAAGAACAACATCATAGGCGAAATATCAGAGAAACTCTTGAAATTATCAAACACCCACATAATCTCAACAGAGACAATGGTATGGAGATTAGTGGAAGCTGGCTTCCCCAAATCAGAGAAATTAAGGTCACCAACACTTCTCATCTTTTGCACCCCCCTTTCTAATCTTAATTAGTTAGTAACCTAGCTTTAATAATTTAGTATAATAAAAATAATAATTAGTACATAATTAATCATTCTCAATAGTAATTATGATAATAACTATTATTATTATCATTAACTATGATTATAAATAGTGATTATTAAGTAAAAATAAATAAATAAATAAATAAATTTACTATTTTTATTATCAATATTAATTATTATGTCTTGATGTTAATTATCAATCATTAACACTAATTATTTATTAATTATTAATTATTAACTATGATTCTTAATATTATTATAATATAATAATAATAATAATTAATATCGATACATTTTAAATAATTTTAATATTAATACATTACACTAATAATACACCAATAATACTATTCATAAAATACCAAAATATATTAATAAAATTCTATTTTATAACATCATAATAAAAATGGTACTAACATATATTATATATAATAAATATTAAATATTAATACAATATATCAAGATTATTATTAATATTATTAATACTAATTATTATTATTAATTATTATATTAATAATAATAATATTTACAATTAGTATTAATAATAATTTATTATATTAAATTAAAGGTAACTAATTATTAAAAAATATATTAATAATAATTCTAATTTATAATAATCATAATAAAAATTGTACTAACATACATTATATATATATTAAATATTAAGACAATATACTAGGATTATTATTATTAATAATATTAATTATGATCGCGCAACAACGCATATTGGAGGACCAAGTCAAAAGTTTGGAAACACGTATGGAAGATCAGTATAGAGTTCTCAATGAGAAATACAGGGCGGAAATCAATCTGTTCCTGCACAGAGTTTCCTCTCTCCATGAGCAATACAATAACTTGGCAAACCGCTGTAGCCACGCAGAAGAATCGATAACAGTTCTCAAGTTCATGATGGACAAAAAGCTCAAGGAAGCCCCTAGCTCCTCCAGTGCAAAGCAGAATGAACCAGACCCAAACCCAGAAGCATCCACAACCAAGAAGATTAGTCATATAGAGATAGATTAAATATGTTTTGTAGCTGTAAATTTTGGTGTTTGCAATATGTAAGGATTTACAGTAGTGTAGGAAGCTTTAGAGGCAGAAATACTAGAACAAGGATCAAGGAAGGGACCCTTTTTGTAAATCCTTTGATCCATGATGTTCAGGAAGCACTGTATGCATGGAGAACTGACTCTTTTTTTTCAGTCTATAATATAGCAACCGAATCTTGTCTAAAAAAAATAAAATATTAATTATGATCAATATTAATATGATTAATTATTATGTTAATAATAATAATAATTAATAATAATAATAATAATAATAATATTTACAATTAATATTAATATTAATCATTTTATTAAATTAAAAAAGTAACTAATTATAAACATATTATAATTGATTAATTAAAATTAATATTAATTTTAATAATGATAAAAAAAATAATAATAAAAATAAAATAAATAAATAAATAGCCGACATCTCATCAATAATTAATCAAAATTATTATTCAAAAAATGAGAGCCGACATTCATCTTAATTTACTCTCCTCATTACTATTTAATCTCTCAAATTAGCTCTTCTTCTATCAAGCATTCAAGTGGTCCTGATGATGGATCCCAGTTGGGATTTGAAACGTTGGCAGAAAATGGTTCTTACTGTGGATTCTCCGGTAACTAAGTCAGAAGCTCCACCACTACCCAGTGATGTTGAGGATCATGGTCACACACTTGTTCATCCTTCACACTCTCCCAACATCACTTCACTCAATTTTCGCGCAAATTTGGTTGTGAGTCCTTCGAGTTCTCATGTGCATTCTTTTCTAAGACCTCCGTCTTTTCACCCGGGTGTTTCTCTGGATGATGTTGCCTTGTGTTTGTCCATTCCAGACTTTTCACTTGTTGTGAATGAGGAACAACCCACTGACGGAGTTGGTGTTGCACAACCAACATGCGCTATAATTGATGAAGAGTATGTGTGGGAGATTGAGCATCAATACTCGGTGAAGGATGACTCCCTTCTGTCTGAGCCCTCTATGTTCTTTCCTAACATCGTTGGTGAACCTGCCATCCATGATTTCGCATGTGTGTCTTCATCCACGGATGCACCCATTGTTGATCTTTCGCAAGACACACTGTATGTTAGCCCATTATCCAATAGCGGAGAGGACCAATCATTCATTGGAAATCTGATTGATCTATCATCTGCTTTTTCTGGAAATGCAGAGGGTGAACATGCTTCCTCCTTATCTACCCCTCTGTGTGATTCATCAAACCATGAGGATGCCGACCAACATCCTGAATTTTCTGATCTTGGTTGCCATGATTTCTTCACCTCATCATCTGATCACGATGTTGGTTCACTCGTTTTTAATCTGTTTAAGCCACTGGTCTACAAAGATCCATTTGTCAACGAAGTCAAAACTCCACAGATCATCGAGGGACTTCAGCCCGAGATGATGGTTATGTTAGGCCCTCGCTGTCCTGAGGTTGGTTTCGCTTCCGATTAGGAAATTGTTCAAACACTCAAGGCTCCTCATCACTCATTTTTATGCACTCAAGATCAATCTAACACTCAAATTTTACTTCCTCCACTCGAACTACAGGATCCCATTGCTCATGCATTGGAGGAGTCTTACATTGCAAGCACTCGTGCTCGACGCAAGTTATCTTTGTTTCTTTTTTTTGCTTGCATGTCATAGTCAAGAGTGTGCTTATGCTTCAAAGTTGAATGTAGTGTCACACAACACCATGATAAGTCTGCAGACTGCCCGTAATGCACATGCACTCACTTATGTCCCGTGGGCACTTTGAATCATGAATTGTGGTTGTCTTCGTTGTTATATCTTTCTTGCTTGCTAGTTCACACAACTAGGTTGCTCGTGGACCAAGCCTTCACCAACATGGGTATACCAATGCATCAATGGGTGCATTGGAAGTATCAGTTCACGTGATCAGTTCCATGTACCATTAGTGTAGGAGTAGGAGTAGTGTTTTCTTTTAGTTTTTTTCTTGCATGCTTGTTTGTTTGCTTGCTTGTTTGTTTACTTGCTTCGCTTTCATTTTTTCTTCTGCTCTTGCTTTGCTTTGTTGATTTTTAGTTCGTTTTCTTGTTTCGTTCATAGGTTAGTTTTGCATGAAGCCATGTATGACTCTTGAAGCGAGCTGGGTAAAGTACAAGAGGGCTTGTACAACTATCACTGCTTGGTTATCTGTCATCTTACCTTTGTATGATGAGCTTGTTACTTTTAGTCTATGATACGTCAAAGGAAAATATGTACTGTTTGAAGTGAACCTTGGTGTAAAAACAATGCTTGCACGCTAACTAGTGTCACCTTCTCTAGTCGATTGTTTTTGGGTTAACCCTTGTCAGCTCAGTCAAGTAGAGTAAGGTAAGGGGGAAAACCTTAACATGCATGTCAGAGATACAATAAACTACTTCTCCTCTGGAACAACCTCTTTTGCTCTCAATAAGTTGGGATCCCTCTTCCGCCTCTGAAATGAATAAGGAAAAAGAAGAGAAAGGCTTCCTGTGCGGGGAGGTGATGTAAGTAACTATGTTGGGGTACTGATCAGGCTTGTTGGTAGTGGAGCCATACTTGTGTTCCTATGTGACTCCACCGGGGTACTATCCAGGCCTGCTGACAGTGGAACAACACCAGAGATGAAACTAAGACTCTGCTGACTATACTGCTTGTGCACCTATATACCCCTCAACCCCAATCGAAACAACTGTGTTGCCTTGGCCTGGAATGTGTGTCAATCGACCAAGGGTTTGGCAGATGCTACATCTTACAATCAAGTTAGTGTGAAACCAAGATGAGTGTGGAGCGAAAAAAAGGTGTCTTTTTAGCTCCTAATTACCTTCACATTAATTATCAACCTAGGGACGACTTTTTATTTCAAGAGTGTACTCAGTCTGAGGCGGCTATTTACTCAAGAGTAATGTTTTGTAGTATAGTGCTTAAAATGCAAAAGTAAATGAAAGCTGGAAACAAAATCTAATTGGAACAACAAGAAACTGAAATGTTCTAAACTAAATCATTCACTCAAACAACAATCAATCGAGGATACAGTAGCAATAACTCATTCCTCTGGATATTGATGCAATTGAAATCAAACCGGAACAAGACAATCAATCTGGGAACGAAGAAGAAATAACCAATCTTCTCTACAGTTGACAGTCCTGCTTTAAAGCAATCAAAAGGAAATCGAAATTGAACTAAAGCTGCCTTTGAAAGTAAACTAGGAAAACTCTTTAAAAGCAAACTATTGCAATTAATCAACAAAAATGAACAACAAAGTAAATGGGTAGCAAACTGTAATTAAAGGAATCTGAACAACAAACTCTAATTAATGGAAATCAACAACAAAATACCTTGAAGCCTAAATCATTCATTCGGAAAAATAAGCAATGTATCAGTCAAGGGTTCGACAGCAATAGCCCATCCCTTTGGAAACTAATGGAAAGGAAATTAGAGCATGGACCACGGGTCTGGGAGCTAGGCAGTAAATGCCAAGTCTCACTACAGCCACAGATCGTCTCTCACACCAAAATAAAGATAATGCAAATAACAGGAAATGGAACAACAGATTAAATATGAATGTATAACAATCCAAATCAAGCACGCAACACACTTATCATTAAAAGGGATCCGAGCTTCGATACAATATGCATGAATCATCGCTATAAAGTAACAGCAAGTGTAACGGAACAACAATCCCGAATAAACAACAGTCACAACTTAAGAATACATCATATAGTTGTACCGATTTAGGAACATACAACGCGGTTAATCTGTAATCGAATGACAATCTGTAAGGAACATCAATGTTATATCAATTATCAAAAGGAACAACAATGTGATACAAAGTTAAAATGATAACATAGCATTCCTGTTGCAGATAACGATAGTATCCAATCAAGTATATCTAATAGCGTTGATATGTAAAACAGTAAAGTGTGTCAGATTACTGAACAGAGTAAAAGAAAGAAATAAAACCACACATGAAGCATAAAGATATAATACAGCAGCAGCGTACTCCACCAGAGGCTGGGCCCTTAGCCGCCAGCGGATGCTGCTGGGTTACTTCAAGATCAAAGATGGAATGGCAACTAGATTTATATTAAAATATCAAAGAAGAGTTACAGTGGATTACAACAAGAAATCTCTCAATCTCTCAGCCATTATCCATTCTCTCTACCATCCTCAATTCTGAATCTCTAATTCATCCTCAATTCCATCATTCGAATCCCTCCGAAATCACCCCATCTCTGATCTTTGTTTTCATTTAAATAGAGAGAGATAAGAGAGCAGTTACAATAGTGATAACTACAACATGATTTCTGTTACAAAATTGGATTGTTTCCAACCAATTGATAAACAAGAAGATATATTTCCATCCATCTTTCAACAAGAGAAAGACGAATATGGCTTTGCAGCTGAGATTTGGAGGACGGTTGCAACAACAAATCTGAGAAAATCGTGCTCAAAGAACCTGCGTTTCTCTCAGTACAAGACGAATTTGGGAAAACTGTTCTTTGAAAAAGTTAATTGGGTCCGTTCTGGACAAAACCCATGTTCCAGATTTTCCAGATTCTGCTTCATTTGCTCAGAATCTCAACCGCAAAACCGTCACTTCTTATTCTAGCGAATTTCTGAGTTGGCACTTTTAATGATCAAATCTTCAATCTAGAAATTATCTTGGAGGCTAAAAATGGTGAATAATGTTACAACTAATTTATTAAAACTATCATTGATAAAATCATGCATAATCATCAATTTATTAGAAATAAAGGAGAATAAATAATATTCATTCATAGAAGCATAAATCATCATAAAATGGATTTATATAATAAATTATTATAAATGACATGATGAAGAATAGTAGAAATGGGTGGAATAAGTGTTCAAAAGTGATAATAATAATGGCATATTAACGACCCAACAATGAGCTGAAAGCAGAACAATACTTATGGAGGTGTTAGACTTTCTTTTCATGAACAAGGTCCATTCAGAGAGCTGGAGTTCTACCAGTGTGTCGCCAAGTGTTGTAGTGGCTACAACCACCCTCCAAAATTTTGCCTTAGCCTCAATTTGGAGCATCCCTTCCAACCTTCACAATGGCTTGCCTTGCTTCATCAAGTTCATAAGATTCAGTGTCTTTCTTGCACAAAGGCAACCTGCTGGTCACAACTTGATCTATTCCCCTCACAGTCTGTTCACCTGGACTTGGTCCAGCTAGAGGCTGAGAAGCTTCCCCTTGAAAATTGCGCATTTCTAAAGGGTAACTAGCCTTCCCTCCAGAATGTGCTCAATCCTCTCTGGTAGCCTGTTGGGCTCCAGGATTGCGTAATCTTTCTTGCCAACACTCCCAACAGGATTTGCTCAAATTTCCCAAGAAATGCTGCTCAGCGTAGAATTTGTGAAAATCTAGGTAGAAGTCAACTGCTCTACCTAGAAATTGCGCAAATCTCCTGGGTAGCCAGCCTAGCTCCCAGCCAGAAATGCACATTTTTTCTCGAGCATTTGAGCAGTCTTTTGCATGTGCAGTTGTGTTGACCGGTTCCCTCAAGGACTGAGCAAAATAGACTTGCATGCAGGGGTTGCTTCTCCCAAGGCAGCATGAAAAGGCATCCCTTATTTCAGGGAGCTATGTTTAGCGATTGGAGGTTACATGCGAGGAGAAATTCTGAAACTTCCCACCAAGTGTCGCTTCCCCTAGATTCATGGCATGTGTGACAAAACCTCAATGTTATCAAAAATCATCAACCAGACACTCCAGAGCTCATTCCTCACATCAACCTTGCATCTCTGACATCCCACATCACATCTAGGAGTAGTCGACACATTCAGCTCAGTTATTTTGGGGTAAGCCCACTTCCCATGCCTTGTGCTGCATTTTTGTCACTTTTTTG
Source organism: Pinus tabuliformis (assembly GCA_031772625.1). Classification (NCBI taxonomy): domain Eukaryota; kingdom Viridiplantae; phylum Streptophyta; class Pinopsida; order Pinales; family Pinaceae; genus Pinus; species Pinus tabuliformis. The sequence goes on from CM062809.1 coordinate 1,313,187,897, forward strand.
TAATTTCACTTGTGGAAGTAGTTTTTTCTTTATTTCTTTGAATTGTTGTTGTCATTTACATATATACTAGCTTTTCCTAGCTCTGTTTCAGTTTTCGTTGCTATCTCACTGCTGTCGCATGCATGAAACTGTTTTGCACAGACGTTCGCCCAACCGACGAACTGCCTCACCCACATCCATGTTGATCTGTTTGTTGAATCTTTCATTCATGTTTTGCATGCATAGTCAATCACTTCTGCTATCACTTAGTGTCACCATGCATTTACTGTCTTAGTTGCTTTCATTTGCCCATTGGTAAGTCGGGCCAACCTTGGCCCAAACTCTTCCTTCACCAAGGTTGCATTGCGCAATTTGGGGAAGAAAGGCTCACCTTCCTCTCCAGATTTGTGCATTCCTACCCAACACTGGCCTCCAGGACTATTTTGTGCATTTTTGGAGGACAGTGGTTGCTTGGCCCAAGAAATTGCACAAATCTGTCTCTAGGCCAGCAGTCCTTCCCAGTTGGAATTGTGCATTGCGCAATCCCAGAAATCAGTAGCCAGACTGGACTATGCATTGCGTAATTCTAGAAGTCATCCAGTCTCCCAACACCTAGACCGTGCCTTGTGCAGTCTTGGCAGTCGGTCTGTCAACCTTCCGACCAAAATTGCGCAACCTTCATGATCATGCACCCAGGTATGTTGCAAGTCAGTTCTCATGTTCATTTTGGTTTTCAATTGACAAATTGCTTGCCATGTCTCCAGGTATCCCAGGTGTTCATCTTCCTCTCATCAGTACAGGTACAATGATTTCCAGGGGAGCAGAGATGAAGACACCATTCAAAGCACACTTGGGGATGCAGTCGATCAAGTGTCCATGGATTTGCCTACCCACGAAGACATCAAGTTGTTCATAGACAAGGACATCAAGATATGACAGTAGAAACATCACAATGAGTAGCATCATGAAAAATAGTTGAAGACAACATATATAATGCAACAAATGCAAGAGGAGGGTTGTTGACAACACAGAGGCAGAACAAGGTTGCAAGCTCAAGTAAGTCCATTGATGATGAAAGCAACTTTCGAGACTCTAGCTATGAAGCGATGGTGCGACATGAAGATCATACGAAGACAGAATATGGAACAAAGTAGGAGTTGCATGTGCTAAATCAGAAACTCAAGAAGAACATGAAGCCACATAGATAGACGAATGAGTTGCAACAGGAATAGGAACGACGGTGGGCGCAACATGCACTCATGGAGGAAACTGTGCCCATACAAGTTAAGGATCCATCCCAGCAGCTGACATAAAGCATACATGGTGAACAGTGTTATTGATCACATGCAAGGGATTCAGCATCATGCATGTCACTGAGTGCACGCATGCAATCCAACCCATTCAACACACTCACCAAGGCGAAGACAAGAAGCAAGTCCAACTGGGGCTTAACATGTACTTCGGCAAGTTAGTGCACATGACCACTAGCACACACTTGAAGATCAACATGGACACTATGCATTAGTGTGTTTCCAGTTCAACCATACCCAAGAAGACCATGTGCATGTTAGCAGACGAGTTGGATGAAGGGGCTGAACCAATGCACTGGTTGCAACAGAGGCAAGAGTTCGCTTTAGAAAGATGTCACCATGAGGTGCATGCACACCATCTTGGATGTCCAAGCTTGGCATCATCTCACCACCTTCACCATCACAAGCATGTCAAAGAGTTGATCTCATCACAATGGACCGAGTGTCTATGATGTAATGCAAGGCTTGCTCAAGCCATGTTGTCTCACATGAGTACATGTGCATTGTAATGTTGAGTCATGTCATGTGTAAGTCAAGTGTCAATGGTTGGATGTAACAGTCATAGAGTAGGTGAAGAGTCATGAGGGTAGTTGAACTGTCACAAAGGGGAATGTCAAGGGTCACCCCACACTTTGCTATAAATAGTCCCTCATAACTCATTGTAAGGGCTTTTGGTCAACCAAGCTTCTACTAAGACTATCTTGAATAAGGCTTGGATAGTATTGTAACACGCCTTGGCTTCTCCACTGCATGGAGCTAATACATTTATTTGGAGGAGCAGGTGGATGTGGCTGTAACGTTCCATTGTTCGGGCTAGAAGGTTTACATGGATGTATTGTATGATTTAGACTTACACTTTATATAATAAGAGGCAACACATTTTCATGCGTATGTTGTTATTGTAGTTGCACTGCTCCGATTTCCTTAATGATATATGTTGTTTAACTTACGTACTTGTGTATGAACTGATTCACATGAAACTATATGAATCTTGTTGTTAATGTGTTGTATATGTTGTTAATGCTGTCACCATCCGTGTCGACTGCTCTGCTGGACATCAGACAAACCTTTCACATGAACCATGTTGTAACAACCATTGCACTCATCTCGGACTGATCCATGAGTGTTGTATGTGTTATCTTACCTTGTATGATGTGACTGCCACATCTGAATGGACTCCTTCACTGGAAGCTATGCATGTCCTTTTGTGTTGTCTCTTCCTAACTGAGTTGGGACTGATCCCTTTCAACCTTGCTACTGACAAAGTTATCTTACTTGCTTATGTGCGACATCGCAGTCAAGGCATTACCTTATGACCCACTACTGGGACTCCTACACCAAATGATGTGAGGTCTAATTGGGACTTCTTACCTAGGATATCCCCTTGACATGTTGGCGGGTCCAGCACCATCAACAGTTGCATAGATAAAGTTATGGATCTTTGTACTCTCTTTTGCTCAGTCATTTGATGACGATTTAAGAAGAAGAATATTTGTAAGTGTTTTACCCATAATGGGTTTTTCCTTGGTCTCATACCAATTCTAGTGTCTCTATGTGTGCATGCTTTTCTTCTATTGTTCCTTTATTTTCCACTATATTAATGATGATGATGGTGTTCTTTCTATATAATTGCATATGTTGATGAATAATGGTGTAGATCTAAATAATGTAATGATGATATGGGGTGAAATTAATGTATTAATGAAGAAGTGAAATTAGCAAAGAAAAGAACAATGTATCCCTATGAATAATTAACATGGTATCAGAGACAGGCTGAAGAAAAGCAGTGGAAATCACCCTGATGATGACACCTTTGATGGAAGCAAGAAGATGATGGTGGAGACCTAAAATAATTCTAGGGTTTGAAGAAAACCCTAGGCAACTTGATTATTAGGGTTTGATGGATTCAATGAGGTTAGGGTTGGAGATAAAACCCTTGTTTATGGAAACAATATGAGATATCGAACTTAGATGGTTAATGTGAAGATGCTCAAGAACTTGAAAAAGATTTGATGAAGCTCTATATGGGATAATCCATAGCAGACCTGGTTGGATATTTGAAGGAAACATTGGTATATGGACCATAGACATTGATGGCTCGTGAAGATTGGTTCAAGATGGAGAGGATCACCTCCCATTGAAGATAAATATTTCTTAACTTATGATGCCTCTTACTTTTGTTTAGACCTATGGATCTGATGATTATATTTATTTCTTACACTTCATGCATATGTATTTGAGTATATGGATGTTTCTAACCTCCTTGATGAGATTTGATGAGTAAATCCTTCTTGAGGATCATTTGAAATGTAGGAAGGATGGCTAGAGCTCGAAAATGTAAAGAGGCAATATATGAAAAGATGTCAAAATGCTACATGCAACCTATGCCTAATGAAAAGGTGCACGGGTATTTGAATACCAAGGTATGCATGGTATGTTTTATTTCAGCAATAACATTGATGGATAGGTAAGCCCTAAGACATGATGAGAATGTCCCTTTGTTTGGTGGCTCATACACGCATATTAAAGTGACTTAGATCTATGTTTCCTATGATGAAATGATGAACCCGGTGTTGAACATTTTGATCTTCTTGAATTCTATGAGGCTATCTAATATTGATACATTGATCCACTTGAAGGTTGGATAATGTCCATCCATTGGACATCTTGATCCTATAAATAAGGCTAGCACATTGACTATAGTAAATGATACTATTGATACTTTTCATGATGGATTTCATATAGAAGGATAGCTCATTTACTCCTATAGATGAGTTTGCTGACAATGCTTGTGATAAACACGATGAAAGCATATGGAAAGAGAGATTGAATGACCTTAATTGATCCTATTGATCATGATAATCATGATGTTAGAGGTAAAGCTATGAGATTGATATTCTAGATCTCCTACTACCTATGGTCATGTCTTCATAACATATTGTAAGGTTGAATGCCCTGACTTGATGAAGTCACATGATAGAAAGGTCTATTGTGTTCATAGTCTTTGATATATGATGTTGCATCTATATGATGCTTTGAATCTAACGTTTGATGAAATATTGATGTCATAACCATGATAGATATATGTTTATGATCTAACAGATCTGTTATTGCTTGATTCTAGTAGAGACAGGTTGATGACATATATTCCTAGTCAGAGGGAGAATCTCTTCTCAAGATTTTTACTCTTATTACTATTTTCATTTTGTACTGTTGAAGTATGATTTATGTGCATATGAAATTCTTGATTTGCAACTAAATATTAGATCTGAAGCTTGTACAAAAAACAGGGTTCGTGCTTTGGACGCAGGCACAAAACTAGGAAATCTCATCCCTAGATGCACACATGCTAAGGCCTAGGTCACGTCCAGGCAGCTAAAGACACTCCCAAAGGGAGCGTCTAGGGGTTTGACTACAATTGACCATCATCTGAGGATTTTTGAAGCTATCTGAACTCTGAATCAAGGTGTGTTAAGGTCCAACCCTAACCCCTTTATTTATGTAATAAGTCCAATGGGTCGAGTTAGAGTCATAATTAGTTAAAAAGTCAATAAAGCCTGCATTAATAATTTCAAGTGGTTGACCCGCGCTAGAGAAAAGGGACCACAGTTAGTTGTAAACGGGCCATAGTTAATAAATAAAGTGGTTAACCCATGTTATGCAAGGGACCACTAGTACTTAGGGCTTTGGATGTCATTTATCTATAAATAGTCATAGTTAGTAAGGGAGAGATCATCGAGCCTTATTGTAATCGAGCTCTACTTTGCTGTAGGTTGCCCACTCGAAGAGACAATTGAACATTGAATCTATTTCTGAATTATATAATACTTTGCAGTTTTTCTCATTTCATGTGATAATTGTGTGTTCTGGGCTATATCTCTTCATATTTCTGGTGTTCTCGATTTATCATAGGTCAAGAGCATAGCAAGGTGTCTCTGACATAATCTGCCACTGTAATCTTATTTCTAAAGTTGTTGGGTTAAATTGTTGATCACATAAAAATGAAGTATTGTGCATGAAATCAGATGGTCACTTGGAAGATGTCAGTACCACTGATGTGTTGCATAGAATAACAAGATCTGCAAGAAGGAAATACTTGAATGTTTTCCATAACACGAACATGCAGACTGAACTTGTGTTTGCAGGTGACTGGGAAATACATATAGATATCTCATTATGTCTGTGTTACAAGAGTTTTGTATGATTTGACTGATTGATATAGATGACCAGTGTGTTGTCATGATGCTTGACAATAACTTTGAATTGATGATTGAGATATGCTTTGACTATATACCTCTCTATGATAGAAAATTTTGGTGTGACCCGCTATCTAATGATTTGATATGACAATTGTTGATTTTCCCTACTATCAAAGATATGTGGGTATTCGGAAATTAGCCTCTTTATTCCTAGCACAATGGTTGAGCTATTTATAGTTGTGATTTTGCATGAACATGGAACTTGCACGACTCATCCTTGGTGTATGCATTTGCACCTAGTGACAGAAATGACTTATGAAGATGACTTGATGAATTTTGGATTGATATCACATGACTGATTACAACTTGTTGGTAATAAATGAAGTTAAGATTTGATATGAGCTCCACTTGTCTCCTGGTTGAAAGAATTGATACTGCGATGTTGATGAATTTGATAATGGTTGTGATCTGACTTCTAAAATTTGATAAGATGACTCTGTTGATGTTATGGTACAACATTGATTTATGCAATTCTGATTATGTTGGCTTAGCAAGGCATTATGCTTAGAGAATTGCTTGAAGAAAGCTCCCTGATCCAGATATGTCTATATTTGACAGTTATATGATGAAGTCAGGATGATGAGTTCCAAGGTGTGGATTTGATTTTGATAATGGTTTTGGTTTTATATCTTGAGGTCTAGTATTGATAGGCGATGAGCCTCTGATTATCTAAATCAGAGGGAGACAACTTCTGAAGCTCTAAATGATGTATCATGGCATGATGAATCAATTTCTAGAATTTGGAAAAGAAATTCTATATTGCAAATCCATTGAGAATGTTTTTGAGTAATGAAAATGCAAATCCTTGGATACACTGATTTGAAGTTCAAAGATGTTGTTGAACTTGACACGGAATCTAACTGTTGATTGAATCATTGATGTTCCATTTTTAACATCCATCTGTATATATATGATGTGTATAGAACATGAATAAATTCATGAGAGAGTCGCTTCATTCACATAGAGTTAGCACCGAGAATAATTTGAAATATCTGCATGAGATATTCTATTTTTGAGGCTTAGATATTTCGCTTATGATGTGTGATTGCATGGATGTAGATTTGTTGATAGAGATTATTTTTAAGCACATTTGGATGTTGCTTTAGTATGATATCTGCCATGATATCTTGGATGAGAGGTTCATAGTACGATTGAGGATGAGTACGATGTTTCTAGCATGTCGAGCTCTGAGGCAGGATGAACAAGCTCCTTAGAGAGATTTCCAAGCATGATATGGATATGACATGGGTACATTGTGATCACATAGAGTGAGATCCGTTTGGAAAAAAATCCCATATTTATAGTTGGGAATGAGATGCTCTCATATATTGAGACAATACAGCTGTTCGAAACGAGCGTAGTATTGTGGTTGGTGTCTCCTTAAGAGGGAGGATGATTATGGTATCCTTTTATGATTTATATGATTATTTATGTTCTCACATGATATTTGATTTTATGTCTTGTATGAATAGGAAACAACTGCTATTGAGACAAGTTGATACCATAATTGAGTATGATGAGAGCAGCGATGATCAAGGACAATGAGCCTGTTAGCCTCGCTAGCAAAAGACCCAAAATTGGATCCATATATGCTCTTAAAGTTTCCAAATTTGCTTAAAATCATCCCAAGGGATCCAAAAATGCTCTTAAAATCTTCAGCATTTTCTCAAAATCATCCAAAGGTCAAAATCAACGCAAGAGTAGAGCCCTTGAAAGGACGGAAATACACTATCGGGAGGCAAAAAACGTTTGAAAACCATGAAAAACCAAAACCATAGGCTTAAATCATGGAAATAATAGCAGCCGTTAGATCTGGCTGATCAACAGCCCAGATCTAATCGGCTAATCATAATCGGCGCTGCGGAGAGGATGACTTAAGGATGGGCACAAGACCCCACCTATCATCGATCTCCGATGATCAGATTGGCGGGTCGCATTGGCAATTAAACCAAAGGCCCTGGGCATGAGCAATAAGCGATTGTGACAAGTTGCATCCCTATATCATTATCGATGCTAACCAAGGGGCAGGGCCTATGCACAAGTATAAGGGCGATACGATAACTGGAACCGGCAGTTATATAATATACTATTGTATTTATTTTGAAGTCCGCCAAAGCGAGTTTTCAACGCATTTTTTTGTGTTTTCGTTGTTTAAACGAAATACAAAGGAACCTCGGGGCAGTGTGATTACAATAAAACCCTGACTCGAAAGGGTTTCAGAATAAAAATATATATAATTTGAAGTCCGCAAAAGCCCATTTTTAATGTATTTCACGTATTTTCATTGTTTTAACAAAATAAAAAGAAAAACACAGGAACAAGCCTTTTGCAACTTGCGATGGTGACAAGGGCGGACCCAATAGAAGAATAAACCATTTTTGAAGAATTTTAAAGTCCGAAAAGGACAGAGAAGGGCAGGATTTCTCAGTGTTGCTGTGTTTTCTATTTAAAACAGAAACAATCATTGTTTTAGACAGAGGTCCACAATATGGCAGCGTTGTTCTGTTTTAACAGAAATAATGCATTGTTAAACCTTTGAAAGGGCCATAGCACACGCAGCTCATCCCCAAACTGACAAAGAGGCTGAGAAGCAGCACAGCGCAACACAGCACGCGCAGCTGTCCAAAACAAATAGAAATATCAAAGGCCACAAAGTAGCTCATCAAAACAAACATAATGGGGCATCTCTAGCATGAGAGAGCTCCTAGACAACGCATCAAACTACCTGAAGGTGGTTATTCCTCCGTAAAAAGGAGAAAAAATCTGATCCATGCTTGCCTATTGAGGGAATCAATCAGTTAACAAGATAGATCAAACAGATTAAGACTAAGAGCCTTTGATAGATCAGGAGCATTGTAAAAGGCCTATAAAAGGCTGAAAACTAGATGTAACAAGGGTTCAACTTCTAGAGATTGTTCCTCCTTTGTTACTTCAAGCTTCTCATCTTCATTCTAGCAATATAAGCTTCTTTTTCTATTATATGTTCAATGTCCATTCTCTTTGATATTCTATGCTTGCACTTGAATAGGTTATTTAGGTTTTCTGTTGTGTCTAATGCTAGATAACTGTCATCTTATCTCTGCATTGATAAATTAGATTTGCAAGTCTCATTTACTTCCTGTAGCTGGCCATTCATATGTGTTTATGTATGCAATCTACTGGTATAGTCAGTATTCTCCATCTATCCATTGAATTTATAAATTATTGAGCATTAGTGGTCTAAAGCCTTGTATTGGTGAGAGTGTTCATGCATGTCTTGAGTGAGAATAGAGCTGAAATGGTTATCTGACTTGATCCAAACCATCATCCATTCCAATAGTTCTGAGAACAATATTGAAGATTATATGTTACTAGGCATCTCCAAGCTACAACCTAGGAGAGTTTCCTGGAGTGCTAACATAATTGGCGCCATTGCTGGGGAGAGGAAACTGAAGCTCGGCTTCCTTGGGAGACGACACAGATCCAACTTTGATGATAGACAAAGTCTGGGTACTTTTTTGGTTGTAATCATCTATCTGGCGACTCTACTAGAGGTCAAACCTCTTGGCTACTCCACTTCATAGTTCTGGCTCAGTTTGTGAGGCATACTCGAAGAAATCCTCTGAAATCACAAGCTGACCCAGTATCTGACCCTAAAAAATTCATCAAAGAAAGAAAGGTATTGTAGAAAGGAGCATCAGGTTTAGGTAAATCCTGAAATAGAACAAATTCATGTTGAGAGTATAGCATCTAATACTAGCAGTGAAGAAAAACTCTTAGAGATTCCTAAAGCTCCTTATTCTTTAGGTTTTCCTTTTATTGTAAGCCCAAAGGAAACCTCACCTCCTACCCATCATACCCCTTTAGTATTATAAATCACTCCTCAACCCTCTTTCATTCAGACTGTCAGTACTCTTATAGCCACCACAGCTATGGTAGGCCCACAAGCACCTACCAAAATGGAGAGAATCATAGCTGCTAGCTATGGACCTCTATTACTGCCCACTCCTTTGAATTCTATGACCACTGGAGAATATCATAAATATAGGCCTAAGTTCACTGGGGCTGAAGGTGTTACAGCTGAAGAACATCTTGAGTCATTCTATAGCTATCGTGATAACCTGAACATTAGTGAAGATGATGTTTGGATGAGAGTTTTTGTCCAAAGCCTAGATGGAGAGGCTAGAAAATGGTTCAGAGAACTGACTCCAAGATCTATAGTTGATATTGAGGCTTTAGATGATGCATTCCTAAAGCATTGGGGGGATAAGAAGGATCTCCTCTACTACCACATTGAGTTTGGGAACTTAAAGAGGAAAATGGTGAGTTGCTACCTGATTTTAATAAGAGGTTTAACTGTATGTACAGCAAGATAACAGCTGAAGTAAAACCCACTACTACCTTTGCTAAACTCACTTATTCCAGTGCTTTTGATTTTGACTTCTGCCTACTATTGAGGGAGAGGCGATGTGCTACTTTGGCTGATATGTAGGATGCAACATTGGAAGTAGAATCAAACATCATGGTTGCAGAAAAGCTCAAAGGTAATGTTGATAGAAGGAGACAGAGGGGTGCGTCTTCATCATCCTCAGATCCCAAGATCGATAAAATGACTAAGATGATAGAGTCATTAGCCTCTGAAATCTCCAAATTAAAAGTTGAGTAGCACCCTGGGAAAGGAAGATTTCCTAATACCTTTGCTCCTAGAAATCCAAATCCATATAGAAGAGATAATGAGCAGTTGCAGATTTTGGAAAGAAGCAAAGATGCCAATGAAGACCAAAGGGTGAAGACCGCTTTCCAGAATGCAGTCATGGAACAAAAGAAGTTTCAAGAAGATGATGAGATTAATTGTCTGGAAGACAAAGGAAAAGCCTCCTTTTTGACCTCAGCTGCCTATGAAAAGTCATTATTAAATGACTAGAATAACCAAGAATGGGATGGTGAAGCTATTCTACAAATTGTAGATCAAAAAAGATATCATCTGAGGTCAAAGATGAATAATTCCGAGGAAACTCCTGTTCAAAGAGTTGTTGTCCCTGCAGTATAGCAAGCTAATAAGCAGAAGCAATCGGAAGTTGATCCCATCATCCTCAAAGCTCCAACTCACGAGGTAAGAGGCCTTGACAAGTCTCCTTCTCCTTTCAGTTTTCAATCAGAAATTCAGAAACTAAGAATACCTATGCCTTTGATTGAACTAGTGAAGAATGAGTCCTTCAAAAGATCCATCCTCAAGGCCCTTGAGCCTAAAGCCATCCAAGCCTCCACTGACTATGTAAATCTACAAGATGACAAGCCAGCTATTATTCTCAGCTCGATGATTGAAAATTGTGAAGACAGCTCCCCATCATTCTATGTCTCTCTGACTATTCATGATAAAATCCTTCACAACTGCCTTTTGGACATTGGAGCCAACCATAATCTAATGCCCAAGGCTGTCATGGATGAGCTGGGTCTTGACATTAACAAGCCTTATCATGACCTATTTTCTTTTGACTCTAGAAATTGAAATGGCTGGGATTAATTAAGGACCTAGCTGTCACTTTGTCTCAGCTACCCATGAAGAGCATGATGATGGATATTGTGGTAGCAGATGTACCCCCCAAGTTTGGAATGTTTCTTTCCAGAGGTTGGATCAAGAGATTAGGTGGATCATTACAAAATGATCTATCCTACGCTACTGTCCCAGTTTTCGGAGGTGAGAGCAGGAGATTATACAGAGAAGCTCAGTTGTCTTATATCATCAGCGATGAAAGGAATCCCACTAATAATCCCATTTATTCTGTTGACACTGACTTTGGAGCATGTATTCTTCATATTGAATAATCCTAGTTGGCCTCCACGCAGCTTAAAAAACCAGTTTGCCAGATCGCTGAGGAAGAAGGCCCACAGATTAGGGGACATGTTCTTTGATGGGGCTTTCTCTAAGGAAGCTGCAGGGGTAGGTGTAGTACTTATGTCCCCAACACAAGAATACATTCGTTTATCTTTCAAATTAACCTTTCAGGTCACAAACAACATAGCAGAGTACGAAGCTTTGACTTTGGGCTTAAACGCTGCTAAAGAAATGGGTATCAAAGGCCTGAAAGTGTTTGGAGATGAAGACCTCATTATTCAGCAGGTCAATAAAACTTTCCAAGCTAAGCATCCAAGGCTAAAAGCATGCAGAGCTGAGGTATGGAGGCTCAAGTATTCTTTCAATAATTTCAGCATTTCTTACATTCCAAGAATGAAGAATCAGCTTGCCGACTCCTTTGTTGTGTCTGCTAGGACGTTTATTCCTCCTTTGCCTCCTAAATTGATGTGTGAAGTTCAGGTGAAGTATAGACCGTCTCTACCTGACAACGTCAAATACTGGAAGGTTTTTGAAGACGATGATGAAATTGACAGGTTTTTGCAAGTCGTTGAGGATTTTTCTGAAATGCACATCGATCAGGAAAATGAAGCCATGAGAGAATGCGGCTAGCCCAAGTTAAAAAACGAGATTGGCCGAGGAAGCATCGTCCAGCTGCCTAGTAACCATATACCAAAGGGATTAGTGCCTCTAAAGAAGTTGTTCGATCAAAATGATGTGCCATATAAGCCTGCCGAAACAGAAAATGAGTATGTTGTTCGTAAACACAATATAGGGAGCCTAGCCCATCCAAAATACATAAATCTATCCACTCATTTGTCCTCTACTCAGAATTCTGAGTATTGCACCCTCATGAAGCAATCCGCTAATATTTTCACCTGGGAATACAATGATCTTAAAACCTATGATGCAGACATCATTCAACATAAGATTCCACTGGAAAAGAACACCATCCTTTTTAAGTAGAAATTAAGACCTATCAACGCTCTCTTATTGCCTTTGATTGAGAAAGAAATCAAGAAGCTATTGGATGCCAAAATCATAGTTCCCCTAAGGTATTCAGTGGAAAATTTCCAAGTTGGTGATTGGGTGCTTAAATGTGATGCATTTAAGGAAAAGAGAGGTAATCATGGCAAATTTGACTCCTTATGGACAGGTCCTTTTGTCATCACTCAAGTTCAGCAGAACAATACATTCATACTGCACAGTTTGGAAGGAGGAGATACTTTTGGTAGCCTAGTAAATGGGCGGTTCTTGAAACTTTATTTCGTTTAAGGCTTTAAAGCCTTGTTATTGTAAATATGTTTTTTCAGTTCTTATTTTTTCATTAAAAAATAGACTCCACGGATAATGGAACACTAGGAGGAATATTTGATTTTGTTTTTATAGGAAAGGCATTGATCTGTGATCCTTGAAACCTCACAATGAGGATTTCATCCCCAGAAGGAGCTAGTGTTAGCCTCACTAGCAAAAGGCCCAAAATTCGATCCATATATGCTCTTAAAGTTTCCAAATTTGCTTAAAATCATCCCAAGGGATCCAAAAATGATCTTAAAATCTTTAGCATTTGCTCAAAATCATCCAAAGGTCAAAATTAGTGCAAGAGGAGAGAGTTTGGAAGGGCGGAAATACACTATCGGGAAGCAAAAAACATTTGAAAACCATGAAAAGCCAAAACCATAGGCTTAAATCATGGAAAGAACAACAGCCGTTAGATCTGGCCGATCAACGACCCAGATGTAATTGGCTAATCGCAATTGGAACTGTGGAGAGGATGAATTAAGGATGGGCACAAGACCCCGCCAATCAACGATATCTAATGATCGGATCGGCGGGTCGCATCGGCAAGGTATCGGCGATTAAAGCAAAGGCCCTAGGCATGAGCAATATGTGATTGCGACAAGTCGCATCGCTATATCACTGTGGGCACTAACCAAGGGGCAGGGCCTATGCACAAGTATAAGGGCAATGTGATAACTAGAACCGATTGTTATATAATACACTATTGCATTTATTTTGAAGTCCGTCAAAGCCCAGTTTTCAATGCATTTTTGTGTGTTTTCGTTGTTTAAACGAAATACAAAGGAACCTTGGGGCAATGCGATTGCGATAAAACCCAGACCTGAAAGGGTTTCAGAATAAAAATATATATAATTTGAAGTCTACAAAAGCCTATTTTTAATGTATTTCACGTATTTTCGTTGTTTTAACAAAATACAAAGAAAAACACAGGAACATGCCTTTTGCGACTTGCGATGGTGACAAGGGCGGACCCGATAGAAGAATAAACCATTTTTGAAGACTTTTAAAGTCTGAAAAGGATAGAGAAGGGTGGGATTTCTCAGTGTTGCTGTGTTTTCTATTTAAAACAAAAACAATCATTGTTTTAGACAGAGGTCCACAATATGGCAGTGTTGTTCTGTTTTAACAGAAAGCATGCATTGTTAAACCTTTGAAAGGGCCACAGCACGCACAGCTCATCACCTAACTGACAAAGAGGCTGAGAAGCAACACAACACAACACAACACGTGCAACTGTCCAAAACAAACAGAAATATCAAAGGCCACAACGCAACTCATCAAAACAAACATCATGGGGCATCTCTAGCATGAGAGAGCTCCCAGACAGTGCATCAAACTACTTGAAGGTGGTTATTCCTCTGTCAGAAGGAGAAAACCTCCAAGCCATGCTTGCCTATTGAGGGAATCAATCAGTTAACAAGACATATCAGACAGATTAAGACTCTGAGCCTTTGAGAGCTCAAGAGCATTGTAAAAGGCCTATAAAAGGCTGAAAACTAGATGTAACAAGGGTTCAACTTCTGGAGATTGTTCCTCCTCTGTTCCTTCAAGCTTCTCATCTTCATTCTAGCAATATAAGCTTCTTTTGCTATTATATGTTCAATGTCCATTCTCTTTGTTGTTCTATGCTTGCACTTGAATAGGTTATTCAGGTTTTCTGTTGTGTCTAATGCCAGATAACTATCATCTTATCTCTGCATTGATAAATTAGATTTGCAAGTCTCATTTACTTCCTGTAGCTAGCCATTCATATGTGTTTATGTATGCAATCTACTGGTACAGTCAGTATTCTCCATCTATCCATTGAATTTATAAATTATTGAGCATTAGTGGTCTAAATCCTTGTATTGGTGAGAGTGTTCATGCATGTCTTGAGTGAGAATAGAGCCGAAATGGTTATCTGACTTGATCCAAACCATCAGCCATTCCAATAGTTCTTAGAGCAATATTGAAGATTATATGTTACCAAGCATCTCCGAGTTGCAACCTAGGAGAGTTTCCTGGAGTGCTAACAGAGACAACTCTTCTTCCCTATCTGAGATCCCAAGGTGAGGAATTGAGATAGAGGGCTCTTGGGTTGAGGGAACTTTGGAAAATAGGGTATGACCCCTATTTGTTACCCATAGGGTTGAATATGTTGCTCTCCTATCTTCATAGGGTCGGAGAATGTTGCTCCCATGTCTGGTATTTGCAGAGTATACCCTAGTTGGCATCATACCCACAAGCTGGGCTTATTGGGAATACTGCTCCTCGTTTGGCCAAATATTTGAGAGTGTACTTGTGGTGTACAACCCAATTCAATTATGGTTCATGTGTTCTACCACATGACTATTTAGGGTCATCGATATGAAGATAAGTAGGAAATAAGTTGGGTTGAGATAACCCTATGTGATTCCAGGTTCAAATTGAGCTCCCTGATGAGATCCCAGGGTAGAGATGTGCTTCCATGTGTGTTTGGATATCCTTTTTCTCGATATGGGGCTGTATATGTATAGCTCCCCCATGAGATTTTGGGTCGAGATGTGTTCCCCAATGTGGTTCCAGGTTCAAATGTGCTCCTTGATGATATGCTCTCCGATGATTATTAATGATGTTATTCTGGGTAGTATCCCACTGGTAGAGATTATAGGTAGTAGCCTAATGGATAGAGAGTGGTAGCTTAAGTTCCCCTCTAATAACAAATTATTCTTCCTCTAGATTCGAGAATTTTCAGCATACGAGCAGGAACAGTAAAGAGATAAGTGGGAATAAGCAAGGGATCGATCGAGATGTACATTGATGATTTGTGATAATGAGATACTTTAGGTGGTAATGGAATGATGAATACATGACAAAAATGATCATGAATGATACATGATACAAAAATGGAATAACGATCGATGGACAAAAATTGGTAGGTGAAATTCCCCCTAGTTGAGAGCGTGTGTTAATTTTTGCAACTACAGTCACATTCCATAATGTATAGCTCATATGATCGAGATGATGATTTCATTAGATGATTATTTTCAAGAGGACCAAAATCGACCTAAATATCACCTTATTTGGACAAGAAAAAGTTGGTTTTTGGATTTATTTATTTTCTCATGTATATTGGGTTAGGTTGGCCCTAAGCACATGTTAAATTGGACAGGTCGGAATCAACTCCAAGTGGATGCTCATAAAAGCTTATAAATAGAAGAGACTTCAATCTCATTTGGACACATTGATCAAACCATCTTCTCTTCTCTTATTGTATTGGTTCACATAGGTTTGTCGAAGGAGTGTTCGCAAAAGGGTCCGAAATCTCAGGGGTGAAGATCGCACTGATATAGGTTTTCTAATTCCTAGAGGTTGGCATAGAACTAGTCATTTTATTCCCTGGACGCTGGCACACATTGGTCAAGACAATGTCTAGAAATCCCTAGACTCTAGCATAAAGTGTTTATGGGAGAGTCGAGGAGGCTAGGGTTTTCGTTGCTTAGTTTTGTCCCCGAACGCATGGAGAGTATGGTATTGAGGGCATTTGAGCTACCATAGACATTCGAACAGAAGTCTTATGAGAGCGTTCAGGGTTCGAGGTAGACCTGGGTATGTTTGAGCCCGGAAGCCCTCATCCAGTTCATCTGGGAGAGTCTAGATCTATTTTAGACGAAGTTTTCTAGTTCTGCAGATAGCGCCCATAACTACTATAAACGCTCACACAACTAATCCTCCATGTCTCCGGGACTCAAAGATGACATTTCAATATTCTGAAGATTCCACTCAGTGACAAAAATGTTCAACAATATCCAACAATTGACCACAGTTAGTGACAACACATTACAACCATCAAAATGAGCATTTTGATTACAAGCATGATTAGATATGTTCTGTGGACATCATAGTTGTTTTGTTTCAAAGATAAAGTTATGGATCATTGTACACTCTTTTTCTGAATCATTTGATGATGGTATAAGAAGAGGAATATTTGCAAGGGTTTTCCCCATAGTGGGGTTTCCCTTGGCCTTGGACCAATCCTAGTGTCTCTATGTGTGCATTCTTTTCTTCTATTGTTCCTTTATGTTCCACTGCATTGATGATGATGACGTTGTTTAATTGTATATGCTAATGAATAATGGTGTAGATTTGAACAATGTAATGATGATATGCGGTGAACCTAATGTATTAATGAATAAATGCAATTATCAAAGCAAAGAATAATGTAGCCCTATGAAAAATTAACAGAAGGATGATTTAGGGTAGAAATAGTAGAGGGAATGTTGTTAGTAGGAATTGTTCCACCATTAATATCAATGGTAGAGCTTAGTTGGTTTTCCCTTTCAATGGTAGAATCCAGCTCATTTTCATTTTCAGTCTTACTACAACTTTTTATTTAATGAAAAATAAAGTATTTAACTATTTTATAGTTATGTTTGTCCTTAGTAAGTAACTAATCTATCTATCTATATATATATACTTAACTTAATAAAATAAAATTCATTACTAATTTTGAACTCCTATTAGCCCTTGGGTTAGCTTAAGTGATCATGATCTTGACGTGAAACCTCTTATATTTCCCTGTGTAGTTGGGGAGGCCAAGGGTTCAACTATAATGTTTCTCTAAGGGTTGGGTTCCATAATTAGGGTCAACAATTTGCCCATTTACAATCCATGGATCATGGGAACATACTATGAGGTTTCTCTGCAAGGATTTCCTTGGAAAATATGATGTTTGAGTTCATATTTCTTTAAAAATATTTTCTTTGGTGGGCCTTTCCTTTTATCGAATGAGTTAACCTTTTGCAAATGCGACTCTTTTGAAAGTATCCAAAAGTTTGAAGTGTTTATGTGATATTCTCTTTCAACAACCCCATTTTATTATTTATAACTTCCATTTCAATGATTGAAACCCTTTCAATGGCACAACCAAGAAGAATGTGGATGAGAATTTCTAGCTTTTAAGTTTACTGCAAAACCGTTTTCACTTAGCAAGGAGGATGCTAGGTCTCCTTGTCCCTTAGACATTTTTTATGGACATGTGGTTGGATTAGTTTGACTAGATGCTTGATAATGAATAAAGTGTTAGCATAGTGCACTTACCTACGAGGTTGCTATCCTAATTGACATGATGAATGACCTAATAGGCGCATACAATGGATGCGTTAGTTTCTTGCTTAGGAGAGGAATATACATAGAAGGAGGAGTCTTAGGAACTTGGAGGAGGGAACTTATCCATAAAAGAATATGAGCATGTGGCATAAAACTTAGGGGTTGGAAACTTGGCTTGAGGACAGTAGGTTTGAGAGGCATACTTCATGGAGTTTGGTTATGGTATTAGAAATATAATTTTCATTGATTTAAAAGACAGGGGGAGCATGCTATTTCCAATATAAACATTGCAAAATGAATATTGTTGGAAACATTATTCTTGGACTTTTGATGCCCCAATTTGATACCCTATCTTTGAAGGCATTTTTACTCCAATTACCTAGCTAAAATTGGAGATTATATATATTTCTGTAAATATTATTTGGCACTATAACTCCATAAGAATGAGGATATATGAAATGTTTTTTCAAGATGACCCAACCAAAGTACAAGTAGGTCCCATTTGGATACCTTATCTATGAAGTATTTTTTAATCCAATTACCTAGCTCAAATTGATGCATAGGATATATGAGTGGACCTATTGTTTCAATACCTTTTAAAAGAAAAATTACATTCCTTCTAAGTCATAGGTATGATTAGATAAGAAATATTTTTTTAATATGATCCAATCAAAGTACAAGCAGACCGACCTAGCCTATTTTGCAACTCATCCACATAAGTGAAGGTTCAAGCACTATAGATACAAGTCATATGAGTTCCTTTTAATATTAATTGATCAAATAATATATTTGAGGTTGCAAGAGGAGTTGAGGAATAACTTTTTGGTTGATTCTTGGAGTCTAAAGGTGGAATAAAAAAATGAGTGAACGAGTCAACTTGGAATTTTTCTATATGTTTTTGTCTGTGATGTTTTAGACCATGAAAATTGGATTATCTATAGAGAATATCTTAATGTACCCATTGTTCAATTTTCATATCTTGATTTGCTATAATTTCAGGTATATGGCCAAAGGAAGTTAGGCTTCCTAAATGCTCCCGAAATCTTCTTCATTTAAGTTAGCTAGGAATTTTCATTGTAAATTTTGTTCTGGGATGTTTCAGACCATGAAACATGGAGAATGAATATTAAATATCCTCATGTACATGTGGTTCAAATTTCAAATCTTCATTCGCTATAGTTTCATAGATATAGGTGTTATAGACATTTTTGGGCACTGCAACCCCAATCAAATATGTCCATAAACCGAGGGCTCCTAAGTCCCTAAAAGTGTTTTTCCATCCCCTAAAAGAACAAGGTCAGCTGATTACATCATCTCCCAGAAGTTCTCCATGAACAACTACTCAGAACTGGTCAAAACTAGACCATCTCCCCTGCTCCATGGTCAAAGTGCGATGCATCCCATCTAAATGCACACGGGATGTGCAATGCATACTGAAATCCCTTCTATGTGGTGCGATGGGTGAGAGTGGACAAATGGCAGAGTCAATTTGCGAGGTGGAGGATCATGGAATCTTCCAGAAACTTCTCCTGTGACACTTGCCTCTCTACATTCACCCAGAGATGAGTAAAAGATCATCAATCTCCAAGTGGAATCAAGAACTATTAGAGAGAGGACACTAATCAAATCTCAGAAGCTGACTCACCTCCTTGCAATCATCTATATATGGATCCCTCATCCGAGAGATCCAGAGGCTGGAATTTTGTATCTTGTAAGGAAGTGCTGCTGGTTTCTTGGTGTAACATCATAGTGTTGGGTGATCTAAGCTTTTCATGAGGTGAAGAAGGGATTTCTTGCTGAGAGGATGATGCTAGGTCAGAACAATTGGTTGTAATCATCTTTGCTATTCTTGATATTAATAAAGCTATTCAAGTTTTCCTCCACATTCTTGTATGATTGATGATATATGCTTTTGTGTGGTCAATATATATCTAGTCCTATATTGTTTATGATAGTAGATCTTTGTTCTTGGATAGTGTTATGCTGCCTTGATTCCATAGGTGCTCTTTGAAGCTGGGTAGACGAGGAAGCGAGTGGCAAAGATCTATCAGAAGGGAGAAGAATCAAGCAAGGAACCAAGCGCAAGATAGAGGTTCGTCTCCTTTATTCCCCTCTTATCTACTTCTCATAAAGGAAAATGAAAGTAGTTTTAGTTTGCTTGTTTCTAAGATAGCTACCAGTCTTAGTGGGACTAGCAGCTCTGCATGGACACTAGATGTCCCGATAACAAAATGGCACTGGGGAGCGAATAGATTGTTTGTTTGTCTATATTTGTTTGCTTTACAAACTTAGAGACGGAGCCTGAAGTCAAGCCAGCTAGCCTTCGAATTGCATTTGCTATGCAAGTGCAAAGTAGATCAATGTTGCTTCAGTCTATCTTCGGGTTTTGTTTATGAACTGAACAATCGATTTACAAGCTCTCTAATTGCCCTTGTGGTGGCTCTAGTAACCTCCTTAGATCTACCTCTGTGATTTATATACTGATTATCACTTGCTCGGCCTAAATCCCTAAACTGTGCTGCAAACTGTGATCGAGAACTGGATCAAAAGTCTCGCACTGTACCATCGCACCCTCTCTTCAAGGATATCAGTATGCATCGCACTTCCCGTGTGCTGTAGGTGGGATGCATACTGGAATCCCTATGTAACAGGTGCGCTGATCAGAGAAGGCTAATTTTGCTTCCAGACTTTGGTTTTTCTTCACTCTTTCAGCTTTATTCAGGAGTTTTGCTGTCTATAATCAGTATACCTCTATGGGAACCTCCTTCCTTGCCATTATTCCGCCTCCATTGTGAAAAGAACTGTAAATGTTTTTATGTATTGTGAGCCATTTTCAGTTCTCTTTTACAAAGAAGTAGCGTAATTGAACTGTCGTTTCTTGATTTGAAAGTGTCACAAGTGTCGTTTTTAGTCATAGAAGTGAATCCGATTGTTCTTGATAGTCGATTACACTGTTACTCTTGTATTTGATTTGAATTAGTAGTTTTTCAAGTGTCGAAAGCAAGTTTTCAATTCTGAATCACAAAGTGTCGTCGTTGTCTTCATTTTGTCTTGAAAAGAAGCTTGTTAGTAATGTCGCTTTGAAAAATAATTCAGATTTGCGCTTAGCTTTCCTTTTATCATTCACACATTAAGAAGGCTGAAAACAAATACATGCATGTACATTTGCATTTGACTGTTTGTTGGTTCGATTTAGGACAGTGCATATAGTGTGTGCTCTCTGCTCTATGTTGAAAGATATCATCTCTCTTTCTAAATTAGTAGCTAGGATTTTCATTGCAAAAAGAAGATTAAACGATTGTTTATCATCTTAGATTGCATTTTAGGAATTCTATATCTACATCACGCGGTGAACCTGAAAGGTAAATTTCTTAAACAAGATCAACTGTAAAATAATTTAATGAATCTAAAAACTCTTTAGAACCTAACGCACAAAATTTAGAAGTCTAGGCTAGAGACATATTCTGGCGTCGTAAAGCCAGGTAACTGTTGTTTTCATTGCTGGTTGGGTGATTCCTCCACTTTGAGACAATAGGTGCCAGTATGGACTTGTGCTCCCACGTACCGTTGAGTATATATTGGGAGACCACAATAGGCTATATCCTTTATCCATAGGAAGCCGTGTCTACCGCCCTATCGATCGCAATGCACTGAACACAGCATTCGGGAAGATTGACTGCCATACCGTAAAAAGTATTCTGCAGTTTTGCTATTAGTTTGGTAATCCCTCTGTCTAGATTTCTAGAGTAGTCTCTTTCATTCCTTTTCAGACTCCTTAAAGGAAAAGGTCCATCTGAGCACTTGTCACTTCAAGCTCATTAAAAATTGAAGGCGACTAGAGTCATCTTTTGTTTTTTCTCGACTCTTAAAAATTGAAAAAATAGGTTGTGTCAAAGCGTCTAAAATTCATTTAATTTGGAAACATATTTCCCCTTGATTTTTAGTTGATTAAGTAATCCGTAATCATGGAAGAAAGTCAATTGAAACCCCGTCGTTCGCGGAGGCTTAAGAGTCAGTCATATTTGTCTCCAGAATCAAAACTGTTACGGACGAAGTGGACTCGTTTAACTGGTTCAAAATCCCTTGGTAAAGTTGGAACAAGTGTTCCGACGCCATCAGATACTCCGGTTATTCCAAACATTTCTGGTATCTCTAGCTTTATAGAAGAAGTTCCGCAGCCACCAAAGGATAGTAGGGTTGATCCTAGTGTAAAGGTAAACACTTGCATTACTGAACCAGCTCAATCTACAGTTGATTCGGAAGGTGTTATTCCCCAAACATTTGTCGCTACAGAATCTATACCTTCTTAGACACCGAAAATATTTTACGACCCTGACGGTCTACCTCTTCCACCCGGTCTGATTGCTATAGAAGAGATTGTGGAAGATCCTCCATCTAGTACTCCATCGCAATTTGGAGTCAGGATCACCCTATATCCTTCTTCATCATAAATTAGTCTACTGTTATCAGAAGCTCTTGTAGAATCGCTAGGAAATCTTTTGGATAGACTAGAAATGTCTGAACAACCGTTGACATCTAGGACTGTGTCATCTGACACAGCGATGACAAAACTTCCTGTTGTCACTCCAAAAATGTTCGCCGGCATACCATCTGTCCCAACTAGCTCTCAATCGCTAGATGGGGCCATATCAGGGGCTATTTCGACAGTATGGTCCATTCTCGTTGGTTCATCCGGAATAATATAAGGGAACTCTTATGTTGAGTCTCAACAAATTAATCCTTCACGGTGTCAGTTTGGGCAGTTCGGTCCTCAAGGGCAAATCATTCCTTTAAGTACCAGATTAACGTCGTATGGGGGGAAATATACCCTTTCATTGTCTCCTCTGGGAGGAGAACCATATGAGAGTTGACAACAAAATTCAGGTTATGCTGGAATTACATCAAGCGGTTGGGTGCCAATACTACCTCAACAACCAAGAGTTGTATACTCAATGCAACAATGTTTACCTATGTCAAATATACCAACTACGCCGACTATTGTGATGGTGTCGCAAGTACAAGCGTTGCTTGTTGTATGCCAACCTTAGGTTTCTCAGGTTGTAATGCAACAACCTCTTATCCCTGGAACTCAACCACAATCGCCAACAGGTGGAATGACACAGGCCCAAATGGGTACAATTACCCCTCATCTTGGTCAAACAGCCAATATTACAACAACACATGGTTTCACAACCATGGCTGGTGCAATATCAACAACCGCAATCCCAACAAGTTTACCAAGGATCTGAGCAGCAAATCTTTGCAAATAATGGGCAGCCGTATATTAAAAACAATCAAAATCAACCATTCTATGATGGTTATGCCCATCAACCTTACCAAAGTTACCAACATCAAATGCATTATTCTGGTATGCAAAGACCAACTGCTCAGGCAATTCCATCTTATCCTGGGTATGCTTTGCCAAACCTGAATAAGCAGTTACCATTCATGGTGACTTTAGAGTTACCGGATCTAAATCGGCTAACAAACGATCGAATTGCTTACGCCCCTTGGTGGCCAGCGATTCCGCATAAACTTCTGTCAGATATTCCTAAATTTAATGGAAATCCGGGTGAATACCTGTTGAATCATGTGATGACCTTTAATTTGTGGTGTTCATCAAACACCCTAAATGATGATTCGATTAGGCTTCGCCTTTTTCAGAGAACATTAATTGGTCCGGAAGAAAAATGGTATATTGAATTACGTAGAGCTTCGTTTGATAAATTCAGTACCCTAGCCACAACATTTTTAACCCATTTTCAATTACCCATAAGGTACGAAACGGGAACGGAACTTCTTACCAATTTCAAGCAAACGACGACCACTCAGATATCCGATCATATTCATGAGTGGTGACGTCATCGTAGAATGGTAAAAACGTATGTTCCTGATCAGCTTTTAGCTGAATGGTTTATTAAGTCATTATTACCTTCCATTACAGAAGATGTGGCAAAGGGAGGAGTCATCACTGAAGAGCAAGTTATTGCTCGTGCGCAATACTTAGACTTGATTTATACTCAGTCTGGCACGCTCTATGATAAAATCCTTGACGCTCCCAGACCATAATTTTCCATTCCTCCTCCTAAATCGAACAATGACTCTCATGTCGGCGATGGCGTGATTGGTACGATAGACACGAAATCAACAAAGGCTACATCTAAAAAGGCCTGTAAGATTTCTAGTCAAAATGCAAAAGAAGAACTTCTCACCTCGGAAGTAAATGCCGTCTCAACTGACAAAGGCAAAGAAACCAAGCAACCAGGAGGCAAGAAGAAAAACAAAGGGAAGAAGAAGAAACAGGAGGAATCATCACCTGAAAAATCTTCTGCAAACCCTTCTGGAGATAAGAAACCAAATCATCCATGTCTTATATGTGATGAGGATCATTGGATAAGAGATTGTCCATATAAAGCTGAGCTTAAAAAATTCTTCAAGAATTCAAAAACCTCGGCAGTATTAACTGATCCGTTTCCAAATCTAGGAACAAATCTGGTTGCCAGTGATAATGCTTCCCCGTCCCAAGTGCTGATGTTGTCGGTTTCGAAACAACAAAATGATGTTTTGATAACGACAAGGAATAAAGATTACGGGAATCCACAGCTGTCGAACAACAAGGATAAAGATCAACCTAGTAGTTTGACAATGACTTCGACAGAAGTTGCACTGCGCATCATTCCAGAGCTGACAATAAAACCACCAAAGGGAGTAGTAAACAAGTCGACATCTAATCCACGTGCCAGAGTAGCAAAACATTATAATATAGTGGAAGATCTGGCCCAATCACCATCTGCTATGTCGACACTTGAGGTACTGCAAAATTGCCCCTCCCAAAAGCAGGCTTTATTATCAGCAATAGGTGGGATTGACCCAAGGATTCTAATCTTGTGTCCTTTAATCACAAAGGATAAGACCCTCAGTTACCAGCTCAACTAGCTTTCCTCATTCAAGTGACATCCCTCAACAAAATTGTTCATCGAAAAATTATTGATGAGGGGGAATCTACATGTATTATGTTGATGAGTTGCTAGAAAACTTTAGGATCTCAAACCTTGTCGCGATCTTCGACGACATTAAAATAATTTGATGGATGAACATATAACCCATATGGGATTTTAAGTAACTTGCAAGTTGAACTGGGGGGGAAAACATTAGAAATAGATGTTGAAGTAATCGATGGAAACCTCGATTACAACATCCTACTGGGAAGGCCCTGGATATATGCTATGGCTGCCGTTGTGTCGACCTACTTTAGGAAGATTGAATTTCCCTTTCAAGGAGGAATTACAATCATCGACCAACAAACATTTCTCCCCAATAGTTCCCAAGTTACGGGAAGCATTCCGATGATCCATGGAAGCCCCCATTCACTTCAAAATATCGGAGTAGACCTACTAAAAGACCCTATATTAATGGGGACTTTTGCCCTCCCACCTCCAATCAATCTGGCGGAAGTGGCAACGGTAGGAACCTGCAATATGATATCTTCTATTCAAAAGATATCAAAAAACGATATTAGCATGGATCATTTGCAGGTATTGCCTCCAAGCCCACTAGAAATATTGTAGCAATCAATGTTTTTGGCATGGGAGGCAAACCAAAATCAACGCTCATCAAGAGTTTGGATAGATAGGTCTAAGGAATATGACACCCCTTTAGATCCTTGGTTGCAAGTGCATTACATCGATGAAGGAATTGTTCAGTCAATGATAATTGACGGGGTGCCATGGGAAGATTACCACCATCGTTCCCATCTTCCGTATTGTCAAGAAGATACTCCTGATGACCTTCATCATCCTTCAGTTTTTGATTTCCTATCAAATTCTGGAAACACGGTGGATTCTGAGCGAAACTTGTCCAATATCGAAGAGACTATCGCCATAAATATCTCGACCAAAACAGAGGTTGTAGAGAATATTTATGTTGGAAAATGTTGTTCTCCTTCAGAACTGGAAATATATAAAGTTCTTTTTCGCGAATTCAGAGATGTCTTTGCTTTGTCATATGATGAAATGCCAGGCATTGACTCGAGTATAGTCGAACATGAAATAAAGATGTATCTAGATGTCAAACCAGTACGACAACGGCTACGGCAGGTGCACCCAAGAAAGCTGCTGCCATCAAGGCAGAAGTTGAAAAACTTCTCCATGCTGGTTTTATTTACCCGGTTCCTTTAACCGATTGGGTATCGAACATTGTTCTTGTAATGAAAAACAAGGAAAGATTAGAGTGTGTGTCGATTATAGGGATGTAAATCAATCTTGTCCAAAAGAAAACTACCCTACACCCTTTATTGACCAGATAATTGATGAACGCGCTGAATTTGAAATCTTTTCATTTATGGATGGATTCTCTGGGTATAATCAAATAAATATCCGCCCATAGGACCAGTCAAAGACTGCATTTATTTGTCCGTGGGGCACATTTGCATATCGCAAGTTACCCACTGGTTTAAAGAACGCAGGGGCAACATTTCAGAGGGTAACGAATTATGCCTTCCATGACATCAAAAACATTGTTCAATCATATCTCGATGATCTTCCTGCTCATTCGCGAAAGCGGACCAATCATCCGCAGCATCTGAAAGCGATATTTCTACGTTGCCGACACTACAAGATACAAATCAATCCACACAAATGTGTGTTCTGTGTCAGTTCTGGTCATTTGCTTGGCTTTGTAGTCTCAAAGGACGGGATTCGTCTTGACCCATGTAAGGTGCAGGCAATCATAAATTTGCCTCCACCTTTAAATTTGCTTCAGATTCAGAAACTCCAAGGGAAAGCAAACTTTCTGAGTAGGTTCATTCCAAATTACGCCGAACTTGCTAAAGGTTATACACGTCTATTGAAAAAAGAAGTACCCTTCATCTGGGATCAGGTTGCGCAAGCTTCCTTTGATGCTTTAAAAGAATCCCTAATGAAAGCATCATTAATGTACGCTCCTGATTATCAAAAATACTTTAACCTCTATCTGGTTGCAGCAGATACAACCATTGCAATAGTTTTAGTTCAAGAAGACAATGGAATTGAACATCCCATATATTATTTGAGTATAAAATTAAATGATATAGAAAGAAAATATTCCTATGTTGAAAAGCTGGCTCTCGCAGCTGTTCAAGCGATACAGAGATTTTGACACTATGTCCTGTTTCGAAAAACTACCATTTGGTCAGATTGCAACCCAATGACTTATATATTGTCGCGACAGTTACTGGGGGGAACATATTCAAAATGGATAGCATTCTTCAAGAGTTTGATCTGGAATTTGTAAAATCCAAATTGAAGAAATCCCTAGTTTTCATGGAATTACTATGCGATCTCCCATCGTTGTCCAATGATGAAACATCCGAAGAAACCATCGTGGATGAGTCTTTGTTTATGATATCTTCAAGCAATCTGTGGTATGGAGATATAATCATCTATCTCCAAACCCAAAAATATAGGTCTAATACCTCTCGCTCGGAACAAAAACGTATTCAATACAAATCAAAAGACTACATGATCGTTGGTGATACACTTTACTGTCATGGTGTCGATACAGTTCTGAGGAGGTGCCTCACCCATGAGGAGGCCGAAAAAGTCCTGAATGATTGCCATTCAGGCACGTGTGGGGGGCATCAATCTAGTTACGCTAGGGCGCAATTTTTTTACGATCAGGATACTTCTGTCCAACAATGTTCAAAGATTGCATAACCGCAGTTAGAAGTTGCCATGCATGTCAAATTTTCGATAGCAAAACCAGAAGACCAGTCGCTCCCCTGCAACCAATAGTTGCTGTTGGGCCATTCGCCAAATGGGGCATAGATTTCATGACATGTAACCCCACCTCGACCGGGGGGCATGGGTATATCATAGTCGCAGTAGACTATTTTACCAAATGGGCCGAGGCAATGCCTACATTAAACAACACCGGAGAAACAACTGCACTTTTCTTTTTCAATCATGTAGTCATCAGATTCGGCGTTCCACAGGCCATAGTCACAGATTATGGATCACATTTTCGCAATCACATGATGGTTGAATTGGCTGCCAAATTGGGGTTGTCCCATGACAGCTCTACTCCATATTACCCGCAGGCCAATGGACAAGTTGAAGCAATCAACAAAGTCCTGAAGCGGATGCTGCAAAGGATGATTGGAGTCCACAAAAGGAGTTGGCACTTGATCTTGTACTCAGCCTTGTGGGCATACCGAACATCGGTAAGGAATGCAACCGGGTTTACACCCTTTCAACTGGTGTATGGCCTAGAAGCAATCTTACCAGTTCAGTGTGAAATCTCGTCCCTCAAACTCGCAGTCGACCTTCTCCCCGGAACTTCAGAAGAGGAGGCTCGTTTCTTGGAACTAATCCAATTGGATGAAACCTGTCATGATGTCGCTTTGGCTAACGAAGCCCATAAGAAACGAGTCAAGGCGCAGTTCGACAAGAATGTCAAACCCCGTGTCTTCTCAGAAGGTGACTTGGTCTTACTTTACGACCAGGAATCCGATAAATTGGGAGCAGGTAAATTCAAGTCTTTGTGGATGGGCCCCTATATTGTTAAACGTGTATTAGCAAAAGGGGTCTATGAGTTAGTGGATTATGACGGGATTCCACTGGCGCAACCTCGTAATGGGTTGTACCTTAAGTGTTACTACGCATGATTCAGTGTAGTAACCCCTATGCTTTTGTTACATTTTTGTTTTCGCTAAGGGTAATTGTTTTGGTCAAGTAATCCACTTTTTACATTTTTTGCAGTTGTTGAACCTATTGGAATCATTTGTTGGATATGCCGACGGAGTGAGTCGTAGTTCGCGGAACCTATCTTCTACGGCTTGGGCCATTTTTTATCCAAGCAACGAGTTAGTAAGTTTTAGAGGGGTATGTATTGGTCGGCCAACAAATAACATCGCTGAATATAACGCGTTGATAGAACTCCTCTCTGATGCCATCACACATGGCATACGCCGACTTGTCGTCAGGCTAGACTCACAACTCGACATCCTACAACTCACTGGTATCTACTCCGTCCGAAATCCAGCTATATATCACATGCTCCTAAGGGTCAAGATTTTGGAAAGGCATTTTGATTCTATTCAATATCAGCATATTTCCAGAAATTTAAACACATTAACAGACTCATTGGAAAATTATGTGTTAGATAGACATTTGCAACATTTATAAAAAGAAGCATTTCATCAATATTTGCATCAGGATCATGTAACTTAACCAAAATAAAACTCCGAAAATAAAAAATATATATAACTGTTTATGGTTTACACATAATGTTCTGTAACCAAGACAAAATTGGTTAGATGACCCAAAACTCAAAACGCTAGGGGGCACCCTAGTCTAATGATGCTGGTGATAACAAGTCACCGCCTGTGCAATCATGCGTAAAAGCCTAGTCCATCGACTCAGCATGCCGGTAGTATGTCGCTGCAACTTCAGAGGAAGCTCGTCAGTCCTCACATCCGGAATACCAAGAGTGAGGCCCTTGACCTGATCCTGCAATGCTAAAAGAGTCTCGGACACATCAAGGTCGTGAAGGATAGCCCTTCCCACAGCCTCTCCTGCTGGAGCGACAACTGGCACTCTCTGGCGTACTACTGGCTGAACTGGTCCAACATCTGCATGAGCACATGAGTTTTGATTAGTCCTGATAGAAGAAAGCACAAGAAAATTATAAAAAGAAATGATAAACAGAGATATGGTTAGAGAGTTTATCGATGGCACCCCACTGCTCGCCAGCCGGCAGCACCAAATCCAGGTCACCCCGGAAATCCATACCAGCATATGGATACTCAGAAAAAACCATCTCCTGACGATTGAACCACTCAAAGAAAGTATCAGAAAAGGAAACCTGGGACTGACCAACATGTCTGGCCATAAGGTCGACCCATCTCTGCATCCGTGGCTCAGTCGGTGGAGGTAAACCAAGTGAAACGTACTATGGCTACATTAGCGGGATCTTTTCCAGGGAAAAAGTGGTCAAAATAGAACCATAACCAAAGTTCTTCAATCTTCTATTTTTTACCTTGGTCAGTTGTTCTTTCATCACAGAGAGTACTGCATCACACCAGTTGAACACCTTTGGTTCAAGGCATTCCAAGGCATACTGCATATAAGATCTGTTGGCCACATGAAGAGCCGCACTACCAGCCAGTCTAGCAAAAGTGAATAGAATGGTCCTCAAGTACCTGTCAGTGACGTCTCGGATATTGATCTTGCCGTCCTTACTCAGTTGAGATCCCTCTCTGCAGTACCGACGAATATAATCTCTCACGGATTCGCCCCCACGGGCCGAACCTGATAATGAGATAGGGGCACCATGCCTCGATAAGCCAGTCAAAAAATAGATGTCCACGACAGTCAAAGGGATGGATTTGCCCCTAATCTGGAACACCTGGTTGGTAGGATCCCATGCATCGAGGAAATATTACAACAATTTGATTTGTTGCCTCATGCTAGAGATGCGAAAAAACTTGAACCGGCCACAGTTCCGTAGTGCATTTACCGTAACCGGATCATGTAAAGCAAGCATGTCCTCTTCTTCATGCTCACATTCTCGCCATGTAACAGGCATTTTGCTCCAATGAATCTCTGAAAACAAACAAGAGAAGAGTCAGGATCCTGATTTGGTGAAAAACATGCAAAAATTTCCATGAAAAATTGTGTACAAGTTTCCCTCCTTGCGCCCATCGCACCCCCAGCAGTGTATTGGGTGGGATGCATGCTAACTGGCCAATGGCCAAGCCAACATGCATCACACCTTTCGATCTAGGAAAGGTGCGACGGAGCCAGGGCGAATTCTTCAAACCCCGGGGGCTCAGAAAAACTAGGAAACATGCTCAGAATTCAAAAAGGAAAGAATGAAACTGAAGAGCTCAGGTTTAGCTCTTACCTAGTCTAGATGGAGCCAAGAATTGTCCACAGAATCTCCCGGAATCGGCTAGTGAAAATCAAGGGGGAAAGCACCTCCAAAGCTCCAACAAACCAAAGTTCAAATGAAATGGTAAAATGAGAGGTAAAACCCACTTTTAAATTACTTTTCACGTAATTCAAGTAAAATATTAGTGTTTTGACTCATTTTTCAAGCATATGTTATTCGTTTCTAACTACTTTGATGAATCAATTGAATAGGCAATACAATCTTTGAAGGAACAAAGTTGTCAATTGTAAAATCAAGGTAATCAATGACCATAATATCGAGTAGTTCTTATGTGGAGTTCAAGCTCGTTAAAAATTAAACATAAGCAATGAGCAAATGTTTCCCCTAGCGTTTAAGCTCATTCAATAAAAAATGAACCAATTTCCGGTAAATAACCATTGTGAATGCATTATCATCAGCCTTTGAAGCCTTGGTCATGTTCTCATCATCACCTCCACTCTATATTGGCCGATCATTCACATCCATTTGATCATTTACCTTTTTTGAGGAACAGCTATAAAGAGTGATCCTGTTAGCCATCCTTGTGACACTGCCGTGATTGGAAAATTCCAAACCTTACCTGGAATTAGCTGCTACCTGAATTTATCACTCGTTCCTCGAAAAACGAGTCTCCTTTAAGCTCTTTTCATCTGACTCGTAAAATATGAAAAGATTTCCGAGTAATTGGCCTCTCCAGCTCGTTAAAGTGACCGGAAGTGCTATCCCTCCTTTAGATTTTAATCTTTTTGGAACTAAGGGATTATTACATAAAAAGATCGAGCGCTTGTTTGTTCGACTCATTAAAATTACTGAAAATTCATCCCTTTTGTATTATTTTATACTTTTTCAGACTTAAGGGATTATATGACGAAAAAGTATTGTTGGAGTTTTCTTTATGTCCCTTTCAGACTCTCTAAAATTGAAAAGGACCGAGTTATCTTTGTCGTTAAACTCGTTAAAACCGAATAGTGAAAAACTTGTCCATATCGACAAGAACGATTTTCGCTATCGCTAGGCTCGTTAAAACATAGCGATGATTTTGCCCGAAGGGAAAATTATAGAACAAGCATATGTTATCCTCCTCAAGCTTGACAAAAATAAAGAGGTACTGGTTAGTAATGACTGGGAAAAAATTGGGAAGAAAACTTGAAGAAACTTTATTGGTAGCAAGTCACTCTTTAACATGACACTTTCACTTCGCATCCGAGTCGGGTTGGGTTGTTCTGTTCACTGGTCATATCACCATTAGTCCATCACACCATCCACATTTGGGGTTAACGCTACCAATCCATCATGTCAGTGTAGCCGATATGTTCAAGAGAAGTTGCTCAGAGAATTCACCTGTGTCTCATCCACTACAATACATTCACGCTCCATTCTTTCATGACCGCCGCCCTGAACCTTATGTCATCAGATCGTTTTCACCTCCATTAAAATCATTTGCTCCATTCCGTGTCATAGATGTGGGATTCACTAAGGCCCTCCTATGATGGATTGCTTCTTGTCGACATCAGATCATTATCCAGGAAGTCGATCTAGGAACAACCCTTTCAGTACTTTGAAGCTTGCATGCCTCAATGGCAAGTTTCTCACTTCCGGCGACAGGTTTACATCAATGGCCTTCGACCGAAATATTTTGCGTGGTGTTCGACGCCAAGTCCCTTATTCAAACCAAGTGAATTTTACTGTAGTAACTTGAGGGTCATCATCATTATCGGTGATTCCTCTCGCGCTTGTTAACAGCTTACATCATTGGCTGGTAATCAGGAAATTTCTTTCCATGTTCGACTCCAGAACATCTCTCACATGGATCGACTTGTACTTTGAGTGAAGATCGAACGAGATTGAAGATCCCGGATCTAGTTTCATCCATCCGAGCTGCGATATATATTCAGGAAAATAAAGACATCAAATGTACATCATTTCTGCACAAATAATCATCCAACCTAAGGGATGATGGCTCTACCAGAATCATCAGTCTGCACACAGACGATTGTCTGTCTTATGTACATAAAAATGAATTTATAAAGCTGAGCATGGGAATGCCCGCCTCAGCTAAATCATGAAAATATTATGAAGATAATGTATTGTATTGTATCTTATTACAGGTCACCTTTCAGCTCGAAAAAACTTTAGATCCTCATGATAAAGCATTTCACCCGACATCAAAAGATTAACGACCTCATGCTTTAGGGGGCAAATGTTATAGACATTTTTGGGCACTGCAACCCCAATCAAATATGTCCATAAACCAAGGGCTCCTAAGTCCCTAAAAGTGTCGTTCCATCCCCTAAAAGAACAAGGTCAGTTGATTACATCATCTCCCAGAAGTTCTCCATGAAAAGCTACTCAGAACTGGTCAAAACTAGACCATCTCACCTACTCCATGTTCAAAGTGCGCTGCATCCCACCTAAATGCACACGGGAAGTGCGATGCATACTGAAAATCCCTTCTATGTGGTGCGATGGGCGAGAGTGGACAAATGGCAGAGTCAATTTGCGAGGTGGAGGATCATGGAATCTTCCAGAAACTTCTCCTGTGAGACTTGCCTCTCTGCATTCGCCCAGAGATGAGTAAGAGTTCATCAATCTCCAAGTGGAATCCAGAACTATCATAGAGAGGACACTAATCAAATCTCAGAAGCTGACTCACCTCCCTGCAATCACCTATATATCGATCCCTCATCTCAGAGATCGAGAGGCTGGAATTTTGTATCTTGTAAGGAAGTGCTGCTGGTTTCTTGGTGTAACATCACAGTGTTGGGTGATCTAAGCTTTTCATGAGGTGAAGAAGGGCTTTCTTACTGAGAGGATGACGTTGGGTCAGAACAATTGGTTGTAATCCTCTTTGCTATTCTTGATATTAATAAAGCTATTCACGTTTTCCTCCACATTCTTGTATGATTGATGATATATGCTTTTGTGTGGTCAATATATATCTGGTCTTATATTGTTTATGATAGTAGATCTCTGTTCTTGGATAGTGTTATGCTGCTTTGATTCCACAGGTGCTCTTTGAAGCTGGGTAGACGAGGAAGCGAGTGGCAAAGATCTATCAGAAGGGAGAGGAATCAAGTAAGGAACCAAGTAAGGAACCAAGCGCAAGACAGAGGTTGGTCTCCTTTATTCCCCTCTTATCTACTTCTCATAAAGGAAAATGAAAGTAGTTTTAGTTTGTTTGTTTCTAAGATAGCTACCAGTCTTAGTGGGACTAGCAGCTCTGCATGGACACTAGATTTCCCGATAACAATAGGTAAAGGAAGTTAGGCTTCCTGAATGTTCCTAAAATATTCTTCAAACAAGTTAGTTAGGCATTTTCACCATAACTTTTGTTCTGGGATGTTTCAGACATTAAAACTTGGAGGATATAGATATAATATCTTCATATACCTATGGATCAAGTTTGATACCTTAATTCAACATAATTTTGTAGATATGGTCGAAGAATGTTAGGCTTCCATAATACTCCTGAAATCTTCTTCAAATAGCCAAAATCAACAGGTTTTGGGAGAATTAGACTTGATGAAGGAAAAATAAACTAATAAATCTGGTGAAGACAAAAGAAATAAGAAGAATTAGTGAAAGTAGAAGAAACTAACAAACATTGTGAAGAAGTAAGCAAGTAGGTTAGTACCTACAAATCTTGCAGCAAAGGGGATTGGTATCTCCTGTAAGTTGGTTCCTACAAAGAAACATATGGGATTGGTGTCCCTTGCAGTTTGGTGCCTACAAAGTAGTATAATGGATTGGTGTTTCCTGTAGGTTGGTGCCTACAAAGTAACAAAGGGGGTTGGTTTCTCCAATAGGTTGGTGCCTACAAAGTAGTATAAGGGATTTTTGTCTCCTGTAGGTTGGTGCCTACAAAGTAGCAAAGAGTATTGGTGTCTCTTGTAGGTTGGTGATTACAATATATTTCATATTAAGAGGATTTGTGGTTTTCTCCCTTAAGGATTTCCATGTATATCTTTTTTTACTTGCTCAATTGATGAGATTGATGTTTTATGATGTTTGAATGGAATTAAATAAGTAAACATTGTCATTATATAGATTCACCCCCCCAACTCTCCCCCCCACCCTAGTATAATTGTAAACTCCAATGATTGGTTTCATAGCGGGTTCCTTTAGAAGTAGTATAACCACTAGAACATATATCTCCAAGGGACCATGGCTAGTTAGGATGGATCTTATAGAATTAGAGTTTCGTTATTGGATAGATCAAATTTTGCTTTGTGAAAGATAAGAATGAGGGCATGTCTGATTTTTGTTGGTGTTGATGTTTGGATTTCCACGATAGTATGTTATAAAGTTACAAAAATTCCCCAAAAAGATGTAGATGAGAAGAAGGCTTATGTAAATAATTCCAATGAAAGAAATGTCATTTTGAATGGTTTTGATGAATTGGTTTTTTCATGGTAATGCATTGTGAGTCTACTAAAGAAGTTTGGGACAACCTTCAAAGTACCTATGAAGGAGAGGATAAGGTAAAAAAGGCTAAACTTCAAAATTATAGAATACAATTTGAAAATTTAAATATGAATGAAGAAGAAGACATTGCATATTTTTTTCCTTTGAGTGGATGAATTTGTGAATATTATTAAAGGATTGGGTCAAAATATTGAAGAACCAATAGTTGTTCAGAAATTCTTGAGATATCTTCCATTGAGGTTTAATCTAAATGTTTTGACTATTGAAGAAATGAAAGATCTCAAAATCTTGAATATGGATGAATTACATGGAATACTCACTACATATGAGATGAGAACAAGAAAAGAGAAGTATGGAGTAAAAGAATAAACCTTAAAATCATTAAAGACAAAAAAAGGAAACAAGGACCATGATCACTCCAGCCCTGAATCAGATGAAGTGGAAGCTAAATTAGTGAGAAAATAAGAGAGGATATAGAAAATATAAAGGTAAGATACTGTTAAAATGTTTTAAGTGTGGTAGAAAATGTCATTATGCTTCAAAATGTTCATATTGAAAATTAGAAGATAATGATGATGGAAAAGAACATAGAAATGGAGGCAAATTTCATAAAAAGGGAAGATCTCTCATGAAGAAAAGTTTCTATTCCAAGGAAGATATAAACTCATCAAAATATAGTAATCAAGATGCATATGATGATGATCAAGAAGAATGCCTACTCATGGGATTGGGAGATTAGAAAAAAAAAAAAATGTAGTGTAATCTATCTCAAAACAAACCAACAGAGGCAAACATAATCTTCCATTCAGTTTTACTTTTTTTAATGAAGGTCATTTTTTTCTAGATGTCCATCTACAAAATATGAAGGAAATGATGATGAATATGATTTTCTAGTCATGAATACTTAAACTGTTGATAAAAAAAAATAAAGATAACCAAGAAAAGAAGACAAATGCAAAGGAGGAAATTGAAGTGAAGAAATATTTTCAATGTGAGCTCTATGTTTCCTTAGATAATAAATAAAATTTAGAAGGAGCTCTCACAGGAGTATGAAAATAAGGATCTTGATGAAATAAAGAAAATGGTTGTCGTCCTTAAAAATCAATTAGAAGAAGAAAAGAGAATGGAAAAAGTGGTGAAAAAATAGCTAGAAGAAAAGGAAGGACATTATGAGAAACTAGAAGATGATATTGCTTCCTTAAGAAATGATCTTGAAAAGGAAAATGATCAATTGAGCTTTGGAAGAAGTTCTGATATATTGGATAGTTTACTCAGTAACCATAGATCCCATTTTATTAAAACAAGTATTGGTTTTTGTTAATTTTTCTTAGGGCTTATTGTTCTTTGTTTTAGATAATTGCATTTTATCATTTACATATAGAATTCACCCCAAAACATCATAAAAATATTAATATTTACAACATTATCCAACAACATATGCAACAAAAGATAAAGGTACAATAGAAGAAAATAATTCACACATAGAGACACTAGGATTGGTTGGAGACCAGGGCAAAACCCACTATGGGGAAAACCCTGTAAAATTATTCTTATTATTAGATTGTCATTGAATGATTCAACAAAAGAGAGAGTAAAATTATCAATATATTCATCCATACAAATATCCAACAAAAACAACCAAACAACATTCAAAGGGTGATTCCAACATATTCACTTATCAAATATCACTTCACTAGGCTATAGTCAACTTCAGATATTTGGGATCAACTATGACAAATGTAAAAAAAATATACTTTCCAACTGCAAGAAAGATGTGATGTGCATGTATCTGAAAGGCTTCAACCACATAGATGAGCATTTTGCATGTGGTTGCAGCCAACATTTCACCATGGCAAGCTTGTGGCTGAGGCTGAAAATCCTAAAGCACAAATGTGAATTTCAGAACCTACAATTTCAACTTAATGCAAACCAATTCTCTGCAGACCTGCCTCACACCTATGCGAACCAAAACCAAAGAAGAGAATAGAATAATGACCCATGATTATCTATAAATGAGGGTCACTTAACTTGTATTTATAGACTTCATTGGGTGTCCAATTTCACTTTGGGTCAACTAGTCCTTTTGGGCACATGTGGGCTTTAATTCAAAGATACACTTTCCCTTGTCCAAATTGAACACTTCAATAGTAAAAATTGGTCCTCTTGAAAAGAGGAATCTAGTCCCATGATTGGAATTTATCACTAAGTTGAAAAAAATTAACACTCCCTCTCAACTAGCGAGAAATTATTGTCCTCCCATTATATCATGATCCATCTCAAGTATCTTGTCATCAAATGTCGTTGCTGCTCATCTCAATTCATGTTTGCTTATCTATGCTTATATCTTGATTATATCTACTTATATGTTGAACATTATCGAATCTAAAAGAAGAAGAATTTGACATCAGAGGGGAGTCTAAGCTACCACCCTCTATTCATCGGGAAGCACCTGCTACCACCCAAAAGCACTGCCAGCGGGGAGCTAATGTTATGACATAGGAAGCCTCTACCAGTGGGGAGTCAATGCTACGACCCAGGAAACCTCTGCCATCAGGGAGCCAATGCTACAACCCGAAAAACTCTTCCAGCGGGGAGCCAATGCTACAACCCTGTAAACTCTGCTAGTGGGGAGCTAATGCTATAACCCAGGGAACTCTTCCAATGACGAGCCAATGATACAACTGGGGAAAATCTATTGGTAGGAAGCCAATGATACAACTGGGGAAAATATACCGATAGGGAGACGATCCGACAACCTAGGAAACTCTTCCAGTGAGGAGCCAATGTTACAACTTGAGAAAATCTGCTAGCAGGGAGCCAATGTTGCAATCTGGGAAACTCTACCACCGGGGAGCTAATGCTACAACCCAGGAAAATCTACTAGCAGGGAATTAATGCTACAACCTGAGAAGCTCTGCTAGTGGGGAGCCAATTCTACAACTCAGGAAACTCTACCAGTGGGGAACCAATGCTACAACTCGAGAGACTCTGTGAATGGGGAGCCAATGCTACAACTTGGGAAACTCTGCTAGGGGGAGCTAATGCTACAACCTATCAAACTCTGAGGGAGCCAATGCTACAACTGAGAAACACTGTGAGTGGGTAGCCAATGCTACAACCTGAGAAACTTTAACAATCAAATCCCAGTGTTATCGGGAAAACTAGTGTCTATACAAAGCTGCTAGTCCCACTAAGGCTGGTAGCTACCTTAGAAACAAACACACTAAAAAATACTTTCGTTTTCCTTTATGATAAATAGATAAGAGAAGAATAAGGAGACCAACCTTTGTCTTGCACTTGGTTCCTTGCTTGATTCCTCTCTCTTCTGGTAGGTCTTTGCCACTTGCTTCCTTGTCTACCCAGCTTCAAAGAGTACCTGTAGAGTCAAAGCAGCATAACACTATCCAAGAACATAGATCTATTATCATAAACAATATAGGATCAGATGTACATTGACCACACAAATGCATAAATCATCAATCATACAAGAATGTGGAGGAAAACTTGAATAGCTTTATTGATAATCAATAAAGAACAAAGAGGATTACAACCAATTGTTCTAACCCAGCATCATCCTCTCAGCAAGAAAGCCCTTCTTCACCTCATGAAAATCTTAGATCATCCAACACTATGATATTGCACCAAGAAACCAACAACACTTCCTTACAAGATACAAAATTCCAGCCTCTGGATCTCTGGGATGAGGGATCCATATATAGATGTCTGCAAGGGAGGTGAGTCAGCTTTTGAGATTTGATTAGTGTCTTCTCTCTGATAGCTCTTGATTCCACTTGGAGATTGATGATCTCTTACTCATCCCCGGTCGAATTTAGAGAGGCAAGTGTCACAGGAGAGGTTTCTGGAAGATTCCATGCTCCTCCACTGTTGGCATTATGTTTCTGGTATGACTATATGTTACAGATGTTGTACTTGATGGCAACACCCGTGGCAAGGCTCTCAAATGTTGAAAATTAAGAAGTACGCAGGAGATCAGTTCAGAAGGTTCGTACCCACAGGTACACCGTGAAGGGACCGCGGCCAGTTACGCAGGTCAGCCGTTCAAGAGGTGCGTACCCCCAGTGCACTCATTTCAAGGCAGAGAAAAGCATACGTGGGGTTTCTTATGTTTAACCCTTGGTATTTAGCCGACGGTATTTGTGTTATTATGGTTTTGGATCATGGTATTGATCCATGATTTTAGGAGGAGCTTGCCTATATAAAGCAAAGGAGATCACTTGGCTAAGTATCTTTTGCAATTGAATATCTTAAGATCTGAAATATTGGGTTATGGTCTTAAAAGCTTGATCTATATGTAAGAGAAGTTGATAGCGAATCTGTGAAGGGTGATCTCTCGAGCGCATGATCAGATCTGAGCAACTGTGCCACTCTGGTGGACTGCCAATTCGGCCCTAATCAGAAGTACGCAGGTGTTTAACAGGAGAGCTGCGTGGGTACGCAGAGCAGAAACAGGAGATCTGCGTGGGTACGCAGAGCAGAAACAGGCGAGCTGCGTGGGTACGCAGAGCAGAAGAAGGAGAACTGCGTGGGTACGCAGAGCGACAAAGGTTCAGGTGCGTACGCACAGTAAAAGTACGCGGCGCGATAGTATCTCTAGGTGCGTACCTACAGTAACAGTACGCGGCGCGATAGTGCCTCTGAGTGCGTACCTGCAGTAACAGTACGCAGTGCGGTTGAAGAAACAGTGCATGGACACGCAGTGTGGCAGAAGGGTCTCTGCGGGTATACGTAGGGGAGCAGAAGGTGAAGTGCGTACGCACGCAGACCAGAGAAAGAAAAACTGCGTATCTGTCTTAAGACATTTTGTTTGGCTGTATTTTTCTGTTGATAAGGTGTTCTGGGTTTAGTTCTATTATTGTTGATCTGATTACTACAGTTGACTGGGTGATTTTCTTATACTTGATGATCATTTGATGTTTATGGATCCAGTTTGAAAATTTATGAAAAGTGGTCCTTGTAAGAAAAGAAATAGGGGGTAGTAGCTCCCTTCCAGGAGAGACTGGAAAACGAGAGAGAGTTGTAGCTCTCTGCAGGTTGCAGCCTGCGTACTGGTAAAGGACTACACCAGTACAAAACCTTGTAAAAGGAGTTTCTAATTTGAAAGAAGATAGAGACATATTGCAGCAAGTGGTTTTCACTCACATTGGGTTTCCACCTTACATCTTGGGTTCTTTGGTGTGACTATCTGTTTTCTTTGTTCATGCTCATTATTTTATGGTACTGACATGCAAAAATAATTCAAAGAACAAATAAGGAAGATTTATTAAAAGAATTTGATAATACTGATTCACCCCCCCCTCAGTATTATTTCCAACAATTGGTATCAGAGCAGGTCCTTCGGAGAAGCTTGATCGCTTGAAGGAAGATCATTCATCATGAGCAACTACGAGAGGGAAGCATCAATCAGGCCACCAATTTTTGATGGGACAAACTTCAATTATTGGAAGGTAAGAGTAACTACCTATCTTCAATCTCTTGGTACAGAAGTTTGGGATATCATAGATACAAGCTACGCTTTTCCTTCAGCTACACCTACAGATGCGGCCGAAAAGAAGAAATATGAAACAAATGCTAAAGCAGTCAATACTTTGCTGGGATGCTTATCTCAAACATAATTCGTAAAGGTTATGCAATATAAATCCGCAAAAGAAATATGGGACAAGATTGTCTTGAGCTACGAAGGAGATGAACAGGTAAAGCATGCTAAACTTCAAACTCTCAGGATTCAGTATGAGAATCTCAGGATGTATAATGATGAAAGTGTGGCTAACTATTTTCTTCGGGTTGATGAGATTGTAAATTGCATGAAAAATTTGGGTGAAGAAATAAAGGAGGCTATTGTGGTTGAAAAGGTTCTAAGATCATTGTCCCCCAAGTTTGAATCTAAAGTATCTGCTATAGAAGAAAAGGAAAATCTACGAATTCTTACTATGTCTCAGCTACATGGAATTCTAACTGCTTATGAAATGAGAAAGGGAGGTCCATTAGACAGAAGAGAAGCTGCTTTCAAGGCATCAGGCAAAGGAGATTATTATGAAGCAAGTCACTTACCAGAAGAAGAAGAAGAAGAATCAAATTTTGTCAGAAATCTTTAAAGGGGTTCTGGAAGGTTCAATGGTAAGTTACCTTTTAAATGCTTTGCTTGTGGAAGAGTAGGTCATTATGCTGCAAAATGTCCTTATAAGGATAAAGGAAAGGAACCTGCTAGATGGAACAAGAAACAAAGTACAAATAAGAAAAGCTACTACACTCATGAAGATAGTGATGGTCTATCAAACAGTGATGAAGATGAACGAGGTAATGAATATAAATTGTTAATGGCATTTGAAGATGATGATTATATGGATGCTATAGATGTGGATAACCTTTATGAAGAAATTACTAGACTCAAGAGATGTATAGAAGAAAAGAATATGATCATTGATACTCTACAATTTCAAATTGATGAAAAGGAAAAACATCTTGAAAAATTAGAAGGTGAAATTGTTGGTCTTAGAAAAGAGATTGAGAAAACAAAAGCTATTAATCTTAAGTTTATCAAAGGATCTGAAACTTTGGATGAGATTATCAATGTGCAGCGGTCTCCACTAAACAAGACAGGTCTGGGCTATAATGGAGAAACTTCTCAAGCATCCACCTCAAAAAGTTATCTTGATGTAGCAAGAAGAAATGATCAAAAGCACAATGAAGACCATCAGGTAAAGCAGGGACGAATTGCAAACAGAGACTATCAGGGGCAATCCGTCTTAAGGGTGAACAAAAGCTACAACCAGCCACAGGTAAAATCTTCTCAATTTGGTTCAAGAATGGATGACAATAGAAATTACAATCATTTGGCTGGAAGATTTGATAACCGCAGAAGTTTCTTCAATGGACAATGCTTTTCTTGCCATAACTTTGGCCACAAGGCAGCTCAATGTGTTGCATATAAAACAATCATGACAAGAGAAGCTCAAAAGCAAAGAAGTATGACCGGGATTACAAAAAGGACCTATAAAAACTTTTCGGTTCTTGAAAATGAAGTTGAATGTTCTATTTGCAATAACTTTGGTCATGCAGATTCTGAATGCAGGAGCAGGTTTCAGCAGAAAAAGGAACAAGACTCAAGCACCAAAACATGGAGAATAAAGGAACCACAAACAGAAAGATGTGGGATAGCATTTTATGCAGAGGGACAGGAAAATCTATGGTACATTGACAGTGGATGTTCGAAGCATATGACAGGTGATAAAGAAAAACTGGAGTCATATTCTGCTCTGGAAAAAGGAAAGAAAGTTTCTTTTGGAAATGATACTCCTGCAACTATAAAAGGAAAAGGCATTGCTCAGTTAAAAGAAAAGGTCAAAGCTGGAAATGTTTTGTATGTAGATGGATTGAAGCATAATCTTCTAAGTGTCAGCGAGATGTGTGATCAAAGAACCGAGGTGATATTCAGATCAAATGGATGTCTTGTTCGTGATCTTGATACAGGTAAAACAGTGATCAAAGGTAAAAGAACCCCAAATAATCTGTACATATTTGAAGAAGGACAACAACAATTCTATCTGAGCAAGGATGATGAGCACTAGTTATGGCATCGGAGATTGGGGCATCTAAGCTTTTCTCAAATAAGGAAAGCATGCAAATATCAGGCAGTTCGCGATCTTCCAGATATCAAAATTCCTGACAACACCATATGCAAATCATGTCAGTTTGGAAAACAAACCAGAACTAACTTTCCAAAGAAGGAAGGATCAGCTAGCATGCCTCTTGAGCTAGTACATACAGATACATGCGGTCCATTTAGGAAAAGAACACCTCGAGGAGAAGAATACTTGATATTATTCATTGACGATTTCTCCAGGTTTGTCTGGTTAGGACTTATGAAGCACAAACATGAAGCATTCGAAAAATTCAAATATTTCAAAGCCTTGGTTGAAAATGAATCAGGTCACAAAATTAAGTTCCTCAGATCTGACAGAGGTGGGGAGTTTACCTCAAATGAATTTTTCGATTTCTGTGAAGAACATGGGATAAGAAGAGAATTCTCTACAGCTAGAACTCCTCAGCAAAATGGAGTTGTGGAAAGAATGAACAGAATAGTCCAACAAATGGCTTGTGCTATGCTTGATGAGTCAGGAACTCCTGCAACTTTCTGGGGTGAAGCTGCACATGCTGCGGTTGTTATTCTCAACAAGACAAATGTTCGGGTGAACAACACTCAAACTCCTCATGAGCTCTGGAGTGGTAAGACTCCTTCGGTAAAGCACTTCAAAATCTTTGGGAGCAAATGCTATATCAAGAATACAGATGAGTAGCTTGGCAAACTTGAACCTAGAGCAGATGAAGGCATTCTTCTTGGTTACTCTCCACATAGCAAAGCATACAAATGCTACAATAAAAGACTTGGCAGAATTGTTGACAACATTGATGTAGTGGTTGATGAGAAGGGATACATTCCTAGGCAAGTACATCATGAAGACATCGAAGAAGATGAAGGCTACCCTCAATGACAGAATGATGAAGAAGAAGAACCTCAAGAAGAACCTCAAGAAGAACCAGAGAGCAGACAAGAATAGAAGAAAAGACTCCATCTAGATATGTTCAGAAGAATCATCCAGAATCTCAGATTATGGGGCAGAAAGAAGCAGGTGTACAAACAAGAAGAAAAGTTGCAGAATCTTCAAGCTATTTGGCATTACTCTCCTCTACTGAACCACAAAATGTGAAGGAGGCATGCAAAGATGAATGTTGGGTGAAAGCAATGGATGAAGAACTTGAGCAAATCGAAAAGAACAACACTTGGGAGTTGGTTCCGAGACCAAAGGATAAGAATTTTATCGGAACAAAATGGGTCTTCAAAAATAAATTGAATGAAAATGGAGAAGTAATTAGAAACAAGGCCAGACTTGTTTGTAAAGGGTATGCGCAGCAAGAAGGAATAGACTTTGAAGAAACCTTTGCTCCTGTTGCAAGACTTGAGGCCATCCGAATGTTCCTTGCTCTCTCAAGTTTTCAAAACTTCAAAGTATTTCAAATGGACGTGAAATCAGCCTTTCTGAATGGAGACTTGGAAGAAGAAGTATACTTTGAGCAGCCAGATGGGTTCATTCTTGGAAATGATCCAAATCTTGTATGCAGATTGAAAAAGGCTCTCTATGGTCTCAAACAAGATCCAAGGGCTTGGTACTACCGTCTGGACAAATATCTTCATCAGCAAGGTTTTTCAAAAGGATCAGCTGATAGCAATCTTTATATAAAAGTTGAAAATGATAAATTGCTAATACTTGTTGTGTATGTAGATGACATTATTTTTGGCAGCAATGAAGAAGCTATGAGTCAAAGCTTTGCCTTGGTCATGCAGAAAGAATTTGAAATGTCCTTGCTGGGAGAACTGACATATTTCCTTGGTTTGCAAATCCAACAAAAAGAAGGAGGAATCTTTTTATCTCAAACCAAGTATCTCAAACAGATTTTGAAGAAATATGGCATGGAAGATGCAAAACCAGTATGTACACCCATGGTCACAGGATGTAGCCTCAGTGCAAATGATGAATCTGCAGCAGTACATCAACCAACCTACAGATCTATGATTGGAAGTTTACTTTATTTGACAGGTACCCGACCGGACATCATGCATGCAGTTGGAATAGTTGGAAGATTTCAGGCAAATC
Organism: Pinus tabuliformis; assembly: GCA_031772625.1. Taxonomy (NCBI): domain Eukaryota; kingdom Viridiplantae; phylum Streptophyta; class Pinopsida; order Pinales; family Pinaceae; genus Pinus; species Pinus tabuliformis. Next base: position 1,313,232,652 of record CM062809.1, read on the forward strand.
CGAAGGAGACTCATCTTCAGGCAGTGAAGAGAATTTTCAAATATCTTCAAGGGACTCAAAATTATGGCTTATGGTATCCCAGAGATACAGATCTCACACTTCATGCTTATACAGATGCAGACTGGGCCGGAAGCGTGGATGACAGGAAAAGCACAAGTGGTGGTGCATTCTTTATGGGTTCCAGACTGGTATCTTGGTTCAGCAAGAAACAGAGTTCGATTTCCTTGTCTACAGTTGAAGCAGAATATGTTGCTGCTGCATCTTGTTGCACTCAACTCCTTTGGATGATGCAGACTTTGCAGGATTTTCAAATCACTTGTACACCACCTATCCCCATCTTATGTGATAACACAAGTGCAATCATCATCTCAAAGAATCCTGTCATGCATTCAAAAACCAAGCACATACCAATCAAGTATCATTTTCTTCGGGAACAAGTGCTTGAACAGAAGGTCAAGTTGGAGTATGTTCCTTCTAAGGAACAAGTTGCTGATATACTCACCAAACCATTGCCCAGGGACACTTTTGAATACCTCAGGCAAAAGCTGGGGGTTGTTGATGCATCATCTTATTGTTGAAACTCTTCTGATTGATGGTTGTACGCATGGTTCATCTGGGGTATATGCGTACATGTGCTGGGTGGCTGATTGGTTGAAGATTGATGGCACAGGTTCAGGGGGAGCATATAATGCATTGTTGGCATTATGGAGGATGTATAGAAGGAGATCATGGAAGTAGCTGCAATATGTCTCTATCTCTTTCATGGTGGATTATGGTTCTTCGTCGCAGATCTGGTTCATATTCAGGGGGAGCATGTTCTAAGGGGGAGCATAACCCTTTGCCCTTGATGTCAAAGGGGGAGAATGAAGCTGAAGTTTTTGAGGTTGCCATCAAGTCCAAAGGGGGAGATTGTTGGCATTATGTTTCTGGTATGACTATATGTTACAGATGTTGTACTTGATGGCAACACCCGTGGCAAGGCTCTCAAATGTTGAAAATTAAGAAGTACGCAGGAGATCAGTTCAGAAGGTGCGTACCCGCAGGTACACCGTGAAGGGACCGCGGCCAGTTACGCAGGTCAGCCGTTCAAGAGGTGCGTACCCCCAGTGCACTCATTTCAAGGCAGAGAAAAGCACACGTGGGGTTTCTTATGTTTAACCCTTGGTATTTAGCCGATGGTATTTGTGTTATTATGGTTTTGGCTCGTGGTATTGATCCATGATTTTAGGAGGAGCTTGCCTATATAAAGCAAAGGAGATCACTTGGCTAAGTATCTTTTGCAATTGAATATCTTAAGATCTGAAATATTGGGTTATGGTCTTAAAAGCTTGATCCATATGTAAGAGAAGTTGATAGCGAATCTGTGAAGGGTGATCTCTCGAGCGCATGATCAGATCTGAGCAACTATGCCACTCTGGTGGACTGCCAATTTGGCCCTAATCAGAAGTACGCAGGTGTTTAACAGGAGAGCTGCGTGGGTATGCAGAGCAGAAACAGGAGATCTGCGTGGGTACGCAGAGCAAAAACAGGCGAGCTGCGTGGGTACGCAGAGCAGAAGAAGGAGAACTGCGTGGGTACGCAGAGCGACAAAGGTTCAGGTGCGTACGCACAGTAAAAGTACGCGACGCGATAGTATCTCTGGGTGCGTACCTGTAGTAACAGTACGCGGCGCGATAGTGTCTCTGAGTGCGTACCTACAGTAACAATATGCAGTGCGGTTGAAGAAACAGTGCGTGGACACACAGTGCGGCAGAAGGGTCTCTGCGGGTATACACAGGGGAGCAGAAGGTGAAGTGCGTACGCACGCAGACCAGAGAAAGAAAAACTGCGTATCTGTCTTAAGACATTTTGTTTGGCTGTATTTTTCTGTTGATAAGGTGTTCTGGGTTTAGTTCTATTATTGTTGATCTGATTACTACAGTTGACTGGGTGATTTTCTTATACTTGATGATCATTTGATGTTTATGGATCCAGTTTGAAAATTTATGAAAAGTGGTCCTTGTAAGAAAATAAATAGGGGGTAGTAGCTCCCTTCCAGGAGAGACTGGAAAACGAGAGAGAGTTGTAGCTCTCTGCAGGTTGCAGCCTGCGTACTGGTAAAGGACTGCACCAGTACAAAACCTTGTAAAAGGAGTTTCTAATTTGAAAGAAGATAGAGACATATTGTAGCAGGTGGTTTTCACCCACATTGGGTTTCCACCTTACATCTTGGGTTCTTTGGTGTGACTATCTGTTTTCTTTGTTCATGCTCCTTATTTTATGGTACTGACATGCAAAAATAATTCAAAGAACAAATAAGGAAGATTTATTAAAAGAATTTGATAATACTGATTCACCCCCCCTCTCAGTATTATTTCCAACATCCACCTTGCGGATTGACCCTGCCATTTGTCCCTTCTCACCCATCGCACCCCATAGAAGGGTTTTTTGACATGCATCGCACCTACTGTGTGTATTCAGGTGGGATGCAACACACTTTGCCTATGGAGCAGGTGAAATGGTCCAGTTTTGATCACTTCTGAGTAGTTTTTCATGGAGAACTTCTGGGAGATGTTGTAATCCCTTGACCTTATTCTTTTAGGGGTTGGAACAACACCTTTAGGGACTTAGGAGCCCTTGGTTTATGGACATTTATGCTTGGGGTTGCAGTGCCCAAAAATGTCTATAACAGTTGCCCCCTAGAGCATGAGGTCGTTAATCTTTTGATGTCGGGTGAAATGCTTTATCATGAGGATCCGAAGTTTTTTCGAGCTGGAAGGTGACCTGTAATAAGATACAATACAATACATTATCTTCCTATTATTTTCATAATCTAGCTAAGGCAGGCATTCCCATTCTCAACTTTATAAATTCATTTTCATGTACATAGGATAGACAATCGTCTGAGTGTAGACTGATGATTCTGGTAGAGCCATCATCCCTTAGATTGGATGATTATTTGTGCAACAATGATGTACATTTGATGTCTTTATTTTCCTGAATATATATCGCAGCCCGGATGGATGAAAATAGATCCGAGGTCTTCAATCTCGTTCGATATTCACTCAAAGTACAAGTCGATCCATGTGAGAGATGTTCTGGAGTCGAACATGGAAAGACATCGCCTGATTACCAACCAATGATGTAAGATGTTAACAGGTGTGAGAAGAATCACCGATAATGATGATGACCCTCAAGGTACTGCAGTACAATTCACATGGTGTGAATAAGGGACTTGGCGTTGAACACCACGCAAAATCTTTCGGTCGAAGGCCATTGATGTAAACCTGTCGCCAAGTGAGAAACTTGCCATTGAGGCATGCAAGCTTCAAAGTACTAAAAGGGTTGTTCCTAGATCGACTTCTTGGATAATGAGCTGATGTCGACAAGAAGCGATCTGTCATAGGAGGGCCTTAGTGAATCCCACATCAATGACATGGAACGGAGCAAATGATTTTAATGGAGGTGAAAACGATCTGGTGATATACGGTTCAGGGTGGCGATCATGAAAGAATGGAGCGAAAATGTATTATAGTGGGTGAGACACAAGTGAATTCTCTGAGCGACTTCTCTTGAACATATCGGCGACACTGACATGATGGATTGGTAGCATTAACCCCAAATGTGGATGGTGTGATGGAACCATGGTGATGTGACCAGTGAATGGAACAACCCAACCCGACTTGGATGCGGAGTGAAAGTGTCATGTTCAAGAGCGACTTGCTACCAACAAAGTTTCTTCAAGTTTTCTTCCCAATTTTTCCCCAGTCATTGCTGACTAGTACCTCTTTATTTTTGTCAAGCTTGAGGAGGATAACATATGCTTCTTCTATAATTTTCCCTTCGGGCAAACCCATCGCTATGTTTTAACGAGCATGGCGATGGTGAAACTCGTTCTTGTCTGTTATGGACAAGTTTGTCACTATTAGGTTTTAACGAGTTTAACGACAAAGATAACTCAGTCCTTTTCAATTTTAGAGAGTCTGAAAAGGGACGTAAAGGAAACTCCAAAAATCCTTTTTCATCATCTAATCCCTTAAGTCTGAAAAAGTATAAAATAATACAAAAGGGATGAGTTTTCAGTAATTTTAACGAGCCGAACAAAACAAGCACTCGATCCTTTTGTGTAATAATCCCTCAGGTCCAAAAAGATTAAAATCTAAAGGAGGGATAGCACTTCCGATCACTTTAACGAGCTGGAGAGGCCAATGGCTCGACAATCTTTTCAGATTTTACGAGTCAATTGAAAAGAGCTTAAAGGAGACTCATTTTTTGAGGAACGAGTGATAGATTCGGGTAGCAGCTGATTCCAGGTAAGGTTTGGAATTTTCCAATCACGGCAGTGTCACAAGGATGGCTAACAAGATCACTCTTTGCAGTTGTTCCTCAAAAGGGGTAAACAATCAAGTGGAGGTGAATGATCGGCCAATATAGAGTGGAGGTGATGATGAGAACATGACCAAGGCTTCAAAGGCTGAAGTAAAACATTCACGATGGTTATTTACTGGAAATTGGTTCATTTTTTAATGATCTTAAACCCTGGGGGAAACACTTGCTCATTGCTTATGTTTATTTTTTAACGAGCTTGGATTCCGCATTAAAGCTGCTCGAGGCGGGTTTATTTTTTAATGAGCTTTAACCCTGCGGTAACACTGCTCGTGGCAGGTTTATTTTTTAATGGGCCTGAACCCTATGGTAACACTGCTCATGATATGTTTGCATGCCCCTAGCATAATAACGCAAATCGAGGTGCATGCCCCCCAAGCTTTCTTGCATTCATCTTAGTGGTTGGAATGAAGGTTTACCTTCGAGATCTTCGAAAGACTCGACTTTGATTTTACGAGATCGTAATCAAAGACTCGATTTGGAAAGGGAGTCATTTCATTTCTTAATGAGGTTGACATAGTAAAAGAAATATCCTCATGACTCCTTGTTTCATTTTTTAATGAGGTCGACACGATATAAGAACTGTCCTCGGAATCCACTGTATTTACAGTATTTGATAGAAAATCAAAAACTGATGGATGATTAAGGTTGCTGGAATAATCCTCGTGGTAATCCGGGAGATGGGAACGATGGTGGTAATCTTCCCATGGTGCCTCTCCTAACATCATTGACTGAATGATTCCTTTTTCTGTAGAATGTACATGTGACCAAGGATTTGAAGAGGTACCATATTCCTTAGACCTATCTATCCAAACACTTGATGAGCATTGATTTGGGTTTGCCCCCCAGGTCAAGAAAATTGATTGCTACAATATTTCTAAAATGGTGCTGATCCATGTTGACAAAATGTTTAGGAATCTTCCGAATCCATTAGATATAGAAGATTTCATATTGCAGGTTTCCACTGTGGCCACTTCCGCCAGATTACTCGGAGGCAGTAGGGCAAAAGTACCCATTAAGGCAGGGTCTTTTAGGAGACCTACTCCAATATTTTGAAGCGAATGATTGCTTCCATGGATCATTGGAATGCTTCCCGTAACTTGTGAACTGTTGGGGAGAAATGTTTGTTGGTCGATGATTGTAATTCCTCCTTGGAAGGGAAATGCAATCTTCCTGAAGTAGGTCGACACAACTGCGGCCATGGCATATATCTAGGGCCTTCCCAGTAGGATGTTGTAATCGAGGTTTCCGTCGATTACTTCAACATCAATTTCTACTGTTTTGCCCCCCAGTTCAACTTGCAAGTTACTTAAAATCCTGTATGGAGTGAATGATTGTCCATCAAATTCTTTTAACATCGTTGATGATCGCGACAAGGGTGGTGAGCCTAAATGTTTCCAGCAACTCATCGACATAATACATGTAGATGCCCCCTCATCAATAATTGTTCGATGAGCAGTTTTGTTGAGGGCTTTCACTTGAATAAGGAAAGCTAGTTGAGCTGGTAACTGAGGGTCATATCCTTTGTTATTAAAGGATACAATATTGGAATCCATTGGCTCAATCCCACCTATCACTGATAATAGAGTCTGCTTTTGGGAGAGGCAATTTTGCGGTACCTCAAGTGTCGACATAGCAGACGGCGATTGGGCCAGGTCCTCTACTATATTATAATTCTGTGCTACTTTGGCATGAGGATTAAATGTCGATTTGTGTACTACTCCCTTTGGCGGCTTTATCATTGGCTCAGGAATGATGGGTGGCACAACTTCGGTCAAAGTTGTTGTCGAACTACTAGGTTGTTCATTAGCCTTGCTATTCGACAGCTGTGGATTCCTGTAATCTTTATTCCTTGTCGATATCAAAGCATCATTTTGGTGCTTCGAAACGGACACATAAGTACTTGGGATGGGGAAGAATTTTTAGTAGCAACCAGATTTGTTCCTGGATTTGGAAACGGATCAGTCAAGACTGCCAAGGTTTTTGAATTCTTGAAGAATCTTTTAAGCTTAGCCTTATGTGGACAATTTTTTGTCCAATGATCCTCATCACATATTAAGCATGGATTTTTTGGTTTCCTACCCTGAGGATGGTTTGCAGAAGAATTTTCAGGTGATGATTCTTCCTGTTTCTTCTTCTTCCCTTTGTTTTTCTTCTTGCCTCCTGGTTGCTTGGTTTCTTTGCCTTTATCAGTCAAGACGGCATTTACTTCCAAGATGAGAAGTTCTTCTTTTTCATTTTGACTAGAAATCTTACGAGCCTTTTTAGATGTAGCCTTTGTCGATTTCGTGTCTGTTGTACCAATCATGCCATCGCCGGCATGAGAGTCATTGTTCGATTTAGGAGGAGGAGGGACAAAAAATTCTGGTCTGGGAGCGTCAGGGATTTTATCGTAGAGCGTGCCAGATTGAGTATAAATCAAGTCTAAGTATTGCGCACGAGCAATAACTTGTTCTTCAGTGATGACCCCTCCTTTTGCCACATCTTCTGTAATGGAAGGTAATAATGACTTAATAAACCATTAAGCTAAATCCTGATCAGGAACATATGTTTTCACCATTCTACGACAACGTCGCCACTCATGAATATGATCGGATATGTGAGTGGCTGTTATTTGCTTGAAATTGGTAAGAAGTTCTGTTCCCGTTTCATACCTTATCGGTAACTGAAAATGGGTTAAAAAGGTTGTGGCTAGGGTACTGAAGTTGTCAAACGAAGCTCTGGGTAACTGGATATACCATTTTTCTACCGGACCAATTAATGTCCTTTGAAAAAGGTGAAGCCTAATCGAATCATCATTTAGGGTGTTTGATGAACACCATAGATGAAATGTCATCACATGATTTGACGGGTCTTCACCCAGATTTCCATTAAATTTAGGAATATCTTATGGAAGTTTATGTGGAATCGCTGGCCACCAAGGGGCGTAAGCAATTGGATCGTTTGTTAACCTATTTAGATCCGATAACTCCAAAGTTGCCACGAAGGGTAACTGTTGATTCAGGTTTGGTGAAGCATACCCAGGATATGACGGAATTGCCTGAACAGTTGGTCTTTGCATACCAACATAATGCATTTGATGTTGGTAATTTTGGTAAGGTTGATGGGCATAACCATTGTAGAACGGTTGATTTTGACCGTTTTGAATATATGGCTGCCCACTATTTGCGAAGATTTTTTTCTCAGATCCTTGGTATACTTGTTGGAATTGTGGTTGTTGGTATTACACCAGCCATGGTTGTGAAGCCATGTGTTGTTGTCAAATATTGACTGTTTGACCAGGATGAGGGGTAATTGTACCCGTTTGGGCCTGTGTCATTCCACTAGTTAGCGATTGTGGTTGAGTCGTAGGGACAAGAGAGAAACCTGAGGTTGGCATACAACAGGCAGCGCTTGTACTTGCGACACCGTCACAATAGCTGGCGTAGTCGGTATATTTGACATAGGTAAGCATTTTTGCATCGAATATACAAATCTTGGTTGTTGAGGAAGTATTGGCACCCAACCACTAGATGTAATTCCAGCATAACCTGAATTTTGTTGTGAACTCCCGTATGGTTGTCCTCTCGGAGGAGACAATGAAAGGGTATACTGCCCTCCATACAGCGGTAATCTGGTACTTAAAGGAATTGTTTACCCTTGAGTACTGGACTGCCCAAATTGACACCTTGAAGGATCAATTTGCTGAGACTCAACATAAAAGTTCCCGGATACTATTCCAGATGAATAAACAGGAATGGACCATACTGTCGAAATAGCCCCTGAGTGGGCCCCGTCTAGCGTTTGAGAGCTAGTTGGGGCAGATGGTATGCCAGCGAACATTGTTGGAGTGATAGCAGGGAGTTCTGTCATCGCTGTGTCGGATGACACAGTCCTAGATGTCGACGGTTGTTTAGACATTTCTAGTCTATCCAAAAGATTTCCTAGCGATTCTACAGGAGCTTCCGATGGCGGTAGACTAATTTCCGACGAAGAAGGATATAGAGTGATCCCGACTCCAAATCACGATGGAGTACTAGATGGAGGATCCTCCATAATTTCTTCTATAGCAATCAGACCAGGTGGAAGAGGTAGACCATCAGGTTCATAAAATATTTCTGGTGTTGAAGAAGCTATAGAATCTGCAGCGACAAATGTTTGGGGAATAACACCTTCCGAATCAGCTGTAGATGGTGCTGGCTCGGTAACACAAGTGTTTACCTTCACACTAGGATCAGTTCTATTGTCCTTTGGCTGCTGAACTTCTTCTGTAAAGGCAGGGATACCAGAAATGTTTGGAGTAACCGGAGTCTCCGATGGTGTTGGAACACTTGTTCTAACTTTACCAGGGGATTTGGAACCGGTTAAATGAGTTTGCTTTGTCCGTAACAGTTTCGGCTCTGGAGACAAAGACGGTTGACTCGTAAGCCTCCGCAAATGACAGGGTTTCAATTGACTTTCTTCCAGGATTTCGGATTACTCGATCAACTAAAAATCAAGGGGAAGTATGTTTCCGAATTAGATGAATTTTAGATGCTTTGACACAACTTGTTTTTCAATTTTTAAGAGTCGAGAAAAAACAAAAGATTACTCTAGTCGCCTTCGATTTTTAATGAGCTTGAAGTGACAAGTTCTTAGATGGATTTTTTCCGTTAAGGAGTCTGAAAAGGAACGAAAGGGACTTCTCTGGAAATCTATACAGAGGGATTACCAAACCAATTGCAAAACTGCAGAATACTTTTTATGGTACGGCAGTCAATCTTCCCGAATGCTGTGTTCAGTGCATTGCGATCGATAGGGTGGTAGACATGGCTTCCTATGGATAAAGGATAAAGCCTATTGTGGTCTCCCAAAGTATACTCGACGGTATGTGGGAGCACAAGTCCGTATTGGCACTTATCGTCTCAAAGTGGAGGAATCACCCAACCAACAGTGAAAACAACAGTTACCAGGCTTTACGACACCGGAATACGTCTCTAGCCTAGACTTCTAGATGTTGTGTGTTAGGTTCCAAAGTGTTTTTAGATTCATTAAATTTATTTTATGGTTGATCTTGCTTAAGAAATTTGCCTTTCAGGTTCACCGCGTGATGTAGATGTACAATTCCTAAAATGCAATCTAAGATGATAAACAATCGTTTAATCTTCTTTTTGCAATGAAAATCCTAGCTACTAAGGAAAGAGAGATGGCGTTCTTTCAACAAAGAGAAGAGAGCACACACTATATGCACTGTCCTAAATCAAACCAACAAACAGTCTAAATGCAAATGCACATGCATGTATTTGTTTTCAGCCTTCTTAATGTGTGAATGATAAAAAGAAAGCTAAGTGCAAATCTGAATTATTTTCCAAAGCGACAATTACTAACAAGTTTCTTTTCAAAACAAAATGAGGACAATGACGACACTTTGTTATTTGGAATTGAAAACTTGCTTTCAACACTTGAAAAACTACTAACTCAAATCAAATACAAGAGTAACAGTGTAATCGACTATCAAGAACAATCATATTCTCTTCTATGACTGAAAACGACACTTGCGACACTTTCAAATCAATAAACGACAGTACAATTACGCTACTTATTTGTAAAGGAGAATTGAAAATGACTCAAAAATACATAAAAACATTTACAGTTCTTTGCACAATGGAGGCAGAATAACATCAAGGAAAGGGGTTTCAACAGAGGTGCACTGACTACAGGCAGCAAAACTCTTAAATAGAGCTGAAAAGAGTGAACATAGAAACCAAAATTTAGGAACAAGGCCTTGTCTGATCAGCACACCTATAACACAGTGAAACTGAAATGCAACACACCTACTGCACTCGGGAAGTGTGATGCATTTGAAGTTCACAGAACAGACAGTGCGCTGGACTAGGGACGAGACTTTGATTGGGTTCCGGGTCACAGTTTGCAGTTCAGTTCAAGGATTTAGGCCGAGCAAGTGGTAATCAGTAAATCAATCACAGGGGTAGATCTAAGGAGGTTACTAGAGCCACCACGAGGGCAATTAGAGAGCTCGTAAATCAATCGTTTAAGCAACGTTAATCTACTTTGCACTTACATAGCAAATGCAGATCGAAGGCTAGCTGGCTTGACTTCAGGCTCCGTCTGTAAGTTTATAAAGTAAACAAATGTAGATGAGCAAACAATCTATTCGCTCCCCAGTGGAGTCGCCATTTTGTTATCAGGAAAACTAGTGTCTATACAGAGCTACTAGTCCCACTAAGGCTGGTAGCTACCTTAGAAACAAACACACTAAAAACTACTTTTGTTTTCCTTTATGAGAAATATATAAGAGAAGAATAAGGAGACCAACCTCTGTCTTGCGCTTGGTTCCTTGCTCGATTCCTCTCTCTTATGGTAGGTCTTTGCCACTTGCTTCCTTGTCTACCCAGCTTCAAAGAGTTCCTGTAGAGTCAAAGTAGCATAACACTATCCAAGAACATAGATCTATTATCATAAACAATATAGGATCAGATGTACATTGACCACACAAATGCATAAATCATCAATCATACAAGAATGTGGAGGAAAAATTGAATAGCTTTGTTGATAATCAAGAAAGAGAAAAGATGATTACAACCAATTATTCTAACCCAGCATCATCCTCTCAGCAAGAAAGCCCTTCTTCACCTCATGAAAAGCTTAGATCACCCAACACTATGATATTGCACCAAGAAACCAACAGCACTTCCTTACAAGATACAAAATTCCAGCCTTTGGATCTCTGGGATGAGGGATCCATATATAGATGTCTACAAGGGAGGTGAGTCAGCTTTTGAGATTTGATTAGTGTCTTATCTTTGATAGTTCTTGATTCTGCTTGGAGATTGATGATCTCTTACTCATCCCTGGTTGAATTCAGAGAGGCAAGTGTCACAGGAGAGGTTTCTGGAAGATTCCATGCTCCTCCACCTTGCGGATTGACCCTGCCATTTGTCCCTTCTCGCCCATCGCACCCCATAGAAGGGTTTTTTTACATGCATCGCACCTACTGTGTGTATTCAGGTGGGATGCAATGCACTTTGCCTATGGAGCAGGTGAAATGGTCCAGTTTTGACCAGTTCTAAGTAGTTTTTCATGGAGAACTTCTAGGAGATGCTGTAATCCATTGACCTTGTTCTTTTAGGGGTTGGAACAATACCATTAGGGACTTAGGAGCCCTTGGTTTATGGACATTTATGCTTGGGGTTGCAGTGCCCAAAAATGTCTATAACACCCACTCTTTATTGTCATGATGTATCACATCACATCCAAATCCTTCTCAAACAAATCTCCAAATAGATTCCTTAACCAAACAATCCCATAGCTAGCCTTGCTAGAAAAAATCTACTTAATGTACTCTTCCAATTATCAATATATCCATGCAGACTCATATCTCCAAAAGATATTTCATCTCAAACTCAGTGGCTAGCTCCCTCTAACACTTCATCATTAGAGGCTCACTACCTATCAAGAATAGATATTCAACATATAATGCCAAAATAAAAGGCATATCTTGGACCAATTTTCTGAGGTTTGAATTGGAATTGTTTCCAGGCTTCACTAAGTAAATTTCAATGCAAGCTTGCCAAGTTCGGAGAGCTTTTTTCAAACCATTCCATTTTTTCTACAATCATAACTCTAACAAAACCAATATGCTTGGCCTCAAGCAAATAAATATTGCAATAAAATCAACCAAACCTTATCATCATGTCAACAATTTTCATTTATCAAGAAATATCAAACTTCATCAAGACATCTACATGATAAAAATTATTTATGTTACTAAATTCATACACCATGGATAATATCTATCTATCTATCTATCTATATATATATATATATATATATATATATATATATCTATATATATATATATATATATATATATATATAGATATATATATATATATATATATATATATATATATATATATATATATATATGTTTATGTCATCCATTCATTCTTAATAAAATTGTTGCGTACTACAGACCCTTGCAAACACAAGATAATACAAGGCATTCACATTCTCTATAATAATTCAAACATTATGAAGACCTTAGAAACTTCCCTATCCATAAAACTCTTCCATCACCCGCTCCATGTATGAAGGTCTATCATAATCTTGCTGTGCTCTTGATCTTGTGCATAAGACTTCAGATTTTGTGACCTACAGGCACAACCGCACCCATAAGCCTTCTTCCTTGCGGTTGTGAGGTCTATAATCACACTCTTAAGCCTTTCTCCCAGCGGTTGAGGATTAAACTAGGAGAACCCTTCTCTACTCAAAATAGAACTTGAGAAAACCTTTTCAACAACATCAAATGGTTATTTATAACCAGAATCCTACCTTTAACAGAAAAGTGTCATACTTTCAAATAATGATAAGTGACAAAATCTCATGAAGTGTTTATCCCTCTAAATGAGAAGCCTTTTCAATCATCAAAATCAAACTGTCTATCATAATATTGTCATGTTACAACAAAACTGTTAGATCACAATATATATATATATATATATATATATGTTTATGTCATCCATTCATTCATAATAAAAATCGTTGCGTACTACAGACCCTTGCAAACACAAGATAATACAAGGCATTCACATTCTCTATAATAATTCAAACATTATGAGGACCTTAGAAACTTCCCTATCCATAAAACTCTTCCATCACCCGCTCCATGTATGAAGGTCTATAATACTCTTATTGTGCTCTTGATCTTGTGCATAAGACTTTAGATTTTGTGACCTACACGCACAACCGCACCCATAAGCCTTCTTCCTTGCGGTTGTGAGGTCTATAATCACACTCTTAAGCCTTTCTCCCAGCGGTTGAGGATTAAACTAGGAGAACCCTTCTCTACTCAAATAAGAACATGAGAAAACCTTTTCAACAACATCAAATGGTTATTTATAACCAGAATCCTACCTTTAACAGAAAAGTGTCATACTTTGAAATAATGATAAGTGATAAAATCTCATGAAGTGTTTATCCCTCTAAATGAGAAGCCTTTTCAATCATCAAAATCAAATTGTCTATCATAATATTGTCATGTTACAACAAAACTGTTAGATCAAAAAATATATCAGGTTCTCATACATATATCATATCAAGACATCATCATAACATCAAACATTCATCAAGGGTTAATGTCATATAATAGTATCCTCATACTTGCATGATCATCAAGTTAGGGCATCTAGTTAAACCACATGTTATATTTACTAAATATTACCAAGATTAACAAACAAATAAATATTATTGTCACACTTTCATCATGCTTATCTCAAGTATTAGCAACAATATCAAGATACCATATATAAAAAACAATGTGCTAGCCTTCTTTATGAGATTAGGAAATCCATCATGTTTAAAATGAAATATTCTTACCAAATATCAAGAGCAACAATATATATCGCATGTAACATAAAACAAACTTACTTTCATAGTGTTGTCATACCTTAGGGCTTACCTTATATTGGTTCCAAATACAAAGTTGCAATACGTACCTTTTGTGTGTTTTGCACATTATTGAGATCGAAAAATTGCTCCATATGTAATATCCATGTTGCGGGGTCCTTGCCATCAAACTTCCTCATATCAATTTTTGGAATATGGTGGGTCTTCAATCCAACATTAGAGTCTATGGAATCATGATTAAAATTTATTTTCTTCTCATCATGAGTTTCCTTTACTACCCTTTCACCATTAGTGACCATTTCTTGTAGCAACTTATTCATATTCATCTTCAATTCTTCCATGTATGTCTTCAAATCTATCTTTTAATCATCCATCTTAGCTTCCGTGCCATTCATATTAGCTTCCACGCCCTTTATCTTAGATTCCACGCCATTTATCTTAGCTTCTGTTAGCTTTTGTGAGAGTGACATTTGTTGCACTTGGTCTTGTAATTTTGATATATCATGTAGCATTTCTTCCTCTTCTTCATGAGTCATGCTAGCACTTTCAGGTTGCTTACTAGGTGTTTGCATTTTCTTTCCTCGGGGCATCAGTTGCCAATAATAATGCTCTACTATGCCTTTTGAATTCTTCAAAATAATTTTTCAAACCAAGCTTAAGAAAAAATTTAAAAAAATCTACACACCTTTTTTCACTTTGAAGGAGCTTGATATTGCCTATGATGTATCTTTGTAATTTCGGATCATCCAGTTCTAAAATTGTGACCTACAGTAGCCCTCTGTGTCCTCTTTCCAATGCCACTAGTCTGATACAAATTGGATTCTCCAAGGAAGAGCTATGCTAAATCTCCCACAGTGACCTGATTATAGACTAATTCAGTAGAGCAAACTTGTACGACATGCCACGTGTCCTTGTTTCGACCTTTTCCTTTGAAAAATATATACAAGAAACTAAAGTCCATCCTCTTTTTGTAGCTTCTTACGAAACTTCAATCCGATGCTTAGAGAGAAAGTTATGACAATTTTCCCTAGGTCACCTGTTTGGAATGTAATTTAGGAGTTTGCAAAAAGACCAACTTCCTCAGATCATATCTCTGCAAATATAGCGTGAAAAACTCTGAAATTCGGATCTGAGGTTCAGTGCGATTTCTTCTCAAATGGGTTTTTTTTTTTTTTCGCTTCTGAAACGCAGAAAAAACGTTATAGCGAAAATTCCACGATGACCCATTTGGAGCAGCGAAACCCTAGAATCCAAAGCTCTGATACCAAATGTTATGAAACCAGCTCACAAAAAGATAGAAAATATAGTTGAATGCCTTAGTATTCAGCCTCTTCGAGGGGGAAACCTCCTTTAGATTACACAAATGAACAATTCTTGGATGATTCAAATAACAAAACCTCCTTTCTATATATAGGAGTCTAAGGAGTCATAATATAACCCAGTTGACCTTACAATAATAATATAAAGCCACAAAAATAACAATAGAGGGATTCTATGGGGCACAGTAATAAAGATATGGGGACAATAAGGGCGCAAAAATATTAATAAGGGATAAAACTACAACAGTAATGGGGTAATCATTAGTATTATAGGGACCTAACAAAGGGGACCATCCCTTTTCCATTGATGTCGAAGGGGGAGAAGTTGCAGGCACAATGCGAATTGTATATATGGGAGTTCTATTGCAGAATTAACTAAGGGTTTCCATCAATTATAAGGGGGATATTGTTGGAAATATTATTTTTATTGATATCAAAGATAGGGGGATCCTACCTATACCCAATATAAATATTGGAAAATGAAGATTGTTTGAAACATTGTTCATGGAATTTTGATGCCCCAATTGGATACTCTATATTCAAAGGAAATTTTGCTCCATTTTCCTAGCTCAAATTAGAGCATAGTATATATGGTTGTGTTGAAGCCTAGAAAATAGTTGCTTTAACATGGGGAAAACCACCTGGTCTAGACCTTGGTTGGTAGCTCCTTTTCCGTTTGGAGTAGTGGCTCTGACTGGGGATAATGGGACCAGTTTCCCAATCTATTTTATGATTGCGCTAATGGGATGATATGTGATATTTTGGAGTAATGTTTAAGGTAGAAGTAATATAATCTAAACTAATAATCACATGCATTTTATCCTAATTTAAACACTATCTAATTATAACTATACCCGAGAGTAAATTGATGTATGTGATCTACAATAATGTCTAAAAGAAATTGATAATAAAGATCATTCAATTGCAATGAGAAATGAATTCGTTTTAACAATAATCGTTTCGTATAAAAAGTTAGCCGAAACGATTGTGAAAGATATATCGCATAAGAAATTATTCATGTATTCAGCATAAAATATAGATCATCATCATACAGAAGTGCAATAATGGCAACCAAGATTCAAAATTTCATACATAAACAACTTGAAGAGAAATTATTGCTTGATACATAAGTAAAAAAAATTACGAGATTAAAATACCATTTATAATACGTCCTACTCATGTGCTTCAGCAATATTGATCTATTTTCAGTCCATTCAACACCATCTAAGAGTACAAAAGTGCAATTTCATTAGAAGATGCTAGATCAGATAAAAATAAATCTTGTTCCATTAATTTCACCAGAACTTCCTTAAAGGGATAGAAGTGCATGTTTTGAAGATTGTTTCTGATAAAATTTTTGGACCCCTCTCTAAATGCATGAGAGGGGTTTAAATACTTAAACTATAAAACTAAAAATAGATTATTACAAAAATAGTTAAGGAGGTTTAAACGACCTTCCTCAAATTATGCAAAATAAAACCAAAATGGAAATGAGCATGGTGACTAATTGTTCTTCATTTGATCCTTAGATCACAAATGTCTGTCATGGGCTTGAGCTGTGTCGGTTTGCCGATTTCAGCATTCAATTGTCCAATGAATACGGCGTCGGTCAGTGCCGGCACCATTTTCTCCGTAGAAGTGGTTAGGCATCGCAGGGTCATCCACTCGCTGTGAGGTTCCACCAAATGTTGCCAATATGCTTCCTAGTTTAACCTGGTTGTTTGCCTAATTTCTTCTGCTTTTTCTTCTGTTGCTTGTCTCCACTGTAGTTCAAGCTATTTTACATTAGGAAGAAAACCTGGAATGGATTCTGCCACAAGGTTAGCGCTATGTAAATTTTCATTAATATTTTCAATGACACTGTTTGTTGCTGCTGTCGCATTTGTTGTTGCCTTTTCTGCCTCTTTAAGCCGATAATCCTAGTTTGCAAATAAGATTTCTTTATGTGACTCCTCTAATTTAGGCAAGTCGACTTTTCTCCCATATTATGATTTTTTCCAGGTGATGAATTCGGAGACCTTTTTCAAGATTTCATCATATTCAAGTCTCATTTCCATGACTTGACTTGTCAATTTTTCGCTTGTTTCGCAATAAGAATTCCATTGCGAAATCTTATGGGATAATAGTTCTTTTTGGTGCATCAGTTGAGAGTTAAGGCCGAGCGGTTTAGTAATAAAATGATCAATTTTTGGATCATCTTTATGTAGATCAGTTATTCCTTGTATTTACACTTCCTTCTATGTGAATCTAGTTTGATGTTTTATTTTCATCTCCTCGAACTCTTGTTGTAGCTTAGCTAACTGTATCTGTGCCTGTTGGTCAGATTTTTCTTACTGTAATTGTTGTTCAAGTGATGAAATTTTATCTTCTTTTTATTTAAGCAAAATTTTCACCTCTCTTGCTTTATCGATGGTCACTGTAACATAGGCACCTACAAACTGTGAGAGTCTAGTAAGGTTAGTGGATGGGTCAATGGGTGAGTCTTTCTAGAGAACATCCATCGGTTCATTACTAGGGGTAGTAACAGCTGTAGAATCCAACATCCTTTTCTTTCTTTGTCTTTTCACAATGACCTTGTGTTGTGGGCTATAAAACACATCTAGAGGGGGAATCTCCTCTATTCTCAAAAGAATTTCAGAGGTGGGGGTAACTGTAGTGTTGTATTAATCAACCTTAGTTGACTCAGATTGCAACATTAATTGTCAACCCAAGGTAGGTCTTGCTGTTTCAATGGAGTTCGCACTATCTGTGCTGATACACTCCAGCTAAGC
This sequence comes from Pinus tabuliformis, assembly GCA_031772625.1. Lineage (NCBI taxonomy): Eukaryota > Viridiplantae > Streptophyta > Pinopsida > Pinales > Pinaceae > Pinus > Pinus tabuliformis. Next base: position 1,313,250,494 of record CM062809.1, read on the forward strand.
ATAAGAAAGTGCAAAGAAGTTGTAAAAGGTGTCGCTGGTCTAAATTGCTGAATAAAGCCATGCGTGTAGATATAAAAACACTGTATAGAATTAATCACAACTTGCAGCTATTGAAATTAAGGGGCGCCACACAAGAACTAACATCTATTCCAGCTAGTTACTATTGCTCTCTTGATTAACTATGTGTAACAACATAAGGTAAAGAGAAACAACAACAAATGCAATCCATGATTTGTACAGCAACAACAAAAAACCATAAATCAATAAACTGAACTGAAATGTACACTACCTAATCACTGCAATCCCTGCCAAAGAGGAGGGCCCTTCCTCCTCAGTAAGGCATAGGAAGAACATAGAAAGTGATTAATGAATCAGTTGGAAAGCAATAATAGCATCACCATTCCAATTGATATTAAAATAAGTTCAGAAATTATAGAAACAGAGTAACGGTACTCCTCTATGTGTTGCCTTTGATACATAAAAAGACGAGTCTTTTATAACTATTACATCCCAAAAATTAGAAAACTGATCATTCATGAGAATCTTCGATTCTCATGTTGATCCAAAAATTTAGAAGTTACAACCTACTGCGAAATAAATATACATTAGTTACAATTGCTTGAGTCTTATTGCCTCAAAAATAAAAAATCCTACTGCCGACAGTTGTTATGTGGAATAGTACCCACATTTCCACCTTCGGTGCAACAGTATTGAGAAAATGATGGTTCAGGATGATGCGGCATAACTGATGACAGCACTGTTGGTGTAACGGTGGATCCACGTGAGGTGTAACAGCACTCGATGTGTAACAACAACCTGTAACAACACCGATGTGTAGCAAAAATCTATAACAACAGCCACTTGTAACAACAACGATCTATAACAACACCTAGTATGTAGTAGCGATATGTAACAACACTCAAGCTGTAACAACGAACTGTTCTACCCTTTCCTGTAGTTAACTCCTGCTGCTTATCTGCTTCCACGAGCCAACACCTGAAAAAGATAAAATTCCTAACATACTCCTTCAATGATCATCCAGTTAGCCACAAAAAGGAATAAAGCCTTGTATTTATTCGGTAAAATACATCAAGGTAACATGACAGTAAAATGGACTAAAAAGGTAAGAAAACAGGGAGTTTGGTCATATAAGGGCACAAGTCTGGAGGACAGAAAGGTCAAAACAAGGGAAAGAAGGTGCAGAAAATGGGTGAAAAACCACACCGAACATCCCCCCTCGATTGAAGCCATTGCATGTCCCCATGCAGAATCTCAGACCCTTCTACTGTGCCCCCAATGGAAATTTGTAACATTGTATGCAATAACAATATCATCGCCTAGAACACTGAATCCTTGGTCAGCCATTAACTCACATGGCCAGGATTCCTCTTCATAATCACATAACTGATAATCAGGTTGATACTCTTCCAATGGCAACCAGATCAAAGGGAATTTGAACCTGAGGCCAATCCAGAATTCCCCCAGTGTCAGCACAATCTAGGTGTATTCTGGCACCCACGAAACAACATCCACAAAGTTCTTATACTCAAATGGGTCCTCTTCCCTCAATTCTGCACTACAAGCCTTAGTGCGCTTGAGACATCCGACTAGCGCTTGGCTCCTCATGTTTGCAAACAAGTTGAGGTAGAACCTCATGATCTTTCTTTTGTAGATGGCCAATTGATCTCTCCTTTTTGGAGTGCTCAGGAACTACTTGAAATCTTGCTAGAGTTCATAGGCCATTCTCGATTCAGCCCAGACCCATAGTGTTGTCCTTTCCTCATTAGGCTCTATTGTCTTCTTAGCCAGTTGCCACTCAATCTGATTCCTCATAAATGATAGGAATACTCGCAACTGCAAATCTCCCATGAAAGAAAGGATAGTTTCCACCATCTTTGTGCTCACGTATTCGCACATCATGGTTTGTAAGAATAGCGCGCACAACAAATTCTGATCATCAAAATCACAAGACTAAAAAATTTCCAAAAAGGTGCAGGTAAAAGAACCCAAATAGGACATTTTCTCATAAACTTCCCACAGGAACACAGGGTATGACAGGGACGACTGCCTACATGCTCGCAGGTTTAGAGTGAGGTCACAGAGTTTGGTCTTATCAAACATTAGGTAAGAGACCTTTCGATGCAGCTGATACAACTATTCATCATTTTTATTCATCATTTCTTTATGCCTCCTGTTATCACTCAGGTTGTCCTTAAAGCTCGTTAAAGGATACGGCCGAGGTAACCACAAACCAATCTTTGGACTGCAGGTCCTAGCCTACCTACAATCAAAGAGGGCTCTCTCTTTATAATTTAGCTTTGTTTTGGGTTGATTTTAGGCTAGTTATGATTTTCTTGGGTTTTGTTTTGATTTTGGTGGGATGGAGGGTTCTTTCAAATAGAGTTGGGATGCATAGTGTGAGAGGTTCAAACCATTGGGCATGGAGTCGTGGATTAGGCTTGTTGTTGCGTTTTCTGGGTCACAAGAGGAATACAGAGCAGGATAGCTACACATAAAACAATATCAAACTGGAATAAGGATGGAATGAAGGTCAGTGAATGAAAGGCAACTAAGTAGCTCTCATTATGCTAACAGAGGGAAGGTGAATGAACATTATATAGGAGCAATCAAGGATTCCTAAACAACATTCATATATGAAAGAACTAGTGTAAATATGAGCAAATGAGTATTCATATTTAGGACTAATTCAGAGGAAAAGCATAGATAAATCACAGAAATTGAGAACAAAATACAACTAAGTGAGCTCTGAACTATTCTTTCTTTCTGCTATTTAGATAGTGAAACAATGATGGCATAAACACATATAAACTGTAAACAGAGATAAGAAACACTTATTGGGCTATGTAGAAGCGTTAGGATTCCATAGTCACTCTTCAGACATTAAAACACAACAGTCAGTTCATCTCCCAAACATTCCAGCGATCTTTGATTATAGAGACTCTCAGAAAATACAACGCAAGTATAGAGGACGTTATCAACCAACCAACCCTTAAAACAATGTAGAGGGTGGTTTAAATAGAAAATATTTACAAACATCCCTTGAACAGGTGTCAAGGGAGAAAATATCTCAAAATATCTATCAAAACAGATTCAGACCCGATATACTATTATCGGTCCACTTTATATGTTTTCGGGTCCGGCCCATCGGCGCTATGCCCCATGCCTTGAGACTTAGCCATTTTCACTTATATATGCCACTGCCCCCTCCCGATAGTGATATCGCATCGAAGGGGGTCCAAATGAAGCTTTATTATATCGGACCCATGTTTTTGTGAACTGCCAAGCCTTTTGGGAAATCGGAAGGGTTCCTCTATAGTTTGGCATGGATTCTAAGGCATTGGAAGGGGTCCGATAGCCAAAAAAAGGAGGATTTTGGCCCTTTTTGAAGGTTTTTCATGGTTTTTGCATGGTTTTTGTATTCTTATGCCTTGGAAGGAGTCCAAAGGCATTTAGGGGGAAAGTGATGTGTTTTTGAGAGGGGTTTAGTGACCAAAGAGGGTTTCATGCCTTATAAAGGCAAACCAAGGCCAAAGAGATGATTTTTTATACATATGAAGGGAAACTATGCAAAGGAATGAGTCCTTATGCATTTGGAAGATGGTCAGAGGGGTCAATGAGGGTTCTTGCTGAGTTTCAGATAAACTTAGCAATTCCCAAGGATGTATATGGTTATTTTTCAACCAAGGGGAGGGGATAAGTATATAGGGGAGTTATAGAGATAGTTTTAGTAGGGGAAGGGAAAAGAGATAGGGAGTTACATAATAAAGTTAGTAGTTAATATGATAATGATGAGAAAAAGCACTAAGAATGAAGTCTTAGGCTATCAATGGGGGGAAATGACTCATAGAAGAAGTGTGAACATTCCTTTAGTGAAGCAGATCTCCACCAAGGCAGATGATATGGAGAATGATGAATCTAAGAGGTATCAAGCAGATCTTGACCTCTTTAGGGGAAGTTAGTGAGTGATTTGGGAAAGAGGGAGAAGGGGAAGTTAGACATGCATTTCTTGAAGTCCTTCAAATGGAAAACTGCCTCAAACTTGTGATATGAATAGATATGACACTTGAAAATCTGAAATGGATCACAAGTCATGATTCTGCAACCACAAAGCTACCTACCTGGCCTATTCACCTAGCATTTTCTCTTCTTTTTGGTTTGGGTGCACTTGAACTAGCATACCCAGCTTTTCATTCTTTTCTTCTTGTTGTCCTTCTATCTAAATCTACACTTATTGCATCCAGGGGCTCAGATTAGGCTATTGAGCACCCTTGTTTCTCTACCTATTTACAGATCTGCCAAGATTAAGCTGTTTGGACAGATATTTATTCTCTATATTCTACAACAGGAAATTGAAACCTAGGGAAGCCAAGATTAAGCTGTTTGGCCCTCCCGTAACTAAAAAACTCATCAAAATGGATCAACCCATGAAAAAATGGAACACAGCAGTGGTACTTAGACTAGCACACTCTCATGGACACTTCTTTGGCCTCTGTAGCAAATATGGAGCATTGCAGCAAGCAAAGTATGACATATTTGGCATGTAAAAATGTCGATCACGAAAGATGATTAACCTGCTGCAGCAGGAGGCTAATAGTGGCTCCACTTGGGGATGGCTTTTCCTTGTGACAAGCCAAGAACAACAGGTCAAAATGTCTTGATCCTCTGTAGTTGTTGTTAATTAAAAATCTCTTCCGTGCTAACTGCTGAATGACTAGAACTTTAACTTCTGAATGCAGCACTACTCCTTATCTGAAACACTATGAAAAATAAAGCATCGCCTGCTTTCTTCTGCGTGCTTGATATTGCATGCACTTTTGCTTGAGCACTACCTTGTGAAATAAACACAAAAAGGGAATAAAACTGGAGCTCTTCTTTTCTTGTCTTTGAAAGGGTGCTAAAGTAAACTGAAAATCCTCCTTTCTTTTTGATACTGTTGACTTGAAGACTACAAGCTGCAAACAACTTCTCTTTAACATAAATCACTGTGATATGACAGTGCTGCTCTGCTGTTTTGCTGAGATTACTGCAGAGACAGAGCTCAAAAATAGAGGACTTGCATTGGCTCTGTCTTCACAAACTTTGTTGCTGCGCCTCTAACAATCGGACTGTTTATACAAAATAAAAACAAAAGTGCTGATATATACAAATATCAATGTACAAAGAGATATTTACAAAGCTGCGTTATGTTCAACAAAAGGGATCATGATAATGCTTCAGCATACGGCCATTTATAGGGCCTTCTTCAGCAGTGCTGCCCTCTACAGATTTGAGGAAATATGTGTTATTTCCCTGAACAACAGAAATAACAAATGGCCCTCTCCAAAGGAAATCGAATTTTGCATGTTTTCCCTTGTCTTCTCTTCGTGAGTCCCACCTTAGAACTTTGTTGCCAACACAGAAATTCTCAGCCTTAGTCCTCTTATCAAACATCCTTTTGAGCTTTTCTTGTAACATTTGAGCTCTGTCATACACCTGTTCTCTGGTTTGCTGAAGGTGAATGTTCTGATTGATCCTGCGTTGAATATCATTTGGTTCAGCTTGAACCTCCTGCAACAGCCTCATAATGGAAATGCCCAATGATGAAGGAAATCTGGCCTCCATGCCATATACTAGCTCATAAGGGCTCATCCCAATGGATTTCTTGGTTGATAATCTATCTGCCCATAGGGCATTTGTGAGCTTTCTATGCCAGTTCTTCTTGTTTTCTTCTAAGATCTTCTTGATAATACTGATCAGGCTCTTGTTAGATGACTCAGCTAAGCCATTACCTTGAGGGTAATAGGCTGTAGATTGGTCTAAAGTGATATGGAATTTATGACAAAAATTGATCATATTTTTGGATTTGAAAGCAGCGGCATTGTCAGTGATGATCTTCTCAGGGCAGCCAAATCTAGACAGGATATTGCACTCAAGGAATTGGATAATGGTGGTGTCATTGGCCTGCCTGCATGGAATGGCTTCAATCCACTTGGTGAAATAGTCGGTGGCAGTTAGAATCCACTTATGATGGCCTGAGGAAGAGGGATGGATTTCTCCAATGAAGTCAAGACCCCATTGTTGAAAAGGCTTTTCGGTTGAGATGGGTTTAAGAGGCAAGGGCAACAACTTTCTTTTGCCTTCAAAGATTTGGCAATTGTGGCATGAGGTGGAAAACTTCTTTATATCTGCAAAAAAGAGGGCCAATAGAAACCAACCCTTAAAATTTTATCAGCAGTGGACTTCCAATATAGATGTCCTCCACAGTCCCCTACATGGAATTCTTTCATGACATTATTAGTTTCATTCATGGTCAAAAAATTAAGCAATATGCCTTCATGATTCTTCCAAAATAAAGCACCATCTAAGACACAAAATTTGAAAGCCTTCATTCTTAAAAATCTCTTCTTGGTCCTGGACAATCTTGGGGGAGCACACAGGTTTAACAATACAAAGCAAATATCAGCATACCATGGGGATTGCAAAAAGGTGTCACTGATATGTGGAGTCGCCAGATCCTGTTCATTATCCAGTTGGTTGATGTCTAAGGCTTGAAAGTTTGTTCCGGACATCAGTTTGGCTAAACCTTGCCCCTTTATTAGCTTGGTTGGTTTTATTTCTATGTCATACTCAAGAATGTTAGCAATCCACTTGCCTCTTTTGCCTTCTAATCCTTCTTGGGTTAATATGTCTTTTACAACAGCATTTGGGACATAGGCAATCATGTGTGAATATAAAATGTAAATTCTGAAGTCTTTGATTGCTTTAACAAGGGCATAGGCCTGCTTCTCCATGATTTGGTACTTCAGGGGTGCATCTCTTAAGGCTCGGCTGAAAAACGAAATTGGCTTTTCATTCCCTTGGTCATCCTTTTGCAATAGGACATCAGCTATGGTATTATCAGATGCAAATGAAAATATGATAAAGTCCCTATCAAATTGAGGACTTGTGAGGACTGGGGCTTGAGTTAAGGCAACTTTGATACTCTCAAATGCTTGCTTGGTTTCAAGAGACCATTTCACCTTGGCATCCTTCTTTAACATGTTGCTCAACAGTCTTATCAGCTCGGCTAGATTTGGGATAAATCTCCTTAGGAAATTGATCTTTCCTAGGAATGCTTGCAGCTCTTTTATGTTTCTTGGATATGGGATTTGGAGAATGGCCTGGATCCTTTCCGGATCAATTCTAATCCCGTCTTTTGAAATGATATGTCCAAGTAATTTGCCTTCTTTAAGGCCAAATAAAGACTTCTTGGGGTTCAAGGAAATGCCATATTTCCTACATGTTAGGAACACTTGTCTCAAATGTCTTAGGTGCTCTTGATTAGATTTGGAGAAAGGGGTAAGATCATCAAGATAGACAACCAAGAAATCATGGATTTCCTTGGCAAATGCAATGTCCATGGCCCTTTGAAAGGTGGCACCTGCGTTCTTTAGGCCGAAAGGCATTTTCACATATTTAAATGTTCCCCAAGGTGTTGTAAAGGCTGTCTTGTCTTGATCATCTGGGTGAACCAGTATTTGATTAAAACCTGAAAAGCCATCTAGCAAAGAGATTCTAGATGACCCTACTACTCTTTGTAGGATGTGGTCCATTTTGGGCAATGGGTAGTGGTCTTTAAGGGAGACATGGTTTAGGTTTCTCAAATCTACACAAAGCCTAATCTCACCTGTTTTCTTCCTTGTGGGAACAAGATTGGATACCCATTCAGAAAATCTAATGGGTGCTATGATACCTGCTTCAAACATTCTTTTCACTTCTTTCTCAATTAAAGGGAGAAGCACATGATTGATTCTCCTCAGTTTCTATTTGAAGGGATTTTGATTTGGCTTTAAGGGAATGGTATGTTGAATAATTGAGGTGTCATAGGACTTCAAGTCCTCATAACTCCAAGAAAATACATCTTGGAATTCTTTGAACAAATCCACATACTTTGGTTTTTGATCAGGAGGAAATGATTTAGACAGTTTGATCATTTTGGGCTTCTCTGCTGTTCCAATGTTGTATTCTTCTATGGCAGTGTTTATAGGCTACATTTTTGGCTTTTTGGGCACATCATTTGCATCAAACATGTCTTCTAGTGGAGTGAGGCCAACCGGGAGAAAATTGTCCTTTAGATCAATTATTTCGGCCTCTGTTTTGGCTATTTCCTCCAAATGCATCTGTTTCAGCTCTTCTATGTTTTTTTCATCAAAGATGGTTGGCTGTAGCAATTTTCTAGTTGTTTCAGCTGTTACAGTTTGCTGGATTTGGTTTATTGCTTGCAGTGGATCATCCATGGCATCCATATCAATGTTTAGGCCTGAAAATTCATGCTGTAAGGTAAGAAAATTGTTGATTTGAGCATCATCCTCAAACACTTGCCAATCCTTAACATTGCTAGGGACAGCAGGCCTGTGCTTTATCTCAGCAGTAAAGTGGTGATTGGGCTCAAAAGGAAGCTTGCAAGTGCTAGCAAAAGTAGCTAGGCTGTGAGCATGCATGTTATTTCTTCTACAAATCTTAGCAAGATTGGATTCAGTGAAGGTATCAAGTATTGCAGTGGCAACAGTCCTATAAGCTCTTAGGCTTCTATCATTGGTAACAAAGTTGCCCTTCATTTTTTGTATGATTAAATCGGAGTCACCTAGAATGGACACCTTTGCAGCTCCTAGAGCTTTGAGCAGTTTGAGGCCTAAAAGGAGAGCTTCATACTCTGACATGTTGTTGGTACATCTAAAGTTAAGTCTGTAAGCATGACCCTCTGCATGGCTATTATGTGTATTGTGAATCCATATTCCTGCCCCTGCTCCTAGCTTATTAACAGAACCATCAAACTCTAAATACCATGTGATTTCTTGCTTGTGGTTGACATTAAGAGTTTCAGTCATTTTAGGATTGGGCAGACCTAGGTTTTGTGCTTCATGTGGTTCTTCTTGTATGCTGGTTGTGCTGACTGTTTTGACGGTTTCCTAGGTATGAGCAACTGATTCTTGATTGATGCATGCTTCTTGTTCTAAAGGCAAAGGCCTCTCATTAGTTGGAGGACTTGTTTCATCATTAAACAAAATAAAAGAATCCATATCAGAATGGATTGAATAGATAGGGAAATTCTGGGGCTTTTCCTCACTACTTACCACATACTTCATCAGTGTTTCTATATACAGTCTCTTTGGTTGCCCAAAGACTAAAATAGTGGCATAGGAGAGGTCTAATTGGAGAGATCCTTGGAGTTTTTCCCCCCAAGATCTTGACAACAGCATGCCATACTTTGGTGGAATGTTAGCAACCACCACATCTATGAGGATTGTCTTGTTTGGGTATTGGACTAAGGAGACACATAAGTCTTTGATTAAACCTAAACATTTGACCTGACTTGAGTCAAAAGAGAATAGATCTTTGTAGGGTCTTGTCACATCAAGGTTTAGTTTCTCCATTACAGCTTTGGGCATAAGGTTGTGTGAGGCACCTGAGTCAAACATAACATTGTGCAAGACTTTGTCATGAATGTGCAAACTGACATAAAAGGGTGGAACAGATCCATATATATTGATTTTCCATTAACTTCAGGACCGAACAGCAGCTCAGGGGTATCATCTAGAACATTTACATCATCCTTGACCTCTGGCATTTGCAGTGATCTTTGGATTTGTTGCCTATACACATCATGCTTTGCAAGTTCAGATAAGGGGATGGAAATCTTAAGTTTGCTTATTTCTGCTTCTAAGTTGAATGGTTTCTCCAATGGAGTCTTGGTGTTGATGACAACAGGTTTTTCTTTTTCATTTGAATTATCAGTGATTTTCTCTTGTATATCAACGTTATGGGAATTGATTGCTTGCGGTTTTTCAGTTTTAAGATGGATTTTTGGAACGCTATCCAAGTTCTCTTTCGAGGAAGAAGGTGGCAGAGGCTGATCAACAGAAGGTTGTATGTCTGTTATGTCCTCTACAGTCACTTGGTGCGGGTTTGGGACAGTTATATCAGTTGTTTCTGTTATAATAGTCTTGCCTCTAATCTAGTTGGGTTGTTTGCCCTCCTTTGGTTTAACTTTTTCGGGCACATCTATGGTTCTTGTCCTTAGCTTATACTATTTGTGGACTTCATAAATAGCTGAATCATAACCTTGTTTAAAGTCAAAAGACTCACCAGAGTTAGTCTGAAATTGATTTATCTCATGGTCATCTTGGTCTTCTTGAGTTAGAAAAATTTGTTGCTCACCCTTCAAATCTATTAAGTTAATGTGAGTGTCTTCTATGGGTTCATTAGAAGTGGATGCCTCTGCATAGTTTTCTTGAAAAGGAGGCCTTATATCACGGTTTGGGCTAGATCTACCAGCGTTTGAGTTCTGAGTGTTCCTGAAATTTGGGTTCCTTATGGTATTGGGCTGTTGTCCTTCCCATGATGATTTCCTCTCAACACTCTCTACTCTGTCTCCCAGCCTGTGCATGCCATTGATAATAGCATCTAGCTTTTGATCCAAGGCTGAGGGCTCTTCCTTGAAGGTGGTTCTTCTCTCAGTTCTACCTCTGTTTCTTTTGGCAATTAAATTTGCCTCAACAGTGACAGCCACATTTTGCATGTCTGCAAGGCTATTAGGGGCTCTTTCTTTTAATTGGTAGGCCATATCTGGGTTGAATCCATCAGGGAATTTATATAAGGCAAGGTTAGGTGGGGGCCTTAAGTTTTGTGGGATAGCATTATAAATTCTATTGAACCTTGCACAATAGTCCAAGACTGTTTCTTGTGGACCTCTTTTGATTGTATCATATTCAGCTAGTATGTGCAAGGGGTCTTTCTTTTTCTCCCATCTGTTGATAAATGACTGGTATAAGGCTTCTGGGTCTGCTATGGAATTAGCTGGGAGTGCTCTAAACCAAGTCCTGACATCACCTGACAAGCTTTGGACAAAAATCTTCATTCTCACACCATCATCGTCAATCTCATAGCTTTCAAAGTAATCCTGCATTTTCTTTGTATGCTGAAGGGCTGTGCAGGCACTTGTGCCATCAAAATATGTAATTTTAGTTTGGTAATCCTGAGGCATAGCTCCAGAATTAGCAGGTAATTGCAAAGGTGCATATCTATTCGCCATGTTGGCAAGGATAAGTGGAACAACAGGGATAAACGGAACAGCTAGAACAACTGGGATAATAGGAGTAGTAGTGGTAGTGTGTGCAGTGAATGGAGGTGTGGAAGGAGTGCTTTGAGAGGTGGATGAAGAACAAGGGGAACTAGGGGTTGAACGAAATAAAACTTTGACAGGGGTTGGGCCACAGTGTGGGTGAACTGCTTCAGGACTATTATTAGCAAAATCCTCTCTTCGCTCTAGCTTCCTGAGGTTCCTTGGGATTATATTGGGATTTTCAAAAGTTGCTGGGGGATTTAGGTCTGGATTTGACCTTGTATAACGTGAATTCTTTTTGGGAGCCAACTTCTAGCTTGTTTCTTGGGGAATTTTCTAAGAATATAAGGGTTAGAAAGAAACTTTTGAATGTCTAGTTCCTTCCCAGTGGAGCTTTCCACCTTGATTTGTGAAATTATCTGAGGATGGTCCCCAGCGGAGTCGCCATTATGTTATCACTCAGGTTGTCCTTAAAGCTCTTTAAAGGATACGGCCGAGGTAACCACAAACCAATCTTTGGACTGCAGGTCCTAACCTACCTGCAATCAGAGAGGGCTCTCTCTTTATAATTTAGCTTTGTTTTGGGTTGATTTTAGGCTAGTTATGATTTTCTTGGGTTTTGTTTTGATTTTGGTGGGATGGAGGGTTCTTTCAAACAGAGTTGGGATGCATAGTGTGAGAGGTTCAAACCATTGGGCATGGAGTCATGGATTAGGCTTGCTGTTGCGTTTTCTTGGTCACAAGAGGAATACATAGCAGGATAGCTACACATAAAACAATATCAAACTGGAATAAGGATGGAATGAAGGTCAGTGAATGAAAGGCAACTAAGTAGCTCTCATTATGCTAACAGAGGGAAGGTGAATGAACATTATATATTAGCAATCAAGGATTCCTAAACAACATTCATATATGAAAGAACTAGTGTAAATATGAGCAAATCAGTATTCATATTTAGGACTAATTCAGAGGAAAAACATAGATAAATCACAGAAATTGAGAACAGAATACAACTAAGTGAGCTCTGAACTATTCTTTCTTTCTGCTATTTAGATAGTGAAACAATGATGGCATAAACACATATAAACTGTAAACAGAGATAAGAAACACTTATTGGGCTATGTAGAAGCGTTAGGATTCCATAGTCACTCTTCAGACATTAAAACACAACAGTCAGTTCATCTCCCAAACATTCCAGCGATCTTTGATTATAGAGACTCTCAGAAAATACAATGCAAGTCTAGAGGACGTTATCGACCAACCAACCCTTAAAACAGTGCAGAGGGTGGTTTAAAAAGAAAATATTTACAAACATCCCTTGAACAGGTGTCAAGGGAGAAAATATCTCAAAATATCCATCAAAACAGATTCAAAAGAGATCCGTGCAATAATTGATTCTAATACTAAGTTGTGCTGGAAATAAATGCAATAAAATATCTAAAACAGCTGCACATGAGGGAGCAGCCTCATCAAAATGGCTCTTTAGGGCTACACAGGGTCCTGCAGCTTCACAAATGGTCTGAAAGAGTTCCTTGAGCCACGCGCTGTCCTCTGTGTGATAACTATGCATTTAAGGAAGCAGCGCTGCTCCAAAAATATGACTGGGAACAATGTCTCTGCAATAACTCTGCCTTGAAAGCCTTAATCTATGCCTTTAGGTGGCTTTAAAGCAAAAAAGAAGTGTTGGTGAGCCTTAATGGCCGAATGATGCTTTGTTGACTTTTGTTGGGCTTGCTTTGCTTTCATCTGCTTTGAAAAACTGGACTGATACTCTTTAAACTGTCCCATCTCCCCCTTTCAGCCTATTCAAGGCGAAATAACTACTGCAAAAGCCTTCGTGGCCTTTGGGTGCAATCGGCACTTGGCCGATCAAAAATAGCATTAAACCTTGCAAAAAATGCCGCAAAAAGGAGGATTTGTATGCTGCTGACTGTACCGAGGCCAAAACTGGCTATCTGAAGCAAAACTGGGCCTTGGAGCGATCTCAGAAAGCTTAGGGATGCATGAATTCCCTTATCGGGAGCCGGGCGCGGGCGTATATGTGAAAATATGAACAAATGCCGCCTTTTCTTTTACACAGAAAAGACCAATTTCTATGTAAAATTCGTGAAAAACATAGGCGGGAGCGGCACTGTAGCGGAGATTAAATCCTGGCCATTGGATCGTGCGAAGGCAGATCCAACGGCTGGCGCTAACTCGCATCGGGGCGGACCATTGGTCCCAACACATAAAACCTCCGAAATGCCACCGACCCGAAATGCTTATATGCCCTTTCTTTATGGAGATCGGGTCCATTCCGTCGGCGATTTCATATCGGCGGATTTTAACAAAATCAATATGCGGACCCGAAATCCTTTAAAACTACCCTTTAATATTTTTCGGCTCCATTGGTCGGAGCCATATAGGAATGATGCGATTAAATATGGGCCGTTGATCTCTGGGCCTGAATGGGCGGCTGAGATTAACTTGGCAATTCGCTATCGGCGGGGTCATGGGGTTGCCACATAGAAACGCCGAAACCCATCGGACCCGATAAGTTATACAGGCCCTCTTTATTTTATTTCAAGTCCGACCCATCGGCGGAACCCAAATCGGCGGTTTTAACAGTGGAATGGGTCCGCGGACCCGAAAACCCTTAACACTGCATTTGATAACTCATCGGCTCCGCCAAATCGGAGAAATATATGGGGCGATGCGAAGTGGGGGGCCGTGCGACAAGATCTGGACCGTCAGATCTGGGGCCCAAAATGGATGGCTACGATTATATCGGGACTTCGGCAATCGGCGAGGCAAAGGGTTGACATATATGTGATCGCCAAACTGCGCGGACCCGATATACTATTACCAGTCCACTTTATATGTTTTCGGGTCCCGCCCATCCGGCGCTATGCCCCATGCCTTGAGACTTAGCCATTTTCGCTTATATATGCCACTGCCCCCTCACGATAGCGATATCGCATCGGAGGGGGTCCAAATGAAACTTTATTATATCGGACCCATGTTTTTGTGAATTGCCAAGCCTTTTGGGAAATCGGAAGGGTTCCTCTATAGTTTGGCATGCATTCTAAGGCATCGGAAGGGGTCCGATAGCCAAAAAAGGGAGGATTTTATCCTTTTTTGAAGGTTTTTCATGGTTTTTGCATGGTTTTTGTATTCTTATGCCTTGGAAGGAGTCCAAAGGCATTTAGGGGGAAAGTGATGTGTTTTTGAGAGGGGTTTAGTGACCAAAGAGGGTTTCATGCCTTATAAAGGCAAACCAAGGCCAAAGAGATGATTTTTTATACATATGAAGGGAAACTATGCAAAGGAATGAGTCCTTATGCATTTGGAAGATGGTCAGAGGGGTCAATGAGGGTTCTTGCTGAGTTTCAGATAAACTTAGCAATTCCCAAGGATGTATATGGTTATTTTTCAACCAAGGGGAGGGGATAAGTATATAGGGGAGTTATAGAGATAGTTTTAGTAGGGGAAGGGAAAAGAGATAGGGAGTTACATAATAAAGTTAGTAGTTAATATGATAATGATGAGAAAAAGTGCTAAGAATGAAGTCTTAGGCTATCAATGGGGGGAAAATGACTGATAGAAGAAGTGTGAACATTCCTTTAGTGAAGCAGATCTCCACCAAGGCAGATGATATGGAGAATGATGAATCTAAGAGGTATCAAGCAGATCTTGACCTCTTTAGGGGAAGTTAGTGAGTGATTTGGGAAAGAGGGAGAAGGGGAAGTTAGACATGCATTTCTTGAAGTCCTTCAAATGGAAAACTGCCTCAAACTTGTGATATGAATAGATATGACACTTGAAAATCTGAAATGGATCACAAGTCATGATTCTGCAACCACAAAGCTACCTACCCGGCCTATTCACCTAGCATTTTCTCTTCTTTTTAGTTTGGGTGCACTTGAACTAGCATACCCAGCTTTTCATTCTTTTCTTCTTGTTGTCCTCCTATCTAAATCTACACTTATTGCATCCAGGGGCTCAAATTAGGTTGTTGAGCACCCTTGTTTCTCTACCTATTTACAGATCTGCCAAGATTAAGCTGTTTGGACAGATATTTATTCTTTATATTCTACAACAGGAAATTGAAACCTAGGGAAGCCAAGATTAAGCTGTTTAGCCCTCCCTTAACTGAAAAACTCATCAAAATGGATCAACCCATCAAAAAATGGAACACAACAGTGGTACTTAGACTAGCACACTCTCATGGACACTTCTTTGGCCTCTGTAGCAAATATGGAGCATTGCAGCAAGCAAAGTATGACATATTTGGCATGTAAAAATGGCGATCATGAAAGATGATTAACCTACTGCAGTAGGAGGATAACACCTCCATGCCTCCTCTTTTCTTTCCCATTCTTCCTTCAACCATTTCTCTTGCAGGGAATCCATCATATTCTTATGCACATTAAGTGGAATCACTCCCTCATGTAGAAAGAGTTCCAACTGCTTCCAATTTTGCAGTTCTGCCAATAACAACAATTTTTCAGAATTCCATCCTTCAACAGGACCCGACGTTATCCCACATGCATCATCAAATAAAGGTGTAGCATCCTCCTAAGAGTAAAACTGTCCCACCTTGGCTGCTAGTTCTTGTGTAACATTAGCTTCTTTAGTGGGTTTTACCACAGTTTCTTTATTTTCCTCGTCAGCCTCCATTCTTACTGTTGGTTCTTGTGTGGCAACAACAATGTCCATAAGTTTTTTCTCATCGTTTTCCTTCGGACCAGCTTCGGTCTTTGTTGTTGGTTCTTGTGTAACAGTAGCGGTGACCATCTGCTCATGGATATTATCTTTCTCTTCCTCCCCTTGGTTGATTTCCTCCTCCACTATTTTTCCTGGTGAAACAATAATGTCAACAAAGGGTTCTTGTGTATCCATTGCTTGATCACTCTCTATGGATTGTGATGTCTTGGTTGCTGGTTCTTGTGTATCAGCAACATCCTCGATAGGTTTTGGTGTAACAGCTTCCCATTTTTCTGTTTGAGTCTCCCTCGAGGTAGTATCTACTGCACAGACATTGTATCTATCTTCCACCAACTTCTTAGCATAGGATACACATAGAGTTCCCGAGATTTCTCCCCTTCTAGCCCTGTCCACAGCCTTTGCCAAAGTATCCAACCCTGGGGCTCTTCGCTCTGCCTTTCCTACTACTGGCTATTCCCTTAATTCCTTAATTTCTTTTTCTAAAATTTCAATTTTCAACAACAAGGATTGGGTTTCGCTCTTACCAGGTGAAGAAGGTTTTTCTAGCTGAGCTTGCTCCTCGTCCTTCTGTTCAACTGCTTCCTTGTTCTTTCTCGACATAGATGGGGACTCTGGGTGTCCACTGACCCTTATCCTCTGCTTCGGCCTTCTATTGCCAATTGGTTTATCCACCAACTTCTTGCTGATCCTCACTATCGAGGAATGCAGTTACTCCTTTGTTACCTATGGAGTTTCCCCAACCGTCTCTGTTTTCCTTCTGCGAGTAGTCCTGGGCCTTTTCCACATGAACTCTTTCCAATTATTTCCTTGTTGGCTCAAGGCATCGAACACGATGAGTTTAATAAGGTTGTGGTTTGTAACATGTGTTTTTGGATGTGCAACCATTTTCACAGCTACGGCCATGTGTCTAATATTGCCCAGCAAGAAATATGGCAAGTTAATCCATTGCCGATGGTGGAGATGGTTCAACAATGAGAAATGGTAATTAAACACAATTGTTGCTCTTCCCTCACAAGTAATGTACTTAATGAGGAATAGAGCAACATCTGCCCATGGTTGGGGGAGTGACAGCCTATCAATTCCCGTGCCCTTCTTAACCAACAACTCGGTTTCCTAAAGAAAATCCCCTTTTAGTGAGGGGTCATTAACCTTCCTGGTAAACCATCTCTTCCCTTCTACTGGCAATCCTGTTAGTCTGGCAATAACTTCTTCTGTGACCTTCAATTTCAGTCCTCTGACTTCCGTCTAGTTTCTTTCCAGGTTCTTTATGAATTCCATGGCCACACCATTGTCTGATCCTTCCAATTTCTGGAAGAATTCGAACCAGCTTGCATCTTTGAAGACCTGGCATGCCTTAGGACAAACTTCGAAGGATTCTGTAGTTCCTGGTTCGTGTTGTATCATTGCTCCACCCATTGCTTTTGCAATTCATTGTTGTCTCACCTGCTTATATTCCCTCCAACACACACTCTATCTGTTTCAACCTACACTACTACCTTTCCTCCTCTCCGAGCACTCTGAATAGCGATTCAACGCTTTTAGCAGGGGTAAATGATAGGGTGGTAGGGTGGCGTAGCTGCAGATTTGGATTAAGATTTGGCATGCATGGTTCGTGACAATTTTGACTAGATAGGTAGGTTTGTGATTAAACCAGAGACAATGCCCATTTGCAAGTAATGGTGTCCTTGCATTGTCAATGGTTACCAAATTTACAGTCCCATTGTCAAAGATTGCATCTACCTCATAAGGACCTAGCCATCTGGTGCGGAGCTTATCCTTGAAGTCCTTAAACCTTGAGTCGTATAAGAGAGCCCAATCTCCTTTCTGGAATTGTTTCTTCTTTATAAATCTGTCATGCCACTTAGTTCTCTACTGCTGGATAATCTCCGTTTGTTGGACAATAGCCAACCGTTTCTCCTCCAATTCATTGAGCTGGTTCAATCTCTGCCTTTGTACTGTAGTCAAATCCAAATTGACTTGCAATTTTGTCCTCGGTGTCTTGATTTCAAATTCAATGGGTAATAAAGGGTTCTTGCCATATACAAGTTCATGTGGTGAGAATCGAGTGGTGTTCCTCCATGTAGTCTTGTATGCCCATAACACATCCGCAAGTTTGTCAGCCCAATTTCTTCGATGACTGGCCACAGTCTTAGTAAGGATCCCCTCAATGACTTTATTAGTGCCTTCCACTTGGCCATTCACCTGTGGATGGTAAGGTGTTGTGATTCTGTGATGGATTTTATATTTCTCGACCAATTTCCGGATCTTATGAGATGTAAACTGTGGCCCTCCGTCTGTGACTATCTCCCTGGGTATGCCAAATCGGATGAAGATATCTTCAAACAAAAAATCTAAGACAGCCTGCTTCGTGGTTCTGGTTAGTGCCTTCACCTCGACCCATTTTGTGACATAGTCAGTATAGACCAAGATGTAGGATCTTTGTTTGGATGAAGGATTGATTGGTCCTACAAAATCTAGAGCCCACTTCTCAAAAGGTTCTATGATGATCTGGGGCTATAACGACATCTCATCTAATTGCAGTGGTTGGCCCATCCTTTGAAAACTATCACATCCCTTCACAAACTTCTTGGCATCCTGAAATATTGTTGGCCAGTAGTACCCTGTTGAAAGGACTTTGTATCCTGTTTGTTTGTCTACGAAGTGTCCTTCACAAGGTTCCTCATGGCAGGCTTTGAGGATATCAAAGACCTCGTCCTCTCTGACACATCGTCTGATCTAGAAATCAAGTCTAGTGTGGTAGAGGTTCCCATCTATCCAGGTTTATGTAGCACTTTTTTGTATGATTTTCCTTTTCTCCTTGGAGAACAAATACTGGGGGAACTTCCCTGTAGCAAGATAATTGGCTATATCTGCATACCAAGGTGAGTAAGTAGAAATAGCAAAAAGATATTCATCAGGGAAAGAATCTTTAGTAGGACTGCAACTATCATCAATAGTTAGCCTAGAAAGAAAGTCAACTACTACATTGTCTTTTCTAGGCTTATCTAGAATAGTAATATCAAATTCTTGTAACAACAATAACCAGCATGTAATCCTACCATTTGTAATTGTCTTATTCATTAAGAAACGAATGGTGGAATGGTCAGTGTGTACAAATACTTGATATCCAGTGATGTAATGTCAGAATTTATTAATGGCATGCATGACTGCTAAGAACTCCTTCTTGGAAACTGTGTAGTTGAGCTCAATTGGAGTTAGGTTTTTACTTATGTAGTAAATAGCGTAAGGTTTCTTATCCTCCAGATGGCCCAAAACAACACCTATAGAAATATCCGATGCATCTGTAGCTATGTGAAACAATAGTTCCCAATTAGGTCCTCGCAAGACCAGGGCTGATGATACACAACATTTCAACTTTAAGAAGGCCTGCTCACACTTCCTTGTCCACAAGAAATCAACATCCTTCATGAGCAAGGAAAATAATGGTGATGCAATTCTTGAAAGATTTTCTATAAATCTTCTGTAACACCCTACATCCGCCAAGAAACTACGTACCTCTTTCTGCATTTTGAGGGTTGGAATTTTTAGGATTATCTCTATTTTTGCATGGTCTACCTTAATTCCATCAGCAAAAATTTAATGTCCAAGCACAATCCCTTCAGTCATCATCATGTGAAATTTCTCTATGCTCAAGGCAACATTGGTCTGTACACATCGTTCTAACACTTTTTCTAGATTGACTAATGCTACTTTAAAAGCATCTCCATAAGGTGTGAAATCGTCCATGTAGATTTCTAGACAGTCATTCAATAAGTCGGAAAAAAATTCCCAGGATTTCCCTTTGAAAGGTTGCCGGTGCATTACAGAGCCCAAAAGGTAGCACTTTGTATACATAGGTTCCCCAAGGATAAGTAAAGGTTGTTTATCCTAGTCTTCCGGGGCGCTTTTTATCTGATTGTAGCCACTAAATCCATCAAAAAATGAAAAGAATTTCTTTCCAGAGAGAGTATGAAGGACCTAATCTATAAATGGCAATGGAAAATGGTCCTTCTAAGTGGCCTTGTTGAGTTCTATATAATCAACATAGACCCTCCACTTCCCATTCTTTTTAGGAACGATGACAAGGGGTGACACCCACTGACTGTCAGATATTGGATAAATAAAATTAGCACTGAGGAGTTTTTGTAGTTCCTCTTTCACCACCTCCTTTAGTGTAGGGTTCATGCAGCGCTGTAGCTGTCTGTCTGGTTTGGAACCATCCTTCAAATAAATATGGTGAGTGCAAAGGTTAGGGTGGATCCCTTTCATATCCGTATAATCCCATGCAAATGCCTTTTTATACTTCTGAAACAGCTGTAACAATTGTTGATTCTGTTCAGCAGTCAAATTGGGGTTAACATTCAAAAAATTTCTAGCCTTAATCTCAATTGGGCTACTAGAAATATTTAGAGTTGTCTTCATTCGTTCAAAATCTATATCTTCAACCTCTTCCTCCTCATTTTCATTTTTAACAAAAGCAACAGACAATGAATTACTAATAAAACCATTAATAACATCATCTTCTGTTTCGTCTTTAAAACACTGGGCTTTCCCTAGAGTGAGGAGTGGTATGGAAAGATCTGACTCAGGTTCAAACTCATCCCACCAAGGGTTGTACACATCCAGATTTGGTTTTGGGGGATAAAGATTAAGATTCTTGGTTGCCTGGCCGCCTAAGATCACCGTGGATCTTTCCCTGCATCCTATAAATGCATCTGCAGTGGCAAGCCAAGGTCTCCCTAGGATCAAAGGATAACCCCCCAAATTGGATTTTGGCTGTAGAATAAGGAAATCAGCCGGGTATCTCCAGGAAGCTATCGTAATCGCTATATCTTATAACATCCCCTCAAGTTTAACACAAGACCTGTCTGCCAATTCCAGCACAGTGGGAGTGTGTCGAAGTCCCTGTAGCTAGAGAGTGATGAAGAGATCTTTCGTCATTACATTAATGGTAGCCCCAAGATCAATCAATGTATTGGCTATGGGTTGATCATTAATGTAGACGATGATTGTAGGCTTGCCTGGATCATTGTACTTAGTAAGGAGAGGTTGAGCAGACATTAATTTAGATAACTTTCCCATCACATGTATGGTGGCAGGGTCTTTAGGCTTTCTTCCAGGCTTCTTGATGCACAAATCTCTCACTGTCTTGGCATAGATGGGTACTTATTTAAGGGCTTGCAGCAAAGGGATTCGTACATACCGATTTTTCAACTCCCTAAGGAAATCAGATTCAGGCTGGGAAGTTGTCCTAGGTTTAGCGAGTCTCTGAGGATACAGGGGGTCCTACATAATAGTAGTTGAATCTGTTGTTACAGGTGTATCAACCTTCCCTGAATTAGCTATTACATATGTAACAATTCTTCATGGGTTGGTTGTTATAGATGTAACAAATTCCTCTATATCAGTTGTTGTAGATGTTTTAGTTGCCTTAGAGTCTCTGGCTTCTCCTTTGGATGGTTCACAGTCTTCCTCTGTAATGATAGGGGAGTGACCGAGGTTAATTACCGTGCCCGATCATAATTGTATTTCATTAAATTCCATGGGGGCAATAAGGTAGGTCTGGAAGGTCATAGGAGCCTCTATTCCCTGAGCTACTTTATTGTTTGGGTGTGAATTAGGTTGCATAGGTAGTTGAGGTCGCACAAGTGGTGGAGGAACAGAATCTTGGAAAGGAGGTAACTGAAACTATTGCTGCATGGGTGGTGCAGGCAGAGCTAAATCCTGGGCATTTCCTCTCCAGTTCTGGTTCCACAGGTATGGTTGGGATTGAGGATATTGGACAGGAGGATATGGAGACCATTGGTTCTAGGGTGAAGGGAACTAAGCTGAAGGAGGGCCAGAATATTGCCATGGATATGGTTGATTATTATATGCATTGTTCCATGAATTGAAAGAGGAAAAGTCTTGAGACATACTTGGAGGTCGTGGTTTCAATGGCCTTCGTGGTGCAATGAAATAAGAGGACTGCACCTCTTCACTTGATTCTCTAAGTGCTGACTTTAGTCTAGGAAGCTCCGAACACTTCTCTATTGAATGTTCCAACTCGCATATGTTGCAGAGGTTGATGTTGTTCAGTTCGCATTCCCTGTAAGGATGTTTCTTTTGACAAGTCGGGAAAAACATAGCTAGGGGTGTATCAACCTCTAGTTGTGTCTTCTTTATCTGTGTTGTTGTTATCTAGGCTGAGAGAGTATTGAGGATGTCGATCTTAAAATTTTTGAACAAATTTCTGATCTTCGCGCTGGTTACTCCTCCGCCTGCAGAATTTTGTATGCGAACAAAGGCATTGCGAATTGTACTTCTTCCTCTAGATGATCATCGAGAGCATCGTAGGCAGAGCTTTATAATTTTTGCGAATGGATCTTGTGATATATCCCCCTTGCCTAATAGGTTCAGGGTGTTAAGGCAGTCATCCCTCATTCCTCTGATGAATATAGTCTTCAAGATTTATGGGTCTAAATCATTGTGTTTAGAACTATGCAAATTGTAGTGGAACCGTTCCACATAATCTTCCAGGATTTCTTCCTCCTTTCATCTCATTCTAAATATCTCTTCCCTTAAGTCCCTAGTCCTATAATATTCTTGGTACTTTGACAGGAACGTCTCCTTCATAGCATTCCATGTTGAAATGGAAGCGAGATCCAATCCCATGAACCATCTCAAGGCTTCTCCTTTTAAGGTAGTAGTGAATAGCTTTAACTTTTGAGCATTTGTTGTATAACCATAACTTGTACAAAAGACATCAAACTCAAATAGAAATGTATCTGGATCTTCCACAGTCATCCCCTGAAAGGATGGTAAGGATTATAGAGGAATATTCTTCATAGGAGCTTCACCCCTGACATTCCCAATTGGGAACTCAAAGGTGGTGCTAGTGGTGTCTATTTTAGCATTGTTATTATTGTTTTCCCCCATTATTAATTCTTCTAACCCTTTATGTAGCAAATGTTCTTCCAACTTCATTTGTGATGGCCTTGCAGACACAATTGATGCCTCAGATATTGCTAGGGTTGGATGTTTCACCACACTATCTATATCTGGATATTGATAAGTCTCTAAGTGATTCTCCATCTTGGGTGTCCTATGTTCCCCCTAGGTTTCCCATTGGCCCTCGGTCCTCAAATTTTGGCTACTAACTTCCCCTTCCTACTCATGAATCAAATCCTTGATCTTGAAGGTATGAGTGATGGCCTTAGAATGATATGGTCCTGAGATGGAGGGAATGGAGGTTTCTTCTTTCACTATGGGAGTAACAGCCTTCTGCGGCCCTATCTTCTTTGCATTCCTTTAAGAGTTGGACTATTCTTTTTCCACCTTGGAGATTAATTCCTGGATAAATGTCTTCCTTCCCAAATCTTCGCCCTTCGTTTCCTTTTTACGACCCGTCGTTCCTGTGACTTATTAGAGTGGGAGTGCTTTCTGTATCTCTGTAAGTCCTAAAAAGTGCACACATGGACCCTATGTGTATCAAATCAAACACCAAGTATCTAATTCTTCAACAATGATGAGCCCACCCAGGTATGTTAGAGCGATGCGCAGGTTCTTACCTCTCGTCTTACCACCCAGCAACTGAAGAGCTGAAGACACATTAATCAAAGCATCAAAATGTCCTAAGTGTCCTAGTGATCACAATAGTGAGACTGCCCAGGGATGTTAAAGAGATGCGCAGGTTCTTACCTCTCGTCTTACAGCCCAGCAATTATGGACTAGGAGCACTTTATATTAAACAAACAACTTCGCTGAGTATATCATCAACTTGCCATCCTTGGCAATGGCGCCAAAATGTAGTGCTGTTTTAATCAACCTTAATTGACTTAAACTGCAAAATTAATTGTCAACCCAGGGTAGGTCTTGCTATTTCAATGGAGTTCGCACTATCTGTGTCGATTTACTCCAGCCAAGCATAAGAAAGTGCAGAGAAGCTGTAAAAGGTGTCGCTGATATAAATTGTTGAATCAAACCATGCATGTAGATACAAAAACACTCTACAGAATCAATCACAACTCGCAGCCATTGAAATAAAGGCGCGCCACACAAGAAATAACATCTATTCCAGTTGGTTACTATTAATCTGTTGATTAACTTTGTGTAACATCATAAGATAAATAGAAACCACGGTGAATGCAATCCACGATTTGTACAACAATAGTGTTGGTACTATTTTATTGCTATTCTTTTCTTCTAAAAATCCATAATTTATCTACCATTTTCTTCCATAAACTCGTCATAGTCCATTGAAATTGATTAATGAAGCATTATAATTTTTATTTTACATTAAATTTAGTTTATGGAGTTTTATGCTAAAAATTGGAATTTTTCAACAAAATTACGGGATGTAATGACTTCCTGTAATTGGTTTATGTTGTGACATGTGGCATGGCAGGAAAATCGAAACAGAAGATAAGGACGTGATCTAGGATGTACATACATGGTGGAAAATCTATTTAGCATCGAATTTGGAGCTCCTGAATACATGGTCAATGCTGGTCAAACCTAGCCTATTTAGCAGAAAAATCTGAAGTTATAATGAATGTACTTGAAATTTTGCTTAAGATTAGGGACCCTAAACTGATTTCGATTTGTTTTATAAATCAGTTAGGATTAGGAAGAATGAAAATAGCCTTTTTGGTTGTAAATTTTAATAAATAGGAGGATTTTGATTATTATTAAAAAAAAACTAATGCTAGTGAAGACATTGAAAAGAGCAGACTTAAGATTGTAAGCGTATTCCAGAACTTTGTTTTTAGTGTAATCTATTCTCAGAACTCAATCAAAGGTAGAATTTCATCAATTACGGTGTTTATGAGTTTAAAAAGTTCTTATCACTTGAAGTTTTTCAAAGTGTGCCATCAAAGCGTGGAAGGGACCTACGTGAGGATTGGTACACTTTCTTTTCTGTTTCATAGAATTTAGTATTCAGATCTGAATAGCTTTTTAATTCATTTCATTGCTTGTGAGTTTATCAATTTAATTAGAAGTTCTTGTGATTGTTATTTTATGATTCATAGTAGTAGCTTGAAAATTCAATTGCAAAATTATTGAATAAGTCCTTGTAAAAGGTTTAATTGAACATTGAATTTCAAAATATTTCTATGAACTCTGTTTTCATGAATTTGATTTTTAGTATGCTTAGTGTGTTATTTTGAAATAGTTTTTGTGAATTATATCCTTGTAAGAGGATTGAGAACTCAGACTAGTAACACTCTGTTTTTAGAACAGTTAATTAAATTAGATGATATAAGTGTTTAAATTGTGAAAGGAAACATACTTCAATCTCTTGTAAAAGAGTGTTGTAGCCTGTCACACTAGACACTTATTTAGACAAATTAGATCCTTTTAGGTGTAAAAAATTTAGACATGTGCCTCTAAGTTTACCTACCTTGGTTGACATTAAATTTAGTCTAATCTAGAACCCTGGATTGGTCTCTACATTTTGGCGCCGTTGCCGGGGAGGCGCAACTAGAGGATTTCTAAAAAAATAATAAACAAAAACATAGATTTAATTTTAATTCATCATTTTAGAAGTCATGTTTACTTATGTCTAGACCTAGAGATGATAAAGGCAGATTCATAAAAACCCCCATCCAAAAACTAATCCACCACTAGGAGCAGACCCTTTAGGAAAAATTGAACACACAACACCAGCTGGGAAAGTCACCATACAAGAATTAGAGGATAAAAAAATCAGGGCAAAGAATCACACTCATTGAGAGACAAATTCTATTGGCATACGAATCAAAGAAGAAACATCTCCCTGAATCCTCTATAAAAAGAGAAAGTAGTAAAATAACTCAACAATTTCTCCTTAAACCTACTGGTTTTGAAAAATCTCAAGGAGAAAAATCACTAGAACAATTTCTCTTTGAAACAAGTGCCACTGAACAAGAAATTAAATCAAAAGAGGAACCTATCAAAATGGCTGAGGAAGGAGGAGGATCAAAAAGAGGACCCACTCCTAAACAACTTAGAGAATATGAAAGACAAAGAGAGGCTAAATGGAAAGAAAAACAAGATCAAGATCAAAGATAGGAGGAAGAGTCAACCTTTAAATTTCCTATTCAAGAACCAGGAGAAAATCATGATGGGGAAACAAAAATGAAAAACATACCTCCATCTGTGTTACCAAAATTTTATGGGATGGCTTCAAAGATCCAGATTCATTCTTGTTTGAATTTGACATAGTATGCCAAACATATGGTTACATAGATGATTCCCATAGGCTTAGACTCTTCCCAGCAACATTAAAAGCATCAGCATTAAGATGGTTCATGGGACTTGGTGAGCATGCAATAACTGAATGGGATGGCATGAGAAAAATATTCCTAAAGAAATACCAACCTTATTGTAGATCGAAAGATTCTAAAGATGATATCCTTAGAATGAATCAACAAGAGGATGAAAATTTAGAGGAGTATTTGGAACGATTTGTTTACAATTTACAAAAATTAAAACATAGAACCATGTCTCTTGATTTGATTCGAACAATATTTTTGAAGGGCATTCGAGAGGAATACTTAGATGATCTTAATTTGATGGGAAAAGGTGATATTTCACTTTACCTTTCGAAGAAATTGCTGATTTATGTGAAAAGTATTCTAGGAGCAAAGCCAGAAATGGAAAAAGAGCTATATCATCCAAAGCCACAAAATCTGCTTCAGCAAGTGTCACAAGGGTTGAAATAGGAAGCTTGTTAGAAGAATTCAAAACAGATCTATTAAGTACCTTAGGAAATCAAATTGACACTCTGAAAGCAAAGAAAAGACAAGAAGAGGAAGATCAATTAATGGCTATCTTTTGTCCAAAATGCCAGAAGAAACATGCTTTGAAAGACTGCCCATTAGAAAACATTCAAGTTTGCGCCTTTTGTACTGAAAATCATGATATATTTCATTGCTCTAAAAACAAGATTTTGCAGAATTGTAATTTGGAAGCTAACGTAGATATGGAGAATGTGTATTTCATGGGCGCTAAGAGACCATGGCAACCAAGACCTCCACCTCCAGGTATGTTTCCAAACCAAAATTTGCAATTTCCTGCACAAGATCAAATGTATGTTCAGAATTCTTGGAATGTACCAATGCCATGGCAACACCAAAACTACCCAAAACAACAATGGAAACCATTTCAGCAATAATCTCAACAATATCAACCATATCCTCAACCATACCAACAATATTCTCAGCCATATCAACAGTATCATCAGCCATATTCACAATATCCTCAAACATATCAACAATATCCTCAGCAGCAAGTTGTTCATCAACCCCAAAACACTCAACAAGCATTTCCTGCTCCTCCACCAATAAATCCACCTCAATTACAACTTCCATCTAACCAACCTCCTAGATCCACTCAGATTCCTACTTAATCTGTACTAAATCCAAATAATAGAGCAGATAGACCAGCTTACAGTGTAGATGAGGAACCATCATATCCCACATTACCTTTACAAAATATCGAGCTGAGGTCTGGTAAGGTACCTCAAAAAGAACCTCCAATAGTTGAAAAACAAGAAGAAAATGAAGAAAATGAAAATGAAACTCCAACTCAAAGGAAAACAAAATGCTGACATCAAAAATAAACAAATGCAGCTGTTGCATCCACCACCTTTTCCAGAAAGATTGGTCCAAGCAAAACTTCCCATGTCTATACCACAGTTTGATGTTTTAGATGAGCTAAAGAATGTCTATATAAAAATTCCACTATTACAATCCATAAAAGACATTCCGATATATACTAAAGCAATCAAAGAGCTATGCCTCAAGAAGCCTACCAGGAAAAGAGTTGATCCACAAACTATTCATGTTATTGGACATTTAGTTGGACTTATGACAAACACCATTTCAATGGAAAATTATGTTGATCCTAGTATTCCTAGAGTCACTACAATCATTAACAACATACATATTCCAAACACCTTAATTGACCTTGGGGCCACAATAAATGTGATGACTCTTGAAACAATGAAAACAATGTAGCTCACAAACTTGCAGTACACACCAATTGTTCTAGAACTAGCTGATAGGTCTAAAGTGATTCCTGAAGGGATTTTGGAGGACATAATTGTTTCACTGGACTCTTGGGAGTATCAAGTGGACTTTTTAGTTATTCAGCCAAAATCTAAATTAGGAGGACACCCTATCATCCTTGGTAGACCATGGTTAGCAACTGTTGATGCATTCATAGGATGTAGATCGGGTAATATGATTATTTCACGAGGAATTGAAAGAAAACAACTTGTTAGAGTCGGTCTAGAAGCCCTCCATCAGCGATCAAAGCTCTTTGCATTTGCATAAGTAGGTGTCTCATCAGTGTCATTTCATTGCATTCCATTAGGCATGCCATAACCCTGATGGAGGAGCTGGTGTCTTTATTCCCCTCTTGGCACTGCTGGATCAAGTTGTTTCAGTCTATAAATTCTATTAAGTTTCCTTGTCTTGTCGTGAGGTCAAAGTCCTAGGTCTAGGGTTTAGGTCCAATTTGCCTTTGAGGTCATGTCTTTAAAGGTCAATAAATGCCCAGCAGGCCAGAGGGATGACTATCAAAGTTTTTCTTCAAAGGTTTCATCTTGTACAGCTAATTTTAACCTTGGATTTAAAAACCCTGTTTTTAAAGATAAGGTCTTTTTTCTCATTTTTGTAAAAAATTGTAAAAATTCAAAAGTTTTCAAAAGACAGCATGTAGCCCTGGTCCCCTTTGCCAAGATTCCTCAGAAGCTATCCCTGCAAAAATTTTCAAGACAAAGCATCAGTTTAAACAATTTCAGGACAAAAGGAAACCATAAAGTCAGCAGCATTTAAATTTTGAAAAAGTGTCAAGTTAAAAACATTAGAAAGAGGGTTTGAGGAGAAATTAATTTAAATCAAGCCTATAAAACCCCTCTCTCCCTCTATTTGATCATAATTTGCCTCAAAGCAATAGTGAAGAGCGATTTGGAGAGAAATTGAGCAAAATTTGCAAGCAGAGCCCACGCGCGACCTGTTGGGCCGGCGCGACCTGTCAGGGGGGTTCATCCAGTTGAGAAAATACACTGGCGCGACCTGTTGGGTGCGCGCGACCTGTCAATACCTGCACGCGACCTGTTGGGGTTTCGTTCACAAAAATCGCCTGTAAACTCCCAAACGACCCCAAAATTATTCAAGATTGCAGGTAGGCCTCTGATCATCAAAGTATTTTGCTTGATAAAAAAAATGAGCATGGGAAATGTGTTTTAATGCCACCAAGTTGAAATGAGAGGTTCATGTATATTTGCTTTAAGAATGTCAAAATGCTTGTAGAACTATGGTTTGTTTGTTGTTTCAAGGTCATCCTTGTCACCCCCACTTTTTCCCGCTTCCCTTTACCACCTCCTATATCATTTCTACCTAATCTCCCTACCAAAAATAGCAAAAGCCCTAAAACCCTACCCCTATTCCTAAAAAATCAATAATATAACCCTAAACTCTACCTCCCATAAAACCTTTGCAATGATAATGGTATGATGTTGTATATGTCATGATTCCTTTCCTTAATTCCCTTTTTCATGTATTTTCTCTAATTCCCCTAGAAGTATCCCTTCCCTAACATCTCCCTTGTGTTATTTGTCCCCTTGAAGCAGCATTACAAACAGGGAAAAACAGCAGGTCATTTGAGCAGAAGCAGCAGTACATTTCAGCCACTTTGCTCCTGAAACCATGTCAGAAACCGAAACCGACTATGAGCAAAGTGATGACCGTGAGTCAACACCAGAAATTGAGATACAAAGGAGGCCTCAAAGGGGTGGTAAGAGTGGTCACCATCTGAGAGAGGAGCCCACCTCTTTGACCTATTTGCAGGCTTGTCCACTTGCAGTCACATGTTTCTGCTACCTCTCATGTTATGAATTTTGCGAGAGGATTTCTCAAATTCAGCATCATAGGGAATTGGCTCGCTTGTTTGTTTTTCATTTGCATAATGGGCATGTAAATCTTGCAGGGGTGGATTTTATATTGTCATCTGAAAGTATTGCTCAAGCAACAGGAATACCAAATGTGGGAGAAGAGTGGAACAAACGCAAAGTGTTGGACAGATTTCAGTATGAGCCCTTCATTAAACCTGCCTACATGAGGTCCATAACTGGTATGTTTCCTTTCAGATTTTTGAGGGATGAGTATGCTCCCTTGATGAGGCTCATCATGCGCTATTTCACCTGTGAGGGCAGGTTTGCATATTTGTATTCGTACCATATTCGCTTGTTGATGCATTTCACACGGGTACGAATGATGAACATACCATGGTTCATGTGCCGGGATATTGAGAGGATGGTGCCCTTGGTGCAGAGAAGGAGCCCAGCACAGCAACACAGGAGCATTTATCATTATGGTTTGATCCAGCTTGTGGTCATGCATCAGTTGGCTCAGTAGGGTATCCCATGGGAAGATTTTATCTCTCGGGATTTTTTCACAGCATCAGCATCATCTCCCCCTGAGGTTGTTCATGAGGAGGGAGGGCCTTCACAGCAGCATGATAGTCCTGAGACCAGACATGTCAGCTCTCCTCCATTGGTCACATATCAGAGAGGCCACAGGGCCTTAATTGCATCAGCTAGGCGAGTATTATCTCCACACCAGGTGGAAGGGGTCTCGCCTTCTTCATCAGCACCACGAGTGTTATCTCCACACCAGGTGGAAGGGGCCTCATCTCCGAAACAGCCCAGGATTGATGAGGGGCCATCAGGTGTTCCAGACATAGAGGTTGTTGACCTTGATATCAGTTCTCCTAGCCTAGAGTCAGAGGAGATCATTCAGCACCTAAGGGCTGAAAATGACTCATTGCATCAAATTTTGGAAACAACAAAATGGACGATCACCTATTTAGAGCAACGCAACAAACAACTTGAGGAGGAGCACACTCTTGATGAGTTGCGGAGGATCCATGAAGACCGCAACTTTGCGCGCAAGAGACCCGGTGATTTGGTACCCGTTGAGCGAGAGGCTATGCTTCTCCAGGTCAATGCTCATTTGGAGAGGCTGCTGGCTAAGGCCAACAAAGATAAGGACCTGCTCTGAAACATGAAAAACCACTATTGGGCCCGAATGCACGTATGCAAGGCGAAAATGAAGGTGATTCAAGGGCGGTTGGCCAAGGCACTAAAACGACGGAGAAGGCTCGATCCCCTCCACATCTTGGCTGAGGCTTCCTTGAAGGAGCATGATATTAAATGACCTCACTACAGCACAAATTTCAAAAAAATTTGAGCATTTTTTGTCACTTATGAATTTTTGGGCAAAAAACAGGTTTTCTCCCTGACAGGTCGCGCGCCGCGTGCGACCTATTCGATGGGCAACTTCATTTTGGGAAAACTCAGCATTTCTGGATTTGTCATGCAAAGATACACCTGCTCAGCAATTACTAAGATATTTCATCAAATTTTGAGCCTCTAGAAGGTCAAAAAACATGCAAAAATTGACTTTCTGCCATCTTTTTTACAAACAGGAAACAGTCTTGGGAGATTGCAATTTTGGAGGGGCAAATTGCCACCACATTCAGAAATTCCACTTGGGTTGGAAAGTAGACATCTGGACCTTTCCAACAAGCCCACTTTTGCCTCATTTGGACACCTGGAAGTGCCTCAAAAGCAGCTCCAAAGAAGCGCGACCTATCAGGATTAGGGCGCGACCTGTTGGGCAATTTTCACAATTTTTCACCTACAGCTCAGGAATTCGCCCAGCTTTGGCCAGTTTTGACTTGGGATGGGAATTTCACCCTCTTTGATGTAATTAATGTATTTTCATGTTGATATGACACTTATTTACCTATTCTAGAAGATTCATTCATGAAATAGCAAACATTTAATGAATGAATTGGTTTCCTAGCTTATAGAGGCAAGTTGTTTTGACTGCCTAGATTTTAGTGCTCAGTTTAGAATTGGTTGAAACAGCTCCTAGAAGGATGAGCTCGACCCCTAGAGGCAAGGAAAGATGTTAGATTGCCTATATTATGTACTTTCTTGGTCATTTTCATGGTTGGACTCTTGAGGGAGAAAGCTCTATTGTATTATTCATTGTATCTCTGCAATTTTGGCAAAGGAAGAAAGACCACGGTTTTGCAGTCCTTTTTGGGATTCCTGTGGTTACATGTATTGACGGTGTGCTTCTCTTTGTACTTGTAAGTGTGTTATGTGAAATCATCCTCTTTCTTTTTCTTCTGAAATTAGGCAAATGAAGTGTTAAAGTAGAATTCATGATTTCCATGCTCTGCTTTTAAATTTGCTTAATATCAATGTTTTCATCTGTTTAAGGACAACTCAAGGTGATTGCTTGCTCTCCTTAGCTCCTCACCAATCATTCCTACCCATTCACTTAATTTAAAGGCATCAATACAGTCTCCTACCTTGCCCCAAAGAACCCCCTGCAAAAACTGTGTCCAATCCCCGCACCCAAAATTGCCTTTCCCCGATTTTCCACCAAAATCCAAAAAATCCCAAAACAAACTCTTTTTATCAGTTTACTAGCCTAAAATTAGTGTTTCCTTATTGGTTATCTCGCCCGTTGAAGATCTTTACCGAGATAGATCGGAGAGAGCCTTCTCCTGCCCCGTAGGTCTAGCTACGAGGCTAAGTGGTTTGATGTTGCCTTGAAGTTTGCCTTTCTCAGCCTGAGGTGAAATTTCAAGCGCTAACACAACTCACTCTCTACCCATCAGCACAATCACCAGAAGTAGCACACAATTTATGGCTTGATGATAAATACAATGATAAGGAAGAAGTTCAATCTTTTTTCAGCATTAATCCAATCTATGATTTTCAAGAACATAATAATGATGATTTGGTAGAATTGTTCCTTTCTCAACCTGATATTTCTGAAGAATTAAGAAATGAACAATACCATGCTGCAGATGAACTTTTGGCACAGAATTTTTAGGAAACATGCACCATTCATTCTTTGCAAACAATATTTCATAACATTTTTCCCATGCAATCTATCACAAACACACAGAGCAAGACCATAGAGATTAGTCCAGGGAAAAATTTGAATGTTAGCACTCACCTAGACTCATCTCAGGAGGAAAAATTGATTCAATTATTGAGAAAATATCAGAAAGCATTTGCTTGGGACTACACCGATATGCACGGAATTCACACTGAAACATGCACTCACCATATTTAAACGAAAAGTAATATCAAACCAGTGAGGCAACCACAGAGAAGAATGAATCCCATTCTTCAGGATATTGTTAGAGATGAATTACAAAAACTATTGAAAGTCAATTTTATTTATCCTATCTCTGATAGTCAGTGGGTATCCCCATTGGTAGTAGTGCCCAAGAAAAATGGCAAGTGGAGGATTTGTGTTGATTACAGACAATTGAACAAAGCAACCCTCAAATATTATTTCCCACTGCCATGTATTGACCAAGAGCTAGACACATTAACTGGGAAATCATCACTCTCTTTTCTTGATGGTTTCAATGGCTATAACCAGATCAGGATAGCCTTAGAGGACCAGGACAAAACAACTTTTACTTGTCCCTAGGGCACTTATGCCTATAATGTTTTACCATTTGGACTTTGCAATGCTCCAGCTACATTTCAGAGAGCTGTATTAGCTATTTTTGCTGATTTAGTTCATGAATGTGTTGAAGTTTACATGGATGATTTTTCAGTGTATGGTAATTCATTTGAGCACTCATTAGAAAATCTTGAAAAAGTTTTGAAGAGATGTATTGAAGCTAATCTGTCCCTGAGCAATGAAAAGTGTTTTATGATGTTAAATGACGGGATAGTATTAGGTCACTATATTTCTTCTCAAGGCATTAAAGTTGATCCATCAAAAATCCAGATCATTGTCAATTTGCCAATTCCGAAGACTCAAAAAGAGGTAAGAAGTTTTCTTGGGTATGCAAGCTATTACAAAAGGTTTATTGAACATTTTAGTAAAATATCTTTACCTCTGTTTAAGCTTCTAGCAAAAGATACACCTTTCAATTGGAATGAGAATTGTCAGAAAGCTTTTGAAACACTCAAAGAAAAGTTATCAACCACACCAGTCTTAAAAGGACCTAACTGGACCCTACCATTTCACATCTTTACAGATGCATCTGATACTGCAGTAGGTGCTTCATTAGGCCAAAAAGAAGATTCTTTCAATTATGCCATCTATTTCATTATTAAAAATCTAACACCTGCAGAATTAAACTACACAGTCACTGAAAAAGAAATGCTTGCAATCATACATGCTGGGAATAAATTCCGACATTATATAACTGGTTATGAGGTTTTTGTACATACTGACCACTCTGCCATTAAGTATTTAATGAATAAACCAATCACTAATGGTAGAGTTACCAGATGGCTGTTATTATTACAGGAATTTAATATTACAGTGTTAGATAGACTAGGCAAGGAGAATTAGGTGGCAGATTTTCTTTCTAGACTGCAAAATTCAGGTGAGGTTGTTCCGGTTGAAGATTCTTTTCCAGATGAAAATTTATTTGCAATTTCAATAGTGAATCCTTGGTATGCTGACTTAGCTAATTATTTGTCCACAGGAAAAACACCTCCATATTTTAGTCCAAGGGAAAAGAAGAGGCTGATCAAACAAAGTGCTAGATATTCATGGGTTAATGGAGATTTATTTTACAGCGGTTGTGATATGATTATTAGACGATGTGTAAGAAAAGATGAAATAATTGATATTTTAAAATCTTGTCATGATGAACCGTGTGGTGGGAATTTTGCAGAAAAGAGGATAGCATTCAAGATTCTCAGTCTTGGATACTATTGGCCATCTATTTTTAAGGATTCCAAGAAGTATGTGAAAAATTGTGACAGCTGTCAAAGAATGGGTAGACCAACAGCTACAGATGAAATGCCACTTCAGCCTTAAGTACATTTAGAGCCATTTGAAAAATGGGCTCTAGATTTTGTAGGACCCATCAATCCAACTTCAAAAGGAAAAAAGTACATCCTAGTATGTACTGATTACGTCACAAAATGGGCTGAAGCAAAAGCACTAGTGTGGGCAACTGAACAAATAGTGGTAAACTTCCTTTTTGAAGAAATTTTTGTAAGGTATGGAGTACTAAGGGAGATAGTGATAGATCAAGGTACTCAGTTTACTTCAAAGCTGGTCCAAGACATCACAGAAAAATATAAAATCAAGCACAGGAAAAGTACACCTTACCATCCACAGGCCAATGGCTAGGTGGAATCTACAAATAAAATATTGGAAGGAATCATCACTAAGACAGTAGCAATGAACAAAAAGAATTGGGAAGAGAAGCTAAAAGATGCACTATGGGCTTACAGAATCACGTGGAAAAACACTACAGGATTTACACCATATCAACTGGTGTATGGAAAAGAGGTAATGGTTCCTATTGAATTTCAAATACATACTTATAAGATGGTTGCAGATTTAGGAATTGATCTCAATGAAGCACGAAAAGAGAGAATTATGCAATTGAACCAGTTATATGAAATGAGGCAGCAAGCAGAGGAGAGAGAAATCCTAATTCAGAAACAAAGGAAGCAGTGGCATGATGCACACATTAAAAAGAAACCATTTAAAGAAGGAGACTGGGCTTTACTCTTTGACTCTAAATTCAGAGATCATAAATCCAAATTTACAACACATTGGATGGGCCCATATGAAATAGTTCAAGTATATGAAAATGGATCAATCAAGCTTACTACAATTGATGGAGAAGGCAACACCTTTATTGTCAATGGACATAGGTTGAAACTCTATCATAAGCCCATCAACAAGGAAGATTTTATTCAAACTGTATCTCAGCAAAGGGAGGTTGAGATATTGCAGCCTTCAGCTGTGATATCTCTACCTTAGTTAATTCAATTTCTTAAAAAAAAAAAACATAATAAAAATATAAAAACAATAAAATTAAAAAAAATTAAAAAAAGTACTAATGGTTTAGATGTGAAAACCAGACTCTGGCACACTCTAAACCCGAATTCTTACTAGAAAACCAATCATTTGGCTGGTAAGAATTCCTTGTTCTACTTGTTTACTATTTTTCATCAATTCAATAATGACTTGAGGACAAGTCAAAGACTTAGTGGGGGAGAAGAAACAATGGTTTTTCCCTATCTCATCTCCTCATTTTTAAATCTTCAAGGAATTTGTTTCAGTAATTCAGTATTTCAATAAAAGAGTTGTTTTTGTTCTAATTAGAGGGACCTGTTCAAGCAATGAGATATGCAGTGGGACCTATTCAGAAGACTATGTCAACATTACCAATATCAGAGGGACCTGTTCAGAAGGCTATGTCAACATCACCAATATCAGAGGGACCTGTTAAAGACTGCATTAAAGATACATCAGGCTACTTCAACAAAGTTTTCAAAGGTTTCTTATCATCAGTATTATAATCAAGGCTACATCAACACCAAGGATAAAAGAAGCTTCACAAACATGGTTCTTCAGATTTTAAAGGGACCTGTTATATTCAATTTCATTTCAAAGGGACCTGTTTTAGAAAATCAAGATTAGTCATACCTATACAAACAGATCAGTCATACATGTGCAAGCCAAATCAGCATTTTGTCAACCAACACGTGTAATGTATTGTTGAAATTTTTATTTTTAACTTTTAAAATTTTAAATTATTTTAGTGTTAAAAATGATAATTATTATTGCTTGTTATGAATTTCAAAAATCCTTATACCCATAACCTTTGTAATTTTCCCTAAATACTCACCTTATTATCACTCTACCTATTTCTATATGATCATTTCCATTTCCCTATCACACCTTATCCTATTTTTATTTTCTATTCCTACTACGCTCTTCAAACCTTTTCATAAACTCATCATTTTTAAATCTGACCTCTGTCAATAAAGTACCAACAAGTAGTGGATGCTCAATGTAAAATTCCATTCAATGGAAAGACATTTGTTAGACAGTCTGTCCTCAAATGATTTCATTCATTTCGTATGCTGGAGTTACAAAAACAATCTGCTTATGAAATGTATCCATTATCATCACACGATTTGCATATTGTGTTATCATGATTATGCTTCTACAAATCAGTACTGCTCCTCTTTATTCATGATTTGAATGCGCCTTCTGACTCTGCAAACAAACTTATGGCCCTGATTGAAGACTCTGTTCTCTGCGTTATCATCATAGCAATTGGATCTTAGGACGTCAAGCAAAATGAAGGTCGGCTGTTGAGTTTTTATTTTATAAAACTCTAAGTTCATAAAGTTAGTTACGGTAATGTTCAGACTCTGAGTTTCTTAAAGAGGGCCGAGATAGTAGGTGCTATAAAGGGAGAAAATATAGCAGACAGGCTTATCCAGAGTTTTTTTTTACTTCCGCCCAGAATTTGAGGACGTTAACCAGGTCAGCTCAGGCAATTGAAGAAGTAAGCTCAGAGAATTGAGGACATTAACCAGATCAGCTCAGTGGAACACAGGAAAAGAGGTAACAAGTTGAAAACCATGATTGAATTTTTGAGCATAAAAAAGGGTTAGAATAGAGATTTTTAAAATGACCAATAGAGTAGAGCCCGAAAAATTTGATAGTTCAAAATATCATGAAGACTGTGTCAAGATTTTAAGGGAAAAACACTGGTTATCTTTTCTAGAGAAATTTAATGGAAATAATGAAGAGGTTACGAAGCAATTTGCATTTTCCTTCAATGGAGAGAAAGATTTAATAGGAAATTTCTATTTTAGAATTTCAGAGGATACAATAGCACAAACATTGGAAATCAATCCAGAAGGGGAAAAGTATTTCAAAACCAAGAAATTTAGAGAAAAATCATGGACTCAGTTTATGTCTAGGTCAAGGGTTTCCTCTGTTAATTGGAAAAAGGGTGTTCCTAGAAGTTGGCTAATTCACCCATGGGATGAGATGGTATACATTATTCAAAAATTTGTTACATGTGAAGGACGTTATAGTATAGTATACCTATATCACATAAAATTTCTGTTGCACTTAAAAGGTCAATGCACTATCAGTCTACCCTATTTTCTCTTACAAAGTTTGACTAATGTCGAAGACCATTCAGAAACAAAAAGGTAATGAAGATAGGAGTTTGTATCATTTTGGTTTGATCAAACTTCTAATTGAATTTGAGTTGCAAAGGAGAGGAAAAACATGGAAAGAATTTTTAATTGACAATCAAATCAAAATTAGAGAAGATGAAGAGGAAAAGCAAGAAAGCATAGAGTTTATGACTGATATTGATGAAGAAATCCTTGAGCTTAAGTCAAGCAATGTTCCTCAACCCAGCAGTAGTGTAAAGACAAGAAGGATGAGGCAAGAAACTGCCAAGAAAATTGAAAAAGATAAAATCTTCACTACTTATAAGAGAAGATCAAGGAGAATAAAAAGGAATCAGACACAAGATGATCAACCAGAGCCGAATGCAAATGCACCAATGGAAATTGAAAGCAGTGCTAATTCACAGCCAGAACAAGAAGCAGAAATGGAAACTGAGAGTAACAAGGGAGAAAGGAAAGAGCCAACACCTACAAACAAGAAACAGAGAAGGTTAGAGAAACAGATTGAAGAGCTAAAAGAGGAATTGATGGAAGCAAACATGTTAGAGAAGGTCATAAAGAAGGAAAATGAAATGTTGAGAGCTCATAGCAAGAAGATTCAACAGAAAAATGAGAAACTGAAGAAGAAAGTCAAAGAACTTAAGATTGATCAAATTGAAATATGCAAATGGGCGACAAAATGGTACACTCAGAAAAAAGTTCTCAAAGAAAAATATAAGAATATGAAACATGAGTCCCGAGTTCAGAAGAATGTAGATGTATTGTTACAAGCAGCAGAGGCACAAGCAGAAACATAATATAAAGGGAGCACATCAGGATTAGCATGAGGACATGCTAAATCATTGAGTTTGGGGGAGATGTTGGTACTATTTTATTGCTATTCTTTTCTTCTAAAAATCCATCATTTATCTACTATTTTCTTCCATAAACTCATCATAGTCCATTGAAATTGATTAATGAAGCATTATAATTGTTATTTTACATTAAATTTAGTTTATGGATTTTTATGTTAAAAATTGGAATTTTTCAACAAAATTACGGGATGTAATGACTTCCTGTAATTGGTTTATGTTGTGACATGTGGCATGGCACGAAAATCAAAATAGAAGATAAGGACGTGATCTAGGATGTACATACATGGTGGAAAATCTATTTAGCATCGAATTTGGAGCTCCTAAATACATGGTCAATGCTGGTCAAACCCAACCTATTCAGCAGAAAAATCGAAAGTTATAATGAATGTACTTGATCTTTTGCTTAAGATTAGGGACCCTAAACTGATTTCGATTTGTTTTAGAAATTAGTTAGGATTAGGAAGAACGAAAATAGCCCTTTTGGTTGTAAATTTTAATAAATAGGAGGATTTTGATTATTATTAGAAAAAAAGAATGCTAGTGAAGACATTGAAAAGAGAAGACTTAAGACTGTAAGCATATTCCAGAACTCTGTTTTTAATGTAATATATTCTCAAAACTTAATCAAAGGCAGAATTTCATCAATTATGGTGTTTATGAGTTAACGTTCTTATCACTTGAAGTTTTTCAAAGTGTGCCATCAAAGCGTGGAAGGGCCCTACGTGAGGATTGGTACACTTTCTTTTCTGTTTCATAGAATTTAGTATTCAGATCTGAATAGCGTTTTATTTCATTTCATTGCTTGTGAGTTTATCAATTTAATTAGAAGTTCTTGTGATTGTTATTTTATGATTCATAGTAGTAGCTTGAAAATTCAATTGCAAAATTATTGAATAAGTCCTTGTAAAAGGTTTAATTGAACATTGAATTTCAAAATATTTCTATGAACTCTGTTTTCATGAATTTGATTTTTAGTATGCTTAGTGTGTTATTTTGAAAGAGTTTTTGTGAATTATATCCTTGTAAGAGGATTGAGAACTCAGACTAGTAACACTCTGTTTTTAGAACAATTAATTAAATTAGATGATATAAGTGTTTAAATTGTGAAAGGAAGCATACTTCAATCTCTTGTAAAAGAGTGTTGTAGCCTGTCACACTAGACACTTATTTAGTCAGATCAGATCCTTTTAGGTCTAAAAAATTTAGACATGTGCCTCTAAGTTTACCTACCTTGGTTGACATTAAATTTAGTCTAATCTAGAACCCTGGATTGGTCTCTACAAATAGTAAAAAACCATAAATCAATAAACTGAATTGAAATATACACTACCTAATCACTGTAATCCCTACCAAAGAGGAGGGCCCTTCCTCCTCAGTAGGGGTCAGAAAGAACACAAAAAGTGATTAACGAATCATTTGGAAAGCAATAACAACATCACCGTGTCAATTGATATTAAAATAAGTTCAGAAATTACAGAAACAGAGTAACGGTACTCCTCTATATGTCTCCTTTGATACATAAAAAGCCGAGTCTTTTATAACTATTACATCCAAAAATAGAGAAGTTGCAACCTACTACTAAATAAATATACATTAGTTACAACTGCTTGAGTCTTGTTGCCTCAAAAATAAACAATCCTATTGCCGATAGCTGTTATGTGGAATAGTACCCACATTTCCAGCTTCGGTGCAACAGTATTGAGCAAATGATGGTTTGGGATGACGTGGCATAACTGATGACAACACTGTTGGTGTAACGGTGGATCCACGCGAGGTGTAACAACACCAAATGTGTAATAACAACCTGTAACAACACTGATGTGTAGCAGCAATATGTAACAGCAGCCACCTGTAACAACAGTGATCTGTAACAACACTTAGTATGTAGTAGCGATATGTAACAACACCCAGGGTGTAATAGTGAACTATTCTACCCCTTCCTACAGTTAACTCCTGCTGCTTGTCTGATTTCGCGAGCCAACACCTAAAAAGGATAAAATTCCCAACATACTGCTTCAATGCTCGTCCAGTTAGCCACAAAAAGGAATAAAGCCTCATATTTTTTTGGTAAAATACAACAAAATAACATGACAGTAAAATGGATTTAAAAGGTAAGAAAACAGGGAGTTTGGTCATATAAGGGCACAGATCTGGAGGATAGAAAGGTCAAAACAAGGGAAAGAAGGTGTAGAAAATGGGTGAAAAACCACACAGAACAGTAACAGGGATGTGTTCTACCTCTTGAGTATTTATAGTCTCCTTTGCTATAATTTCCTGAGTTGTTTTCTATCGTGGATTTTGCAACTTTGGCATTTGTTCCTTTGTATTGAGCCTTTTATTAAAGTTGTCCCATTCTTCCTCTAAATCAATCACCAGGGGTTTTATTAGCTGTGTGGAGGTGGCATGGATTTCAGCCTGTTTGCTAGCTGAAGTTTTCTCAGCTGTCTTCTCTGTAGATTGGGTTGTATCCTTTTCCGAATCTCTACTTTTGCTTTTCCCATTTTGTGATGACTTCTCTGATTCCCTAGTAGATTTCTCTTGGGATTCTGCTTCAGAATCAGTTTTAGAATTTTCTTTGGAGTCACATTTTATACTTACACTGGGAGTAGGCTCCCTTATTGGTTCAATCAATAATTGGTCCAATGGGACCTTTGTTAGCCTCCTTTCTATATACTTGTAAAAGGTTTCAAGATCTTCATGGTCAAGAAGTAATTGTGCCATATGCTTCACCTCCGTGAAGGTGTTTTCTGCAAAAAGATGTCATCAAATGCATCTTCCTCATTACTAAATACTTTTATTTTCACCATGGTGGTAAAGTCTTTGGCAGTGCCGAACATGTCATATTGCCTTCGAGGGAATTTAGGTAATTTCAGAGATAACATAATCTCTGCTTCTTTAAATGCATGCCCTAGGTCGTGTAATGCAAATTCTCCACACTACAAAGGGAATATAGGCCAAATGGCCTTTTTTGCTTCCTTTAATGTTTTGCTCATCCCTCCCTCACTAGCTGTTTGATAGGCTATCTCTCTAGCCATCAATTTGTCTGGAACATAGTATGGGAGGACATGGGGGGAGGTAATGCTACCAAATACCCTAATATACGTAAATGTCTCCTCCCCAAACCATCTAGCCACTGGGAGGATATCTACCTCGGCTTCTTGGGAAAACCTGGGGGCATCTCGGTTATAAAGCCATTTGTGGATAGGGAGCATAAATCCATGACAAATTTTGAAAAAATGTGGTTGAAAGTTAGATTCCCACATGTCTTTATGGTATATGTGAATGGGAAGTGGATTTTGTATAGTCCACTTCCATCCCATGACAGGAAATTTCGAATCGAAACAAATTGCATCCATTACATAAGCGTTCACAAAAAATGGAGGGTAAACCCTTGAAGAAACACTTATTTTCCTTCTATACTCCATTATTTTTCTTGCTAAATTGTCAGACAAAATTTGTGCCCAATTCATTATGTTGCATTAACGATTGCATCTATTAATGGCAACCATTCTGGGGAGAACTTAGTACTATTGGGTTTGCCAAATAGTCTACATAGCATGGCCGCTGCAAACTATGAGGGGGACAAATAGACACAGTAGTGTACATACCTTTCTTTTATTTCTTGATTTTTCCCTCATTATTTGACCAGGTTCAGGTGCAGTCCACTCGGTCCTCGTTCTCTTTGGAAAACTTCTCAATGAACTGCCTATTGTAGATGACTTGTGGCTCTAGTAAGTGGTACATAAGCCGCAGGTTGTCTGGCGTAAAAGATCCCATAACCTCTTGGCTTCTTGTCTTGAATTCTCTGTCTGAGATGTTAGCTTCATCAATAACCCATTTAACCATGTCTGTATAAGGGACTATCTTCGACTGTGCAGCTATGCGATGCAAAAATGAGCATGCTGTCTCAAACATGGAAGCGTCTGAGGAATCACATCTATCAACTGTAACCTTCATTTCCAGAATCCTTGGTTTCTCTTCCTCCAGTATATTATACATTGCCTCCCATGTTGAGGTTCCTCCCTCTCTATTTCATGTAGTATCCGTGAGGAGCCATTTCTGACTTCTCAGAGATGATTGCCTTGCCTTTCTTCACCATTTCTCTCAACGATTTGTTCTATGGATTTTCCCTAAAAGTGAAGAACAACAGCTATCGGATATACAAAGATGATAATGAACATGAAATGAAATAATGCGGATAACTTGTAAAGGTGATAAAAGGAGTTTTATTCAAACGCAGGTAAGAAGCTATCATATCAAGTTAAATGGCTTTTCACACATAAATGAAGTTAGTTCTTACTAAATTCCCACTAATGCTTTGTTATCCCTTAGCTTTAATGCTCATAAATGTCTCATAGTAAATTGAGAAGAAAGCTTCTAGGGTGGTGAGCCTTTGAACTACGATAATGGTGGTTTTGTGATCTGCGAAGCAATATCGCAGATCGCAATATCACATTATTCCTTTTCTCTTTTCTTACCTTCTCTTGTGTTTCTGCGAGATGTGAGATGCGAGCCGCTTGTTTATTCTTTCAAAACATATCTACTTGTTAGGTTTTTCTATGTAAATACCTTTTTAATGAGTGGCGGACCTAAAAATTTGTTCTTGATATATTTAAGGAGTGGGTCCAGGTCTTGATTGCGTTTCGCAATATCGACTGATGGTAAGTTTGCAGTGTTCTTTTGAATGCTTGAAATCCGATGCGAAAAAGGTTATGATGCCATAGCAATTTTACATCTCGCTTGTTTTGAGATAACCTTTTAAGGTGGGCTCTTTATAAATAGAGATATGCGATGCGAACTTGGCTTTGAAGAGAAAAGTTTACAAACCTAGTTTATGTCAAAAATATGATAGTTTCAAGGTATAAAGGATAGAGTCCTCCTTTAATCATTTTTTACTAGATTTGGTGGGTTAGCAAGGTCTTTTGATGATGCTTAATCATGATGTATGTGGAAAGGCAAGTATTTAGTAGTTCTTTTGAAAAAAAAGGGGGTTTGATTGATATCTTGCTTTATTCCAAAAATAAAAGAAATGCCTAAATGCTAAGTTTATTTTTTGGATGGATTTTTAAAGGGTCCCATTTCTTAATGTAATATTAAATAATACTATTAATAAATGGGGGGTTGTTGAATAGCACAACAATTGGCGGTTCACTTGGAAGAACCAGTTATCTATGAGAGTTTTTTGAAATTTCTAAAACTTCCAAAATAAAGATAGTTTTAGAAATAAAAATAAATTACATGGAATATAAGGTAAGTAATATTGTTCATTAATAATAAAACAACATTTACTTAACTATCATTCTTTTGATTATTCTTTTCTCATAAGAAAGTCACTTTGTCTACATCAGTCATTACTTGGTTTTAAAGATAAAAGCAAGGAGAATCTCCTTAGATCAATTTTTGGTATAATCAGTTGTCATAGGTAGAGCCTCTACTGCCAGCAGGCGTTCATACCCTCGACAGGGTTACCTTTTAACCAACAATGATTTAGTATCCCACCTATATTAGAATGCAATCTTAAAGATAAGCTTGTTTGTATACTTATTTCTTTGTTTATTTTCTTAAATAATTCATTCTTCCTTCAAATCTTCATATTTCATCTCTTAAAGGACAATGCCTTGGTTTTGTGACCAAAATTGACAATGCCATTCACTTATCCTTTAAGTTTAAGTATATTTTATAATTACACTCTAAAAATGAAAGCTGATTAGGTGGGGAGAATCATTGGCTCCTTAAGAGCTTCTGGACGACAATTGTAGAGTTTTAAAGATGCTTTTCTACAGAGAGGCTTTGCTTCTTTATTGAT
Source organism: Pinus tabuliformis (assembly GCA_031772625.1). Lineage (NCBI taxonomy): Eukaryota > Viridiplantae > Streptophyta > Pinopsida > Pinales > Pinaceae > Pinus > Pinus tabuliformis. The sequence continues at coordinate 1,313,294,953 of CM062809.1, forward strand.
ACTTTTCTTGACTGATGTAAATGAAAAATTTCTTTCTAAAGCTAAGTTTCATCAAAGATCAGATAATTTTGGCAGAAAACACGCTGTTTTGGAGCGATAGAACTTAACCATATATTTCATATGTGAAAATTACTTTCATAACAATCTTTACTTACATAAGGGAAAAGTCAAAATTAAAAAGAGACTATCCTTTGTAAAGCCAAAAGTAAATGTTTTTCAACTCGTATTATTATTTATAAAAAAATAACTAAAGGCAATAATATACAGTGAACATAAGAGATCATCTTCTATGGAAAGTATTTCTTTAAAATCTGCCCATTAACAGGTAGATATTCTCTCTTACATGATAAATCTTGTAATAGAAAAGTTGATGGGCCTATTTGTTCCACAATCTGAAATGGGCCAAGCCACATTTGTTGGAACTTAGTATGCTTACATTTCTCTTCTTGGTCTTTATCCCATTTCAATACTAGGTGTTTGAGTTGAAAAGATTTTGAATTTACAGAATTTGAGTCAAAGGAGGCTTTGACTAACTACCAATGATGCGCATGTGTGATCTTGGCCTTTTCTCTTTCCTCTTCAAGATTAAGGATTTGTAACTGTCTAACCTACATAGATGATGAAGGAGGTTCTTCAATGAATTGAACTAAGGCTAAAGAGGGAATAGCTACATTTGTTGGCAAGACAACTTCTTTCCCATAGACCAAATTAAAAGGAGAAGTTCCAATGGAGGCTTTCTGAGTTATTTTATCTTCCCATAGAGCAAACATTAAAGACTTATGTGAGTTCTATTGGCTTTGGTCAACAGTTCATTTAATAATCCTGATGAGATTCTTGTTTGTGGATTCGGCTAACCCATTTCCTTGCGGATAATAATTAGCAGAGTACTTAAGCTTAAAACCTCTTTTAAGAGCAAACTCTGTCATAGCATTTCCTGAAAAATAAGATGCATTATCAAACATCAAGGCATATGGTAGGCCAAATCCGGTAATGATAAATTGATCTATGAATTCAATAATGTTTTCAGACTTGGCTACCTTGAGTGGAATTTCTTCTACCCATTTGGTGAAATAATTAGTGGGTGTAAGGACATATTTATGTTACTTAGAAGAATAAGGAACGATCTCACCTATTATGTCCAATCTCCATTGTTCGAATGGTTGGTCAATGTTGATTGGCTGTAATAGTAATGTTGGTTTCCTCTATCTTCCAGTAGCTCTCTGACAAATCTTACATTTCCTTACATAACTGTGTGCATATTTGAATAGTGTTGGCCAATAATAGCCAACATGCAGGATTTTATGTGTTGTAGTATCCGCTCCAAAGTGACCACCAGCTGGTCCATCATGAAGTTCCCACAACACCTTCTCGGCCTTAGATTTTTCAAGACATCTAAGTAAAATAGAATCATAATTTATTCTAAACAACACATCATTGACAATTTGATATTGTCTAGCTTTTAATCTCAAGGCCCTTTTCTTTGTGAAATTTAATTGGGTTGGGGCATATCCATTTCTCAAGTAAAATATGATATTAGCATATCTTGACTTAGTGTGATTAAAGCTTACCTCAAAGACTTGTACATCGTCACCTAAATGTTGTAATGCTGATAGATTTGATGCTCCTGCCAAGATCCTGCAAAAACCTTGACCTTTTACAATTTTTGTTGGTTTGATTTCGATGTCATATTCTTGCAAAGATGTAACCCAATTTGCTCTCTTTTCACATAAATCCCTTTGTATTAAAATATATCTCACTACTGAGAATGGTACTATTACTTTGGTGTGGCTTTTGAGGAGAAAAGGTCTGAAGTGTTTTATTGATTTGAAAACAGTAAAAGCTTGTTTTTCAACATCTGAGTAATTCAATTCAGCTCCCTGCAAATTGGAGCTAAAGAAAGGGATTGGGGCTTAAAATTTGTCTTGATTTACTTGTGTCAATATGGCTGCATATGATTTATCAGAAGCGAAAGTGTATAAAATGAAATGATTTGAAAAATTCGGCATTGCTAAAGATGGGGCGTTTATGATTGCTTGTTTTATCAAGTTAAAAGCTTCATGTTCCGAGTGTCCCCATTTAAACAGAGAATTTTTCTTTATCATGGATTGAAGAGGTAAAACAATTCTTGAGAATTCAGGGACAAATATTTTAACAAAATTTATTTGACCTAGGAAAGATTGCATTGATTTTTTGTTATGCGGTAAAGGTATTTTATAGATTTCTCTAATTCTGTCAGGGTCAATATGAATTCCTGCTTCGGACACAATGAATCCAAGGAGCCTTCCTTCACTTAATATGAAAAAATACTTCTTGGGATTAAGAGAAATTCCATACCTTTGGCAACATTCAAAGATTTGCTTTAAATCCCTTAGATGATTACTACGTTTTCTAGAATATACAGTTATATCATCTAAGTAGATTACTACTGATTTGTTTACTAAACCTTTGAAGGCTATGTCCATGGCTCTCTGGAAAGTGGCACCGGAATTAATCAGTCTAAATAGCATCTTCTGATAAGCATAAGTGCCCCATTTTTTCCTAAATGTAGCTTTTATTTGGTCATCTTGATGTACTAAGATCTGATTATAACTTGAGAATCCATCCAGGAAAGACATTAGTTCTGAGCCTACAACTGATTGCAATATTTGTTCCATAGGGGGCAATGGGAAATTTTCCTTTTGGAAAGATTTATTGAGGTTGCAGAAGTCTATACATATCTAAATATATCTGTTCTTTTTTCTGACTGGGACAAGATTGGAGACCCATCGGGAATGTCTGACAGGAAAAATAATTTTGGCTTTCAGTAGTTTATTCAATTCAGAATTAATTTGACTTTCTATATTAGGATGGATCTTCCTTAATTTATGCTGAATAGGTCTTTAATCATATGTCATGGGAATAGTATGTTGAATAATAGAGGTGTTGTATGTCTTAAGATATGCATAGTTCCATGTGAAGACATTCTTGTACCTCTTCAACAAACCTATAAAGGCTGATTTTTCATCTGATGTAAGTTCGAGACCTAAATTAATATTTTGAGACTTTAGGTTAGTCCTAAGATTGATTAATTCAAACCTCAGATTTGAACTCTGAAGTTTTGAATTGGTGGATCGTTTAAATATGTCTTTGAGGTCATATAAATCTTCCAACTTGAGTACAGATTTTGGTATAACGTTATTGACTGTTTCTTGTTTAAGTTGGTTATAATGCTGGTCTTCATCAAATATCTGGTCATCAAACGAGCCTTCTGAAGTTAGGAAGCTTATGATATCTGGATCATTATTAAAGACTCTCCAGTTTGTGATATTATCAGGAGTAGAAGGCCTAAAAATTAATTCAATGGAAAATCGATCAGGTCTATAATCCTCTGGTGGGATAAGCTTGGAAGCAACATTAGCTAGAATATCGGCACTAGCATTTTGGAGTCTTGGAATAGGGGAAATATTAAACGGTGTAAATTGAAAGGTCAAGTCTTGGACTAATGACTGATAGTGTTTCAAATTTCCTCACAAACAATGTATAGTATTTCTCACCTGTTTTATTACAATCTCTGAATCTCCAAATACTTGGAGGTGTTTGATATTAAGGCCAATTGCTTTATACAAACCTTGAACTAGTGCTTCATATTCAATGGTGTTGTTTGTGCAATCGAATTCAAGTCTGCATGCTAACATAGTCTTTCCCCCTCTGGGCTAACTAATATGCATCTTGCTCTTGCTCCATCATTGGATTTAGATCCATCAAAAAATAGTTTCCAAAATAAATATCTAACTACAGGTTTATCTACAAAATTTACACATTTGGAAGTGTCATTTTCTCCTTCTAGTTCTGTTACTATGTACTTTTGATGTTTCTCACGATCAACCCTTATTTGATTTGGCTTGCCATTATAGGGAAGCCAAATGTGAGTCCAGTTAGTTGCAAAATAACCATGAAGTTTTTCTGACCAGTCTCTACTAAGGATTAAGCCATAGAACTCAGGAATATCAGCTACAAGTATGTCAATGACTTGACAAACTTTAAGATTTGATGAAAGTCTGATGGTTATTGGTTAAGTTCCCCAACAAATTTGACTTCAGATCGATCTAACTGTATTATTCATGCAACAGATTTCTGAGGCTGAACATTCAACTTTTCACAAACTGTTCTAGGTAAGATGTTAGATGAAGCTCCTGAATCAACTAAATAGTTGTGTAAATTCTTATTAAAGACTTTAAAAGTGAGGAGAAATGGAGGAGTATGATATTTATATCTTCCCCCAATTAGAGCGATGTCGTTTGGATCAATCTTGTTTAAAGAGGTGCTAGGGGGGCTTACCATTTCTTGGGCTACTTGTGAGATCACGACGCCAGGAAGCAGAGCTGTAGGTACTGCTTTGAGTTCTTTAAGAAGTAGCTTTTGCTGATGCTTCAATTTGGTAAGCTCATGAAAGGTGATGTTTGCCCTAGTTTTCTTCATATCATCAATAATATTATATTCCATTTCATCAAAAACTGTCAGAGTTTTAGGTGAAGGTGAAAAATCTGATTGAGTAGGAGTAGTTTGAGTGGATTTTGGTGAAGATTTCTTACCTGTTGCTTTGTCCCTGGAAGGTGGCATTGAAACCTTCCATTTTGAATTTGTTTGTGACAATTCAACAGGGTTTTTAATTTAGGTAGCAACAGGAAATGCTTCTTGAGTTTCTTCATTGGGAAGGATAAAATTCCACATTCCTTGTTTCTGCCACTTCTTCATTGTCTGTTTGTTCTTCGTTTGTTGAAACTTCATCCTCCTGTCCATCTGATTCAGCATTTGACATAGCATTTGGATGTTTAGAATCAGTAGGGGAATTCCTTTTAAATGGTCTAAAAGATTTATTAGAGGAAGTCTCTGCGACCTGTTTTCTAATATCAACCATTTCGTTAGACATGGTCTTGAGGACTTTCTGTAACCCTTCAAGATCAAAAGGATCTTTTGGTGGTTTCTTCTTAGAGTCATCCCTAAAGGTTACTTTCTTAGATTTTTGTTCTTCTAATGCATTTTTATTTTCTACAATTAGAATTCATTTTTCCACAACTATTGCCTCTTTCATATTTTCAACTAAACTTGGTTTGGCAGCTCTATATGTGAAGATAGTTGTGTTTGACAGTAGAGCAGAAATATACCACTCATTTTGGACCTCATCGTTGGGCTTAGACGCCATTGGTATCTTTTTCAATAATTTATTGAAGTGAGAGTCGAAGTCCTTAATGGGTTCTTTCGGTTCAGCTTTCAAATTGGAGAGATCATTGATTAGGGTAGTTGTGGATCTATCATCCCCAAATTTAGTTAAAAATTTCTCTTAGAAAGCATCCCAACTATTAATAGAACCTTATGGTAATGAGAAGTACCATGATCCTGCTGCTCCCTGTAAAGTATATGGGAATAATCTTACAACTGTGTCTTCTTCCACTACTTCATTCAAGTTAATGGACAACATGAAATTGTTTATATGTTCCTTAGCTAGCAAGCCATTATCAAGATTGAATTTGGGTAACCATTTCCTTGGATGAGCTGGAAATTGATGTAAATGCCCAACCATCCTAATAGCTCATGGGTTTGTCCATGGCCTTAGAGGATTCTATGCCATTGCTAGTATGTGAGTAGGAGAAGGTGTAGCAGTGGTTGAAGGTGATTGGGTAGAGGAAGATGTAGTTATTGTACCTATGTGAATCACAATTTGGAGTGGCAAGGCGGATGATTGATCTTGTGATGGTATAGATGGAATGAATGGTGATGATGAAAGATGTTAGGGTCCCACCCTAACCCCCTTATTTATGTCTTGGGATCACGTCATAGTCAAGATTCAATAAAGGCCATATTAATATTTGTAAGTGGTTAACCCGCAATTAATGACGGGACCATAGTTAGTTGCAAATGGGCGGAAGTATTAGATAGATGGTAAATGGGCGGTAATATTAGATAGATGGTATTAATAAAACCCACGATATTGGCACGTGGTATTGCATGTATGAGTCATATATAAAGGATAGAGACTCCCTGCGAGGAGCATCGTGTCTTGTTTTGTAATCGAGCTCTGCTCTATTGGAGGTTGCCCCCTCGAAGAGGCCTGTGAACATTTCTCTCTGAATAATAAAATCATTGCTATTCTATGCTCTGGGTATATTTTCTTCGCATATTTTGTGTTCTCGGTATCTTTTCTTCGCAAATTCTATGTTTGGGTATTACTTTGCAGGTTAAGAGCATAACAAGTGGTATCAGAGCACTTTCCAGGGCTCGGTGGGATCTCCAAATTTTAGCAATTTTTTTTTTGGCTAGAGACGTGTTCCGACGTCTTTAAACCACGGGATCTGTCCTTAAGCGCATAAACCTGCGGATTTGGGGAGGCATGCACGCAGGAAATACAAGAGGTGGTCACGTCTGTTGGACTCCCTTGTAACCCCTGTGGGTACCCCTTCGAGTAGTAGCGCATTAGACAGAACTGCGCACGGACTGTCTTCCACGTACCCTCTGGGTATATAGGAAGCCCCCTAGCTCCCTTGAAACCTCGCCATAGATAAACCTCCAGCCGTCTTGTGGCTACAGTACACCGAGAATAGCACTCGGAGAGATTACTCGCCCGTACGATAGGGTAGTCGGGTTGTACGGCTAAGGGTACGGTCGATCCTCCTTAGTTAGAGCCCTGAAACATTGGGCCGAGTACTACTATCAAACCCTTATGTATATTGCGATCTGTAGCACCTGACACTCCTCAAGACCATAGTTCCCTTTCTATCAGGGGATCACACATCACCTATTCCAGATCAGCAAGGGCAGCAGCAGCAGACATCAATCCCGCAGCTCCATCAGATCAGCAGCAGCAGTTGTTCCACCATTCAGATCTCTCAGATCCACCAGATCGGAGTAGTTGTGAAGGGTTATTGTCCCTGGATATAATTTTCGCAGGACTTTTGGCGGCATTGACATTCTAAGGATTTGGCGACTGCAGTATTGATCAGGAAGGAGTAAAACTCCGTTAGGAGTTTTCCAAAAAAAAAGTCTGAGATCTTCCGGGGCGCTTATTGGTGACCTATCCCATCAGAATTAGGACGACGAGCTGAGCAAGGTGGTACCATTCAATTTCTTAGTAAAAAAATTTTAGGTGGTCCCAATTTTTGTCCTCAGGTTGGTGTATGGTAGAAACTCGCGCCCAAGCGATGGCCAATGAAAGGATCGACAAAATTGAAGAGCATGTGCACTCCCTCCAATCGGCGGTGAAGCTTATCGAACTTGAGCTTAAAGGAATAAGTAACCAGATACATGATGCACTCCCAAAGGGCAAGGAGCCAGCCCATGAGGAGGCGTATAATGGCCATGAATACCATGAGGGTGAGTCTAGCCACTCTCATCACGTCTGGCACACCTATCCACCACCTACTCAGCGACCTCCCAAGTTGGATATGCATAAATTTGACGGTTCTCACACGTCCGCATGGCTAGCACAAATGGAGCAGTATTTCCAATTGAATCATATCATAGATGAGGGGACTAAGCTTATGGTGGGCACCATGTACTTGGACAATGAACGATGGCAATGGAAGGAATGGCATCAGCGTTGCAATGGACAGTTTCAGGATTGGGCCCAATTTGCCAAAACTCTTCGCAGTTGCTTTGAACAGGAAGACTCTTTCTTGGGGCATCTCACGAAGCTCCGACAGACGGGTATAGTGGAGGAATATATTACTGCTTTTGAAGCCTTAGCCTTCCGCACTAGGGGTCTCACAGATGAGTTCTACATGGAATGCTTTATCAGCGGTCTTAAAGAAGCCATCAAAGCTCAGGTTCTACTCCACCACCCTCCCACATGGACAAAGGCTTGCCAGGTAGCTCGTAAGGTGGAACGTGCATTAGCAGCCCAATCCAGCCACCCCAACTTCCCCGCTAAAGGTCGTCCCTCATAGGCTCCCAATACGACTCAGACACTTAAGATTCAAAAGGTGTCACCTGCGGAAATGGCCGAAAGAAGGAAGCAAGGACTATGTTACTACTGTGATGAAAAATATTCCCCAGGTCATAAATGCAAAGAGCACAAGTTTTTTCAAATAGATGCCACTGACTACAGCTCTACCGAGGAAGATCCACCACTTGAGGAACCGGAGGAGATCGAAGAAGATAACCAAAAGGAAATTGTATCTGATGAACCAATTATTTCACTAAATGCATTGGCAGGAATTTCTTCCCCTCAAACTCTCAAAATCAGGGGTTTTCTTAAACATCGCCCAGTAGTAGTCTTGATTGATAGTGGAAGTACCCATAATTTCATCCATCAAAAGATTGCTGAAGCAGCACATTGTTTCGTCCGGGTAGTTTCTAACTTCCAAGTCCAGATTGCAGATGGGGGCACAATGAAATGTGAAGGTCGCTGTGAAAATGTCGAAATTCAAATGGGGGATTATCAATTGAAAACCCACATGTTTGCAATACACATGGGGGGTTGCGACATTGTCCTAGGCGCGGAATGGCTCCGCACTCTTGGGCCAATCACAATGGATTTCCAGGAGTTATATATGAGTTTTAAGCAGAACAACTCCACACATACCCTCCATGGACTACAGGCGGGAGCCCCCTCTATCATCAGCTCGCATAGGATGGAAAAATTGTTAAAAAAGGGCCATCATGGAGTGGTAGCTCAATTTAATGCCATCCAGGTAGTAGACACCATGTCTCTGCCAATTCATCCTGAGATGCAACAGATTTTAAATAAACATCGGACGGTCTTTGACAAGCCTCATGAGCTTCCACCCTCGCGAGGGGAACATGATCATAGCATCACATTGGTTCCAGGGGCCCAACCTCCAAATGTGCGGCCATACAGATATCCGTTCACCCAAAAGAATGAAATAGAAAAAATCATCAAGGAATTGTTGGAAGCAGGTGTCATTCGTCCCAGCATTAGTCCTTATTCATCCCCAGTGGTCATGGTCCTCAAGAAAGATGGGGAGTGGCGGATGTGTCCCGACTTCAGGGCCCTCAATAAGTTAACAGTCAAAGATAAATTTCCCATCCCAGTGGTTGACGATTTGCTGGACGAACTCAATGGGGCTCAATTCTTCACTAAGTTGGATCTTCGCTCAGGCTATCACCAAATTCGCATGAACGAAGTCGACATTCCCAAGACAACTTTCAGAACTCATGAAGGCCATTATGAGTTCCTCGTCATGCCATTTGGTGTCTGTAATGCCCCCTCTACTTTTCAGAGCCTTATGAATCACCTCCTCAAACCATATCTCAAAAAATTTGTCCTTGTCTTCTTCGATGACATCCTCATCTATAGTGGCACTTGGGCAGCACATCTTCAGCATGTAGATCTACTCTTGCAACTGCTCCGAACGCATAAATTATTTGTCAAGATGTCTAAGTGTTCGTTTGGCATGGACGAAGTTGAGTATTTGGGCCACATTGTGGGGCATGAAGGTGTCAAGGTGGACCCCAAAAAGATCCAGGCAATGCAAGAATGGCCTCAACCTAAGACCTTGAAAAGCTTGAGAGGATTTTTGGGTCTCACGGGCTATTATCGTAAATTTGTCCGCAACTATGGCTGCATAGCGAAGCCCCTAACGCAACTCCTAAAGAAAAATTCCTTCTTCTGGAACGAGGAAGCATAACAGGCATTTACCGCTCTCAAAACCGCCATGTGTTCCACTCCTGTCTTAGCACTACCGGACTTCACCAAATCATTTGTCATTGAATGTGATGCTTCGGGAACAGGTATTGGAGCGGTCTTAATGCAGGAAGGGTGACCATTGGCCTTCACCAGCCAACAACTAAGTGGGAAGAATCTGGGCCAATCTACCTACGAGAAGGAAATGATGGCCATCTTACATGCAGTCGAGACCTGGCGACCTTACTTGTTGGGGCGACGTTTCCAAATCCACACAAATCATCACAGTCTTAAATATTTTTTGGAGCAACGCCTATCTTCCCCACAAAAAAATAAATGGTTAGCCAAAATGCTGGGATATGATTATGAGATCATTTACAAGAAAGGGAAAGACAACAGGGTAGCAGATGCATTGTCGCGCCAATTTGAGGAGGAAAGTACTCTGCTCGCAATTTCCCTCCCCATTCCCGACTGGATTGAAGAGGCTCGCAGGGAATGGTTTTCACATCCCGGGCTCTCCCAACTCATTTCTCAATTGCAGGTAGATCCTAATTCCAGCAAGGGCTACTCGTTGCAGAATGATATTCTTCGCTACAAGGACAGAGTCGTAATATCGCCAACATCCACCCTCAAAAGTCGCATTTTGGCAGAATTGCACTCATCTCCCATTGCAGGACATTCGGGCTTTCAGAAGACGTATGCTCGCACCAGAAGATCATTTTTTTGGGCTGGCATGAAACAAGACATCCTTACTTTCGTAGCAGAATGTGACGTCTGTCAACGCCACAAAGGGGAAACCGTCAACACACCAGGCACATTACAACCATTGCCCATTCCGGCGTCAATTTGGACAGAGGTCTCCATGGATTTCATTACAGGTCTTCCAAAGTCTGGGAACAAGTCAGTCATCATGGTGGTTGTGGACCGACTGTCGAAGTATGCTCATTTTTGCGCCCTACCCCACCCATTTACACCAACCTTGGTTGCTCAAACTTTCATGGATCAGATCTTCAAATTGCATGGCATGCCCACTTCTATTGTGTCCAACCGTGACCCAGTCTTCACCAGTAATTTTTGGTAGGAGCTCTTCAGAATACAAGGCACTCAACTCAAACTCAGTAGTTCATATCATCCGCAAATAGATTGTCAAACCGAAGCCGTCAACAAATGTCTAGAAACCTACCTTAGGTGTTTCACTTCAGAAAAGCAACACCTTTGGGTACAGTGGTTACCTCTGGCGGATTGGTGGTATAACACCAACTATCATGCCACCACCAAAATGACTCCCTATGAAGCAGTCTATGGACAACTTCCGCCTTCCCCTACTTCTTATCTCACAGGGTGCTCCAAAGTACAAGCCGTGGATCAACTCCTACAACACCGCGCAACCATGCTTGCCCATCTGCACGAGAATCTTCATCAAGCTCAGAACCGTATGAAGCAACAGGCTGACCAACATCTCTCAGAGCGCCAATTTCAAGAAGGGGATCAGGTCTTTTTGAGGCTGCAACCATATAAGCAAACATCACTCAAAGACAAGGGTTGTCAAAATCTCTCCCCAAAATTCTACGGACCATACCAAGTACTTCAGCGCATTGGAGAAGTGGCTTACAAGTTGGCTTTTCCACCTACAGCAAAAATCCACCCAGTTTTCCATGTATCGTGCCTCAAGAAAGTGATTGGGAACAATTTCCGAGTTCAAACCAGTCTACCTAAATTGGACGAAGAAGGGTCAATCTGGCTTCAACCTGAACAGGTTCTAGACACACGAGACAAGCACCTGCGCGGCCGCATGATTAAGGAGGTCCTCGTCAAATGGAAAGACACCTCTCCGGAAGATGCAACTTGGGAACCAACCACTATTCTTCAGCAGTTTCCGCAGCTTCAGCCTTGAGGACAAGGCTAGTCTTAAGGGGGAGGGCATGTTAGGGTCCCACCCTAACCCCCTTATTTATGTCTTGGGATCACGTCATAGTCAAGAGTCAATAAAGCCCATATTAATATTTGTAAGTGGTTAACCCGCAATTAATGACGGGACCACAGTTAGTTGCAAATGGGCGGAAGTATTAGATAGATGGTAAATGGGCGGTAGTATTAGATAGATGGTATTAATAAAACCCACGATATTGGCCCGTGGTATTGCATGTATGAGTCATATATAAAGGATAGAGACTCCCTGCGAGGAGCATTGTGTCTTGTTTTGTAATCGAGCTCTGCTCTATTGGAGGTTGCCCCCTCGAAGAGGCCTGTGAACATTTCTCTCTGAATAATAAAATCATTGCTATTCTGTGCTCTGGGTATATTTTCTTCGCATATTTTGTGTTCTCGGTATCTTTTCTTCGCAAATTCTATGTTTGGGTATTACTTTGCAGGTTAAGAGCATAACAAAAGAACCTCGCTGTGAGATTCGGATGGTATTTCTTAGCTTTCTTACGGCTTGGTAGAGGAAATTCGAATAAATGGATTCCAAGCTTTTCACTCTATGATCTAGTTAACCATTGAGATGGGGTAAACTTAGAGGTAACACTATCTTGGGATAACTCAGATTCTTCTTGAGATAACGAAATCCCCTATAATTTATGAACCAAAGATTATACTTCAGGGGCTTTGGTAGAAGAAGAATGATATGGCTTTTTTGGGATTTCAATAGTGAGTTCTATAATTTTATTTGCAACTTCTCACTTAGGATCAGGGGATTTGGAATGCTTTCTAGAAATTGGAGGTGATGGTGAGGGAGTTTTACTCTTAGAATGGCCTGTTGATTTGGATTTACTTGCCATTCATAGTCAGGCCCTCCTTCTAGCACCAAAATGTTGAAGCCTCGAAAATCATTGCTTCAACATGGGGGAAAACCACCCGGTCCAGACCTTGGTTGGTAGCTCCTTTTCCGTTTGGAGTAGTGGCTCCGACTAGGGATAATGGGACCAGTTTCCCAATCTATTTTATGATTGTGCTGATGGGGTGATATGTGATATTTTGGAGTAATGTTTAAGCTAGAAGTAATCTAATCTAAACTAATAATCACATGCATTTTATCCTAATTTAAACACTATCTAATTATAACTATACCCGGGAGTAAATTGATGTATGCGATCTACAATAACGTCTAAAATCAATTGATAATAAAGATCATTCAATTGTAATGAGAAATGAATTTGTTTTAACAATAATCATTTCGTATAAAATTTTAGTCGAAACGATTGTGAAATATATATCGCATAAGAAATTATTCATGTATTCAACATTAAATGTAGATCATCATCATACAGAAGTGCAATAATGGCAACCAAGATTCAAACTTTCATACATAAACAACTTGAAGAGAAATTATTGCTTGATACATAAGTAAAAAGGATTACGAGATAAAAGTACCATTTATAGTACGTCCTACTCATGTGCTTCAACAATATTGGTCTACTTTCAGTCCATTCAACACCATCTAAGAGTACAAAAGTGCAATTTCAGTAGAAGATGCTAGATCGGATAAAAATAAATCCCGTTCTATCAATTTCACCAGAACTTCCTCAAAGGGATAGAAGTGCATGTTTTGAATATTACTTCTGATAAAATTTCTGGACCCCTCTCTAAATGCATGAGAGGGGTTTAAATACTTAAACTATGAAACTAAAAATAGATTATTACAAAAATAGTTGATAAGGTTTAAACGACCTTCCTCAAATTATGCAAAATAAAACCAAAATAGAAATGAGCATGGTGGCTAACTATTATGCATTTAATCCTTTAGATCGCAAATGTTCGTCATGGGCTTGAGCTGTGTCAGTTGGTTGATTTCAGCTTTCAACTGCCCAGTGAGTACGACATTTGTCAGTACTGGCACCATTTTCTCCGTAGAAGTGGTTATGCATTGCAGGGTTGTCCACTGGCTGTGAGGTTTCACCAAATGTCGCCAATATGCTTCCCAGTTTAACTTGGTCGTTTGCCTAATTGCTTCTTCTTTTTCTTATGTTTCCTGTCTCCATTGTAGTTCAAGATGTTTTACATTAGGAAGAAAACCTGGAATGGATTTTGCCACAAGGTTGGTGCTATGTAAATTTTCATTAATATTTTCGATGGCACTGTTTGTTGATGCTGCCAGGTCTGTTGTTTCCTTTTCTGACTCTTTAAGCCGAGAATACCAGTTTGCAAATAAGATTTCTTTATGTGACTTCTCTAGTTTAGGCAAGTTGGCTTTTCTCCCATCTTCTTGATTCTGCCAGGTGATGAAGTCGCGGACCTTTTTCAAGATTTCATCATATTCAAGTCTCATTTCCACAAATTGACTTGTCAATTTGTTTCTTGTTTCAAAATAAGAATTCCATTGCGAAATATTCTGGCATAATAGTTCTTTTTGGTGCATCAATTGGGATTTAAGGTTGAGCGCTTCAATAATAAACTGATAAATTTTTGGATCATCTTTATGTAGATTGGTTATTCCTTGTATTTTTGCTTCCTTCTCTGCTAATATGGTTTGATGTTTTATTTGCATATTCTCAAACTATTGTTGTAGCTTAGCTAACTGTATCTCTGCCTATTGGTCAGATTTTTCTTGCTGTAATTGTTGTTCAAGCGACAAAATTTTATCTTCTTTTTTTTAAGCAACATTTGCACCTGTGTTTCCTTGTCAATGGTCGTTGTATCATAGGCACTTGCAAACTGTGAGAGTCTATTAAGGTTGGCAGACGGGTCAATGGGTGAGTCTTTCTAGAGAACATCCATTGGTTCATTATCAGGGGCAGTAACAGCTGTAGAATCCAACTTCCTTTTCTTCCTTTGTCTTTTAACAACGGCCTTATGTTGTGGGCTATAAAACACATCTAGAGGGGGAATATCCTCTATTCTCAAAACAATTTTAGAGGTGGGGGTAACAGGGATATGTTCTACCTCTTGAGTATTTACAGTCTCCTCTGCTGTAATTTCCTAAGTTATTTTCTGTTGTTTAGTTTGAAACTCTGGTGTTTATTCCTCTGTATTGAGCCTTTTATTAAATTTGTCCCATTATTCCTCTAAGTCAATCACCAGGGGTTTTATTGGCTGTATGGAGGTGGTATGGATTTCAACTTGTTTGCTAGCTTAAGTTTTCTCAGCTGTCTTCTCTGTAGATTGGGTTGTATCCTTTTCTGATTCTCTGCTTCTGCTTTTCCCATTTTATGATGACTTCTTTGATTCCCTAGTATATTTCTCTTTGGATTCTTCTCCAGAATCAGTTTTATAATTTTCTTTGGAGTCACCTTCTATACTAACACTGGGAGTAGGCTTCCTTATTGGTTCAATCAATAATTGGTCCAATGGGACCTTTGTTAGCCTCCTTTCTCTATATTCGTAAAAGATTTCAAGATCTTCATGGTCAAAAAAGTAATTGTGCCATATGCTTCACCTCCGTGAAGGTGTTTTTCTTCAAAACGTTTTCATCAAATGCATCTTCCTCATTATTAAATACTTTTATTTTCACCATGGTGGTAAAGTCTTTAATAATGCCAAATGGGTCATATTGCCTTCGAGGGAATTTAGGTAATTGCAGAGATAACATAATCTCTTCTTCTTTAAATGCATGCCCTAGGTCGTGTAATGCAAATGCTCCACACTGCAAAGGGAATGTAGGCCAGATGGCCTTTTCCCCTCCCTTTAGTGTTTTGCTCATCCTAACCTCACTAGCTGTTTGATAGGCTATCTCTCTAGCCATCAATTTGTCCAGAACATAGTATGGGAGAACATGGGGGGAGGTAATGCTGCCAAATACCCTAATATATGTAAATGTATCCTCCCCAAACCATCTGGCCACTGGGAGGATATCTACCTCAGCTTCTTGGGAAAACTTGGGGGCACTTCGGTTATAAAGCTGTTTGTGGATAGGGAGCACAAATCCATGAAAATTTTTGAAAAATTGTGGCTGAAAGTTAGATTCCCACATGTCTTTATGGTATGTGTGAATGGGAAGTGGATTTTGAATAGTCCACTTCCATCCCATGACAGGAAATTTTGAACCGAAACAAATTGCATCCATTACATAGGTGCTCACAAAAAATGGAGGGTAAACCCTCGAAGAAAAACTTCTTTTCCTTCTATACTCCATTATTGTTCTTACTAAATTGTCAGAAAAAATTTGTGCCCAATTCATTATAGTTGCGTTAACGGCTGCATCTATTAATAGCAACCATTCTAGGGATAATTTAGTAATATCGGGTTTGCCAAATAGTCTACATATTATGGTTGCTGCAAAACTATGAGGGGGGCAAATAGATGCAGTAGTGTATGTACTGTTCTTGTATTTCTTGATTTTTCCCTCATTATTTGACCAGGTCCAGGTGCAGTTCGTTGGGTCCTCATTCTCTTTGGAAAACTTCTCGACGAACTTCCTGTTGTAGATGACTTGTGGCTCTGATAAGTGGTACATAAGCTGCAAGTTGTCTGGCGTAAAAGATCCCATAACCTCTTGGCTTCTTGTCTTCAATTCTCTATCTGAGATGTCAGCTTCATCAATAACCCATTTAACCATGTCTGTATAAGGGATTATCTTTAGGCATGTAGCTATGCGATGCAAAAATGAACATGTTGTCTCAAACATAGAAGCGCCTGAGGAATCACGTCCGTCAACTGTAACCTTTGTTTCTAGAATCCTTGGTTGCTCTTCCTCCAGTATATTATACATGGCCTCCCATGTTGAGGTTTCTCCCTCTCTGTTGCATGTAGTATATGTAAATAGAGGAGCAATTTTTGACTTCTCAAAGATGACTGCCTTGCCTTTCTTCACCATTTCTCCCAACGATTTGCTTTGTGGATTTTCCCTGAAAGTGAGGAACAACATCTATCGGATATACAAATATGATAATGAACGTGAAATGAAATAATGCGGATAACTTGTAAAGGTGATAAAAGGAGTTTTATTCAAATGCATGTAATAAGATATCATATCACGTTAAATGGATTTCCACACATAAATGCAGTTAGCTCTTACTAAATGCCCATTAATGCTTTGTTATCCCTTAGCTTTAATGCTCATAAATGTTTTCATCGTAAATCGGGAAAAAATCTTCTAGGGTGGCGAGCCTTTGAACTGCGATAATGCTGATTTTGCGATTTGTGAAGTAATATCGCAAATCGTAATATCGAATTATTCATATTTTATTTTCTTACCTTCTCTTGTGTTTTTGCGAGATGCGAGCCGCTCATTTATTGTTCCAAAACATAACTACTTGTCAGGTTTTTCTATGTAAAGACATTTTTTTATGAGTGGCGGACCTAAACATTTGTTCATGATATATTTGAGTGGGTCCAGGTCTTGATCACGTTTCTCAATATCGATTGATGGTAAGTATGCGGTGTTCTTTTGAATGCTCGAAATGTGATGTGATAAAGGTTATGACGCCATCGCAATTTCGCATCTCACTTGTTTTGAGATAAACTTTTAAGGCGGGTTCTTTATAAATAGTGATATGCGATGCGAGACTTGGCTTTGAAGAGAAAAGCTTAAGGACCTAGTTTATGTAAAAAATATGATAGTTTCGAGGTATAAAGCATAGAGTCCTCTTTTAATCGTTTTTTACTGGATTTGGTGAGTTAGCAAGGTCTTTTGATGATGCTTAATCATGATGTATGTGGGAAGGCAAGCATTTAGTAGTTCTTTTGGAAAAAAAATGGGGTTTGATTGATATCTTGCTTTATTCCAAAAATAAAAGAAATGCCTAAATGCTAAGTTTATTTTTTGGATGGACTTTTAAAGGGTCCCCATTTATTAATGTAATATTAACTAATACTATTTATAAATGGGGGGTTGTTGAATAACACAACAGGTTGGAAATATCATTTTAAGTCCTTTCTAATGGTATATGTAACTTCCTCTAACTCCATAAAAATGAGGATATATGAAATGTTTTGTTAAGTTGACCCAACCAAAGAACAAGCAAGACCCATTTGAATACTCTATGTTTGAAGGATTTTTTATTGCAATTACCTTGCTCAAATGGAAGCATAGGATATACGGTTAGAAACATATTTCAATACCTTTCCAACTATATATGGAAATCCTTATAATTCCATGGGAATGAGGAGATATGATGTATTTTGTCAATATGACCGAACCAAAGTAAAAGCAAGTTGATCTAACCAATTTTACAACTCACCTGCATAAGTGAATGTACAAACAATATAGTAAAGGGAATATGAGTGCATTTTAGCATCAATTCATTGAAGAATAGACTTGTGGTCACAAGAGGAGATGAGAAATAAATTTTGGGGTGATTCTTGTTGTCTAAAGGTCGGAGAAAAAATGTGATTTATCGAGTGAACGAGTCATCTTGGAATTTTCACTATATATATTTGTCTATGATGTCTTAGATTGTGAACTTGGAAGAGCTATAAAGAAGATATTCATGTACCTTTGGTTCAAATTTTATAGCTTGATTCACTATAATTTTAGAGATATAGCCAAAGGAAGTTAGGCTTCTTGAATGCTCCTAAAATATTCTTCAAATAAATTAGTTGGGGCTTTTCACTATATTTTTTTTTTTAAGATGTTTTAGATTGTGAAACTTGGAGGATATAAATGGAAGATCATCATGTACCTGTGGTTCAATTTTAAAACCTTGATTCATTACAATTTAAAAAATATGTCTTCCCGAATACTCATGTTCTTCAAATAGGTTAGTTGAATATTTTCGCTATAAATTTTGTTCTGAGATATATCATACCATGAAACTTGGAGGATACAAATAGATGTTGGGATGGGGTCCCCTGAATCATTTTTGGGGTTAAGATAACCCAATTTTTGGTATAGCTTTTGTAAATAATGTAAAGTCTCCATGATTTGTGGATGCAGAGCATGTAGATGAATAGGAGACAAAGGGGCTTAGCCCCTTATTTTGGATAAGTTTTGGGTCGGTTTTGAGATTCACCCATGGTCTACGAACCATGGCATTGTATGAAAAAGGCTATAAATAGGTGTGTCTTAGAGAGTCTAAGGCATAATAAGTGGTGAGAAAGAAGAATCGAGTAAGAAAGAAGATGAAAGGCTCTGCAGCTGAGTGCGTAGATGCCTAGGTAGAGTCTGTAGCTGAGTGCGCGAACCCCTGTAGCTCTGTGCGTAGGGTAGTTTTGAGTTTGTAACGTTGAATCGAAGATCAATAAAGACAATTTTCCAAGAATTATTGCGTATTCTTGTTTATGTTTGTTAATGTTATATGATGTCGACGAATTATGTGTTTTATAGAATATTGGTTGAATGTTACGCATTTCTCTTGAATAAGTGTTAATGATGTACGCAATGCATGTTTAAGTATTTTCGCGAAGACTTCGATGAATTCTCTGATTTTTACTAATAACTTAAGTAAATTTGCGTGAACACTAATTTAGAACTACTCTCTGATGCATGTAAGTAGGCCAATAGATTATTAGAGATCCACAAGGACTAGTTGTAGACCTTTGTGAATGTCTGAAGGTTGTTTTAACAGAGTTGCAGCAACATGCCCTAAGAGTTTATTGATCTGCGATAAGGCAGATCTGAGGAGTTGGAAGACATCACACTAGTCTCTGGATGTAGAAACTTGGTTCTTGCATCCCCCCATACTACTTTGGGTGAGACTATAGCTCACGCTATGCAGGTTATTGTTGAAAGGGCCACTAGTGTAGGGTTTTATTGGTTGGTGTAGCTAACTCTGAACCTGGGTCAGGACCCACTAAGCTAAAAAATAGTTTTCTTGCCAGGATCAGGATGTTCTTGAAAGAGTTGTGTGATGTCGCATCATTGGAATCTGATGAAGAAAGAAATTGAAAAGTGGTTGGATTTGAAGTTTCACGAGTTCGCGGCACAAGAAAACAGGAATACACACCTATCGAAGGAAGAGTGATTGAATAGGTATCTGTATACAGAGATACACGAGATCTTCTTCTGCACTTTTCCGATTGAACTGCATGAGTGGTTAGCTAAATTAACAGATAGTCAAGGAAGTTGGAAGCTCGATAGTCCCATAGTGTGGACTCCAAAATTGACGGCTAGAAACCTCTTAAAACAATATCGCACAGGTTTTCGATCATTGGCTCGATAAAATTATAGGAGGATTTGTTCTAGAATTTACAGTTGATACCTGAGTCAGCTATAGCGAAGCAGAGCAACGATTTTTCAAAGGACCGCGAGGTAAGTATTTAAGATCATTGAATACTTGGATTAAAATGTTGTTATGTGAAAAACGGGTGATGCCATTACCTTGATGTTTGGAGCTACGCAAAGTGGATGATTCTTTAGAAATCATGAAGGATCAAGACTAGAGTATAGTCCATTGATTGGACCTCCTTTAAGTGATGATGAAGGGGTGGAGAAAACTCCACCACAAAGTGCCGTTCAGCTAATCACTCAAGGGATTCCTCGAGAAAATCATCCTTCCACTCCACCTCCACCCCCACCTCCACCGCATACACCTTCACCCACACCACCTCCACCACCACCATTCAACATGGCGAATGCGATGAAGCTACCAATTTTCAAGGGCATAGGGAATTACAATATAGAGCATTTCTAGTTTGTTGCGAATGCTGTAGGGACAACACAATAGATTACTGATGACAATATAAAGAAGGCACAATTGGCTACTGCTTTGGAGGATCACAGGCTAACTTGGTATATTAAGTATTATTATGATAATCCTCTTGCAACGCTACTAGAGACTAAGGAAACTTTAAACAAGGAGTTTAGTAAGCCTAATTCTGACTGACAGTCAGTAATTGGATTCAAGGAAATCATGATGAGGGTCAATGAGACACCTTGGGAATTAGATCAAAGGTTGGAGTGTCAAATTTTAGAAGTTAACATGTAGCTTACAGATAGTCAGCATCGTGAATGGTTTATAGCTTCGCTTTTGCCCACTTGAGAATTTCTCTCTCACAACAGAAGATAGGAACATAGGAAAAAGCCTTGGAAATCGTGATGAGGTTGCATGCATCACCTATTCAGGATGCGACGTTGGGGGTACAACAGTTCCACTCTCAGTTAAAGAGCCTACACCTAAAATTACATAGTTTGAAGAAAGACAAGGAGACTAAACCAAAAGTGCACGCAGAAGTATGGTGTTTGAAGTGCAGGAGCCATGGGCATGATAAAGACCATTGTTCAGTGTGTGTGAATTATATTACAGGAGGGGGGTTGATTCCCCTGAAGCTAGAAGTCCCAGTAGGGCCGAGCATGGGGGTTGCGCTATGGTGCACTATTTGTTAAGTTGTTGGACAACATGCGACATATAATTGCCATTTACTTCAAAAGTTCGTCCAAAGACCCCAACAGTTCTTCTGTAACTTTTGCAAATATTTGGGCCACGATGAGTGCCACTTTCGAAGCTATGAGCTGATGATGGAAGAACACCTACATACAGGATGCAAGCAGAAACTCGTCCTCCAGAGCAGGGCACTAGAGGACGCACAGAGGTTATCAGGGTCGAGGATGGGGCTACGGAGGAGGAGGACCTGGTAGAAGCCGTGGTCAGATCATTTCCTACAACTGCGGACAGCCAGGGCACTATGCGCAAGAATTCCAGAATCCTACGCACCCATCATGTCAATATTGCAAACAGTTTGACCATACTATCAAAGAATACCCGGTGTTGATAGCTAAAATGCAAGAGAAGAAAAAATAGCCTCAACAACCTATGCAAAACCTATAGATGATGAGGGTTGAGCCTTGTGAAGAAGATCAGAGTGTTAACATTGTGCTAATAAGTGGAATGACAACTGGCACTGATAATGGTAAATAGCCTGAAGAAGAAGGATGGGTCTGCAAAGCACTAGAAGAAGAAGCCAAATTTGATCTAGAGCCCACTAAAGAAACATTTATGGAAACCAAGAAGAGGTTCGCTAAGGCCTCTACCTCAGGAAGCCAGGACAAGGTGCAAGAAACCAATGTGCCTATAGAGGTTGATCCCTCTATACTCACTACATTTTTGGAGACCTGCATAAAATTGTAGTGCTATAGCAAAGTTGTGGAAGGTCTGTAGGAATTAATAAACAAATGCACCAACAAAGAGAATGTCCCTCATGGACACCGGGTGATTAGAAAAATTTGCAAACATAAGGCACGAACAGGGTGAGAGATGAGGCTCACTACGCAGATAGGTGATTATGAGCTGGACCAGGACATCTTGGATCTAGGGTCCAATGTAGACGTATTACCAAAAAAAACATGGGAAATAATGGGGAGACTTGCGCTGTAGTGGTCTCTGATTAAGCTCAGAATGGCAAACTAGAAGAAAATCATCCTCATGGGATGATTATATGGAGTAACAGTTGATATAGAAGGTGTGAGTGCGATGGTCGACTTTGAGGTTATAGAAATCATCAATGATAGTAATCCATACCCCGCACTCTTGGGAATTGACTCGGCCATTAATATGAATGTGGTCATCAATTTGAAGAATAGGACAATGCCATTTGAAAGAAAATCACTTTGAGTTGTAGTACTATTGGACCCTGCAGAAGGGGCGCGATATATTGAACCAGTTTGTGATTATGAAGAAAGTGATGATGAACTGGATCAAATCTACAAAATAACAGCGTGAGATCAGGACTAGATCAATCCAACGACAGATGGGAGGATTACATGGGATAGGGAGAGCTCCTGCACCTTTGATTCAGACGAGTAATTAGAGCATTGGCAGAACAACTTGTATGAAGTGTCTACATTGTGATGCAATATGATGATGAAGTCGTTGCGCTGTGTTTTTTCGGAGGTAAGGAAACTACCCTATTATTATTGTTTAACTGACATAGATCTTTTTTTGGATGAATTTGAGAGCGAAGTCCCTGAGGATCACCGCTTCCAAGCATTATAGTTGCTATTGCACGCTACGCCTACACGATGGTGGGGTATGCATAAGGATAATTTTCCTGGATGGCGAGATTATAGAAGAATGATGAAATTACGGTTTAGGCATGTTAACACTAGAATGACTGAGAAATATAATGGAAGGGATGATTCACATGATCACCTAGAAAAATGGACTAAATCATGGGGGACGGAACCGCAGCTAGAGTGGGTACACATATTTTTCCATACTTTGGATACCATTCCCATGAACTGGTATCTGGAAATGGAGCTCCGCCATGGTATTGCAGAATGGGATATATTAAAGGAAGGTTTCTTATTGACCTTCAACTTTGAAGATGGCTTCGCAAGCATTGATGAAGCACTACAAGAAATTAAGGCATTATCTTCAGAACGGCGACGGAACCTATGGAATGGACCCAACCAGATTGGAGCACCCAGCTACGCCATGCGCTGGAATGCTATAAAGTGACCGCTGAAGAGGAGGATGAAGATTCGAGAAACATTAATATTCTAGAAGCAGAAGGGAATCATGAAGTCAAAGGCCCATAAATAGAAAACCCACGCATCTTTGTGCCATTGAAGATAAAGCATGTAAACATTGGCACTGAAGCAGAATTGAAGTTCACGAAGATTGGAGATTATTGGGACTATGCTACCATGGATAAAGTTGTTGAGTTAATCCACAAATATTGTTAGAATATTTATATTAGAGAGCAATGGAACACATAAAATATATTGCAGAAATATAAACACAGAAAGCACATAAAACAAGAGAGACACAGATATACATGGTTCACCCAATTTGGGCTACATCCATGGAGAAACAGCCAATCCTTCCTTTTATATTATCAAGCAAAATGTAGAGATACAACCTATAGCAGGTCCGTTGTAATTCCCACTTCACTCTCGCACAATATCCTCTCTCTTTCTCACTCAGAATATAGATCTACATAGATGCAATACAATTCCCTCATATATAGCGAGGGGTTGCCTTTTAGGGCAAAAAACCCTAAATTAAACATAACTTCTACTGTCAGATCTCTGCCTAATGAACAACCCAGATTGACAACAAAATTACAACATTTTACAAGGCAATTTTACATCTATTTTTAGCTTCAGGGGTGCTACTGATCCGGATTTAAATAGGAACGCAACAAATTACAGAGATAACCATATACACAAAGATGCAGCGAAAATAATACTTCATTTCATTAATGGAAAATACTGAAATATGCTTACAACCAGAAATGGAAATAAACCAACTAGGGCGATGGTAGCTTATCTCTGAGAAGAGATGTGATGGCTACATGCCTCTGAACTGTGTTACAATGAGGCTCGAAGGCCTATTTATTGTTGATAAACAATGGAAAACCCTTAACATTCCAAAACCTAACCCTAGGAGATGAAACACCAAACTGTGGGCCCCGTTTGGGGGTAAATTGGTACATCAACTTCCCGGGGTCGTAACTTTGGCATATGATCTTCGTTTGACGCGTACAATAGCTCATTAGAAAGATCTATCCGAGCACTATCATTGTTGGAACAAGCTTCCCCCGGATTCCCCAAAAAACGTCGTTTAGGGCCTCAAAACAGCTTCGGAAGTTTAGGACCCGAAAAACTGCTAAAAATAGTAAGTTGTGCTACAATTAAGGAAACTGAAAATGCTGAGAAAGACAATGGTGGGGGTCCAGGTGGACTTGGCAGGTGGCCACCAATATCCACCTGGATCATTCCTCCCCCCTTAGGAAGCAATGGTCCCCATTGCGTTGAGCTCCTCCATGAGATGAGGAAACTTCTGCTGAACTTGTTCCCTGGTGAGCCACTTGCCCTGCTGAAGGAGTTGGCCTGCTTTGACAACTCGATACAGTTGGATATTCTGTTGGCGAGTGTTCTTGATCTGTGCGTCCATGATCCGATCAGTTGCAGCTTGTTCCATGCAATCTGGATTTAATTCTGTGGGTTTGAGCTGTTCTGCAATGTCGGATGTGTCTAGCAATGGTGGAAAGTGTGGCCGAAGGTGGTCCACATTGAACACTGGGTGCAGGCCAAGGAATGGGGGAATGTTGAGCTCAAATGCATTGTCTCCCATAGCCTTAGTAATGGTGTAAGGACCATATCGGAGTGGTCTCAATTTCCGATAGGCTCCAGTAAGGCGTTCCTTTTGCAAATGCAACCAGACTTTGTCGCCCACCTGAAACTTGTGTGGCACCCGGTGTTGATCATGTCGCTTCTTGTACTTGGCATTTGATTTCTCAAGAATGTCATGGACCTGCTGGCGAATATGTTGGATGCGCTCAATGAAGCTGGTGGCCTTATCTGTTTCGGACTGGACATGAGCTGAATTCATGTGAGTAGCTGCAAGAGGCATGGCCACATCAATGGGGCATAGTGACTGGAATCCCAAACACACCTGAAAAGGGCTATGGCCAGTGGAGCTGTGAAGAGCTCGGTTGTAGTTGTGCTGAACATAGGGGAGGCTCTCGTCCCATGTGCGTGGATGCTTTGAGTTATACATGCGTAGAATGTGCACAATCATCCTGTTGACAACCTCTGTCTGGCCATCAGTTTGAGGATGGAAGGCTGTGGACTTCGTGAGTTTGGTGTCCAGCATTGACCAGAGACTGGACCAAAATGTGCTGAGAAACTTACTGTCCCGATCTGAGATGATAGACTGTGGGATCCCAAAGTGCACCCACACTCGTTCAAAGAAGAGTTTAGCAGTGGCTTCTGCTGTGATATTCTTCTTGCAGGCCATCATAATGGCCATCTTCGAGAACCTGTCGACGACCACAAAAACACAGTCATTCCCATGCTTAGTGGAAGGAAGGCCTGACATGTAATCCATGGAGATGGATTCCCAAGGTCGACTAGGGGTAGGCAACGGGGTATAGAGGCCATGCTTCTTAATGGTCGATTTGGCAATGGCACAGGCAGTACATGATCGG
Organism: Pinus tabuliformis; assembly: GCA_031772625.1. Taxonomy (NCBI): domain Eukaryota; kingdom Viridiplantae; phylum Streptophyta; class Pinopsida; order Pinales; family Pinaceae; genus Pinus; species Pinus tabuliformis. The sequence continues at coordinate 1,313,320,319 of CM062809.1, forward strand.
ATGTACTTCCCAACATCCTGTCGAAGATTCGGCCAATAGAAATAATTTTGCAGTATTGCCACTGTTTTCTCGACCCCGAAATGCCCAGCAGCCCGATTGTAGTGTGCTTCCCAAATCATCTTGGCACGCTCGCTTGAAGGAACACAAAGGTGACCGAGGTGGCATAATAGGGCATCCTGGAGGTGAAAATCTGCAACATGCTGACCCTCCAAGAGTGTCTGGTATGTGTGGCCGAATTCTAGGTCGCTTTTGTAGAGAAGTGGCCAATCAGAAGTCTCGTGCCCACAAGAGTTGAGCACGGTGGTTAGCGCCATGATCGGTGGCCGACTGAGGCAATCTGCAACATTATTGGTGTTTCCCTTTTTATACCTGATATTCAAGTGAAACTGTTGCAGGTATGTAGACCACTTTTGATGGCGATCATTCTGCAATTTCCCTTGGGTATGTATGAACTGCAGAGGTCGGTGGTCTATGTGGATGACCGTTTCCTTCCCCAAAATGTAATGATTCCATTGTCGGCAGGCCTGTACAATGGAATACATCTCTTTATCATAAGTGGGGTACTTCCGGACTGTGTCTAAAAGTGTTTCACTGTGATATGCCATTGGATGTCCATGTTGAGTAAGGACTGCCCCAATAGCATAGTCAGAGGCATCTGTCTCGACCTCAAATGGTTGTTGTAAATCTGGTAACGCGAGCACCGGTGCCGTGCAGAGGTGATCCTTCAACTCCCTGAATGCCTTCTGTTGAGATTCAGACCAAAAGAATTTTGCTTTCACCCCGCCCTTGGTGACTTGACTCAAGGGCCAAGAAATATGAGAAAACCCCAACACAAACCTGCGGTAGAAGTTGGCAAGACCTAGAAAGTTGCGGAGCTCTGTTAGAGTGGTTGGAGAGGGCCAATCCCGAATGACTTGGATCTTGGTTGGATCGACATGCACCCCCTGTTCATCAATGATGTATCCCAGATACTGAACCTGAGTCATGCCAAAAGTTCATTTCTCCAAATTGGCACATAGCTTGTGTTGCCGCAGTGTTTGGAGAACCTGTCGGATGTGGTGGAGGTGCTCTTCCCAACTCTGGCTAAAGATCAGAATGTCATCCAAGTATACTACTACAAAGGAGTTGGTGAATGGCTGCAAGATGTCATCCATTAGCCTCATAAAGGTTGCAGGAGCATTCGTCAATCCGAAAGGCATGACCAACCATTCGAAAAGGCCCTCCTTGGATTTGAAGGTAGTCTTCCACACATCGGAGGGTTCGATTGGTACCTGGTGATATCCTGACTTCAGATCGATCTTGCTGAAATATTTCGCCCCCTTTAGTTGGTCTAGGAGGTCATCAATCCGTGGGATCGGGTACCTATTACGGACAGTGATCTTGTTCAGCGCCCGATAGTCAATACAGAGTCTCCACGTCCCATCCTTCTTTTGTACCAACACGATCGGGCTCCCACAGGGCGATGAACTCGGACGGATGTGACCTTTCTGCAGGAGCTCCTGAATCTGCCTCTTGATTTCATTGTTCTCCAGAATGGAGCGTCGATAAATTGGTCCATTGGGTAGCGGCGCACCTAGGGTCAGATCGATGGAGTGCTTGACTTGACAGTGCAGAGGAACCCCTGCCGGGGAGGTGAAGATGTCCTCGTACTCCTCCACAACCTTGTCCATCTGTAGTTGTCGTGCAGAGGGACCCCGTTTGGAGGCCGCGGCCACTGTCTTCTTCTTTCCTTGAGGGCGTATCATCAGGAAAACAAATTTCCTGGTTTTGGAAATGATCTTACTGCATTTTTTTGCAGTAATCAAAGAGATGGTGGCAGGTGGTGCTACCTCTGGTATCCTGAACAACTTATTACCCAATGTAATAATAACAGCACGGGGCCTTGATTCATACACAGCATGTCGCTTCCACAAGTATGGTTGTCCTAGTAATACATCACAAACTTCAAGGGGAGAAATGTCACACAATACCTCATCCGTGAAGGGCTTGATGTTGTATGGAAGGCGACACTGCTGGCTCACGCGAAGATCTCGTCCTTGGTGAAGCCACCCAATGGTGTATGGTTGTGGATGTGTTGTGGTCAGTAAGCCCAACCGCTTCACGACCTCTGCCGAAATGAGGTTCTTTTGAATCCCGCTATCAACAATGAACTATATCGGGGAGCCCTTTACCCACATCTGGGAGTGGAAGAGACGCTCCTCCTCCTCTGGATCTTCGGGTTCATTTTTCTGGATCTTTGCAGTAGCAACAGTGGCGCTGGGATCCACATCAATGATCTGCTTCCATTTTTCATACCCCTTATCGGGTTCTGACTCAAAGTCGGAACATGCATCTGATTCTGAAACCTTTAGCTCAGCCACCAGTGACTGCTTGGCCCGACACTCACTTGTGTTGTGAGTGGAGCTCTTATGGAACACGCACCATTTTCCAGTGTCCTTTCTCGGCTTCGCGGCGCTGTTCTTTGCTTGCAGCTTCGGCTGGTTGTCTTGGGCTGTCCCGCCTTGGCTTTGTCCTTTGTTCTGTGGTTTAGGGGCACCTTTCCCCTGCTTTGGATTCGCAGATCCAAAGTCTCGCTTCTTTTGTTTAAACTTCTGCTCGACCTTGACGGCATATTGGTATGCTACGCCGAGTGAGGGGATGTTTAGGAATTGTATTTCTTCCTGGATGTACTTGTGAAGGCAGCCACGATATTTGAGTATCAAATGTTGCTCTGAATCCTTGATACCCAACTTTGTGCGAAGGGTATGGAAAAGATTGGTGAACTCCGGCACGTCTTGGTCCCTTCCCTGCCGCAGCGTGGTCCACTTTATGTATTCATCCTCATAGCTTCCGACAGGGTAGTACTGCTCCTTGATGGCATCTCGGAACGAATCCCAGGAGGGTGCGGCTGAAAATAGTGAGCCAGTACTTTCATCCTTCTGCTCGCAGTAGGTTTCCCACCAGTCCTTGACGTGGGGGGCTGCTTTGAGAAGAGCAAAAACAATCTTTTCCCGACTCGAAAATTCATGAACAGAAAAATAACCCTCTAGCAGATTTAACCATTTATCTACGGCATCTGCGTCTATCTGACCCTCGAATATTGGGATTTCAAAATTAACTTGTACCTTAAAGGACGTGGCGCTTCCAGAGTAGCTGTTGGAAGCCGATGCATTGCTTCTGGGTAGCCGTTGAAGGATATGGGCAAAGCTGTCCATCATCGCGTTCCGTTGTCGCTCGAGGGCTTCTTCAAGCAAGATTTTGATGGGATCTCCTGCCCCCTCGTCTTTCTTCTCGTCCGCCATGGGAGGCCGTCGGGATTTGCGAGGCTGGTCTTGCAAAGGTTCAACCAGTTCAAGCCCTAACTCCTTATATCCCGACCTTGTTGGGGACATGCAAAGAAAAACAGAGAAAAAGCAAACCGCTCTGATACCACTGATCCGGATTTAAACAGGAACGCAACAAATTACAGAGATAACCATATACACAAAGATGCAGTAGAAATAATACTTCATTTCATTAATGGAAAATACTGAAATATGCTTACAACCAGAAATGGAAATAAACTAGCTAGGGCGATGGTAGCTTATCTCTGAGAAGAGATGTGATGGCTACATGCCTCTGAACTGTGTTACAATGAGGCTCGAAGGCCTATTCATTGTTGAGAAAAAATGGAAAACCCTTAACATTCCAAAACCTAACCCTAGGAGATGAAACGCCAAACTGTGGGCCCTGTTTGGGGGTAAATTGGTACATCAACTTCTCGGGGTCGTAACTTTGGCATATGATCTCCGTTTGACGCGTACAATAGCTCATTAGAAAGATCTATCCGAGCACTATCATTTTTGGAATGAGCAACATCGGTCCATTCCATGGACCCATGTTGCCCGCGGATTCCCCAAAAAACGTCGTTTAGGGCCTCAAAACGGCTTCGGAAGTTCAGGACCCGAAAAACTGCTAAAAATAGTAAGTTTTGCTACAATTAAGGAAACTGAAAATGCTGAGAAAGACAATGGTGGGGGTCTAGGTGGACTTGGCAGGTGGCCACCAATATCCACCTGGATCAGCTACCCCCAATCCCCTGCCAAGGGGGGCTCCAAATAATTTTCGTCACCCCCCATGGACCCCCTTGGCGGCATACATTTGACAGGTGGCATTGCCGCCACATTACGAACTGGGGTCCAATGCGGCAATACCTCTGAATAAAGAAGATACTCAAGCTCCACACCCAACAAATACCATGATCTCTTCCCTAGTAAGTTTTCAAATTTGAAGGGAATGGTTGGCGATTTGGGCGTTATGAAGATCACCCTCAAGATGGAAGTGAAGCCTATTAAACAAAGGTTGTATAGCCTTAATCCTAAATACAAGGAAAAGGTTTGCCAAGAGCTGGATAAGATGCTGGAGGCAGGCATCATAGACCTTGTCAAAGAATCTAACTGGGTGATCCCAATGGTGCTTCAAGAGAAGAAATAAAATGGTGAAACAAGGATTTTCATAGATCTGTGGAAGCTTAACGATGTGTGTATCCATGACCCATTCCTAACATCGTTCACAGATGAAGTATTAGACAATGTTGGAGGGTAGGAGGCCTATTCCTTTACTGACAACTTTTATGGGTATCATCAGATCAAGATCGCGCCTGAGGATAGGAGCAAAACGACCATCGCAACATAGTGGGGTTGTTTTCAGTAGATTGTGATGCCATTTGGACTCAAGAATGCTCCTGTGATATTTTCCCGTGTAGTCATAGTAGCGTTCAAGGAGTTCATTCATAAGTTCTTAGAAGTGTACTTTGATGACTGGACGATGTTTGGATTAGTAAAGCACCATGGAGAAAGCCTGGGCCTAATGTTGGATACATATCACAGATACCAGATCGTGTTGAATTTTAAGAAATGCATATTATGTGTTCCCTTTGGGATCTTGTTGGGTCACGTGGTGTGCAAGCAAGGATTGATGGTGGACCCTGCAAAGATTGTGGTAATTGTGAATTTGGAGGCTCCTTGGAACGTCAAGCAGCTGTGCGCGACGTTGGGACAGACAGGGTATTATAGAGAATTTATCAAATATTATGTTCAAATTACTGCACCCATGGAGAAAATGCTGAAGAAGGACGCAACATTCTATTGGGACAAAGAATGTTAGCACAACTTAGATGTATTGAAAGAAAAGATGGTCACTACGATGATCTTGGTATTCCCTGATTGGAAAAAGGAGTTTCACGTACATGTGGATGCCTCTTGCATTGCGTTGGGTGCAGTGTTAACGCAAGTCAGTGAAGGAGAAATGGACCATCATATAGCCTTCGCAAGTAGGAAGTTATCAAAATCCGAGAAAAATTATTCAACGACTGAGCGCAAAGGATTGCCCATAGTGTACGCGTTGCAGAAATTCAGGAATTACTTGTTAGGAGGGCATTTCAATATGTACACAAATCATTCAGCCTTGAAATACTTGGTCAAAAAGCTTGTGTTGGGGGGGGGGGGGGGAATCTGCATATGGTTGCTATTATTCCAAGCGTATGACTTTGAAGTCACTGTGAAGCTAGGGAGGTTAAATGTAGGACCTGACCATCTGTCACAGATCGAAACAGGAGAGGAGCCTAATAATCTAGAGGAAGCGTTGCCTGATGTGCAGCTCATTGCATTGTGCATAGAGGATGATCATTTTGCCGAAATTATTCACTTCTTGACTACGGGGATGGAACCAGAGGGATATACAACCTAGCAAAAGAAGGAATTAGTAGTGCACGTGACAGATTTTTCAGTTATCGTGGGAAATCTATATAAGATGGGTGCAGATGAAATATTGTGAAGATATTTGTTGGACTTTGAGCAGAATAGTATTCTAGATGAAGCTCATGGGGGAGCTGCGAAAGGCCATTATGCAGGCAAAGGTAACTGCACATAAGATTTTGCGTGTAGGTCTATGGTGGTCAAATTTGCACAGGGATTCCAAGACGTATTGGAAGGCATGTGATGGATGTCAAAGAATTGGCAGACCATCGAGAAGTGATGAGTTACCACTACATCCTCAGGTATATTTGCAGGTATTTGAGAAATGGGCGATTGATTTTGTTGGGAAAATTCAACCCCGAGGAAAGAAAACAAGTGCGTGCTATATTATCACCGAGAAAGAATATCTCACCAGATGGGAGAGAGCACAACTGGTTAAGGATTGTATAGGGTTTACGGAAGCAAAGTTTTTGTTTGATATGTCTTAACCAAAGTTGGCTGCCCGAAAGTATTGATGAGTGACAGAGGCACACAATTTTTGAATGAAAGGATTAGTGCATTGACTGAAGAATTCTAGGTCTACCATTAGAAGAGTACATCGTATCACCCACAGGCCAATGGAAGAGTTGAATCCTTCAATAAGATTTTGGAGAATGCATTGATGAAGATCTACAATGCACAGTGAAATGACTGGGATGTGCGCATACCTGCAGTACTATGGGCTTATAGGACTACTTGTAAGAAGTTGACAAGGAAAACACTCTTCAGACTAGTATATGGGGTCGAAGATGTAATGTTGATGGAGTTTATTGTGCCTAGTTTGCACATAGTAGCCCTGACATATATGGTGGATCGTGAGGCCTTGGAGGAACAGCCTGCGCAGCTGATGGAGCTCGAAGAGGATCGATTTTTGTCAAGATTTCATCAACAAGTATAGGAGGAACGTGAAAAAGCGTGGCATGATTACCATATCAAGCTTCACACATTCAAGGTAAATGATCTTGTTATGTTATATGATAGTAAATTCACTAAATTTCTAGGTAAATTCTAGATGAATTGGTTAGGGCCATATATTGTCAAAGAAATTACAGATGGAGGTACAGTTCAGCTCGCGAAGTTGAATGGGGAACCCTCCCAGGAAGAGTGAATGGGAGCAAGTTGAAATTGTATACTGGGGATCCTACACAATGACTATATGGCAGTATGATAGTCGTAGTGCTCCAGGAAGTTGCAAGGGAGCGCGAGACTATAAACTACACTTCCGGGCTTGGAGGACTACACAACGAGTAGGCTACATGGAGACTGATGGAGATGCAACCTAGGAAGCTGCGCCATGTTGGAAGGTACTGCCCAACACAGCAGGAAAGTGACTGTTGGAGTTACCATTCATGATTTGATGCCTAGAAGACGGTTAATAGGAGCGGGGTGGCGGTAATTAAGGCCAAAATCTTTGAAGATCTACTACCAAAACAACATTTATTGCCAGAATTTGGGGGGAATGGTCGAATTTGAATTCAAAACCCCCTATAAATTACGCGTGCCAATCCAACAAAGAACACTTTGCGCTCTCAGAATTGTTAGTAAATTTTGTTGTCTGTTGCCTATGAGCCGAGCGTTTTGGGAAGATTCAGTTGTGAGCCCCGTGTTTTCTGCATTGCTTGAGATAAACTAGAAGCTTATTCTTGACAAATGTCTGCACCAAATCCTGCTGAAACTGTGAGTATTGGCGATGTTGTCTCCGAGACAGCTGCCCCAAAAGTTGTATGTATGGAAGCTCCGTCTCCTTTGCTTACAGCATCGAGGTTGCCTAGGCTGAGGAATACCCCTACCAGAGAAACCCAACCAGCCAAATCAAACCAATCCATGAAGGACAAGCAAAAGAAGTCGGCGCCAGTCCACGCTTCCCCAAGAAAGCATGCCGAAATGCAGAAGCAGAAGAAAGATAAGAAGTTGGAGAAAGTAGTGGACTTGGAGATGAAAGAAGCCTAGGGAACAGAGGATATTGATGTTGAAGGTGTGGAATCCGTGACAAGACTACCTCAGTATATCCCTCCGTTGAAGGGAAAAGAAAAGGTTGTGAAGGACCCAGTTTCTAAGAAGTTTACAATATCCACACCCCTGCTACCTGAGTAGGCCCCTTTTGAAGGCCCTCAACTTGTAATGATACCATTGTTAAAAATGGAGGATTGGGACCTCGAAGATCATGCTAAGTTTCCACATTTGGCGATAGACAAATACATACAGAGGGTCTATTATGCAAAAACAGGTGTTACATCATTGGAAACTGAGCAATGGGTCCACAATGTTGAGCACTCAGGATTGCTCAATTTTCTATGGGTGCCACATTATCACCACTCCCCCATTAATACAATATTCATGTGTCATCTCCTCACACTAGTGCATGATGGATGTCTATGGCTAGGAGGGGCTATCCCCATTACGGACATGTTAATTCACAGAATCATGCTTCTGCCTTACAAAGGCGCGAACCTAGCTAAGGAGTTTGGCAGAAAGACTGGGGAGAAAGACTTTGCAGAAAGGATGAAGAGGGATTACGACTTCCTCAAGAAGTCATGAGAGTATTCCATCGTTTCCCTAATAGACCCGATAGTTCAATTGGCTGCCCAGATTTTAGTAGGGAAGGTGATGAGAAAATGTCGCGTGGATGAAGTTCTGGCGCTTGTAGTTTCCCTTGCTCCACACTGCGTGAAAGGAATCCAATTTAATTGGGGTAGATACCTCTGTCAGGAGTTCCTAGTGAACTATCGAGAGGCCCACGATGAAACCAAGCCATTTCACTATGCTTGGTTATTGCTGTCAATTGTGCTAATTGCATGGAAATTGCCAGAGGATAGCCAATTTCCTCTATGCGAGGAAGTATTGTCAGAGGTAGCACAATTCACTTCCTTATGGTCTACAAATAATGTTGTGCGGATTTTAGAGACGAAGATATTTTGGGTTCTTATGGAAATGGATCTCTGCATGGCCATCAATCAACGTCTGAGGTTGTCCCCAACCTTGTTCACGCAGCTGTCAGTCTACGCGACATTCAAGGTTGACTTCTACAGAGTATATATCCAAGCGTGAAAGGACCCAGAGCATAAATGGCATGAGTTGCCCTATTTGGTGACAGAAACGGATGTGGAGGATGTTGTAGCGAAATGGCCTACAAAATGGTGCGCCTCGTCAGACTTAGATGTTGGAAAAAGTTATGCTGCGTAGAAAATAAAGGAGGAAGCCAAGCAAGCTACGCATACACTCGTAGAACAGCAAAAGAAGGAAGCTATTGAAAAGGCTCCCATTGAGTAGGAACACGCTACCACGGAGCAGGTAGAAAAAGAACAACGAGAGTCCAAGAAAGGTAGTCATGTACGCTAGAGATAGAGGAAGAAGAGCTTTCAAGACAAGGCGACGGAGGAGATGAGGGGCAGAGCACCCCATTTATCTTGAAAAGATGTGGTAAGGAGCAGAAGGGTGGAACCCAGAAAAAGTATAAATTTGACAGAACACAGGTTGATCCCATGGTGTTGATAGAAAGCGATCTTGATGATATCGGTGATAAATTCATGGATACAATGACTGAAGTGATGCAACAGTTTGAGCAGCAATACATGAAGACAGTGGGGAGAATCCAAAAAGATCTGTGTGAGTTGAAAACCCAAACAAGCATAATACAAGTGGGCACCGAATAAGCGAGCGTAGAGCAAGTGAGCCTGGCACCCAGGATAAGCAAGCAACAGAGCTATTAAGGACCCTGGATCTCAAAACTATAATGTTGCTCGACAGATCCATTTGCGCAGAGTCCGCCGACGATCGCATTATTCTGAGTACAATCAAGAACATAGGACTGAATATAGCGACACTCCCCAACGAAACCCTCCACGTGTTGCATACATGGGTAGCAGATGAATTTGGAACAAGGGAGTAACGCACCCCAACCTCATCAGCGAATACAAAGTCAACAATGAATAAATGTTCATTGAGAAGACGTAGGCTCTAAAGGAAAAGGAGGAACTTCAGGCACATAATTCATGTCTGGAGTCCGCAGTAGCGGAGGCATGAAAGACAGTGCCTGAGCTTCACATCTCGGAGGATGCATAGATAGAAGCCAAAATCTAAAAACTAATTGCTGGTGTGCATGAGGCAAAAGCAGAAGTTGGACGTGTCATATTCAAGTTCAACATGAAGATCACGGAGTTGTAGTTAATGTTACACTCCACAACTCTGTTTGAGGTCCGGGAGCAGTGCGGAGTCGTGATAAAGAAAGGCATGGCTACTTTGGATGCCATAGTCACTGACTGTGCGACATTGTTTGAACAGGCTATGGAGCTCGTGACCAATCTGCAAGAGGATCCGAACCTGCAAACACTGAACACAGAGGTAAGGGAGCTACAGCGGAAACATGATGAAGTCAGGGCAACTATGCACTCCTTAGCACTAGCAGAACGCCTTGCCAAGTTACAGGAAGGAAATCAGTTGCTGACACAAGTGGAGGAAGTGCAGAAGAAGGAGGCCTTGCTAAAGGCCGAGTTGCAGCCTTGGTTGGAGGAGGCTTATCAGGTCACGACTTCCATTTAGGATAAGCTTAAAAGACTGCAATAGACACAACAAACGATGAGGTTGGTCGTAGAAGGAACAACCATGGAAAAATTGGTCAAGGAAGTTCAGCAGAAAGCAACGTAGAGCGTTGTTGAAGTTGCTACGATCCAGGTGGAGCTGGGGGATCTTCATAGTAAGATCGTGGCACCAGCAGAGTGACTCAAGGGTGAGTCACGATCTTTGTGTTGGGGGCCTATTAGGATGGGGTTCCCTGTGTCAGTTTTGGGGTTAAGATAACCCAAGTTTTTGTAAATAATGTGAAGTCTCCGTGATTTGTGGATGCAGAGTGCGTAGATGAATATGAGTCAAAGGGGCTTAGCCCATTGTTTTGGATAAGTTTTGGGTCGGTTTTGAGATTCACCCATGGTTCGGGGACCATGGAATTGTATGAAAAAAGCTATAAGTAGGTGTGTATTAGAGAGTCTAAGGCATAATAAGCGGCGAGCAAGAAGAAGCAGGTAAGAAATAAGAAGAAAGGCTCTGTAGCTGAGTGCACAGAGGCTTAGGTAGAGTCCGTAGCTCAGTGCGCGGATCTTTGTAGTTGTGTGGACACAGTAGTTTTGAGTCTGTAACCTTGAATTGAAGATCAATAAAAACAGTTTTCTGAGAATTCTTGCATATTTCTATTTATCTCTGTTAATGTTATATGTTGTCGATGAATGATGTGTTTTATGGAATATTGGTTGAATGTTACACAATTCTCTTGAATAAGTGTTAATGATGTATGCAATGCATGTTTAAGTATTTTCGCGAAGACTCTAATGAATTATGATGTTTACTAATAACTTAAGTAATCTACACGAACACTAATTTATAACCACTCTCTGATGTGCATAAGTAGGTGAATAGACTGTTAGAGATCTGCAAGGATTAGCCATAGACCTTTTCGAAGTTCTGAAGGTTGTCTTAACAGAGTTGCGACAACGTGCCCTAAGAGTTTATTGATCCGCGCGAAGGTAGATCTGAGGAGCTGGAAGGTATTACACTAGTCTTTGGATGTAGAAACTTGGTTCTTGCATCCCCCATACTGCTTCGGGTGAGACTGTAGCCTGCCTACACAGGTTTTTCCCGAAAGAGCCAATAGTGTAGGGTTTTGTTGGTTGGCGCAACTAACTCTGAACCTAGATCAGGACCTCCTAAGCCAACAATAGAACATCTTTATGTACATCTGACTCATGTTTCATATCTTGAATGGATATAGTTTTGGATATATGGTCGAAGAAAGTTAGGCTTCCCAATTGTTTCTAAAATCTTCTTCAAACAGCCAAAAGAAATAAGTTTTGGGAGAAGTAAACTTTATGAAGGAAGATGTAGCACATAGGCTTGGTGAAGGAAGAAGCAACTAACAAAGCTAGTGAATACATAAGTAGCATGTAGACTTGGTGAAAGTAGAAGAAACTAACAAATATTGTGAAGAATAAAACAAGTAGGTTGGTGGATACAAATGTTGCAATAGATGGGATTGGTGTCTCATGTAACTTGATGCTTACAAAGAAGCATAGGGGATTGGTGTCTCTTATTGGTTGGTGCCTCCAAAGTAGTAGAGGGGATTGGTGCCTGCTATAGGTTGGCACCTATAGAGGGGATTTGTGTCTTATGTAGGTTGGTGCCTACAAAGTAGCAAAGAATATTGGTGTCTCATGTGGGTTGGTGCCTACAAGATCTTTCATATTAAGAATTTTTATGGTTTTCTCCTGTAAGGGTTTCCACATATATATTGTGTTACTTGATTAGTTTATAAGATTGATGTTTTAGGATGTTTGAATGGAATTAAATATGTAAAAATTGTCATTATAGTGATTCACCCCCCTCCCAATATAATTGTGAATTCCAATTTATGGACCCAAATACATATGTTGAGAAGCATATTTTATGGAGTTTCTTACACTTATTCATATGTTGAACTATGCTCAATTGTGTTTAAGTGTTGTAAATTTGTTTTTAAGCTATGCTCAGTTGTGCTTAATGTTGTAAAGTTGTCTTTAGGCACCATCTCACTCTTAGAATAATAACTTTCCTATCTATCTAAATCTCAAATTCTTCAATGAGAGATGAAATGACTTCTTATATGTATTTTGGTTTGTCATGTTATTTTTAGTATTTCTACTTCTTGTATGTTATTTGGTTTAGTATTTTTAATTAAAATATTTTGGAAAAAAAAAATGAAAATAAAGAATCATAACATATATTTAATGAATGAGTTTAATGGTTAAGAATATATTTCCTTGTAAAAAATTACAAGTTTAAATCTATAAGAGTAAAAAATATACACGAAACAAGTCCCTTGCCACACAAACCAAAAGATCTCATACACCTTTTTTTTCTCCAAAATAATTTCATATAGCAATTTGATAACCTTAATAATATTATTTAAAACCTTAATATTATATATATATATATATATATATATGCTCATGTAAGTTTTATCATTTTGGATAAGTTTTTAAGTTTGTGCTTCTAATTTAATTTTCCCATGACTCTTACCATTTAGAATGGAACATATAAATTTATCATTACATTATAAATGAGAGAAGCAAGTTCTAATTTGCTGCTAGTGTATAGCATAAGGAAGAAGTTCGAAGAAGTTCGAACATGCGAGTACAGTCGTTTATATACCAAAAGCATTGAAAGGAACGGAAGAAGCTGGAAATTGAAAATCAGACCAATCAAACATAGACTATTGTATCGAGCTCGTTTGTCCAGTGTTTTCTGGAAGACCCTAACGGTGACTGTGCAAACATGGAGGAATTTCCACAAAGAGATGATGAATACAGTTGATCAGATCACAATTTGAGGTGTACTTTTTCTTCTGATCTCTCTCTTTGTGGGTCTGCGTAAGGATTTGGCTGGATATAATTTCCCACCTGATATTTGCGACAGCTCTGTTTCAGTGCATAGTTAGCCTTGTAAAGCAGACTAGCCATGTCCGACATCGAAACCAAAAACTGTAATTTCCTTCGAGGAATCAGAAAATATATTTGACCAAGCTGCAATTCAGCACAAGGAGGAAGCTCCGAAAATTTTTGGCCAATATAAAGGTCATCAGAGTTGCAAATAAAATGGCCTGGGCTTTCTAGCAAGATATGTTGGGCCTTAACAGGATAGGAAAACCTATAATAGTTGCCGTCCATCAATATAACAATGGCTGGGGATTCTCCTGATATCTCTCCAGATGACATGCAAATTCCCATTTTATCTTATGACCGTCCTTGTGGAATCTCAGACTGACTTACACCCAGCGTAGTCTCCTTGAGTTCCTTATAAAATAGACAGGATAAGGAGGAGAAGAATGGAGATTAAAAAAAACTTGTGGAGAAGAAACTAGAAGATATTGCAATAGTAAATTGGTCAGACGACACAACAATCGCAGGTCTTTTGAACTTGTCGTTGAAATTTGCAGGTCTGCTGATCTTGTCGTTGAAATAAACTAATCATCCTTGTTATTCTATGTGGAGGCAGCACTCGTGTGTGAATATTTATTTATGTACGGAAGGAAAGGGCAGTCGAGCTACGAGCACCTTCTATTGTGTTGCCAGCGGATGTGTTATTTTATTTTTTATATAATGATTGGTCACATAAGACTAAAGGCATAGATTTGTCAGGCGACATGCAGGCGACATGGGGGCCACATCGTATATAATGTAAAAGAAGTGATTGGGTTTGTTGGCTTTGAGATTCAGTGAGTAAGCGTGCGAGGGTATCAAAACAGGCTGGCGGAACTGCTTGGTGATGAATGGAGTTTCGTGGCGATTGCAAAGGCGAACGCGTAGGCACGCAGTCACTCAGCATGGGCACGCAGGCAGGGTGCATGCAGCTCAATTTCCAACATCTACATGTACTCTCTAGACTTTTATCTCCCCCAGAAGTTGATCAGCATAAGAGTTTGATTGGCTGTTTTTTATTAAATATTTCAATTTTTTAAATGCCATGGATCAATTTAACGGGAATTAATATTTCTCAAGCAGCCATTTTCCTTAAGAACCGTGTTCATATGAATAATAGAGCGAACAGTTATGGTAGAATTTACAATTTAAGCATCCAAGAGGTAAGAGAAAATGATCGTTAATGTGGGTGATAAACGGGAGCAGGCCTGGAATTTCAAATTCCTTTGGCCTGTAAAATTAAAATTTGACGACATTTTTGTATTTTTTTTACTTTTTGTTTTGCTTTTTAATTAAATATGTGAGTGTCACTGAAAACTCTATTTTAACAATTTTTGTAAATTTATTTCACAACACAAAATAAGTCATCAAATTGGATGCTGATAAGTCTATTAGATTTATAGCTCAGATTTATGGCCGGACCATTTGAACAATAAAATCTATGCAAAACTTACAATCCATGGACTATAAATAAATTATCTAGTGATACTATAAATAAATCATCTAGAGAAAATACAGAAAAGTTATGCAATAATAAACAACGATTATACTTCATTAAAAGTCAAATTTTATGCAGAAACTACAAAAAAAACTTATCAATAGAAATATCTCAATACATAGATCTCTATTAAACATAAACTAGAAGAATTTTCAAAGCTTAAGAATCCTTCTTGACTTTGTATTTGTCCATATCTCATATACTGCATGCCAATCAACATTAGATGATTCAGGTCCATTCAAAGATACTCTCATTAGAGCATCTAGGGTATCCAACCCAAGCCTTGATTTTCTAATGTCCATGATGATGTTTTGCTTAGAAAATCCCCTTCCACAATCCACTGTACTTGCAGGAATAGTGAGGACAGCTTGCCATAATTTCATCATATTAGGATAAGTTTTGTGCCATTGTTTTGTGTTACGAAAGACTTTTTATGCTTCTTTCATAGAAACCCCCTCACAAGCCAAATTTAATGAATCAACAAAAGGGTGCAACTCTCTTTTACAAGATTTAACATCAAATAAAGCTATAAATCCAACATCACTTGATATGGTATGTTGCAAATGTTGAAAAAGCTTTAAAAACCAACGCTTTGAATTTTTCTCACAACTACAACGCTCTTCTGAATAATAACAAGGGCTGAACAATTTTGCTGCATTAAAAAGATGAAGGTCTAGAAATCTTTCATTCAAAGAGTCTATGAGAGTCTCTATATAACCTTGAGTGAGTTGCTGACAACTCTCTTGTGTACCTTCAATACAAGGTTTCATAGATTGTTTCCTTGCTTCATTGGATTCAATATCTAAGGCTGAGATAGAGATGTATCGTAACTCATGTCTATCTACAACTTTCCCTTCATCTTTAATATCAATGTATCCATTTTGAGAATTATTTAAAAACTTTGAAAGATAAGTTGTGCCTTCTGCAAATGTCTCTTCTCTAAAAAACCATCTAGATAGTGTGCTGATAGTTACTTCAAGAGCCAATCCAACAGTTGTAATGTCTACATTTTCTTCTTGAAAAGTCACATTCAACTTGTTCAATTCCCCTAGCACATCAGTAAGCATATGTAAACAAAACTAGATGAAGTTTTTTTTTCATTTTTCCACGAAGTTAAAATTGTTGGCATAAGCTTCACAAACCTTATAATAACTTCCCCCCTGGATAACCATCTCACTGAATGTATTTGTAGAACATCAAGAACATCAATTTGCATGACTCTAAGCAAATCATTAAGTTCGTTATTTCTCTTTGGAGAGTTTGGAACCCATGAATACACTTTGTTTGCAATTTTTTCAACAAATAATAACTCAGGTAATTTCTTAGAAGCATCTACTGCTGCTAAAGACTCATGATGAGCCACACAATGAACTGTAATAAGGTTTGGATTGTTCTTTTTCAAAAATGAAACAAAGCCATTTTCATGTCCAATCATTGCTGAAGCTCCATCTGTAGAAACAACTATGAAATCTTTATATTGAAGGCCTCTAACATCTATTAATTGATTGACACTATCATATATTGTTTTTCCTTTTCTATCTACTACATCTTTGAGCTTCATAAACTGCGAGATAGGTGGCTCGAGACCCTTTGAGTTTAAATATGTTGCATAAATAACAAGGTGTTGCTCTAAGGTTCGATCAGTGCTTTCATCAACCATTAATGAGAAGAAAGGACTTTCCAACATATTTTTTTATCTAAATCTATTCAAGATGTTTTGATATGCAATATATAAAATCATTTGCAGACTTACAATTTGTGTATGAAGAGTACTCTTGAGACTTTTTCATATTTGGAGTTTTTGCATCCATTAGAAATTTACAAAGCTTCTCATACTTTGATAGAGATAAATCTTCTTGACAAATGAAATATGATATTTTCATTGTAGAAATCACTCTTTCCTTATTGGCATCTCTCACCTGTCTAATATGATCTGGAATTGGTTTCATCTTTCCCTCTAATGCATTAATCCATCTTTCCTTAGCATCTTTATGCACTCGTGATTTTTCATGAGTAACAAGAGCATCATGTTGTAATGTGGTGCAACCATTCCCTAAACCCCATGGTCCATTCATCATATACTTCTCACAATAGTTACACTTCATAGTTATTTTATCATCAAACCTCACATAATTCAACCAAACAAACTTATCTAACCATTCCATGCGAAATTGTCTTTTTGTTTGCACTTTCATTTCTGAATTATCACCAACCTCTTCTTCAACTTCATTTGTTTCTTCATCTACATCATGTTCAGAAGAACTTCCAAAAATTTTATGTAATTGTTGTTCCACATGAGCATTATGGGTTTTTTCAAGTGTTTCTGAATTCCATTGAATCTTAGAAGTTTTCTCTTTTGTCCATCCATACATTTCCCCAATTGTAACTTGTATCTTTCTCTTTTGAGACATTTGTAGGTTTGTGACCACCTGTATAAAATATATATATGAAAACTAAAATTAATTAAATCAAACAGATTAATACTTTCTAATAATGCATATTTATTTATTACCTAAAGAAATATAACTATTGTATAACACCATTACCAATAAAAATTTTTATTAAAAAATGTTAAATCACATGAAAATAATGATACTTGTAATTCACTGGTTTCTGTTAAATACGATGGATAAAAATATATTAGTTTTAGTTGAAGCTCTGAACAAATCACGTTGACTGGAAGGCCCAAAATCGACAACATCAAATGCTGCCAGTGCATTGGCCGTTGGAGCACCTAAACCGACAGCAGTGAATACCAATTGCTCATAAAAATATACTGTTTTGATAAATATGCAGTGCACTTGCCCATAAAAATATATTGTTTTGATAAATATGTGATGGATTTTTGTGTGTTGTTGTTTCTATGCTGACTCATTCTGGATAAGTTTTTGTATAACGTGTCTAACTTGTTTGGATTAAATAGTCGGCTCCATTTCTTAGTCGAATATCAGAATTGCAGTGGTGAGTTGTTCATAGTAACTAGAACCGTCATGAATAGCATCATTTCTAGCAAATCTTCGAGCAAGGAACTCAAGAAATTTTTTTTAGGCCTCAAGCCTACCATTGATGAAATCTATAGGATTTCTTTTGAATCAGAACCCTCATCTCACAGAGGGGTGCCGTTGAAGGACATTCAAGACAAGTTGCAAGATGGCCTTCACCTTGTGAAGAAATTAGAGGGAATCAATAGTTTTAATTTATGTAGAAGATATCGATATGGAAAGAAAATCCTACAGGTAGAAAAGAATGTCAATGATTATTTGCTCACCCAAGCCCTAGCAGACATACTCGATGTCCACAAGCTAAACGTGGATTCCAAGGCCTGTGAGGAATGATTGAAGCGTATGGAAGAAATGGGTTGGGATATAATCGACAGTGTTAATGCCAAGATGACTAAGGACGCCATTTCCAATTCCTCCATGCTTCATCAAATGATTAAAGGCCAGTTATTTGAGACCTCCATTGATGAGTCCTATGATACTACAATTTCTAAAGGACCCACCAGCAGCTCCAACTCCCAAGTCCCGGATATGCTGAATTTCATAGTTGGATTGAATAATCTTGTGAATGATGTCAAGCAAAGCCTAATATTTCAGAATGGGGTTAATGTATTTGGGGTAAAAGGTATGGAAGGAAGTGGCAAAACCACTCTTGCATTAGCCCTTTGTAACGATCCCCAAGTCAAAGGTTAGAGCAAATCCCCTTTTGAATTTTCACTCCAAACTCCCATTTAATTGCTTCACTTTCGTTTGCAATGCGTTTTCTGTCTGTGATTTTCAGATTTCTTTCAGAACAATATAATTTTCATTACTGTTGTACATTCTCCAAATGTAAAGGGCCTTTTAGAGACTCTGTGGGATAAGATAATTGATGGCAGAAGGCCTGATTTTCAGAGCATAGAGGATGCACACAACCAACTGAAGAATAATATTCGTTTAAAAGGACATCCAAAAATTTTGGTGGTTTTGGACGATGTTTGGTCAAGATCAAATATGGAACAGTTGTTGTTTGAAGCAGAGGGATACAAGACAATTATCACAACAAGACATGATTACACTATTCCGACTTCAAATAGTACCCATGTCTATAACATACCCATGTTGCAGAAGGCTGATGCCCTATCACTTTTCTGCTTTTGGGCATTTGGACAGCCTTTGATTCCAATAACAGAAGATGAGGATCTTGTTAAAATGGTATGAATTAGATCCTGATTGTTTCTCTATCTCATTCTTGATGCTTTGCATCCGCTCGCAAGGGGTTGGCTAAGAGCAGACAGTGTACCCAGCAAGCACTGATCACAGAATACCATGCTAGTGACCAGGGAAGTCTTGGGTTCAACTAAACCCACCATCCAAAATGCTTAAATGCATAGAATTAAATGGAGGTTTGATTCCAAAAAGTATTATAAATTTACATGGAAAAATTGTTTGGGAAATTGTAAAATTGTAAACTTGCATGGAAAGATTGTTTGGGAAATTGTAAAATTATAGGAAATTTTGACATGAAACCAATAGAAATTGCAATATTAACCCACCAGGCAGTTGAGTTATGAAGAAATCAAACAATAGTATGTCGAAAGTACCAAATTATTTTATAGGAGAAAAGTATTGGAATATGAATTTGGTTGTATTTTAGGTATTGGAATGTTACCTGTGAAACTTGAAGTGGAGAGTTGAGTTATTGAGCATCCAAGTTTGCTCACAGATTCCACTTAGACACGGTCAATCCGCAAGAGAGGAGAACCACTGCACCAGAGCCAAATGTGCAGAAGTTGAAGACACCTTTTCTGCGACACCGCGATTCACCAGTCTATAAATTATTTTTCGGCTTGTAGTTGCGGACCCTCCTAAGACATAGTGATGACGTAGGTATATGAAAAGCCAAGTGTTTTATGCCTTACCAATTAAAAACAAAATATGCAGCAAGTGTATAACACGCAAACAAGAATAATGCAGGGCAGGAAAGTAGAGATATAACAGTACACGACATATGTTATTGGACTAATACACAACAACAAAGTGAATATAACAGTTGACAACATTGTATAATAAATATGCAAAACGTAAATATACCTGAAAATGAACTTTAGCCTACTAAAATTTGCATCCCAAATATGCAACACACCAAACAGAGACTCCAACAATAAGTATAAACAAAAGCAATAACTAAACTGAAGCTAGTAAGAACTTTCAGGACCTTATCTGACTGAGAATAGTCATTGGGGTCAACCCTATAAGACCAGCTTTCTAGAACCAACAGTTCTAGGAGGTTACTATCATTAGCACTGGACAAGTATAAGATACCAATGAACATAAAATTCCCCCTAAAAATAAACCTCAAGAGCTGCAAAAGCCATCCTAATCCAACTGACACTCACAACGTGGGGGTGAATGTATTCGTGAGAACAAGGGCTTTAATTTAGCAGCATTTGCAACGAAGAGACACGAGTTCAAATCCCAGTAAGCAGGTTATGATGAAAACCACAATCAAAATCAAGTAGCAAATGAACCTAGGAGATTCTAGCTTAGAATTTCACAGTCAACAAAGCTGCAAGAACTAATTGACCTATTGTAGTTGGCTTGGTAATTCCTAGCCATGATTTTGGAACCCAAAAAAAGGAGCATTCCAACTCTTTTGCAGTCCCACTTGCCATATCAACCTAGCTACTTCATGTCAGTTAAACCCTTGAGTGGAAAATAAGCCCAACAACTATCAGTAAGAATCCCGACCAGTCAAACCCAACAAAAGAAAAGCTTTTTGCAGGCTAACGATGAAAAATTCAACTTAGCCATTAGTTCTAAATCCCAAACTTACTGTTCAACTAGACCCCAACAAAAACACCCAAACTGAATTTTTTTTGAAAAAGGAAAACTTAAGGCTCCATGTATAATGCATCACAATATAAACATGCATAAAAAGCTAATTGGCTATAATTCTTGCGTTTTTACAGTAACACACTCATAAAACGAACCAATAAAGGTAGTTTTTGCGAGCTTCTGCATGTTTAAACTAGATAATCCACTCGCAAAATATTGCAGAATTGAACACAGGGCAACTCTTCAAAGTCGCGGAAAGAACACGGCGCCGACCTGGAGGTGACCATGAGTGAGTCACCATACATGAATTCTGTAAATTTGTAATGAACATTTGCAGACACAATTTTTTACAGAACAACAGGTGCTGAATGTAGTTAAGTTAATAACACTACCAAACCTAAAAAACACCCACATAGACAAACACATCCTTGGTCAGCAATTCTAACATTGAACAAAAGCCAAAATGCAGAATGTGGGTCAGAGAATAACCCAACTCAATACCAAAAACTTCAATAATCAAAAAGTATATATACACTCAGCGCTGTTAATCCCAAAACGTTGTACAATGAGTGGCTACAACAGAAGCATTGGCATACATTCTAGACATGTATATACATTGTTTATATACTATTTATACCCACAAATTACAATGGGTTGGCTAAGATTCCGTAAGAGAGGAGCACCACTGCACCAGAGCCGAATGTGCAGAAGTCATCGAATGTGCAGAACTCGAAGACACCTTTTCTGCGACGCTGCAACAATTCTCCAAATTAGCCAGGGTGAATAGGTAAATCGTAAGTTGTAGGGTGAATAGGTAAATCGTAACTTGTAAGCAGTAGATTGCAATTTGCAAATTGCAATTGCAAGTCTCGTCGGATTAAATTTGAGCAGCGGATTGTAGCTGGATAATTAATGGTAAGTACTAGGTAGTAGGTAGTGGGACGGTGAAGCATTTAAATGCTTTTAAGTCTAAACTGCGTTGTGTACTACTGCAGCCTGCTGGTCCCAGCGAAATAAGGTATTATAAATTTTTACATTTCAATCGTTCAAATAGACGTCGTTTTGACGGTTTGCAGGGGTGTATCACACGTCGGATTTGACATGGAAATTTTTTCAGCTCCTGTCAAATACGTTCTTCAACCAAAAATATGTCCCACAGGATGTCAAATTCCAGGCCTGAACGGGAGTCAAGCATCACCATGCTTTAATTTGAGCATGTAATATACTACGTTCAACTTCTCAACGGTTTACCAATTGAACTAGTAAGGCACATAGGGATGCAAAGTGATCATGGAAATAAGATCATGGTTTTAATGTAGTCATAATGTCTTAGTAGTATTATCGGCTAAAAGGGATTAAAAAATAAATTTTAGTGATTTTAGTGTAATTGAAAAAGTAATTATTACTTCAACTTTTCAATAACTGTATTACATATTTTTCTTAATAAATCATCCCATAGTTTAATAGGAAACTATAAATTTGATATTAATTATATATATATATATATATATATATATATATATATATATATATAATTTTTTATTTGTAATTTTTTTAATGATATTAGTTATTGTGTAATAAAAAAATTAAATATAATAAATTTAGAAGATAGAAATTATCTGACAAGAATTTTATAAAGACATATTCATAATATTATAAGAAGATATTGAGAGTAGCAACATCAACTCCAAACCCCTAATTTTTTTGTTCTCTTTTCTGCACATAGTGAAAGTAGAAAATCCCTCCTATTAGAGTCAGCTTTTGCACACTGTTATCAGTGATCAAAACTCCTCTTTTCATATTCATATTAGAGTCTTGCTCAGAAATTTTTGTCATTCCACCTAGGTCCTCATTCAAAAATTTACTCACTCATGGTAGCCTTAGTCAAAAAACCTCACTCACCTACACTCCATCTACCTCCCTTGACCTTTTCCCATGCCCATTACTCTCATTTCCCTCTCCTAGGGTTTTGAGGACATTTTTCTTGGTTTCATGACCTCCATGGTGAAATCATTAACAAAACTTGTATCCTGATGCTCTTACGCCTTCCCCTATCCTTAATATACCATCCTAAACACTTCCCATCACTCCTATCCCTCAAAATCATCACGTTTCTATAAACCCTAACCTATTGCTATGTTTTTGACACTTTTCTAGACTATGCCTATGTTTTGCCCTTTTGGACCCCTTCCCCTCACTCAATCCTTAAAATTCTAGTTTCCATTACTCCCTAACATCCCTCCCTACCTCCCAAAAATTTCCTAAGAACTTAAAAGGCCCCTGTCCCCTTTATTTCCCTCCATTCCTATAAATTTCCAAAATCCCCTGTTTTGCCTACACTAAACCCTAATTTCCTCTCCCACTGAGCTAGGGTTGGCTATGGAATCAGAGATATCTGAGCAGAGGAGGCATAAGGTAGTTAATTTCAGCAAGTATGAGGTCATTCCAAACTCATAAACATTACGTCTCCATCATTTTTCAAGAAGTCATTCCAAGGGACAAATCATTTGGCACACATAGGGCCATTTTTTCTTCAAACTATGTTTCTGGCCCAAGAGATATGAATTTGAAAAAAGAGAAAGAGGTTTTTGTCCACCATAGGTCAAGGATGAAAAACCTCCTTCATTTTTTACACAAGAGTTATGGTTTTGGAGAAATTTCAAAACTACAGTTGCTACAAGAGAGTTGCTGCACTTCTGGAGTGACCTTGGGAAAATTATTTTTTCTCATCGCTGGAGTGTCCAAATGATTTTCTTGATGCTCCAAATGATAACTAGACTGAAAGATCATTCCAATGAGCTATCTTGAGCTCAATGTGGAGTTGAGGAAGACCTCCAAAGGTTTCCTACAAGATCACACTTCATTTTTGTACCCTCATTCTGCACTTTTTGACCAGTCTTGGGAGAATGAACTTTTGGAGGGTCAAATCAAGTCCATTTTCAAAACTAAAGGCATATTTGGAAACCATACAGGATAATATTTCACATGAGATATCATAGGCTCAATTTAGACACCAAGAAGGTAGGAAAAAGTGGGTCTGAATATGGCGTTGCGCGTTTGATACTCGCGTTGCGTGTTTGACTAGTTTCTTAAATTTTCACTTTTTTTCTCCAGATTTGATTTTCCTCTTGGGAAATAAAATTTTTACTTATGTAATTGACCATTTAAATGTAATTATGGTATTTTTACCATTACCTAGGGTAAATACATTAGGTAAATAGACTCTATGAGATGTAATGAATCAGTTCATTGTAATTAGGGACGAGTCACTTTGACCACCCTACACTCAAGCTTTTGTTCCTATTTTGGTGGACTCAGGTGGATGTTGTAGTATTGATCAAAGACACTATTGTATCAGAATTTGGCCAGTTTTAATAGATGAGTTGCAACTATTTCTTTGGGATACATGTGGTATGGATGTTTAGCATTGTTTATTCTTTGTGATCATTTGTATGAATGTTTTGTAAGCTCATAAACCATTCCATGTCTATTATATGGTAATTTTCAAGTTGATAGGCATAATACATGTTTGCTCATGCTTTATTTTGAGAAATTTATCATAATTTGTCCATTTTTCTTTAGTTTAGGAAGAATACATCTCCTGCACTCTTCCTAACTCCTCATCAGTCTTAAACCATCTCACCAAATCACCTTTAAAGTGCTAAGTCCTACCTACCTTGCCCCTTTGAATGTCTACAATCATATCCGATTTGCCATGACCTAGCCTCTTTGACCTAAGACCTTCATCCAACAAATAACCCAATCAAGTCAAATCAAAACAACCTCTCCACTTTATACATAGCCTAAAACACTAATCCATCTAGCCCTCTTGGCTATGATTCTTTGGAGAGAGAGCTATCTCTGGCCTGGTAGGGCTATCTACCAAGTCAAAAGATGGGTTTATGGTTACCTCAGCTGGACTCTTCCTCATCCTTGGAGATCCGGAGGAGTGATAAAATACTGACGCCATTGACGGGGAACAAAAGCTCTATCTTCCTCTGGAAAGAACGACAATGACTTAGATCCGGTTGTTGATGGTGGACAACAGTCAGACACAAGAAGGTTGAAACATCCACCTGGCGACTCCATTGTTCAAGATCCTGAGCTTCAAAGTATAGAGCGACTTCATTGCCAAAGAATCCAGATTTCAGTGCATTGATGGTAATCACCAATGAGAGGGTATGTGGCAAATCCTTTACCTAGTGAAATATTACCAACTTTAAGCAATGAGTTAGCAGAATTTCAGATTGATCATAATTTCTCAACATCAGTATTTCGTTGTTTGAAATCCAGCCGACTCACACCTGAAAGTAAAAATTGTTTTCTTGGTTTAGTTGTTGAAAGATTAGAAAATGAAATTGAACTATTGGATGTTAAAATTGAATCATATTATTTCCAAGATCCTAAACAGTTCTTGGAAACTCTCCCTCCTCCCAATGAAGAAAAGGTAAGGCTTCCCTTGGATGGTTGGATTGACGAATGTTTTGATTTACAACAAGGATGTGACAATCTCTAGTTGAGAGCATATGTTAATGAGTTGAGTCAGCAGATAGAATATGATTGTTATGATCCTATAACAGCATATATGGAGTATTTTCTTAGTTTGAATGACAAACCTGATTTCCTTTTACAGAGCCAGAGGTATTAT
The DNA here is from genome assembly GCA_031772625.1 of Pinus tabuliformis. Taxonomy (NCBI): domain Eukaryota; kingdom Viridiplantae; phylum Streptophyta; class Pinopsida; order Pinales; family Pinaceae; genus Pinus; species Pinus tabuliformis. The sequence goes on from CM062809.1 coordinate 1,313,345,476, forward strand.
GTGTATATATTGCTGGTAGAATTTCCAATTATGTTCTCATTCAACCACCTTCAAACAAACTCATCATTACAACAACTGCTTGGTTGGTTGATTTGGCACTTTATTATCACTTGATTTAGTGATTTTGCAGTAGCTTAGTGTAGGATAAGTGTGCAATAAGCTTGTTGGACAAGCATCCTTTAGCATTTGGTTTACAGTTTGCAGTGTGTGTGTTTTCAACGTTTAGTTTGGTTGTACGTTTTTTACTGTATTGGCCCACATGGTTAGGCACTTGGTCTATGGTGTTATTGACATCTCAAAGGAGTTTCCATCCCCAATAAGGTCGATGTTAGAGTCAGTATTTGCATACTGCCATCAATGATCATAACTCCTCTTTTCATATTCATATTGTGGTCTCGCTTAGAAATTTTTGTCATTCCACCTAGGTCCTCATTCAAAAATTTACTCATTGATGGTAGCCCTAGTAAAAATTCCTCACTCACCTACACTCCATTTAGCTCCCTTGACCTTTCCCCATGCCCATTCCTCTCATTTCCCTCTCCGAGGGTTTTGAGGACATTTTTCTTGGTTTCATGACCTCCATGGTTAAATCATCAAAAAAACTTGTATCCTGATGCTCTTATGCCTTCCCCTATCCTTAATATACCTTCCTAAACACTTCCCATCATCGTATCCCTCAAAATTATCATTTTTCTATAAATCCTAGCCTATTGCTACACTTTTGACACTTTTCTAGACTAGGCATGTGTTTATCCCTTTTGGACCCCTTCCCCTTACTCAATCATTAAAATTCAAGTTTCCCTTACTTCCTAACATCCCTCCCTACCTCCCAAAATTTTCCTAAGAATTTATAAGCTCCCTATCCCATTTATTTCCCTCCATTCCTATAAATTTCCCAAATCCCCTGTTTTGCCTACACTAAACCCGAATTTCCTCTCCCACTGAGCTAGGGTCGACTATGGAATCATATATATCTGAGCAGAAGAGGCATAAGGGAGGTCATTTCAACAAGTATGAGGCATTCCAAATTCTTAACATTATATCTCCATCATTTTTCAAGAAGTCATTCCAAGGGACAAATCATTTGCCACACATAGGGCCAGTTTTTCTTCAAACTATGTTTCTGGCCAAACAGATATGAATGTGACAAAAGGGAGATACATTTTTGTCCATCATCAACCAAGGATGAAAAAACTCCTTCATTTTTTACACAGGAGTTATTGTTTTTTAGAAATGTCAAAACTACAGTTGCTACAAGAGAGTTGCTGCACTTCCGGAGTGACCTTGGGAAAATTAATTTTTCTCATAGCTGGAGTGTCCAAATGACTTGATGGATGCATCAAATGATAACAAGATAGAAAGAGAATTCAAATGAGCTATCATGAGCTCAATTTAGAGTTGAGGAAGACCTCCAAAGGTTTCCTGCAAGATCACACTTCATTTTTGTACCCTCATTCTGCACTTTTTGACCATTCTTGGGAGAATGAACGTTTGGAGGGTCAAATCAAGTCCATTTTCAAAACTAAAGGCATATTTGGAAACTATATAGGATAATATTTCACATGACATATTATAGGATTAATTTAGACATTGGGAAGGTAGGAAAAAGTGGGTCTGAAGATGGCACTACATGTTTGACATTCACGTTGCGCGTTTGACCAGTTTCCTAAATTTTCACTGTTTTTCTCCAGATTTGATTTTCCTCTTGGGAAATCAACATTTTATTGATATAATTGACCATGTAAACGTAATTAGGTCTTTTTACCATTAGCTAGGGTAAATAAATTATGTAAATAGACTCTATGAGGTGTAATGAATGAGTTCATTGTAATTAGGGACGAGTCACTTTGACCATCCTACACTCTAGCTATCAATTTATATTTTGGTGGAACTTCTCCTCCTCTCATGCATTCGACCACTGATGGTTGGGAGGAGTTTGTTTTGAGGCCTATATCTTGTATTTTTCAGTCATTCTACAGGTTGGACTCAGTTGGATGTTGTAGTATTGATCAAAGACACTATTGTATCAAAATTTGGCCAGTTTTAATAGATGAGTTGCAACTATTTCTTTGGGATACATGTGGTATGGATGTTTAGCATTGTGTATTCTTTGTGATCATTTGTATGAATGTTTTGTAAGTTCATAAACCATTCCATGTCTATTATATGGTAATTTTCAAGTTGATAGGCATAATACATGTTTGTTCATGCTTTGTTTTGAGGAATTTATCATAATTTGTCCATTTTTCTTTAGTTTAGGAAGAATACATCTCTTGTGCTCTTCCTAACTCCTCATCAGTCTTAAACCATCTCACTAAATAACCTTTAAAGTTCTAAGCCGCCTGCCCACCTTGCCCCTTTGAATGTCTACAATCATATATGAATTTCCTTGACCTAGCCTCTTTGACCTAAGACCTTCATCCAACAAATAACCCAATCAAATCAAATCAAAACAACCTCTACACTTTATACCTAGCCTAAAACCCTAATCCATCCAGCCCTCTTGGCTGTGATTCTTTGGAGAGAGCCCTCTCTGGCCTTGTAGGGCTAGCTACCAAGTCAAAAGATTAGTCTATGGTTACCTCAGCTGGACTCTTCCTTAGCCTTGGAGATCCGGAGGAGTGATAAAATACTGGCGCTGTTGCCAGGGAACAAAAGCTCTATCTTCCTCGGGAAAGAACGATAATGAATTAGATTCGGTTGTTGATGGTGGACAATAGGCAGACACAAGAAGGTTGAATCATCCACCTGGTGACTCTATTGTTCAAGATCCCAAGCTTCAAAGTTTAGAGTGACTTCACTGCGAAAGAATCTAGTTTTCAATGCAGTGATGGTAATCACCAATGAGAGGGTATGTGGAAAATCCTTTATTTGGTGAAATATTACCAACTTTAACGAATGAGTTAGCATAATTTCAAATTGATTAGAATTTCTTAACATCTGTATTCCGTTGTTTGAAATCCAGCCGAATCACACCTGAAAGTGAAAATTGTTTTCTTAGTTTAGTTGCTGAAAGATTAGAAAATGAAATTGAACTATTGGATGTTCAAATTGAATCACATTGTTTCCAAGATCCTAAACAGTTCTTGGAAACTCTCCCTCCTCCCAAGAAGAAAAGGTAAGGGTTCCCTTGGATGGTTGGATTGATGGATGTTTTGATTTACAGTAGGGATGTGCCAATCTCTAGCCGAAAGCATATGTTAATGAGTTGGGGCAGCAGATAGAATATGATTTTTATCATCCTATAACAACATATATGGAATATTTTCTTAATTTGAATGACAAACCAGATTTATGTTTACAGAGCCAGAGGTATTATGTGTATATATTGTTGGTAGAATTTCCAATTATGTTCTCGTTCAAGCACCGTCAAACAACCTCATCATTACAACAACTTCTTGATTGGTTGATTTGGCACTTTAGTATCACTTGATTCAGTGATTTTGCAGTAGATTAGTGTAGAATAAGTGTGCAATAATCTGTTGGACAAGCATCCTTTAGCATCTGGTTTACAATTTGTAGTGTGTGTGTTTTCAGTCTTCAATTTGGTTGTAACTTTTTTACTGTATTGGCCCATATGGTTAGGCACTTGGTCTACGGTGTTATTGACATATCCAAGGAGTTACCATCCCCAATAAGGCCTATGTTATAGTTAGTATTTGCTTACTGCCATCAGTGATCAAAACTCTTCTTTTCATATTCATATTAGGGTCTTGCTCAGAAATTTTTATCATTCCACCTAGGTCCTAATTCAAAAATTTACTCATTGATGGTAGCCCTAGTAAAAAAACCTCACTCGCCTACACTCCATCTACCTCCCTTGACCTTTTCCCATGCCCATTCCTCTCATTTCCCTCTCCTAGGGTTTTGAGGACATTTTTCTTGGTTTCATGATCTGCATGGTTAAATCATCAACAAAACTTGTATCTTGATGCTCTTACACCTTCCCCTATCCTTAATATACCTTCCTAAACACTTCCCATCACTCCTATCCCTCAAAATTATCATCTTTCTATAAACCCTAGCCTATTGCTACACTTTTGACACTTTTCTAGACTAGGGTTGTGTTTCTCCCTTTTGGACCCCTTCCCCTCACTCAATCATTAAAATTCAAGTTTCCCTTACTTCCCAACATCCCTCCCTACCTCCCAAAATTTTCCTAAGAATTTATAAGCCCCCTATCCCCTTTATTTCCCTCCATTCCTATATATTTCCCAAATCCCCTGTTTTGCCTACACTAAACCCTAATTTCCTCTCCCACTGAGCTAGGGTCGACTATGGAATCATATATATCTAAGCAGAGGAGGCATAAGGGAGGTCATTTCAACAAGTATGAGGCATTCCAAATTCTTAACATTATATCTCCATCATTTTTCAAGAAGTCATTCCAAGGGACAAATCATTTGCCACACATAGGACCAATTTTTCTTCAAACTATGTTTTTGGCCAAACAGATATGAATGTGACAAAAGGGAGAGACATTTTTGTCCATCATCAGCCAAGGATGAAAAACCTCCTTCATTTTTTACACATGATTTATGGTTTTGGAGAAATGTCAAAACTACAGTTGCTACAAGAGAGTTGCTGCACTTCTGGAGTGACCTTGGGAAATTTATTTTTTCTCATAACTGGAGTGTCCAAATGACTTGTTGGATGTGTCAAATGATAAATAGACCGAAAGATAATTCCAATGAGATATCATGAGATCAACTTAGAGTTGAGGAAGACCTCCAAAGGTTTGCTACAAGATCACACTTCATTTTTGTACCCTCATTCTGCACTTTTTGACTAGTATTGGGAGAATGAACTTTTGGAGGGTCAAATCAAGTCCATTTTGAAAACTAAAGGTACATTTGGAAACTATATAGGATATGATTTCCAATGCGCTATTCTGGCCTCAATTTTGACATTGGGAAGGCAGGAAAATGTGGGTCTGAAGATGGCGCTGCGTGTTTCACCAGTTTCCTAATTTTTCACTGTTTTTCTCCAGATTTGATTTTCCTCTTGGGAAATCAACTTTTTACTAATGTAATTGATCATGTAAATGTAATTATGGCCTTTTTACCATTACCTAGGGTAAATACATTAGGTAAATAGACTCTATGAGGTGTAATGAACCAGTTCATTGTAATTAGGGATGAGTCACTTTGACCACCCTACACTCTAGCTATCAGTTCAGATTTTGGTTGAACTGCCCCTCCTCTCATGGATTCGACCCCTGATGGCTGGGAGGAGTTTGTTTTGAGGCCTATGCCTTGTATTTTTAAGTCATTCTATAGGTTAGACTCAGTTGGATGTTGTAGTATTGATCAGAGACACTATTGTATCCGAATTTGGCCAGTTTTAATAGATGCATTGCAGCTTTTTCTTTGGTATACATGTCGTATGCATGTTTAGCATTGTTTCTTCTCTGTGATAATTTATATGAATGTTTTGTATTTCATAAACCATTTCATGTCTATTATATGGTAATTTTCAAGTTGATAGGCATAATACATGTTTTCTCATTCTTTGTTTTGGGAAATTGATCATAATTTTTTCATTTTTCTTCAGTTTTGGAAGAATACATCTCCTATGCTCTTCCTAACTCCTCATCAGTCTTAAGCCATCTCACCAAATCACCTTTAAAGTTCTAAGACTCCTGCCTACCTTACCCCTTTGAATGTCTGTAATCATATCTGATTTTCCCTAACCTAGCCTCTTTAATCTAATACCTTCATCCAGCAAATAACCCAATCAAATAAAATCAAAACAACCTCTCCACTTTATACCTAGCCTAAAACCCTAATTCATCCAACCCTATTAGCTGTGATTCTTTGGAGAGATCCCTCTCCGGCCTGGTAGAGCTAGCTACCATGTCAAAAGATTAGTTTGTGGTTACCTCAGTTGGACTCTTCCTCAGCCTTGGAGATCCGGAGGAGTGATAACATACTGGCATCGTTGCCGAGGAATGAAAGCTCTATCTTCCTCGGGAAAGAATGACAATGACTTAGATCCAGTTGTTGATGGTGGACAACGGTCAGACACAAGAATGTTGAATCATCCACCTGGCGACTCCATTGTTCAAGATCCCGAGCTTTAAAGTTGAACGTGACTTCACTGCCAAAGAATCCAAATTTCAGTGCATTGATGGTAATCACCAATGAAAGGGTATGTGGAAAATCCTTTATCTGGTGAAATATTACTAACTTTAATGAATGAGTTAACAGAATTTCAGATTGATCAGAATTTCTCAACATCAGTATTTCGTTGTTTGAAATCCAGTCGACTCACACTTGAAAGTAAAAATTGTTTTCGTGGTTTAGTTGCTAAAATATTTGTTGAAAATGGCAACAAGAAATGCTAAAAATAGAAGTGCTAAAAATAGCACTGCTATAAATAGTAGTTCAGGTACCAGTGCTAGATTGAGCAACAAGGAATGAAACGGGCTAGATTCCTATTTTAGTTATTCCCTGAACTAAAGTAGTGAAGTAAAATTCGAATTTGATCTTAGCATATGTTTATAAAATAATTAATTAATTCATCTTGAGTTAATTAGTTAAGGAAAATCAAACATGAAGTCTATGTGGGGACATGCAACAGTTTCTTCATTAATTGAGGAATTTATCCATCAGTTAAAGAGATAAGGATGAGTTGTAATATTGAGTTGTAATTAGTTGGCTCAGTTAACTGAGTCAAGTCCAGTTAGATTAATTTAAATAGTTTTTTGAATTAATTGTGAGTTTAGTTAGTTAATGCTTGCATTCATGTAATTGCTACACTTCAGATAACTGAATATTCTCTCATAAATAACTAATGCATGTCAGTTCAGATAGAGACCCAGTTGAAATTAGAGGAGGGACAGTGTACTATCAATTGGATGGATTTTTCCTATAAAGGAAACTCATCTATGCAGAAGGATTCATCCCCTTTAGGTTTGTGCAGTTATTTCTGAGCCAAGTGAGTAGTGTGAGGTGGGAATTCACACAAGTGGAAGCACTGGACCCCAGGAAAAACTGCGCAAGGAAATAGGAGGCTTGGAGGGTAGAGGAGAAGGTTTGTGAGAAGCCTTTGACTGTCTATGAGTAGCAGTTGGATTGCAGAGAGAGCAAGATAGCTTGTGAGCTGATTCTTTTTGTAATCTGAACATATTTTCACTTGTATGATAATACAAAGATTGGGGTTTTAGGCTGAGGCTTTCCCCGGGTTATTTCTTCTATGTTATGTGTGATTGATTTCTCATTCTCAGTTATATGTGTTCTCTTGATCTTGCTCAATTTGATTAAGCTTCCGCAAAGTGTTGTAGAAGTAGATCTTGTATTGTGTTTTAGTATATTGCATAATCTGTTGATCTACAGTGGGAATTTCTACAAGATTAGAAAATGAAATTGAACTATTGGATGTTCAAATTAAATCATATGATTTTCAAGATCCTAAATAGTTCTTGGAAACTCTCCCTCCTCCCAAAGAAGAAAAGATAAGGCTACCCTTGGATGGTTGGATTGACGGATGTTTTGATTTACAGCAGGGATGCGACAATCTTCGGTCGAGAGCATATGTTAATGAGTTTGGGAACATATAGAATATGATTTTTATGATCCTATAGTAGCATATATGGAATGTTTTCTTATTTTGAATGACAAACTAGATTCCCTTTTACAGAGCCAGAGGTATTATGTGTATATATTGTTGGTAGAATTTCCAATTATGTTCTGGTTCAAGCACTGTCAAACAACCTCTTCATTACAACAGCTGTTTGTTTGGTTGATTTGGCACTTTAGTATCACTTGATTCAGTGATTTTGCAGCAGATTAGTGTAGGATAAGTATGCAATAAGCTTGTTGGACAAGCATCCTTCAACATCTGGTTTACAGTTTGTAGTGTGTGTGTTTTCAGTGTTCAGTTTGGTTGTAAGTTTTTGACCGTATTGGCCCACATGGTTAGGCACTTGGTCTACGGTGTTCTTCACACCTCCAAGGAGCTTCCATGCCCAATAAGGCTGATGTTAGAGTTAGTATTTGCACACTGCCATCAATCATCAAAACTCCTATTTTCATATTCATATTAGGGTCTCGCTCATAATTTTTTGTCATTCCACCTAGGTCCTCATTTCAAAATTTACTCACTGATGGTAGCCCTAGTAAAAAAACCTCACACACATACACTCCATCTACCTCCCTTAATCTTTTCCCATGCCCATTCCTCTCATTTCCCTCTCCTAGGGTTTTGAGGACATTTTTTTTGGTTTCATGACCTCCATGGTTAAATCATCAACATAACTTGTATCCTTATGCTCTTACGCCTTCCCCTATCCTTAATATACCATCCTAAACACTTCCCATCACTCCTATCCCTCAAAATCATTATTTTTCTACAAACCCTAGCCTCTTGCTACGCATTTGACACTTTTCTAGACTAGGCCTATGTTTCTCCCTTTTGGACCCCTTCCCCTCACTCAATCCTTAAAATTCCAGTTTCCCTTACTTCCTAACATCCCTCCCTACCTCCCAAAATTTTCCTAAGAATTTATAAGCCCCCTATCCCCTTTATTTCCTTCCAATCCTATACATTTCCCAAATCCCCTGTTTTGCCTACACTAAACCCTAATTTCCTCTCCCACTGAGCTAGGATTGGCTATGGAATCAGAGATATTTGTGCAGAGGAGGCATAAGGGAGGTAATTTTAGCATGTATTAGGCCATTCCAAACTCATAAACATCATGTCTCCATCATTTTTCAAGAACTCATTCCAAGGGACAAATCATTTGCCACACATAGGGCCAGTTTTTCTTCAAAATATGTTTTTGACAAAACAAAGATGAATTTGACAAAAGTGAGAGAGGTTTTTGTCCATAATAGGCAAAGGATGAAACCTCTCCTTCATTTTTTTACATAGTTGTTATGGTTGGAGAGAAATGTCAAAACTACGGATGCTACAAGAGAGTTGCTGCAGTTCTGGAGTGACCTTGGGAAAATTATTTTTTCTCGTAGCTGGAGTGTCCAAATGACTTGCTTGATGAGTCAAATGATAAATATACCTAAAGAAATTTCCATTGACCTATCCTCAACTCAATGTGGAGTTGCGTAAAACCTCCAAAGGTTTCTTGCAAGATAACACTTCATTTTTGTACCCTCATTCTGCACTTTTTGACCAGTCTTGGGAGAATGAACTTTTGGAGGGTCAAATCAAGTCCATTTTCAAACGAAAGGCATATTTGGAAAATATACAGGATAATATTTCCATTGCTCTATCTTGGGCTCAATTTGGACATCGAGAAGGCAGGAAAAATTGGGTCTAAATATGGCGCTGCACGTTTGACACTGACGATGCACATTTGACTAGTTTCCTAATTTTTCATTATTTTTCTCCAGATTTGACTTTCCTCTTGGGAAATTAACTTTTTACTGATTTAATTAATCATGTAAATGTAATTATGGTATTTTTACCATTACCTAGGGTAAATCAATTACGTAAATAGACTCTATGAGGTGTAATGAATCAGTTCATTGTAATTAGGGATGAGTCACTTTGACCACCCTACACTCTAGCTATCAGTTCAGATTTTGGTGGAACTACTCCTCCTCTCATGGATTCGACCCTTGATGGATAGGAGGAGTTTTTTTGAGTCCTCTATCTTGTATTTTTCAGTCATTCTACAGGTTGGACTCATTTGGATGTTATAGTATTGATCAGAGACACTATTGTATCAGAATTTGGCCAGTTTTAATAGATGAGTTGCAACTATTTATTTGGGATACATGTGGTATGGATATTTAGCATTGTTTCTTATTTGTGATCATTTGTATGAATGTTTTGTAAGTTCATAAACCATTTCAATGTCTATTACATGGTAATTTTCAAGTTGATAGGTAGAATACATGTTTGCTCATGCTTTGTTTTGGAAAATTTATCATTATTTGTCCATTTTTCTTCAGTTTAGGAATAATACATATCCTATTCTCTTCCTAACTCCTCATAAGTCTTAAAATGTCTCAGAAAATCACCTTTAAAGTGTTAAGCCTCCTACCTACCTTGCCCTTTGAATTTCTGAAATCATATCTAATTTTCCTTAACCTAGCCTCTTTGACCTAATACCTTCATCCAACAAATAGCCCAATGAAATAAAATCAAAACAACCTCTCCACTTTATACCTAGCCTAAAACCCTAATCCATCCAACCCTCTTGGTTGTGATTCTTTGGAGAGAGTCCTCTCTGGCCTGGTAGGGCTAGCTACCAAGTCAAAATATTGGTCTGTGGTTACCTCAGCTAGACTCTTCCTCAACCTTGGAGATCTGGAGGAGTATAACACCTCCAATGGAATGAAAACATGGCATGAATAGACCAATTCAAACATTGAAAGGGAAACCATATCTCCACATGGTTCAAATGAAGCAAGGTGTTTGAATTTAATCACACTTATATCCACTATAGACTCTTTATGGGAAAGGAAATATATCATAAATGAAATGTCATATGATCATAAATGGATTATTATATAAATTCCATATGTTTTGGTACTTTGTAACTTCAAACATTGGAGTCATAGACTTATAGGACCTATTTTAGAGGCAAATTCTATTTTGATGATATGGGGTCCAAAGACTTCTAAAGTCCACGTGAAGAATTAAGTGATTATTTTTGTATTCAAAACTTTGCAATTAATTACCCAACCCTCAAACTTTTTTCTTCTCATCAAAAGCTTTCATGGCGTAAAGATTACTTCCATTGGAGTTTGTATGAAGAATTCATGTCTTTCAAAAGTTGACCTATGCTTTGACCACCATAGTATGATAGGATTTCGTGCCAACTCTCATTACTCACACACATGGAGCTATTCACACATGCACTTTCATGAAGACTTTATAGGTTCTAAAATCCTAACTCTAATTGGGAGTTGAGACATATAAAAACCTTACCCTAACCTTGAATAATTATCATGACATGTTAAGCACAAGGCTATTGTGGAAAATTTTTTTGGTAGGCCTGTGGGTTGCATAAGGTGAGTGTTTAGTGTAAAAGTTGATAGGTTGCATGAAGAAAACCTTCAAGGTTATAAGGGCTTGTTTGGTTCCAAGTGTGTTGAAAATCCCTATGTAGAAGAAAGAAATATGTTGTGTTGAGTACAAGCTTCCAGGTGGGAAGACCTTCTCTTTGAACATATTATAAGCCTAAGCAGTGAAGTTGAATACTGAACAACAAGAGTTGAGGAAGTTGAAATGCCAAATTGGCTGACCTATTTTTGATCAAATACATAGAACTGACTTTTAGTAGATCAAGTCTAAAGAGCTAAGTCAAGAAACCTAGTTGAAGAGCATAAAGTTAAGTTGTATAGTTCAAGCGGCTATGACAAGATTGAAGCCACAAATATGAGGGTTGCATCATTAGATGAAAAAACATTGAAGAATTTGTTGAGGACCAGAAAATATTGATGGTAGATCCAAGGAATGACTTGAATACATAGGTTGGTGCCTATAGTTTGCTACATTGATTCTTAACTAGGGGGAACTAGTGTCTATTATAGGTTGGTGCCTACAAAAGTTGTAAGTTGGTGCTATTTATATGAAGAAGGAAGAAAGTGTTATTTATATCAATTTAAACATCACAGAAAAGTAGGAAAATGAGTTTTTGTAGTAGAGAAGGCAAGGTTGACAACACTTCCAGCCAATTGGATTATACTGGGAAGTAATCCCATGATCCTGAAGTATAGAGACATTCGATCTCAGAAATGCATTAATTAATGCTTGTTATAAACATTGTAATGATATGTGGATAAGTCTTTAAGTTTTTTATTCGAAGGATATTAATTATTTTCATCATAAGAGAATATTTCTAGTTTGAATCCTAACATTTGGTTGAACAATTATGCTCTTGCACTTTGTTTATGTGATCACATAGGATGGTGCCTATGGTGGTTAGAGTAATTGCTTCATGTAAGTTGTTTCAAATTTGAACCTTTACAGTAATGGTGCCCTTGAAGACTATACTCCATGTCATGCGTTCAAATCCCAAGATGAGTACATTCAATTGAAACTGAAAAAAACTATGAATATATAACTTGTACGCATTTCAAAAACAAAGGAATGGAGGTGAAAGGAGGATGCATTCTTGGTCTTTTTTTAGGGTTTAATGACCAAATGGGGCTTCTTTTCTCTAAGGAAAATTCCATTTGTGTTAGTGTTAAGGATGGGAATGAAGTTCTTGCTATGAAGGAAAGAAGTTAAAAATGAAATGATTGGATGTGTTATCCATGATATCATATGGATGTCGATATTTCAATGGTTTAGATCTTGATTCTGACTAGGAATTTATTGAGCATACAATATATATTTTTTAGCTCTGCTAGGTGATTGCTAGTTTGTTAATAGCTATGATGATATGTGGATAAGAAGGTGAAAATTTATTTGGAATCTTTGGTAATGGTTAGAAATCGTTTTAATCTTGGAGTTAAATTAATGAATATATCGAGTTTTGTGACCTCAATATGATATAGAAGTTGTTTTGTTAGAATTCATGACTCTAAAAAATGATAGATAAAGAATGGATATCAAAGGAAATCATTAGAATGAAAATATCACTGACACAAAGGAAGACACCAAGCATAATTCCATAGGAGGACCATATGCATCATGAATCTCTTGTAGATATATTTAGTGTTATTCCAGATTCTGCGAGTAAGAAGTGTTGTAGATGGTGTTAGGTTGTGTTATATTCTTTCCACGACTAGCCCATGTAGTTAACCGGGGGGTTAGAAGGGGGGCGGAGCCCCCCATTTGTTGCATCGATTGCATAGCGAGGGGAGTCACAGGGGGTTTGAGGGGTGTAGATAACCCCACTCTATGCCTCGGAAAATTTTGGTTTTGGACCCTATGTTAGGTTGGGCAGACCTACCTATGGTTTTGTGCATGATTTTTCGCACATGGTTTTGGACGCGATGGTTTTCGATCCATGGTTTTGGACGGGATGGTTTTCGGTCCATGGTATTGGATGCTTCGGCATGTATAAATATGTATTGTAACATTGAAAGGAACATAATAAAAAATCAAGTTGGTAGTCCCGATTTGGGATCCAAGGGAAAATCTTTGTGTATATGTGTTTTATGTGTTATTCTCTCGCACTGTTTATTTTTTGTGTTTTAGAATTTGTACGCAGGTAATTTTTGTATGGGGTTAAAACCTCTTTTGGTATCAGAGTTGTTTTGGCTTCAAGGGGATGCCTTTGTTGCTGAGGGGTTTCATTCGGGCTTGTGGTATGCTCTATTCAGTGGGAGATTTTCGAGATCGATTCTGGTGGTGAAATAAGATGGCGAGCAATGGAAAGATAGAGATCAAGAAATTTAATGGTCAGAGTTTTGAGTTGTGGAAACTCAATATGGAGGATCTTTTGGTGGATAAAGATCAGTGGATCATGATAGATCTGGGTACTAAACCAACGAGAGTGTCCAATGAAGAATGGAAGAAGTTGGATCGGAAGGCAAAGAGCGCAATACGATTGTGTGTATTAGATTCAGTATTGTTGAATGCATCAATGGAAACTACGGAAAACGCTTTGTGGGACAAGTTAGGGACTTTGTACCAATCTAAGTCTCTGGTGAATAAACTGTTCCTACGGAAAAAGCTGTATAACCTAAGGATGAAAGATGGAGACTCGGTGACAGAGCATCTGAACACATTTAATACTGTGGTAAGTTAGTTATCATCAGTCGATATTAAAATTTCAGATGAAGATAAGTGCATCAGTTTGTTGTGTTCTCTACTAGATTCGTGGGATAGTTTGGTTATTGTAGTAGGTAGCAATGCAACTACCTTACAGTTTGATGAAATAGTCTCATCCTTGTTGACGGAGGAGATGAGACAAAAAAATATGGAGAGCCAAAATCGTGATGCCTTGTCTGTACGAGGACGGTCCCAAAACATAAAAGAAAATAAGTCATCGAGTGGGAGATCTGAATCTAGAGGGAGATATAAATCTCTAAGAAAACTTGTAAAGGTGGTGTGCTAGAAATGCGGAAAGGAAGGGCACTACAAAAGGGACTGTAAATCTGAAGCTCCTAATAAAGGAAAGGGATTTGATGATGCTCCTTCCGCAGAGGCGAAAACCATCTCAGATGAAGGTGGGGATGTGTAATTGGCTTCTTCAAGTACACATGTAGATCATGAGGCATGGTTGATTGACTTAGGTGCATCCTTTCACTTCACTCCCCATAGAGAGTGGTTCTGCAAATATGAGAAATATGATGGTGGTGATGTCTTCTTAGGGGATGACAAGAAGGTTAGAATCGTTGGTTGTGGAAAAGTAAAGTTGAAGTTGCAAGGTGGAAGGGTTAGAACACTTCTAGGTGTTCTACATATTCCTACATTAGCCAGAAATCTGATTTCTATAAGAAACATGGATGATGCAGGTGTAAAAACAGTGTTCGAGAAGGATACTTGCAAGATGGTTCGGGGAGCACTAGTATTGATGCGGGGAGTTTGGATTGGAACTCTGTACAAGCTGCAAGGTAGCATTGTTGTTAATGGGTGCAACATCTCTATGGTTCCTGAAAGTGGAGCAGAAAATATAGTGGTCTCTGGAGAGAAGACCATGCTGTGGCATCAAAGTCTTGGACATATTGGAGAGAAGGGCCTTTGAATACTTCATGGTAAATCTATTGTTGAAGGTATGAGTAATAGTTATCTGGATTTTGATTTATGTGAAAATTGTGTATATGGGAAGCAGAATCGGGTGAGTTTCCCCTTTGGTGGTAAGAGGACGAAACAGATATTAGAACTTGTGCACAGTGATGTGTTTGGATCTGTGAAGGTTCCATCACTGCGTAAGTCTGTGTACTATGTATCATTTATAGATGACTTCTCAAGGAATACATTGATATATTTCCTTAATAAGAAATCTGAAGTCTTTGACAGGTGTAAAAAATTTAAGGCTCTGGTGGAAAACCAGACAAAGAAGATGATAAAGATGCTGAGGATAGATAACGGTGGAGAGTTTTGCAGTAAGGAATTTGAAGAATTCTGTCAGAATTATGGTATAGAAAGACATAAGACTACTCCATATACACCCTAGCAAAATGGAGTTTCAGAAAGAATGAACAAGACATTGATGGAAAGGGCAAGAAGCATGCTCAGTGGTGCCGAGTTAGGACAGGAATTCTAGGCAGAGGTGGTGGAGACAGCATGTTTCCTGGTCAACAGATCACCTTCATCAGCATCGGAGGATAAGACTCCACAAGAGGTATGGACTAGTAAGAAACACTCTCTTTCACATGTGAGGGTATTTGGATGTGATGCATATGTACATGTTCCAAAGGAGAAACGAACCAAGTTGGATAGTAAATCTAAAAAGTGCATCTTTATTGGGTATAAGGATGGTTTAAAGGGTTATAAGCTTTAGAACTCAGTAACAAGGAAGGTTGTGTATAGCCGATATGTGGTGTTCAGAGAGGTGAAAGATGTTATTAAACATGAAGTCCAACCAAAGGAACATGAGAAGATAGAGTTTGAGCTAAAGGAGGAAGAATCAGGTTCTATAGCAGAGGAGGAATCAGAAGATGAAGAGCGATAAACTCCGGGTGTGAGAAGATCATTTTGAGAAAGAAGGCAGCCAGAAAGGTATAGTCCATCTACTTTCTGTTCAAATTTTGCTTTATTTATTACTGAAGATGATCCTAGAACTGTGAAGGAAGCAGTAGATTTAAAGGATGGAAAACTATGGAAAGAGGCCATGGTTGATGAAATGGCATCTTTGCACAAAAATGAGGCTTGGGATCTGGTGGAGTTGCCAGCTGGAAGGAAACCCATTGGCAGTAAATGGGTGTTCAAGAAGAAGACAAATGCAGAAGGAAAGGTGGAGAAATACAAAGCTCGATTGGTAGCAAAAAGTTATTCCCAGGTGTTGGGAATTGATTTTGGTGATAATTTTTCTCCTATTGCCAAGGTAGCTTCTATTAGATTACTTTTATATGTTGCTTCTGCTTTTGATTGTGAGGTAGAACAGATGGATGTGAAGACAACATTTCTTCACGGGGATCTGGAAGAGGGGATCCACATGAAGTAGCCTGAAGGCTTTGCGGTGAAGGGTAAGAAAGAACTGGTCTGCAAGTTAAAGAAGTCTTTGTATGGGTTAAAACAGTCACCAAGGATGTGGTATAAGAAATTTGATACATTTATACGGGGACTTGGCTTCACCAGAAGCAAAGTAGATCACTGTGTGTAGTTTAAATTAATTGGTGACCATGTTATTTCTCTAGTCTTCTATGTGGATGATATGTTGTTGGTTGGAAATGGCAAAGAAATTGTCCAGCATTTGAAGACCCATTTTTCCTCCAAATTCGACATGAAAGATCTTGGTGCTGCAAACTATATTTTGGGCATGGAAATTAAAAGGGATCAGACAAAGAGGAAGCTCTGGTTAAACCAGAGGAAGTATGTCGAGACAATATTGTAGAGTTTTAACATGCAAGATAGTAAACCGATGACGGTTCCTATTCCTGTAGGTGTAAAGCTATCTGCTGAACAGTGTCCTAAGACATAAGAAGAGGAAGAGGACATGTCCCGTGTTCTATATGCAAGTGCAGTCGGTAGCCTGATGTTGGGTCCCTATAATACTAGTGATTACCCCATTAATATTGTAGTTGCATCCCTTATTAATATTGTTGTGCCCCTATTATCTCCATATTGTTATTTCTGTGCCCCATAGAATCCCTCTATTGTTATTTTTGTGGATTTATATTATTATTGTTAGGTCAGCAGGGTTATATTGTGATCCCTTGGACTCCTATATATAGAAAGGAGGTCTTTTCATTTGTATCATCCAAGAATTGTTCATTTATGTAATGTAAAGGAGGTTTCCCCCTCGAAGAGGCTGAATTCTAAGGCGTTGATCTATATTTTCTATCTTTTCTTGAGCTGGTTTCATAACAATTGGTATCAGAGCTTTGGATTCTAGGGTTTCACTGCTCCAAACAGGTCATCGTGGGATTTTCGCTATAACATTTTTTCTACGATGTTTCAGAAGATAAAAAAAAAACCCATTTGAGAAGAAATCGCGCTAAATCTCGGGTCAGAATTTTAGAGCTGTTCGTGCTATATTTGCGGAGATATGATCTGAGGAAGTTGGTCTTCTTGCAGACTCCTGAATTTCATTCCAAAAACGTGACCTGGGGAAAATTGTCATAACTTTCTCTCTAAGTATCTGATTGAAATTTAGTAAGAAGGTACAGAAAGAGGATGGACTGTAGTTTCTTGTATATATTTTTCGGAGCCAAAGGTCGAAATAGTGACTCGTGGCACGTCGTACAATTTCGCTCTACCGAACTAGTCTATAATCAGGTCACTGTGGGAGATTTTGCATAACTCTTCCTTGGAGAATCCAATTTGGATCAGATTTGTGGCATTGGAAAGAGGACACGGAGGGCTACTGTAGGTCGCAATTTCAGAACTGGATGATCTGAAAGTACAGAGATACATCAGAGGCAATATCGAGCTCCTACAAAGTGAAAAAAGGTGTGTAGATTCTTTTAAATTTTTGCTTAAGATTGGTTTGAAAATTTATTTTAAAGGAATTCAAAGGGCATAGTAGAGCATTATTATTAGTAACGGATGCCCCGAGGAAAGAAAATACAAACACCTAGTAAGCAACCTGAAATCCCTAGCATGACTCATGAAGAAGAGGAAGAAATGCTACATGATATATCAAAATTACAAGAACAAGTGCAACAAATGTCACGCTGACAAAAGCTAACAAAAGCTAAGATAAATGGCGTGGAATATAAGATAAAGGGAATGGAAGCTAAGATGGATGATTTGAAGAGAGACATGGTAGATTTGAAGACAAACATGGTAGATTTGAAGACAGATTTGACAAATTTTCTACAAGAAATACTTACTAATGGTGAAAAGGTTGTAAAGGAAACTCATGATGCGAACAAAAGAAATGTTAATGATGATTTCATAGACTCCAATGTGGGATCAAAGACCCACCATATTCCAAAAATCGATATGAGGAAGTTTGATGGCAAGGATCCCGCAACATGGATATTACAGATGGAGCAATTTTTCAATCTCAATAATGTGCAAAACACACAAAAGGTACGTATTGCAACTTTATATTTGGAACCAAATCAGTTTGTATGGTATCAATGGATTTTCTCTCATAAACAAATTATCACTTGGGCAATTTTTACGGAAGAATTGACAACACATTATGAGGATACAAAAAGCAACACTTTTTTTAGCCAATTGATAAGTCTCAAACAAAAGGGTTCAATAATGGAGCACATTGAGGAGTTCCAAAAATTGAACATAAGGGTAAAAAATATTCCAGAGGGGCATAGGATTGATGTGTTCATAGGATCTTTAAAGGATAATATCCAACATGATGTTCGCCTTTGGGAACCTGATTCATTAGAGAAGGCATTCAGGTTAGCAATAAAAATAGAAAGAAAAATTATGGCAACCAGGAAGCATACCACTCACAACTATAAAGATGGAAGTGTTGCTGCCCCTAGTCTTCCACAACCTATAAGGTTGACACCATAACAATTGGAAGAAAAAAGAGAAAAAGGGCTTTGTTATAGTTGTGATAGCAAATACACTAAAGGTCATAAGTGTGCTGAGAAGAAATTATTCTACATAGATTGCGAAGAGGAAGAAGAAAAGGAGCAAGAAAGGTCAAAAGAAGAGGATATACTCTAGGAACAAAGCCTAGATAAAGAAGAAATGCATCCGACCATATCTTGTAATGCATTGGTAGGAATTACCACACCTCAAACCATCAAGATAAAAGGACAAATCAAGAAGAAAAAGGTAATAGTGTTGATTGATTCAGGAAGTACCCACAATTTTATTGATTGTAAGGTAGCAAAAGAATTGAATTGCTTCTTATATCCAGCACCAGAGTGTCAAGTGATGGTTGCAAATGGAGGAACAATAAATTGCTCTGGAAAGTGCCATAATATCAATCTATCGATGGGAGAATATGTATTGACTAGCCCAATTCTTTCCATTCCAATGGGAGGTGCTGATGTTGTACTAGGAGTCCAATGGCTACAATCCTTGGGTACAATAGCTTTTAATTTTCAATAACTTTTCATGAAATTTTCTGTGGAAGGAAAGGAAGTTGAATTAAGGGGTATTGTAGGGAAACCAGGAAAGATAATCAACTCTAACGGTATGACAAAGCTTCTAAGAAAGGAACAAAGGGGTGTAATTGCACAATTATGTTCACTACATGATTCCACATTGGAATCATCTATTTCTCTAGATCTCCAAAAAGTCTTGAACAATCATTCCAAGGTATTTGAGACTCCCAAAGGTCTCCCACCTATTCGTGATCATGATCATGCTATTCATTTGATTCCAGGAAGTGTTCCTCCAAACATCATGCCGTACAGATATCCCTCTGCCCAAAAGAGTGAAATTGAACATATGGTTGCAGAAATGCTAGAGGCTGGTATAATTCAACCGAGTCAAAGTTCTTTCTCTGCTCCAGTAGTATTAGTGCACAAGAAGGATGGATCGTGGCGCATGTTTCCGGATTATAGGGAGCTCAACAAGCTCACTATTAAAGATAAGTTTCTTATTCCTATCATTGATGAATTACTGGATGAATTGCATGGATCAATTTACTTCACCAAGTTGGATCTTCGTTTAGGATATCATCAAATCAAAATGAAGACTGAAGACATTCTGAAAACAACATTTAGAACTCATGAGGGTCATTATGAATTTTTGGTCATGCCTTTGGGACTTACCAATGCACCTTCAACGTTTCAAGGTTTGATGAATTCCATTTTCAAACCATTACTTAGAAAATTTTTGTTAGTATTTTTTGATGATATACTAATCTACAACAAGTCTTGGAAGGATCATGTTGAACATGTTGATAGGGTGCTACAACTATTGGAGGAGAAACAATTATATGCAAAAAGATCCAAATGTTTCTTTGGAGTCCAGGAGGTGGAATATTTGGGTCATATTGTATCTCATGAAGGAGTTAAGGTAGACCCTAGCAAATTAAAGCCATTAAGGAATGGAAACTCCCCACATCCATAAAGCATCTGCGAGGATTTTTCGGGTTGACAGGATATTTCTGAGGTTAAGAAATGGCGACCCTACCTAATGGGAAGACACTTCAAGGTAAAAACAGATCATGATAGCCTTAAATACTTTTTAGAACAAAGATTATCCTCTGAAGAGCAACAAAAATGGGTCACAAAGATGTTGGGTTATGACTTTGAAATCATCTACAAAAAAGGGAAACAAAATGTGGTGGCATATGCACTATCAAGAAAGGATGATGATGTGGAAGCATTGTTGTGCGCCATTTCTATTATCCAACCAAATTGGATAAACGAAGCATTGGAGGAATGGAAGAATAATGAAGAAGTGTGGGCACTTATTCGAAAGTTACAACAAGATTCCAGTACATCTGATACATTTAGTTGGAAAAATGATTCTTTATGGTACAAAGATCGCTTATACCTTTGTAAGAATTCCCAACTAAAACAAAAGATTCTTATGGAATTGCACACTTCTCCCTTAGGAGGGCACTCGGGATTTTTAAAAACTTACCATAGGGTTAAGAACAAATTTTTTTGGGATGGCCTTAAATCGGATATTCAAAAGTTTGTATCAGAATGTTTGGTTTGCCAACAAAATAAAGTTGAAACAATTAAGACCCCGGGTCTATTACAACCTTTATCCATTCCAAGCCAACGTTGGGAGGAGGTTTCAATGGATTTTATCACAGGTTTACCCAAGTCTGAGGGAAAGAGTGTCATCATGGTGGTAGTTGATAGACTTACCAAGTATGCACACTTTTGTGCATTATCACATCCATTTAAAGCCAGTACAGTATCTACTGCATTTATTGAAACAATTCAAAAGCTACATGGAAACCCAAAGATTATTGTAAGTGACGGAGATCCCACTTTCACTGGAGACTTTTGGATAGAATTATTTTCTTGTCTTGGTACTTAGTTAGCTCATAGCTCATCTTATCATCCTAAATCTGATGGGAAAACTGAGATAGTAAACAAATGTTTGGAAGGATATCTTCGTTGTTTTGTATCTGATAAACAGACAAAATGGGTCAAATGGTTGCCTCTGGCTGAATGGTGGTATAACACTTCCCTCCATACAACAACAAAAATGACCCCACTTATGGCACTTTATGGATATCAGCCACCATCCATCACATCATATTTAAGAGAAAATTCTAAGGTTCAAGCAGTGGAACATCACATCGAACATCAACAACAAGTCCTCCAACTCTTAAAGGATAACCTCGTGTTGGCACAGAATAGAATGAAACAACAGGCAGATCAACATCGCAGCGAAAGAAGTTTTGATGTAGGTGATTGGTATTCCTACGGCTACAACCATATAAGCAAATGTCCCTCAAGCAAGCTAAGAAGGATAATAAATTATCACCAAAGTATTATGGTCTATACAAGGTGTTGCAAAATATTGGTACTATGGCATACAAATTGGAGCTTCTTGCAGCTTCTCGATTGCACCCAGTTTTCCATGTTTCATGTTTAAAGAAGGTTATAGGCGACAAGCTCCCAGTTCAAACAATATTGCCAGAAATTGATGAGGAAGGAAAAATTATATTGGAACCGGAAGCAGTCACAGAAACAAGAACTCGAAAGCTACGAAATTGATCAATTTCGGAGTATCTTATCAAATGGAAGAACTTATCCGCTGAAGATTCCACATGGGAGGATGAGAATTTTATACAGAAGCATCCAAAACTACTCAAGTGTTGAGGACAACACTTTTTTGAGGGAGAGGGGCATGTTGGGTCCCTATAATACTATTGATTACCCCATTAATATTGTAGCATCCCTTATTAATATTGTTGTGCCCCTATTATCCCCATATTGTTATTTTTGTGCCCCATAGAATCCCTCTATTGTTATTTTTGTGGCTTTATATTATTATTTTTAGCTCGGCTGGGTTATATTTGTTAGGATATTCCGACACATAGGATATAGTTAAGTTCAACTTGGTCTATTATAGAGTTAGGTTAGAGTTAGGTAAAGTGTGTTTCTTTACCGTTGTACATTTTGTAACTTACAATCCGACAGTCACGATATGTAGTGATCCGACGGTTCACTCTCACCTCGGTATTACCGACACTTGATCCGTGGCTTGACACCCGATTGGTCCATGAGTTCTATTTAAAGCGCATGGAGGGTCATTGTTCGGGTAATCCGTGCATGAGAGAAGCTTATGTAAATTTTCATTCTTTGATTAATAAATTGCCTGTAGTACCTACGTTGGGACAGGCCGTGGACTGTTTCCCTCCTTGCACTCTGAGGGTTTTAACCACGTCAAAAATACTGGTGTATTGATTTGAGATCTAGTTGTGAGCGGTGTCCTTTTGGTATTCTTTCTGTGGAACTTACCCTGTCAATTCCTACATGGTATCAGAGCTATTTGAGGGCCGCATCCGTTGGTGATCCAAATCTGAAGCCCGTAGAACTGCATGCGGCTGTCGTTTCCTAGATCTGTTGTTTCTGACTGCTTTCGGGCCGAGAGGACTGCTCTGTTGCGTTCGGAGCATCTGTTCCAGTGGGGAACCCCTTTCGTTTCACGCGAAAAGGTTTCCGGTAGCCCTAGCTGCGTCATTTTTCAGATCGGGAGGTATACAGTGTTTTTTTTGCAGTTTACTGTTAATTTCTCTCTGCTTATTTCGGTCTCAGTTTATTTAGCCTTTTTTTTACCGGATCTATACCTTTCATTTCTACGTATGCTCTTTGCCCTGCGACTCTGTGCGATCTGGGCAAATCAGAAACAGAAAGGAAGGATTTTTCTCATGCGTATGCTCTTTTCCCTGCACCTTAGTGTGATCTCGGAAAATCAGAAACATTGAGAAAAATATTTAGTTTTTCGGCTAAAGCTAACCTTGAGATTTTTTTTTAAATTTCTAGTTTTTCGGCTAAAGCTAACTTCGAGCCGCAAGGTTCGTTTTTCTTTGCATATTCGTGTTGGGTTTTGTGTTTTGTGTTTTGTAGGGAAAAAGAGCTTTCTCAAGGCAAGCACGCAAACCAAGGCCCCCCCCCCCCTCTCTCTCTCTCTCTCTCTCTCTCTCAAATTTTTTGTATAGATCAATTGGTTCAAGGCTATTTTAAGAGAGTAGAGGTCTTGGGTTCAAGTCTCCATTTTGTGGGGGCGGATTTTTTCATTCCCGCACATTCGCGCACTTTGCCGGCAACGTCAACAATTGTTTTTCAAAAAGCCATAACTTCTTCATCCGGAAGCCTTTTTCAGAGCCGTTTTTTTTAAAACCGCCTATTTTTTCGAGATCTATCCGTTGGTACACTTACTTTCAGCATCTTCAGCTTCAGTTGTTTAAAAAAAAAAATGGAAAGTCCATGCCAAGTCATTCTTGACAGCACTAACTACTTCCAATGGGTAGAATACATGGAAGATTTACTTAGAAGTAAAGGTCTCTTCAGAATAGCCACAAACCAAGAGAAGAAACCAAAAGATGAAGACAAGGCGGCAAAATGGGAAAATAGACAAGATCAAGCACGTGGTTTGATAGGGATGTCTATTTCTCCTAATCTTAGATTCCACATTGCAGGACTTGAGACTCCTCATGAAGCATTAGAAAAACTTGCTAAAGTTTTTGGGATTAAAAATGAAATTAGAGCCCATCAACTTGAAAATGAGCTGCTTACTTTGGATCCTAATAATTTTTCTTGCATTGAAGATTTCTTGTCCAAATTCAAGACCCTTAGATATCTCTTGGAAGGTGTTAAAGTTAAGAAAGAAGATGGTAACCTTATTTATTCCATCCTTACTAAGTTGGGACCAGCCTACTCTGTATTTGTTTCCACTTTCCATTCTACAAGGGAAGCTTTCATTTGTCAAGGACAAGACTACAAGGCCCCTTCCTTTGAATCCTTTTGTGATTCCTTAATAAGAGAACAAGAAAAACTCTTACACCTTGGTCTTCTTAATCTTGGAAACTCTTCCACGAAAGCGTTAGCCGCCCAGCAGCAACCAAATTCAAAGAATCCTAAGAAGTCATATCCTCAAAAGAATGGTCCTAAACCATCTCAGCCTCAAAATGAAAGATCATTTCAGCAAAATGATAAGACCAATAAAAACAAATGGAAGAAGACTGATAGACATTGTAACTTTTGTAATCGAGATGGCCACTTAGAATCTAAATGCTTTAAGAAGATGGAAGCCTTGGAAGCTGCAATGAAGAAACATAACATCCATGTGGAGCCTACTTCAACTTCAACTTCCGGAATGGCACTTTCTGCATGTCATTCTCAATCATCTCAGTCTGGTTATGCATTAAATGTATCTTCTTCTTCTTCTCATTCTCATGAGTGGCTCATTGATTCTGGAGCCTCTTGTCACATGGCCAAAAACCAAGCCATGTTTTCTTCTTTAAATGATTGTAACACCAAATATATATATATTGGTGATGATAGATCTCTTAATGTTGTAGGGACTGGAACTGTTCATCTAGACAATGGTCAGTTTAATGATGTATTATGTGTTCCAACCTTATCCTGCAACTTTCTATCTGTCTATCAGATAACTCATTCAGGTGAAGGTAAAATTGTTGAATTTTCACCTCATGATGTTGTAATCAAGGATTTAAAAGATCCTAAACAGATTCTAGCTACTGGTCTTGCTGATGATTCCAAAAGGTTGTATAAGTTTCACAACTTTGGGTCATCCAATCTTCCCTCAGTATTTGTTGCTCATAATGATGAAGTGAGCAAACTTTGGCATGAGCGATTTGGTCACTTAAACTATCACTCCCTTCAGCATCTATGTAAAGAAAATATGGTGACAGGTCTTCCTATGGTATCTTGCAGAGATGGTGTTTGTTCCGGATGTGTACTCGGAAAACATCATCGGGACAGTTTTGACAAACGTGCCTCTTGGCACGCCTCAGCCCCTTTATAGCTTGTGCACAGTGATTTATGTGGTCCTCTTCCTGTTGCTTCATTCTCTGGCTGCAAGTACTTCTTAACTTTCATTGATGATTTCTCCAGACGCACTTGGGTATACTTCTTAAAACTCAAGAGCGAAGTATTTACCACTTTTTTGGCCTTCAAAGCATTTGTTGAAAAACAATCTGGACATCAAATTCTTAAGCTAAGAACTGATAATGGTGGAGAATATGTTAAAAACACATTCATCAACTTTTGCACCGAAAATGGAATTCAAATGCAACATCCTGTTCCATACACTCCACAACAAAATGGTGTAGCTGAAAGGAAAAATCGCACCTTAAAGGAAATGGCTAATTGTATGCTGCAATCTAAAGGACTCAGTCTTAGTTTTTGGGCCGAAGCAATTAATTGTGCAAATTATATAATCAATCGCACTCCTACTAAGGTTCTAGAGAATATCACTCCAGAAGAAGCTTGGAGTTCCATTAAACCAGATGTAAGTCACTTTCGTGTGTTTGGAAGTGAAGCATGGGCCCATATTCCAGATGAAAAGCATAAAGCTTTAGAACCTAAGAGTGAGAAATGTACTTTTGTTGGATATTCTGAAGATGTAAAAGGTTATAGACTTATTCCATTTAAGTCCAAAAATGTTATCATTAGAAGAGATGTAAAATTTGATGAAAATAAATCGGCCTGCAAGCCTAGTCCGGCGGATGTGCCACCTCTTCCTCTCTCTTCTACTTTTGAAAACATTTCTTCTTTAGATGATGAAAGCGAGGATGATAATCCTCCCCCACCTTCTCAGGATCCTCAACTTCCAAGATGGGTCCGTGCTACTCGGGATGTAGCAGGTGATCTTGCCGGTGATCCTACAGATCAGCGACGTACACGTTCTCAGTTTGAAAGAGCCTCTTCTTTACTGGCTCAAGCTCCAATAAATCATGATCCTGACACTTTTGCAGAAGCTTCAGGCCATCCACATTGGGAAGCAGCTATGAATGAAGAATATCATTCATTAATGACAAATGATACATGGGATCTTGTTCCTCTACCAAAGGGACGCAAACTTGTTAGATGTAAATGGGTTTACAGAACCAAGTATGGACCAGATGGGAAAGTTGATAAACATAAAGCTCGTCTCGTTGCTAAGGGCTTTTCACAGGTCGAAGGCATTGACTACACTAAAACCTTCTCCCCTGTTGCCAAAATGAACTCTATCCGCCTTGTTCTTTCCCTTGCTGCCTCTTTAAAATGGGAAGTCCATCAAATGGATGTTAAATCTGCCTTCTTGCATGGGGACTCGCAGGAAGAAATCTATATGGAACAACCCATTGGCTTCATACAAACAGACTCCAGCCTTGTTTGTCGACTTAAGAAATCCCTTTATGGCCTCAAGCAAGCTCCTCGGGCTTGGTATGCCAAAATGGATAGCTTTCTTTTAGAATCTGGCTTTTCTAGGTGTCATTCTGACAATACTGTCTACACCAAGAAAGTGGGCAACTCTCTTATCATCCTTGTTCTTTATGTTGATGATCTTATTCTTACTGGTAGTGATCCCAACCTTATAAACCATGTGAAGTCCAGCCTTAAAAAGAAATTTGAAATGACAGACTTAGGACACTTACACTATTTTCTCGGTCTTCAAGTCTTGCAATCCCAAGAGGGTATTTTCCTTTCCCAGTCCAAGTATGCTTGTGATATTCTTCGTCATTTTCACATGGAAGACTGTAAGCCAGCCCCTTCTCCCTTTCAGTCTGGAGTCAAACTTTCAGTCTCTTGTACTTCTCCTGAAGTTGATGCTACCTTATACCGTCAACTTGTCGGAAAACTCTTGTATTTAACCCATACTCGTCCTGATCTTTCCTTTGCTGTTGGCCTTGTTGCTCGTTTTATGCAAAACCCCCGTGAAAGTCATTGGAAAGCAGCTAAAAGAATACTTCGTTATGTTCGAGGTACAATACAGTTTGGGATTCATTACAGTGCCAAAGCAGCTCCTATGTTAGTTGGTTTCACTGATTTTTATTGGGCTGGTGACCCTGATGATCGGAAGTCTACTGCCGGCTATGTCTTCACTCTTGGTTCAGGACCTATTACATGGGCTTGTAAGAAACAGGCTGCCATTTCTCTTTCGTCAGCAGAAGCAGAGTATCGTGGTGCCGTGGAAGCTAGTAAGGAAGCCTTGTGGCTTCGTTAGATCCTATCAGAGTTTGGCTTTGAGCAGCAGCATCCAACCACACTTTGGTGTGATAATCAAAGTGCCATTCAGCTATGCAAAGATCCAGTACAGCATCAGCGCAGCAAACACATTGAACTACACATGCACTTCATCAGAAAGCTCATTCATGACCATGTTCTTGAAGTGAAATATTGTCCAATAGATGATCAGGTTGCAGACATCTTCACAAAGGCTCTCACAGAGGCGAAGTTCACTAAACTTCGATATATGCTTGGAGTTCAGGAAGTTGTCACTAAGGGGGGATAGGCTCTAGTGCCTCCTTCCTTCTCCTATTGTGTCATATTTGTAAATCCTTCAATCCTATCCCAAGTTGTTCTTAAGGGGGGATGTTAGGATATTCCGACACATAGGATATAGTTAAGTTCAACTTGGTCTAGTATAGAGTTAGGTTAGAGTTAGGTAAAGTGTGTTTCTTTACCGTTGTACATTTTGTAACTTACAATCCGACGGTCACGATATGTAGTGATCCGACGGTTCACTCTCACCTCGGTATTACCGACACTTGATCCGTGGCTTGACACCCGATTGGTCCATGAGTTCTATTTAAAGCGCATGGAGGGTCATTGTTCGGGTAATCCGTGCATGAGAGAAGCTTATGTAAATTTTCATTCTTTGATTAATAAATTGCCTGTAGTACCCACGTTGGGACAGGCCGTGGACTGTTTCCCTCCTTGCACTCTGAGGGTTTTAACCACGTCAAAAATACTGGTGTATTGATTTGAGATCTGGTTGTGAGCGGTGTCCTTTTGGTATTCTTTCTGTGGAACTTACCCTGTCAATTCCTACAATATTGTGACCCCTTGGACTCCTATATATAGAAAGGAGGTCTTTTCATTTGTATCATCCAAGAATTGTTCATTTATGTAATGTAAAGGAGGTTGCCCCCTCGAAGAGGCTGAATTCTAAGGCGTTGATCTATCTTTTCTATCTTTTCTTGAGATGGTTTCATAACACCTGATGTATGATTTGGTCTGTACTAGGCTAGACATTACACATGCAGTGGGAGCACTGAGCAGGTTTATGTCAAAACCAGGGAAGGAGCACTGGACAGTAGTGAAGCGGGTTTTCAGGTATTTGTGTGGCACTAGTGATTATGGTTTGTGCTACCAAGGAAGACCAGGATTGGACAGAGTGTTGGATATTCGTGGCTTTGTTGATGCAGACTGGGCTGGAGATCTGGATCAGAGAAGATATACAAGTGGGTATGTGTTTAACCTATTTGGAGGTGCAGTTAGTTGGATGAGTAAGAAATAATCTGTAGTGGCACTATCAACTACAGAGGCAGAATACATGGCAGCCACTCATGCAAGCAAGGAAGCTGTTTGGTTGCAGAGATTGTGTTCAAATATGGGGTTAGTATAGGGAGTTATAAGGATATACTGTGACAGCCAAAGTGTAATTTTCTTGGCAAAGAACCCTACATATCATTCAAAGGCAAAGCACATTGATGTTCAGTATCACTTTGTGAGGGATATGATAGAAGACATAAAGGTGTTGCTGGTAAAGGTGGACACTTTGAAGAATACTGTAGATGCATTGACAAAATCTATGAGCTCTGAGAAGTTCTCTTGGTGTAGAGAAACAATGGGCGTTGCAGGGCTGGATAAATGACTAAGTTCTCTTATGGACCCCTGTGGAAAGAAAACAATAAGTGGGAGAAAGTTGGGTTGTGTTATATTCTTTCCACGATTAGCCCACATAGTTAACCGGGGGGTTAGAAGGGGGGCGAAGCCCCCCCTTCATTGCGCCGATTGCGTAGCTAGGGGAGTCACAGGGGGTTTGAGGGGTACAGGTAACCCCACTCTATGGGGATCGGGGAAGCGCCCTGGAAAATTTTGGTTTTGGACCCTATGGTAGGTTGGGCAGACCTACCTATGGTTTTGTGCATGATGTTTTGCACATGGTTTTGGACGCGATGGTTTTTGGTCCATGGTTTTGGATGCGATGGTTTTTGGTCCATGGTTTTGGATGCGATGGTTTTCGGTCCATGGTATTGGATGCTTCGGCATGTATAAATATGTATTGTAACATTGAAAGGAACATGATGAAAAATCAAGCTGGTAGTCCTGGTTTTGGGATCCACGAGAAAATCTCTGTGTATATGTATTTTATGTGTTATGCTCTCGCACTGTTTATTTTCTGTGTTTTAGAATTCGTATTCAAGTAATTTCTGTATGGGGTTAAAACCTCAGATGGAAGGGTATTCTAGCTATGGATTTTTACTCCATGAACTATTTTTCGGGTGGTGTACTATAATTCCTAAAAGGAATGTGTATAGAATGTACGATTGAGATGGATACATCCTGTATAAAGACTACTTACCTAAATAATTTTTGAGGAAAACAATTGGAACCCATGTATCTCGGTAGATGGAAATATATCCATATGATGGTTAATAAATCACCCTTCATGGTCAAATCAATGTTAGGCCTTGGAGTACAATAGGTCCCTTATTGATCTGTGGTATCAATGGTACGATTTCTTCTAGCTGGTATGCGATGAAAATTCTAAAGATGAAGGAAGGAACATGGACACTTTTTGAGGTCGAAGTGAGTAGCATGGTTCTTTCTTGAGAAATCAAGATTGGTTATGGGTTGAAATTTTGGGGAAGAATGATGAGTTTACAACACGAAGGATAGTGAGGTCCTAGACATAGTAGATAGATTGATTTCCCATCATTGTAGTGAAATTGAGAGAGAAGAAATGCAGGTGAAAACACAACAATGCTTGTGGAGGTGTTATGGCAGTAAAGGGCATTGGTTGTGGCAATAATGAAGAAGGAAATGGTAGATGTTGGTTAGAGCATCAGCTATAGATATTGGGTGATGATGGACAAAGATATACTTGTGTGAGTCATTTGGAATAACAATAGACTAATGACCATTATGTAATCTGAATCATACAATTTTTTTGTAAGCAAGTATATGTGTCATGTTTTAATTAATATATTGGTTCATGGAAATGTTTGATGCACTTAGTAACTCCATGAGTTGGAGTGTCTTGTACTCATTTATATGTAACATGAAAGGGCATGTTGTTGTAAAACCTAAAAAGGCACACTTGCCCCTTTATCATGTGTCCTTGATGACTTGATTAATTATTTGCTAGTTTAGTTCAGTAGCCTCTACTAGTGAGTTCATTAACACTTTCAGGAGTGGGCCATATATTGGATGGATGCACTTTAGTGGACAATATTGCTGGTTGTAGACTTTTAGAGGTAAAGTTTTACATTTAGGGGGAGTTAATCAATAGGTTGAATGAACCATGTACCTAAAAGACATCCTAAAAGACCGACAGTTTTAGTGGTTAGGTACCCATTCATTCTAATGGAACGTTGTTCATTTATATGGACATTGATACTTTGGTGATGCCTACGTGATCAAGGTACAAGGTGAAAGTGCCAGGTTGGACTAGAGGTATAATTTGTTGAATAGGAGGTTCTATATTTTTTAGTGGAGCATGCACTACAATGAAGATATAGAAAAAAAACTCAATGGATGATGATTAATACAAATAGTTGTAACGAGGAAGTGTTATAGAGTATAACTCCTGCTTTTATTTTATGTGTGATCGTATATTTAATTGTTGGTATTATTGATCATGTTTTGGTAGAGATAGTTCTCTAGGAAGAGGGTCACTTCCAATTAGTTAAGAGGTTTGTTAGGCCTAGTTGGTTGAGAGATTCTCTTGGACTAATTAGTCTCCTATATTGGAGTGTGGTTGAGATACTCCCTCAACCAAATGATTACATGTCCAAGATAATTTTTCTATCTTGAGAGATAGTTTTATGTATTAATATTTGTAACATTATTGATGTTAACGTAGAGCGCTCAAGCATAGTCCTGGTATGTGTAACAAGATCTGCTCTCGAGCCTATTAAGTACATGTATGAATATGAACTTGTCAACTTTTAAGAGGAACCCATAGTTTTAAGACTTAAGCCTACTTAAATTATATATAATAAAACAATACATTTTTTGATGTTTTATATTTTTACAAAATAAAAAATATTAATAAAAATTATTAATCGATACGAGGACTATAACAATTTATTTGTATTTGTTATGCATTGATTATAATATTTACCTATTTTTTAATGAAAAACATTATATCAATAATATTTTTGGTGAGATATTAAAATTTTATTTTTTAATCATTTTATTGGTGAAAATGACTGAAGTCTTATTATAAAACTAAATTTAAAATAGGAAAATATAGGAAAAGAAAAAAATTAAAAAGAGTAAAATAGCAAAAACTAGAAATTTTTTTAATTGTATTTTTCCTACTTGAAACTCTTATTTTTGTAATTTTTTTTATAAATATTATGGAGATACACTTCCATAGATCATTCAAAGGTATTTTTTTTCTTCTGCTCAATTTTCAATATTGGTCAATCCATTGTTATGAGTTTACCATCCAATTTTAGAAATGTCAATGAAAACCCTATATTTTCACCTATGATAAAAATCTAAAGCATTATTATATTTCAATTATAATAGTGAAATGATTTCACAAATCTCAAGTGGAGGTTGTCATGGAAGGGATGTATAATGATAATTTTATATATTACTAGATTTTATGGCTTAGCAAAATAACTATTTGTAAAAACAAAATAAAATTATTAAGTTAAAATTTTGTTTAGGCAATTGGTCCAATATTTAGTTGTCGAGCAAGAATAATTTCTCAATAGAAGTAGGGGCATATGTTACAACAAATCTTGTAACATGTTGGGCAATAAAGTTTATTGGAGTTTTTTAGCATGTAATATGACTATGGTAGTTGGACAACATTGTGTTCATTATAAATAACATGCCATACTAAAATGATATATGTTTTTCTTTGTCTTAAACATGTACTTAAATCTTAATAAAGGGATCTAAGGAATTTGTCATTGTTTATTATTTTTGGATATGGGGTAGTGTATTTCTTTTTCTTTTTTTTTTAATATCTAATTGGATTTTTTCATAATGCACATAGAATACCAAGATTTTAAAATCAAATTGGTTCTTCTATTGTAACGAGAGGACAATTTTATTTATTTATTTATTTTATTTTTTATTTTTTATATTTCTATTTATTTATTTATTTATTTTTATTTATTTATTTTATTTATTTTTTTTTTTTTTTTTTTTGATGATTAAATGTTCAATAACAATAGTCTTTCAAGCCATTAAATTTCTCATTGAATGGTAGATAATTAAATTTTATTTTGAACAAGAAGGTAAAGTGATACATTAAAAGTCAAGTCATTGTAATCACACTTTAGGGGTGAATGATGGGAAGTAACTGAAAACCCTAAGGTGACATAACATCAAGTGAGAATGACACAAGAATACAAGCAAGTGAGCATGGCCAAAATAAAAAATGGGTAAAATAAAAAAAAAATGTTTTCAGAACACCTCTTAAGAAATCAAGGAATTGCAAGAGTACAAACATAAATTGTAGAATCAAGTTAAAGCACTTGAGTGTAGTTTAGCTCATAATCAAATACAATTGATCATGTGGTTGACACAATATAATTAGCAAATGATCTTATCCAAAATGTTGATGCAAATCATGACATAGAATATCTAATAAAGAAGACTAATGAAACATGTGATAGAAATGGAAAGGTTGACACAACATGTGACATTGAAAATGTCATACAAATTATTGATGTGACTTGTGACGCACAAGGCATAATGTAGATGGTTGATGTTTTTGACGGTGCTTGAAATTCATCAACCAAGGGGGTCTCCTTGATGTAAAGTCCCAATTAGACCTCACACCATTTGGAATAGGAGCTCCAATCGGAGTATTGACCCGACTACCATACATTCTTATAGGTTTTACTTGGTTTTAATTGTCATCAAGAGAGAGAAGAGTGTATGTGCTTCCGCGAAAAGAAAGTAAGCATGTCTGGTGAATGTTTGGTTGCAAGTGTATCAAGGTTCTTCTACTACAAAGGGAGGAAAGG
Organism: Pinus tabuliformis; assembly: GCA_031772625.1. Taxonomy (NCBI): domain Eukaryota; kingdom Viridiplantae; phylum Streptophyta; class Pinopsida; order Pinales; family Pinaceae; genus Pinus; species Pinus tabuliformis. Next base: position 1,313,378,576 of record CM062809.1, read on the forward strand.
TGAAACTTTAGGAGAGAGGTAATATTACCGCCCTATTAGAGGCACACAAAAGCGAAAAGAGATTCACCAAAAATCAAGTAGAATAGTTCATATAGATGTGACAATTTTTACAACCATTACAACATATTTTCAACTAGATAAGCACTAAAATAATTGAAATAGTTCAACTACTTTAGTACAGGTGAAAGAAAACATGAATCATAAACATTCAAAGAAAAATCTTACAAATATTCACAATCCATGCATAAAAACATGTTGGCTATCAGGCTTCAATTATTAAGTAAAAGTCCCAAGGTACATGAATACAACAAACATCAATAGCCCCAATAGTCGAGCGTTGGAGCCATGACTTGCTCCCTAAAAGTATTGACTTTGTCTCTCTTATGCCTTATGGGAGAAGCCACGGTGAAAATTACTTTTCTTGTACAATAAGTGTGTATATATAACAAGTGGAGTGATCCTTCACCACCCTTCTGACTCTTGGACTACCCTCATCACTGTTCGACTTCTCTCTGACCTTTTGACTTCCTACATGAATTTTCACATTACATGAATGACTCTTGGACTTCCACTTTACATTATATTTCTCCATTATATAATTTAAATAATCCACAAAATGATGTGGCACATGATGAGTCATGACACAACATGACATGGGGTACATGATGATGTGGCAGTGTCAAGTCACTCTTTGCTACTAGTTTCTTTGTGTCTTCTCAACATATAGAACATGGTGTTTTGTTTCTCCTCCTCATGACTTGAAGATAAGGAGTCTTCAATGTGGTCTTAATCTTCTGTTCGTTCGTCTTACCGCCTGATGATCATTCGGTTTCTTTATCTCCATAGGTGTCTCTTAGCATGGACTCCTTCTCCAACTCCTTCATCATCATCCTGTAATAGCATGAAAGAATACCTGTGACTGCAATCCACTCATGACATGATGACACAAGTTCAATAAAACCCTAGCTTAACATGCTTCATGAAATCACTTGTTAGGGTTGGAACTGGTGACTAGTTGAGTGATTGACTCAGGGACTGTGTAGTTCCATAGGTCAAGGTCTAGGACTAAGGCTTGATACTATACAAAGCACAGTTCTAGAGGCCCAGGCAGAAGGACTACACATTTGAGGGACTCAGGAGATGAAGCTGGAGGCTTGGGGCTTGAGACTACACAGTGTGTAGTTCTGAAGGCCTAGGCTAAGTGACTGAATAGTTGAGGGACTCAAGAGGTCAATATTGAGGCTTGAATTTTCCCAATGCGTAGTTCAAATAGGAGAATAGGCTAGGAGGTTGTGTACTTGAGGGGTTCAAGGGCTCAATCTTGAGGATTGAGGCTTAAAGTTTTTCAATGCCATTTCAAGAGGGACATAGGCCAAGTGATTGTGCAGTTGTGTAGTTCAAGAGCTCAAGGTCGAGGCTTGATGTTTGATATTGTGTAGTGCACAGAGAAGGCTAGATGGAGTCAAATATTACACAATTTTATAGCTGAAGGGATGGGACTGAGTACTGAGATTGTGCAGTGCATATTTTTGGAAGGAAAAAAATTCATATTATGAAGTGCCACGAGACAAGGCTACTTCTTGAGGTTTGAGATTGCACAATGCTTAGTTCGGGCTGGCTAAAGGAGGTTGAGTGGTTTAGTCGGAGTGTTTTCCCAATTTGACTAAGTGTCGGAACAATGAGAGGAATATAAGAAAAAGCATGACTCTGAACATGACCACACACTTAGATCACTTGATGACACAACATGGAACACTCAAAACACATGAAAAACAACCTTTCCTTAATGCAACAACTTTGCGACAACCTACTCCAAGTGTGACACCAAAGGTACACTTTGTGACGACCATGATGACACTTGTGCGATAGTGCTTGAAACTTTTGAAATTTGTGTGAAAAGGTTACCCCTTGAAACCACCAAAACTAGTGTTCGTGCATTGTGCAACACTCCACATGCTAAAAGATGACATTTACTATATGAAGAGAAAAATTTGAAATAAACTTGTGATATGTGAATGAAGGTAAAGGTGATACATTCCAGAGCAAATATAACATGAAAATGACACCAATTAAAGTGAAATCAAGTGGAAGTGAAAATTAAAAGCATGATAACGACACTCGCGAAAGTGAAGGTGCGCAAAAGAGGCAATTTGAAAAACTCATCAAAATAGAAGTACAAATGTAGGCAAAAGTGGAAGACTGTCAATGAAAGCACGCATTGACTATCGACATAGCTTGATTATTGCACATAAACTGTCTTGATGGACCATGTTATGCTTGTTCAAGCTTGCATAAAAGAATGTGCTCATGAACTTGTTGTGGCCTGAGCATGTGTGAGTAGGTGACTTCAACACTTACAATTCAAAAGGGAGCTCAAAAACTTAACAAAACATCAACTAACCAAGAAGTGACTACAGAACGACCAATCATAAGATCCACAGTAGGCTCCAAAATTCAAGTGTAAGCAAAATTTTGGAGGGTGTTTGTCACAGCGACACATATGCTAATTATGATATGGAGGCAATAGAAGACATGATTGACATGGAATCATGATGTAAATTGATGATCAAACATATTATTAAACATGAGTCACAAGAACATAATGACAACAAGAATATTAACAAGAGTGAATTTGAAGAAATAAAATAATTATTTATAGCATGCATGTTTCCATAGTCAGTACCATATTGTTGTTGAGAACTTCTGGAATCTTGTGTGCATTGTTTGAAGAGCCCAACGATTCGGGTGAACACTTCACCCATATTCAGGGGCGGGAAGCAAACTAATGATAGGAAGTGTTAGGACTCCATATTGTCTACTTTTGACCTTGTATTTTGTCATTATATTACCCTCTTTAGCCCATAAGTTGAAAGCCTTGATAAAATTTTGACCTAATTATTCCAAAGGTATGAAGTAACTCTCCTCATTGCTATAAGTTTAATTATTCAACACATATTCATGTTATCTTTATAATTAATCTTTGGAAGTTGACTAAGTCGCTGACAATTGATGAAACTGTTTAAAGTCTGCAGAATTATAATTCACAGTTGCTGGAACACCAAAAACAGCAACTGTGCAGTTGCTGCCATACCAGAAACAACAACTGACTAAAGTGGGTAAAACCTCATTTTGCAATGGCTGAAACATCTGGAATAGCAATTGCCTAGTAAGCGCAGTAACCGTCTGAAGTTGCCAGAACTATACGTTGCAGATGTTGACATAGCATGATCAGCCACTGTCCAAAATTGGCAAAACACAGTCGCAGGTAGCAGCACGAGAACTTCACGGGAACAATTAAGATTTACCATATTAGCAACAATGGTGGAACAGCCAAGGATAGTACGAGGATCTCAAAGAGACGGTCGAGGTCTACCAACTTTGCAACAGCAAAAGGATCCGATTAACAAAGATGATAAAATTACACACTATTGTTGTAACATAAACTGATTTCCTATTTTTGTACAAAAGGGTCAACCAATTGGGTAATGACAATCTATTGTAATAGATGTCTCCTCTATAAAGAGGAGACATCTACATTAGGGGAACGTGGTGGTAACAGGGGTATTGTAGTACAGAGCAAGTCTAAATCTTTATTGTAACTTGCCATTTTGGCAAATGAATAAAGCACTGTTATGAGCATTTTTACTTAGCATCTGTGTCCTGGGGAATCTTGTGAGAGGGACAGGGCCCACCTTCTTCACAAGATTCACCCATTTCTTTTCTGTTGAGTGTGTGTGTGACTTTTGTGTGGCATTGCTTTTGATATTTCCCTTTGCTGATACAATGTTTTCTTAATCAATTGGTGCTGTAAAAGAGTGTGTCACCGGTGATTAGGAATTGCAGTGTGCATTGGCAAATTGATCACAGGGGCAGGTGCTGAACATCCTTACCCTGAGGATAGGGTCTTGATCCTCTGTTACAAGACAACCATCATTTCTTTCAGAAGATTTGTTACTTTTAGTTAATTGTTTTCATTTCATTTTTACAATAGATCATAACTGCTGTAACACAGAGTAAGGGTTTGATAAAAAGTAGATTTGTTTATACTACAGCCTTTAATACTTTTAGAATTAAGTGCATACAGTATGAAGTCACCTTTGAAACAAAAGGACTTTCCCGGGTTAACAATTTAATGTGGTACTCGACTGTTTAATAAATAAACAATTCGAGCAGCCAACATTTTGGCGCCGTTGCCGGGGAAGGCGACTGAAATTTTAAAGGTAGTAACATGTTTTTCTTTCTTTTAGAAAGGCAGGATGCATGAGAGGACGCAAGAAGGTTAACCATTCAGGCAGCAAAGGCAAAGGAGGAGGAAGAAAAACTTTTACTGATGATATTATTTCAAAAGCTGAGACATCCCAGAGGCTAAGCTCTCGGAGGCTGCAGGTCCAACACTCTTCTCAGACAGATTTTCAGACAGAGGAAGTAGTAGGGCCAGAGAGGGTTCTAGAACCATCAGAATACATTGAGGAACTGGTGGAAGAAGACGAACGACCAATAGAAGAACCAATAGAGGAAGTTAAGGTGGAGGAACCAGTGCAGGACATCGAAATCCCAACAGAAAACTCCGAAGACCGGGCAAGCGCATCAGGGAAACAACCAATGGAGGATAACAATGAAGGACTTTTCGGTGGAGGACACAGAATAGAGGGAAGGGGAGAAAATTCTCTCTCCACCCTGGAATTCCCCATTGGATATCTCCCCAGAGGAGCAACTCCTATGAAGAATATCCCTCTTTCAGCATTACCCAACTTCCATGGGTTATCCACAGAAGATCCTGATGAATTTCTCTTTGAATTTGATATACTGTGTAGAAGCTATGACTATATTAATTCTGCTCAGAAATTAAAATTGTTTCCAGCTACATTAAAAGGGAATGCATTAAGATGGTTCATGAGCCTGGGAGCTCATGTGATTACAACATGGGATCAGATGAAGGAGAAATTTTTGGCTAAATACCAAGATTATTGTCGAACAAGAGAAAGAAAGGAGGAATTATTCAAGATGACTCAGAAAGAGGACGAAAGTCTAGAAGACTTCGTGGAAAGATTACAATATAACTTACAGCGATCTGATCATCCTGAGATGAGTAAGGATATTCTCAAGTCAATACTGCTAAGAGGGGTACGAGATGACTGTTTAGATATGTTAAACATGCTTGGAAAAGGAGACATATCTAAGGAATCCTATGATGAGATTATCGATCTCTGTAAAAGATGTTCAAGAGGAGCAGCAAGCAGACCAAGGAGCAAAGACAGTACGTACTCAAGAGTCCAGAAATCAGCAAGTGGAGGAGCAACATGGGCCAAAATAGGTAACTTACTTGAAGAATTTAAAACTGAAATGTTAAGCTCTTTTGCTTCACAAATTGATACCTTGCAGGTTAAAAAGAAGCAGGCAGAAGCAGAAGCCGCTCTGGCTATTTTCTGCTCTAGATGCAGGGAAAAACACCCACTAAGGGAATGCCCCCTGGACAAGGTACCAATTTGCACTATCTGTGAAAAGGACCATGAGACCCAACAATGCCCTTCTCTGCCAGGAATAAAAGCAACACTGCAGCCAACTGAAGAGGAAGCTGAAGCAGTGTACCTCCTCACACAGAGAAGACAATGGCAACCATGAGGACAACGTATGAATTCTAACATGCCATTTAATCGTTGGAATAATCATCCTCCTTTTCAAGCAAATTACCCAACCTTCAATCAAATGCAGTACCCACCCTTTAATCAAATGAATTTCCCACCCATGCAGCAACCGAATCCTCCTTTTGTTGACCCTACAATGTGGAATCCCTGGGCTTTACAGCAACCCTATCAATGGAATCCAAACTGGACAGCTCCACAGATCCCATTTCCAAACCAATTACCTCAGTATCAGCAATCTCTCTCCTTACCATCAAATGCCCCACCTAGTAATCAGACAATAAGACCTCAGCTGCCTATACAACCTAACCCCAACCCAAATAATAATCAAGCTCTGCAAGTAATTGATGTTCAAAACCAACTAGTTTCCCCTTTGCAATGCAATGACATTCATTTACGCTCAGGAAGAATACTTGAACCCATTATTGATGACATAACTTCTGATTCGGATAAAGAAGAAATCGGAAAAGAAAAATCATCTAATGCTGAAACAGTTGGATCATCCTCTAATAATAATGTTGAAGTAGTTGAAACATCCTCTAAAAAGAATGCTAAAGCAACAGAGCCACCATTCCCTGAACGTTTGGCTCTTACCAAAACACTTGAGGCACCTGCTTTTAATTTGTTAGGAGAATTGCAGAATTTATATGTTAAAATTCCGCTTTTACAAGCATTAAGAGATGTACCGATTTATGCTAGAACTGTTAGAGATATTTGTATTAAGAAACCTGGAAGAAAAGCTAAGGACCCCCTCACAGTTCATGTGATGGGTGATCTAGCTGCTTTAATGTCAGAAAAAAACCCCCCTGTAAAATATGGTGACCCTGGTTACCCTACAGTTACAGTCCAGGTTGGTAAAACCTTTGTTTCTAGAGTTCTAGTAGATCTCGGTGCTGCAATAAACATCATGACACTTGAAACAACACAGTTATTGCAGTTAAAAATTTTTATTAGGGAAACCCCAACCATTCTAGAGCTGGTTGACCGCTCCACAATCAAACCTAAAGGAGTCATTGAAGACCTGATAATTTCAGTTGAATCTTGGAACTACCCAGTTGATTTTGTTGTATTACAGACCAAAAATAAGTTGGGAGGTCATCCATTGATTTAAGGAAGGCCTTGGCTGGCTATAGCAGATGCCTTCATTAGCTGTAGGTCAAGATCAATGAGAATTTCTAATGGATCTTAAACCAAGCAGCTTACTCTGTACCCTCATGCCACACCTATGATTAACAATGATAATTCAGTATGGTTAGATTATGAGGATGATGAAACTCAACCCATTTTGACTATCGGACAAGCCCTAACTTTTTTTTTTCTTCGTAAATACTAATTCTATTAAAAAAGGTTAAAAAATATATACAATGAGGTCAAGACCTCAGAGGAGGCCGAGGCCATTCCTCAACCAGAAACTCAGAGACATTACAGTTCAGGCCTTCAACCAAATTTACAATACAGACTTCAAAATTTTGACTTTGGGCTCTGACATACTGAAATATTTTACCAGGACTGAAATCGTCATGCCCTTCATTGACCAAAAAAGCAGAAAAGCATCTAGCATAGCTATATTTATAACAAAAAGTAGACCCTATATTGGTTGTTGCCACTACCTGTAGCAGGAGAATGAACCAGACACAGACATCTAACTTCAGAAACAAAGACACAAAACCAAAATTGCATAGCATATAGGCTAGAAGGCCACCCGGCAGAGAGGAGACATGATTAATCTGCATGTTTTGGTGAAGCTGGCGTATCCTCGTTCACCTGGCTGGAAGAAGCTACCCAGGTCATGAAACCGTCTTCATCATATGCCGGTGCGCCTCCATCAGGAGTAGTTACCAGATTTAAAATACCAACTGCCCTTTGAGACGGCCCGCAGGCCAGAATATCACTTTGAGTCGGATCCACTGGCTGCTGAGGCGCTTCCGAAACAGGGGCATCCTCTTGCATGTGATCCACATGGAACATCATCCCTGTTAAGTCCCCTTGAAGAACACTATATTCCTGAGAGTGGGTGGAGATAGTTGGAGTCGAACTGAGCTGGTTGCTCTCCTCCTCCGAGACAATTATGGTAATACTTGCTGTCAAAACAGGCCTGTTGAGCCGACTTTGAAAGGTAAACCTGGAGGTCTGGAATGAATTGTTCGGGATAGGTCTAGCTTGATCCAAAGGCGGAGAAGAAGGGGGGGCTGAGGCAATAGGGGCAACATTCTGTGGAGCAGGGCGAGAAGGGCGACCTCTGTTCCCTATATGGCTACCTCGACGTGGGATTCCTTGGCTGCGAGGCACAGTCAGAGAGGCAAATGTGCCAGGAGAGTGACTGAGGCAAAGCAGGCCAGAAACAGTAGGAGCGCGGAAAGATTCGGGGAGCTTCCAAATCCAAGCTAACAGCCAAACTCGAAAGACTAAGCAGGGGTGCAGAAGCGGCTCTGCTTCATAATAAAAAGCGCCAGTAGCTGAGACAGGGGTATTGAGCGGATCCATGTCAATAAGCCAACTTGTTTGCAGTGCAGCCATGCTCGCATTAATGCCAGACCATATTCGAGACTGCTCGATATTAATGTCATCTGCCCTTAACTTAAATCGCCATCCTACGACGCATATCCTCTGGATCATTCGCCTGCCATCCGTCAGGCCAGATGTTTGATTTGTATAGTTACTCATTCATAAGTGTTAATTCCACACGCATCCGGGTGTGTATTCTTCATCTGAGATTTGTCCTGAGTGACAATTTCCTGGAATTTGGCGATTTGGTCCTCGGAGGCTAAGCTGGTGATATTTCCTTCAAAGTAGCCTCCCTCAGCTTCCACTCCGAGATTGGCAAGAAAGTCAGCGAGCTTATTTCCTTCCCTTCTGGTGTGTTTGCATGAGATTGCTTGGTGCTGAGAAAGCCAGTTATTTATTAGCTCAAGCCTTTGGGCCATTCTCCAACTGTTGCTGACTTTGTGAATGGGTGAACCATGCAAGAGATTTATGATCATTCTAATTATAATTTGCGAATGCCCTTCTATTATAAGTGGAAAAAATCTTCTTTAATGGGCTAGTTTGAGACCTTTCCATAATCCCTCCAATTCTGCTCAGTTATTGGTATCCTAGCCTATCGAGCCCATAAAGATGCATTGAGGATTGCCATTATGATCTCTGAAGACTCCCCCATACCCTGCTTTCCCTGGATTTCCTTTTGAGGCCCCATCAAAGTTAAGCTGGAACATGTTAATGGGCGGCGGAGTCCAATTGCTTGATTCTTTTCCCTGCATTGTGGGGTTCTTTTTGTTGATTGTCTTTTGGTTTATCTGGATCCTCCAATTATCCCAAACTGTTTTTTCATGAGGTAATGTGGGGAGGTCTTCTGAGTACCATTCTCTAATTGATAGAGACTCCATGATATTCTGATGAAATTTAGTCCAAATTTGCTCTAGAGGCATAGTTTGATCCTTGAAAACTCTTCTATTGCGCTCTTTCCAGATGTTTCACATCAGTAAGCCAGGTATAAGATGCCACAGAGTGTTAAGGAGATTACTTTGAAATGGTTTTTGACTCCAGTTGCGAATAGTGGCTTTGAGATCTCCTTGCACTCTACCTTCTCTTTTGTTAGAGTCGGTCTTGTTGCCCTCCATCAGTGATCAAAGCTCTTTGCATTTGCATAAGTAGGTGTCTCATCAGTGTCAATTTTTGCATCCCATTAGGCATGCCATAACCCTGATGGAGGAGCTGGTGTCTTTGTTCCCCTCTTGGCATTGCTGGATCAGGTCATTTCAGTCCTTAGTCACTTTCAAGCTTGTCTTGTCTTGTCTTGAGGTCAAATTCCTAGGTCTAGGGTTTTGGTCAAGATGGTTTACAAGGTCATGTCTCTGAAGGTCAATAAGTGCTCAGCAAGCCAAAGGGATGATTTTAAAGATGTTTCTTCGCCAATTCCAATCTTGTACAGTAAATTTTCACCTTGGATTTAAAAACTCTGTTTTTAAAGCCAAGGTCATTTTTCAAATTTTTGTAAAAAGTGATGAAATTTCGAAAAGCTTCCAAGGATAGTATGAAACCCTGGCTCCCTTGCCAAGATCCCTCAGATGCTGTCCCTGCAAAAATTATCAAAGAAAAGTATCAAATCAACCAATTTCAGGATAAAAGGAAACCATGTGGGTTGTGACATGAAATTAATTCAAACAAGGCTATAAAAGCCCTAATCTCCCTCTACCAAGCCTCATTATGCATCCAAGTGATAGAACAACTGATTGCAAGACATTTTGAGTGAAATTTGTGAGCTTGACAGGCGCGCGACCCGTCAGAGGCGCGCGACCCGTCAGGCACCCTCCGCCAGTGCAAAATTATAACGGGCGCGACCCGTCAGAGGCGCGCGACCCGTTGGGTGAGGCGCGCGACTCGTCAGCGCCCTCTTTGTAAAACCGCCTGAAAATTCACCAAGGAGCCACATATTGCCAAATTTTGCAAGGTAGGCCCTCCATCATGAAAAATTATTGCTTGCTACAGTTCAAGAAGATCATGATTGTATTTTTAAAGGTCTTCATTTGCAAGTAAAAGTCTCCATTGTGCTTTTGGGCTTAAAGTTGTCAAAATGCCAATTCATGTCACCATTTAGTTGAGTCTATCATCATTCAGAGGGCTGTCATCATCATGTCAAGTTCCATAGGGTCATTCTACAGCTTATTCATGCTTCAGTTGCGCCTAGGCAAGGTCATTTCCCTCTCCTAGGGTTTTGAAGGCAATTTCTCTTGGATGGTCAAATAATCGGCAAAACTTGTATCCAGATGTTCATACACCTTCCCCTATCCTTCATATACCTTATCAAATGCTTCCCATCACTGAGATCCCCCAAAATCCTCATTTTTGCACAAACCCTAGTTTCTAGCTACAACCTGGCAATTTTCTAGGTTTGGCCTGTGTTTTGCCCTTTTGGACCCCTTCCCCTCGCTCAATCTCTGAGATTCCACTTTCCCCTACTTCCTAACATCCCTCCCCACTCCCAAAAATTTCCCCAAGAATTTAGAAGCCTCTTATCCCCTTCATTTTGCTCCATTTCGACAAAATTCCTTGTTTCACACATCGGGACAAGTCGCACTCAAATGATGTTCCAGAGCAATCAATGATGAATTTTGGAAAACTGAGAGAGGTTTTTGTCCAAAATATGCCAAAGAAGAAAAAACTCCTTCACTTTTTTCACAGGTGTCATGGTTTTAGAGAAATGTCAAAATTACAATCGCCGGATCCAAGGAGGTTGGCCAAGGCACTAAAACGACGGAAAAGGCCCGATCCACTCCAAATTTTGGCCAAAGCCTCTTTGAATGAGCATGGTACTTTATTGGGGACTCCCAGCCCAAATTTCAAGAAATTTGGAGAAAATTTTGTCATTTGTGAATTTTTTGTGCAATTTGCAGGTTTTTCCCATTAACGGGTCTCACCCCCCGCGCGACCCTTCATCATGGCAACTCCATTTGGCAAAAACTCGGCATTTCCAGATTTTTCATGCAAAGTTACACATGCTCATGGATGGACTTGAGATTTGGTGAGGTTTTGGGCCTCCAGAAAGTCAAAAAACTAGCAAAAAATGACTTTCTGCCACTATTTTGAATTGCAGAAAGCAGTCTTGGGAGATTTGATTTTTGACAGGGAAAATGAACTCCAAATTCAAAACTTCCAGTTGGGTTTGAACGTAGACTCATAGACCTTTCCAAAAAGCCTACTCTTGTCCAATTTGGACACATGCAAGTGCCCCAAAAGTGGCTCCAAAGGCGCGCGACCCGTCAGGCAGGGGCGCGCGACCCGTCAGGCAGATTTTTCCAAAAATGCACTGTACAGCCCAGAAAACGCAGATTTGACTCAGTTTGACTTTTTGGGGTGGATTATTAGGCTCTTTGGTGTAATTATTGTACTTTTATGACACTTTTACTCTTATGTACCTCTTCTAGAAGATTCATTCATGAAAAGGGTGAAAATTAAATGAATGAATTGGTTTCCTAGCTTATAGAGGCAAGTTGTTTTGACTACCTAGATTTTAGTGCTCAGTTTAGAATTAGTTGAAACAGCTCCGAGAAGGATAAGCTCGACCCCTAGAGGCAAGGGAAGAGGTTGGCTTGCCTATATTATGTATTTTCTTAATAATTTTCAGGGGTTGGAAGGTTGGACTCTTGAGGGAGAAGCTATCATTGTATTATTTCACTGTATATCTGCAATTTTTGGCTAAGGAAGACCAGGGTTTTGCAGTCCTCTTTGGGATTCTTGTGGACTCATGTGTTGATGGTGTGTTTCTCAATGTTCTTGTAAGTGTGTTGATGTGAATCATTTCCTTTCCTTTACTGCTGCACATTAAACATATGAAGTGTTAAAGTAAGAATTCATGCTTGCCATGCTCTGCTTTTAAGTTTGTTTAATTTCTATGTTTTCTACTATTTAAGGAGAATTCAAAGTATTATTTGCTCTCCTTAGCTCCTCACTGGTCTTTTCCATCCACTCACCTCAATCAAAGGCATCAATACGGTCTCCTACCTCGCCCCAAAGAACCCCCTGCAGAAACTGTGTGAAATCCCCGCACCCAAAATTGCAATTCCTCAATTTGCCACCAGAAACCCAAAAAACCCCAAATCAACCTTTTTAATCAGTTTACTAGCCTAATATTAGTGTTACCTTGTTGGTCATCTCATCCCATTGAAGATCTGTCGAGATTGACCGGAGAGAGCCTTCTCTTGCCCCGTAGGGCTAGCTACGAGGCTAAATGGTTTGATGTAGCCTTGAGGTTTACCTTTCTCAGCTTGAGGTGAAATTTCAAGCGCTAACATACTGGCGACCATACTGGGGAGAACAAACTAATCGTTTGCTCATTGATGTGTTATTTCATAAGTCTTAGACGGAGCCTGAAGTTATGCCAGGTAGCCTTCGAAAATGCTCTTGTTTTACATCAGCGTTAGTAGATAAACGCTGCTTCAGTCAATCTCCGTGAGCTTGTGAATACAGCACTTCATTTGCATTTTACCCCAGTACATGTATCAAGTTTAGATCTGATGGTTGATGGTGGACAACAATCAGACACTTGCAAGGCTGAAATCATTCACTGGCGACTCCTTCACTGAAAACTCCAGAGATCAATGCTTCATGGTGACTTCACTGCAGAGAGATCAGTAGCTTTGAGATTTTCAAGATGGATCGGATTGCAAGAAGATATGCTCCCTTGAGTCGAGATCACATCCCCGGTTTTCCAAATAAAATTCCGAAGGTAGATTGGTCAAGGAATTTGCCTACATTTAATGATGATGGTAAGAAGGACGCTGCTCTACATCTGGTTAGATTTCATATGCATATTCGCAAGTTGAAGGTGGATTTTCCTGAAGATTGCTTGATGAAGATATTCCTGGCCACTCTGGAAGGTAAAGCCCAATCATGGTATGAAAGTTTGCCACCTGCTTGTATTTACTATTTAAAATATTTTCATGCTATGTTCATTGAAAGATATAAGGACTCTTATCCATCATTGAATTTAGTTCAAGACTGTTGCAAGCATGCCTATAGTTTTATTGAAAGCCTTGAGAAGTTTTATGAAGATGATAATTTCATGGATGAAGAGATCATGGAAGCCCTGTATGAAAAGCCGTTTCAACAGCATATAGAAATCTTAGAGGATACTTGTCAAGATCAGCAGGTTGAAGATGGCCATATGGCTGTAATTGATGAAAGAGAAGAGCTTGTTTCAGATCTGCCCACAGAAGAAGACAGCGTGCAGGGTAGCCAAGATTCAATTTTAGAATGTAATGCAGTCAACTCAGCTATTTCAGATCAAAATTCAGATCATGGTGACCAATAATACCTTGTGTTGAATCCTATAAAGAAGAACTCGACAGTTGAGATCAGCTGGCATGAAGAAAACGAAGTTACAAATCTAAGTGCTCCCACCTCACCGGAACTAGATCTTCATGAGGAGGTCATTCAGTCAGCTCATGAACAACAAGGTGAGATCTTTGCTCAAGCAAGTGAAAAAGTTTTTTTGCATGAATTTGTGGTAGACGATATAAATGATCATCTTGTGCTTCAAGGACCATCTGAAGTTTCTTCTCTTATGATTGATGAATGTAATAAGGAACATGATAACCTGGCCCTCATGTCATATACAAATGACCTACAACACATTCACACCACAGAAGATCAAAACATTCAGGATTTCCTTTCAGATTCTTCATATGTTTCATGTGTTGAAATGTCTTTCCAAGAAGAGATCTGCTCATCCATTTGTTCAGAGTTTTTTGAAGCCCGTGAGCATACTTTTACCGAAGCACATGAGGAAGGCAAATCAGAAATTGAAACAAAGGATACCTTGTTCTTTCAGCAGGAGGTGACAATGTCAAGTCTTCATGTTTTCCAGGATCCAATGGCAGATTTGTTACAGTTAGCAGTGAAAGTGATTATTGTTGTGTTCAGTGATGAAGGAAATCATGGTCAACTATGTTCTTGGATGCCCAGTTACCAGTATCTATTGTTGATCATGAGATCTGATTGGGAGAATCAGTCAAGAAGGCATCTGCTTGATTGGTTACATTGGCATTATGATATAGTTTGATGGTATATTGTCTTGTAAGAAACAAGGTGGTTGTCATCATGATTTCAAATCGTGATGGACTGCTGCCCTTCAATAAGCTTTGTAAGTTTTTGTTTTAGTTAAGTCAGTCATGAGTCATTTGTGAGTCAGTTTTCAGTCATGTAGATTTCATAATTGGGTCGGTTTGAATCAAGTTTCAGTCAATAAATGAGTCAAAGTCTTGTGTCGTTTGCCGAAATAATGACTCCATCGCCCAATGGTTGAAAACACTGGTCTGCTCTCCCAGAGGTCTGAGGTTCTTGGCACCTCCAAGGAGCTACCATCCCCATTGGAGCCAATGTTAGAGTCGGTCTTGTTGCCCTCCATCAGCGATCAAAGCTCTTTGCATTTGCATAAGTAGGTGTCTCATCAGTGTCAATTTTTTCATCCCGTTAGGCATGCCATAACCCTGATGGAGAAGCTGGTGTCCTTGTTCCCCTCTTGGCATTGCTGGATCAGGTCATTTCAGTCCTTAGTCACTTTCAAGCTTGTCTTGTCTTGTCTTGAGGTCAAATTCCTAGGTCTAGGGTTTTGGTCAAGATGGTTTACAAGGTCATGTCTCTGAAGGTCAATAAGTGCTCAGCAAGCCAAAGGGATGATTTTAAAGATGTTTCTTCGCCAATTCCAATCTTGTATAGTAAATTTTCACCTTGGATTTAAAAACTCTGTTTTTAAAGCCAAGGTCATTTTTCAATTTTTTGTAAAAAGTGATGAAATTTCGAAAAGCTTCCAAGGATAGTATGAAACCCTGGCTCCCTTGCCAAGATCCCTTAGATGCTGTCCCTGCAAAAATTATCAAAGAAAAGCATCAAATCAACCAATTTCAGGATAAAAGGAAACCATGTGGGTTGTGACATGAAATTAATTCAAACAAGGCTATAAAAGCCCTAATCTCCCTCTACCAAGCCTCATTATGCATCCAAGTGATAGAGCAACTGATTGCAAGACAGTTTGAGTGAAATTTGTGAGCTTTACAGGCGTGCGACCCGTCATACCAGGCGCGCGACCCATCAGAGGCGCGCGACCCGTCAGGCACCCTCCGCCAGTGCAAAATTATAACGGGCGCGACCCGTCAGAGGCGCGCGACCCGTTGGGTGAGGCGCGTCACCCGTCAGCGCCCTCTTTGTAAAACCGCCTGAAAATTCACCAAGGAGCCACAAATTGCCAAATTTTGCAAGGTAGGCCCTCCATCATGAAAAATTATTGCTTGCTACAGTTCAAGAAGATCATGATTGTATTTTTAAAGGTCTTCATTTGCAAGTAAAAGTCTCCATTGTGCTTTTGGGCTTAAAGTTGTCAAAATGCCAATTCATGTCACCATTTAGTTGAGTCTATCATCATTCAGAGGGTTTTCATCATCATGTCAAGTTCCATAGGGTCATTCTATAGCTTATTCATGCTTCAGTTGCGCCTAGGCAAGGTCATTTCCCTCTCCTAGGGTTTTGAAGGCAATTTCTCTTGGACGGTCAAATAATCGGAAAAACTTGTATCCAGATGTTCATACACCTTCCCCTATCCTTCATATACCTTATCAAATGCTTCCCATCACTGAGATCCCCCAAAATCCTCATTTTTGCACAAACCCTAGTTTCTAGCTACAACCTGGCAATTTTCTAGGTTTGGCCTGTGTTTTTCCCTTTTGGACCCCTTCCCCTTGCTCAATCTCTGAGATTCCACTTTCCCCTGCTTCCTAACATCCCTCCCCACTCCCAAAAATTTCCCTAAGAATTTAGAAGCCTATTATCCCCTTCATTTCGCTCCATTTCGACAAAATTCCTTGTTTCACACATCGGGACAAGTCGCACTCAAATGATGTTCCAGAGCAATCAAAGATGAATTTTGGAAAACTGAGAGAGGTTTTTCTCCACAATATGCTAAAGAAGAAAAACCTCCTTCACTTTTTGCACAGGTGTCATGGTTTTATAGAAATGTCAAAATTACAATCGACAGATCCAAGGAGGTTGGCCAAGGCACTAAAACGACGGAAAAGGCCCGATCCACTCCAAATTTTGGCCAAAGCCTCTTTGAATGAGCATGGTACTTTATTGGGGACTCCCAGCCCAAATTTCAAGAAATTTGGAGAAAATTTTGTCATTTGTGAATTTTTTGTGCAATTTGCAGGTTTTTCCCATTAACGGGTCTCACCCCCCGCGCGACCCTTCATCATGGCAACTGCATTTGGCAAAAACTCAGCATTTCCATATTTTTCATGCAAAGTTACACATTCTCAT
Source organism: Pinus tabuliformis (assembly GCA_031772625.1). Lineage (NCBI taxonomy): Eukaryota > Viridiplantae > Streptophyta > Pinopsida > Pinales > Pinaceae > Pinus > Pinus tabuliformis. Next base: position 1,313,395,024 of record CM062809.1, read on the forward strand.
GGATGGACTTGAGATTTGGTGAGGTTTTGGGCCTCCAGAAAGTCAAAAAACTAGCAAAAAATGACTTTCTGCCACTTTTTTGAATTGCAGAAAGCAGTCTTGGGAGATTTGATTTTTGACAGGGCAAATGAACTCCAAATTCAAAAATTCTAGTTGGGTTGGAAAGTAAACTCATATACCTTTCCAACAAGCCTATGCTTGCCCAATTTTGACACCTACAAGTGCCCCAAAAGTGGCTCCAAAGGCGCGCGACCCGTCAGGCAGGGGCGCGCGACCCGTCAGGCAGATTTTTCCAAAAATGCACTGTACAGCCTAGAAAACGTAGATTTGACTCAGTTTGACTTTTTGGGGTGGATTATTAGGCTCTTTGATGTAATTATTGTACTTTTATGACACTTTTACTCTTATGTACCTCTTCTAGAAGATTCATTCATGAAAAGGGTTAAAATTAAATGAATGAATTGGTTTCCTAGCTTATAGAGGCAAGTTGTTTTGACTGCCTAGATTTTAGTGCTCAGTTTAGAATTAGTTGAAACAGCTCCTAGAAGGATGAGCTCGACCCCTATAGGCAAGGGAAGAGGTTGGCTTGCCTATATTATGTATTTTCTTAATCATTTTCAGGGGTTGGAAGGTTGGACTCTTGAGGGAGAAGCTATCATTGTATTATTTCACTGTATCTCTGCAATTTTTGGCTAAGGAAGACCAGGGTTTTGCAGTCCTCTTTGGGATTCTTGTGCACTCATGTGTTGATGGTGTGTTTCTCAATGTTCTTGTAAGTGTGTTTATGTGAATCATTTCCTTTCCTTTACTGCTGCACATTAAACAAATGAAGTGTTAAAGTAAGAATTCATGCTTGCCATGCTCTGCTTTTAAGTTTGTTTAATTTCTATGTTTTCTACTGTTTAAGGAGAATTCAAAGTATTATTTGCTCTCCTTAGCTCCTCACCGGTATTTTCCATCCACTCACCTCAATCAAAGGCATCAATACAGTCTCCTACCTCGCCCCAAAGAACCCCCTGCAGAAACTGTGTCAAATCCCCGCACCCAAAATTGCAATTCCTCAATTTGCCACCAAAAACCCAAAAAACCCCAAATCAACCTTTTTAATCAGTTTACTAGCCTAATATTAGTGTTACCTTGTTGGTCATCTCATCCCATTGAAGATCTGCCGAGATTGACCGGAGAGAGCCTTCTCCTACCCCATAGGGCTAGCTACGAGGCTAAATGATTTGATGTAGCCTTGAGGTTTACCTTTCTCAGCCTGAGGTGAAATTTCAAGCGCTAACATCTTTGACAGCGGAAAGCGACCTTCTCCCAAAGTTTTCTTCCAGTTTGACATGTCTGCATAAGATGTATGGCTGTTTCCTCCTCTTGCCTGCATATGAGACATATAGATGGGCCCGAGAAGCTTCTTTTCCTGAGATTATCCCAAGTTAGAATTCTATTGTGACAAAGGAGCCATAAAAAGGTAGAAACCTTCGGCCAGTTGGAAGTGTGCCAAATTTTATCCCATAAAGTGTCTTTGTTTAGCTGATCTTGGACAATTATCTTATACGCTTCCTTTGTGGTGAATATTCCTTTCTCTTCATAACCCCATCTTAGGACGTTCGATTCTTTTGAGACAGTGATTTGCCTCTTTTGTAATTCTGTATTGAGATGTTGCTGAGTTTGTTCAGAGCTGTTCAATAAAATTTGATTTGCATTTTTCCATTGCCTATGTTCTTGAATTGTAGATGAGCTCCAAAATTGACTGACCTTGGCTAACTAATTGATCTCCTGCTCTGATATTGGATGATCTTGGAGTATGTCTCTTATTTTTGGTAATTGCTGCCAGGAGTCTTCCCAAAATCGAGCAGTTGTTCCACTCTTAACTTCCCAGAAACTGTGCTCTTGTATGAGACTTCTGTGTTGTATAGCCGAATTCCAGATTACTGATCCCGTGCTTAGCTCCGTCATTCGTATTCTTTCTTCCATGGGACAATTACTTGCATATTTAGCTGTCCAGAGAGAGGCCCATGGAGTGTTAGGATGGGCTAGCCATCTCCACCAGATTTTTGCGCCCATTGCTCTATTGTTGTGCTCAGGATCTCTTAGCCCAATACCCCCTGCTTTTTTAGGAAGACATACTTTATCCCATTTAACTAGAGCCCATTTTCGATTGTGGCCTGAGCTTCCCCATAAGAAGTTGCGCTGGAGATTCTTGATTTCTTTGAGTAACCATTTTGGGGCAGCAAGAATGGAGAAGAGATACAAGGGCATGGAATGAAGGACAGCCTTGATAAGAACAAGTCTACTAGCCATATTCAGAGCTCGGTAGGTCCATAGGGAGAGTCGAGTCTCCAATTTTTCCAACAGTTGCTTCCAAGAAGAGTGTTTGAGAGCTGAGGCCATTAAAGGGGCACCTAGGTATTTGGAGGGCAGGGAGGCAGTAGTGAATCCCAGAATTCAGCCGATAGCTCTTTGGGTGGGAGCAGGGGTGTTAAAGAAAAAAATTTGGGATTTAACTCGATTGATAAGGGCACCAGAAGCATCAGAGAAGTTTGACAGGATTGATTTGAGGAGGCGAGCTTCTTGCACCGAGGGATGGCCAAAAAGCATATTGTCATCTACAAATTGCTGGTGGGAGTAAGCTGGGGAGTTGTTGAAAGAAAGGCCTTTTAATTGCTGAGCTAGCCTGGCAGAGGTGATGCTTCTACCCAATCCTTCTGCCATAATTACAAAAAGAAAGGGAGACAAGGGGTCTCCTTGCCTTATACCTCTGGAGGGACGGTACGTTGCCGAGGGGATACCATTGATTAAAACAGAGAAAAAAGCTGAAGACAAAAGGTTAAAAATCCATCTGACCCATGATTGGGCAAAACCAAAGGCAATAAGAATTTTTTGAATATAGACCCAACTGATACTATCAAAAGCTTTAGATAGATCTAGCTTAAGCAGCATACCTGGCTTTTTGGTTTGCTTTAAGGAATGGATTATCTCATGAGTTAGAATAATCCCGTCCGTTATTTGTCGGCCTTCTACATACCCCGACTGCTCGGGCGAGATAATAAGAGGGAGCAGCGGCTTTAGTCTTGTTGCTATGACTTTTGAAGTGATTTTATAGATGATATTACACAGGGAAATTGGTCTGTACTTATCTGGAGTGTTGGAATCTTCCACCTTTGGAATTAAGGCTATGAAGGTGGCATTTAACCCTGGATACATCCATCTGAGTGCTCGGGATTCCTCCACTACTTGCCATACCTCATCCTTTATTAGGTCCCAAAACTTATGAAAAAAGTTTGACGTGAAACCATCCGGACCCGGCGCTTTCCCTTCCTTCAGGTGTTGTACAACTTCTTCAACTTCCTGTAGGTTGATAGGCTTAAGGAGGAGACTATTATGTTCCTCTGTTATTATCCTTGGAATGTTATTTAGAAGCTTATTGATAGCCGACATTCTGTCTATATTGGGTTCCTGATGTGCTTTTTTGAAATATCTTAGAAATTCCTCTTCAATGCCTTCATGTGTTTCAATTTTGTCCCCCTGTTCATTTTTGATGTGAGTAATGCAATTGATCATTCTGCGCTGCACCGTAGTTTTATGGAAAAATTTTGTGTTCTTTTCTCCATCTTTTAACCATCTGATCCTTGATTTCTGTCTCCATAATGTTTCCTCCTGTTTAGCCCTCTCTAATATTCTAGATTCTATGACTTGCTCCTGCTTGGTTAATTCCTCCGTGCGTCCTTCAGTGATAATAGTTTGCTGGATTCTCTTCATTTCTAAGTTGAGAGTGGCTTGAGCTTTAAAAATGTTGCCAAAAGTATTATGATTCCATCGTTTGATTGCTCCTTTAAGATGCTTGAGTTTTTGCTGAAACCTGGACATTCTTGTGCCTTCAGTAGGATTGAAGTTGAGCCAGGTTGTTCTAACTAGTTCCTCAAAGTCCGGATGAGTTAGCCAAAATTCTTCAAATCGGAAGGGACGTTTGAGGTTGTTGCCAGGCCTGTTCCATTGAAGTTCAATAGGCCAGTGATCTGATCCTGAGATACGAAGGATGGATGCGGTAAATTCCCCTCCTAAGTGAGTTGCATTGTTTGAGATGAGATACCTATCAAGACGTGAAGCAATCTGCTGCGATCCTTCTCTCTTATTACTCCAAGTGAAGAGGCCATTGCTTGTGGGAACATCCACCAACCAGTTGTTGTGAATGAAGTTTTTTAGTAGATTACCATCACTATTTGCTCTGCTTCTACTCCCTTGTTTTTCTTCCATGCTTGTTGTCATGTTGTAATCCCCTCCAGAGATCTAAAGTGGGTATGGCCTGTCTGAGTTTAGTTCTGACAGTGTATTCAGGATTTGAGCTTTTTGAGCAGTATCCTGAGGAAAATAGACATTAGTTATCAGTCCATAGGTATTAGTACCTATGAGATGAAAGGTTGCTTGAATGAAACTTTTGTTAGCTTGTATGTTATTTGGTTGGATGTCTCGCGCATCCCAAAGGATTGCAAGTCCTCCCAAAGCTCCCTGAGCATCAACAGCTGTAACTAAGCCTCCTGGCCAGGCTTTCACTGCTATTTTTTCCAAAATTGTTGAGTTGCATTTCGTCTCCTGCAGAAAGAGTATGCTTGGTTTTTCTTGCATAAGCATATTTTTTAATAATCTGCCTTTCCTTGGGCCATTAAGCCCTCTTATATTCCATGATATCAGCTTCATTGAGAAGGATGGGGGTTTGTATTGAAATACCTGGTCAGTTTGGCATACCTCCCTGACTCCACTAATATCTCTCCTATCTTGATGGTTCTCTCAAGTGTCGTTTTTCTGCCTCTCTTCTTATTGTCCTTGGTGATAAATTTGTCATCCCATGGACTTCCTATTTGGACTCCTAGAGAGTATTTCTTCTGTGCCCTGTTCAAGACTTCTACTAGGTTATCCAGTTGCCGATCTGGTATTTTTTCAAAATTCCCTGTTTTGCATGCTTGTTCCAAGCCTAGTATATCCAGCTCCCCTATTTCTAAAGGCTCTGGATCTTCTTCCATGATTTGGGGTTCTTGAGAGGTATCCTCTCGTTCGTTTGATGATTTGTCATTTGGTTCAGTATATTCAACTTCCATTCCTTGTGATTGCCATGATATAGATTTAGATTGAGGTTGCAGGTTTGATTGCTTCTGAGTCATCTTTCCTGTTTGCCCTGAAGTTTCTCCTGGTTGTTCTTTATTGGAATCTTTGTCCTTCTGCATGTCCTTCTCCAGATCTTGCATATCAGTCTTGGCCAGTGCTTCGAAACTGTTGCTTGTTGTGGGTATTGTCTTGTTGACTGGATTTGCCTTGGGATTGCCTCTTGCTCGCTTGTTCCCTCTCCTTCGATTTGTTACCTTAGTGAAGCCATCTGTTGTTTGATTGTCTGAACTATCTTGGGAGGAGGGTTTCTTATTTAGTGGACAATCTCTGTAGAGATTCCCTATATCATGACATTTCCTGCATCTAAATGGTACATGCTCATAATCTATAACTTGAATCCATTCAGAATCTTCATGAAAGAAACTTATCGTGTCTGGCAGCGCTTGCTTGAGGTCCATATAGACACAGATCTGAGCATAGGACGTGTATCTGCATGATTTTGTTTCTTCTGCAATCTTTACAAACTTGCCAAGTGCGTTCCCAATCTCCTGAAGAGATTTTTCTTCCCAATATTCCCACGGCAGTGAATATAGCCTTATCCACACCAGCGCATAGCTGAGATCCTCCTTGTCTGGATTAAATCTTTCGACCCACGCTTTGAGATATAATCCTACAGAGTTAAAAAAGTAAGGACCCCCATCCAGAATCCTGTTGCGATCTTCCAGGCAGTTAAAAACTGCTGTGAAGAACCCCTTTGCTCCTAGATGCAGAGAGATGTGCCCCTTTGGATGCCATTTAGCGCTTATCCAACTTCTCAGCGCTTTCTCCGTCGGCCATATTCCTATGAATTTACCGATCAGCGCGTGATCTCTCATATACTGTATCCTAGCATTGATACGATGACTTGGGAACTCCACCCTTGGTCTGTGAGTTGCTACTGGCTTGCATGTTGAAGAACTTGCCCTGTTTCTATCTTCCTGATCTATGTCCTTGCCCTTCTGCTTACTATGTTCCGTATTACCGCCGCTTGGTTCATTTTCGTTTTCCCTTTCTTCCGTGTGCTGCATTCGATTGTCCTTATTGGGGGGAGGCTCCTGGCCCTCCCCCTGAGGAGGTTGCATATTGCTTTTTACTTATGGCCGCTCAACACTGACCACCAATCCGCCTGATTTTACCGGCTGTACTGAGTTTGACAGGCCTACCATTGCAGGATTTGCAGGAACCCTAGGTTGGGTTGCAGAGGCCGTCAATCTCTAAACCAAAATTTCCATCCCTTCATTAGTTTCATATGACGAAGGGGCTCGATCAACATTCCATGGGTGATATCTTAAATTCCGGACAAGCCCTAACTTTTAGAGATTCAACCGAAGATGAATTAATTAGTAGTTTTATTTTTGAACCTTCTTCGGTTAACTCTAAATTACATGATCACTTGACTGCAATCTTGGAATCTGAATCACATCAGAATCTTAAAACTGAAAACTTGTCTCAGACATTAGCTGACACCCCCTCCAAAAGTATAGCAGTCGAAATCGAGCGTGGCAAAACATTAAATATAAACCCTAACTTAACAGATGTTGAAACACAACAGTTAATGAAGTTACTCCACGAAAATAAACAAGCATTTGCATGGGATTACATAGATATGAAGGGAATTTCTTCTGAATTATGTACTCACTGAATTTATATTAAAGAAGGATCCCGTCCAGTCTGCCAACCCCAACGACGAATGAATCCCAATCTAAGGGAAATTGTGAAAGAGGAACTTCAAAAACTGTTGAATGTAGGATTCATATATCCTATATCTGATAGCAAATGGGTTTCACCATTAGTGATAGTACCTAAGAAAAATGGAAAATGGAGAGTGTGTGTGGACTATAGAGCTCTGAATAAGGCTACTCAAAAAGATCATTTTCCCTTACCATTTATTGATCAGGTGCTAGATAATTTGGCAGGTAAGAGATTCTTTTCCTTTTTGGATGGGTTTAGTGGTTATAATCAGATCAAGATTGCACCCCAAGACCAATACAAGACCACTTTTACTAGCCCATGGGGAACTTTTGCCTATAAAGTTCTTCCATTTGGACTATGTAATTCCCCAGCAACATTTCAAAGGGCGGTGATAGGAATTTTTTCTGATATGCTTAATGATTCCTTAGAAATATTTATGGATGACTTTACTCCTTATGGTGTGACTTTTGAAGATGCCTTACAAAATCTTGAAAAAGTACTTAAAAGGTGTACAGAAGCACATCTTGCCTTAAGTACTGAAAAATGTCATACGATGATGACTCAAGGTATTGTTTTGGGACATTTCATTTCATTCCTAGGAATTCAAGTTGATCCAGCTAAGGTACAAGTAATTCAGACTTTGCCAATCCCAAAAACACAAACTGATGTAAGAAGTTTTTTAGGACATGATGGATACTATAGAAGATTTATCAAAGATTTTTCTAAAATAGCTTCTCCCTTGTTTTTGTTACTTATGAAAAATGTTGAATTTAAGTGGACTGATGATTGTCAAAAAGCATTTAATGAACTTAAACATCAATTGTCTACAGCTCCCATTTTAAGAGGACCTGATTGGGCACTTCCCTTTCATATATCCTCTGATGCTTCAGACACTGCAATAGGAGTTGTCTTGGGTCAAGAAGAGAACAATCTTCCCTATGCAATCTATTTTATTAGTAAAAATATGACCCCTGCTGAACTTAATTATATAGTCACCGAGAAAGAATTCTTAGCAGTCATTTATGCTATTAACAAGTTCCGACATTATATTACTGGTTATACTACTTTTGTGCATACTGATCACTCGACCATTAAATATTTAATGAACAAATCAGTTACAAATGCTCGAGTTACCAGATGGTTATTATTATTACAAGAATTTGATATCACAATTATAGATCAGCCAGGTAAAGAAAATGTAGTTGCTGATTTTCTTTCTCGATTAAAGACTAATGAAAACTTTCCAGTAGATGATTCTTTTCCTGATGAATATTTATTTGCAGTATCTGCTCACTCACCTTGGTATGCAGACATTGCCAATTATTTAGTTGCAGGAAAACTACCATCACATCTATCGCACAGAGAGAAAAGAAAGATTGTTCAACAAAGTGCTAGGTACAGCTGGATAAGTGGGTGTCTCTTTAACACAGGACTTGATCAGGAAATTCGAAGATGCATCAGGGAAGATGAAGTTTATGATATACTGAAGGCTTGCCACGATGGCCCTTGTGGAGGGCATTTTGCAGACAAAAGGACAGCACATAAAGTTCTCAGAATGGGTTACTATTGGCCCTCACTTTTTAAGGATGCAAGGAAATATGTCAAGGCTTGTGATAGCTATCAGAGAATGGGCCAGCCTAATCACAGGGATGAAATGCCTCTTAACCCCCAGGTAATACTTGAACCTTTTGAAAGATGGGCGCTAGATTTTATAGGTCCCATCAATCCTCCATCCAATCAAAGAGTTTATATACTGGTTTGCACAGATTATATGACTAAGTGGGTAGAAGCTAAGGCACTTATCAAAGCTAATGAAGAATCTTTATTAACTTTTTTATTTGAAGAAATCTTTGTTAGGTTTGGGTTGCCTAGAGAACTAGTCACAGATGGAGGACCTCCTTTTAATTCTCATGGCTTCAAAGATATGCTCCAGAAATATCACATTAAGTATAAGATGACTACACCCTATCACCCCCAAGCAAATGGGCAAGTGGAAAGTACAAACAAAGTCATAGAAGCCATTTTAACAAAGACAGTCAAGGAGAATAGAAGGGATTGGTTTCAAAGGTTGCCTGAAGCATTATGGGCTTATAGAACTACTTGGAGAAATACTACCAGTTTTTCACCCTATGAATTGGTCTATGGTAAAAATGTTGTTTTTCTGGTGGAATTTGAGATCAAAACCTTAAGGACTGCTTTAGCTGTTAACCTTGATTTGACAGATGCACAAATAGCCAGGTTGCAGCAGCTCCAGGAATTGGATGAAAAAAGGTTGGATGTCATCCATCAAACAACCATGATACAACAACAAAGAACTAGGTGGCATGACAAAATTATTAAGCACAAGCAGTTCCAAAAAGGTAACTGGGCCTTACTGTATGACTCCCGTTTTGAAAATTTTCAAGGGAAATTAAGAACAAGGTGGCTAGGACCTTATGAAGTAGATGTTGTTTTTCCAAATGGAACAGTCAGACTCTTAAGGATTGATGATAGCATAACACCATTATTAGTGAATGGGTATCGACTTCGTTGGTATCAACGACCTATTTCTAAGGAGGATTTCAAAGCCACTTGCATGACAGAAATACACTATACCTTTTTGGGGGAATCTGCTATCCCTCAATGCACTTAATTTCTTGTTTATGTAGTTATTTTTAGATCAGATTATTGTTTTTTAACTAATAATCCCTGTCAAGTGTTGCCATGTTACAATTAATTCTTTTGCAGATTTTAGTTTCGGAGGATGGCTGAGAACAAAAATTCCAAAAGAATCACTTTGCAGCCTGGGAACATCTTTCAGACCATAAATCATTCCTTTCACCATTTCCTGTTGCTGCAACACCATTTCCTGTTGCCGCAACACCACTTCCCGTTGCTGCAACACCATTTTCCCGTTGCTGCAACACCACTTTCCGTTGCAACACCATTTTCCCGTTGCTGCAACACCATTCCCCGTTGCCGAAACACCACATTCCAATGCTTAACACCAATCTTTTTCATTCTTTTACTAAAGAGTACCAACTTCCTCGTTTGTATTCCCGAAAAATGAACCATTATTCTAATGGAACATATCATTCGTCATCACCCCGATAATTCGCCATGCACCCTGATAATTACATTTCTCCATTACTACTTGCCAATAATAAAGACCGCCCGTATTTTTATAAGTTTAGACCCTTTTTAATTATTATTGATCCAGCGAAAGACAAGATAAGACTTTATGGTGCAACAACTAAAGGTAAATATAAAGGTACGCATGTTTAAGTGTGGATATTAAATTATAGTTAAATGTGGAGACGTAGATACGACTATCGAAATCATTGTACTACCAATCAGATCATTCATCCGTAGATTTGGGGGGATTACCAAAATATTGTTATGATGACATAACACGTCAATCACCACCGCCCCTAATTCTCCCGGTAGTATCTAAGTCACCTCGACTGTACTGTATCGTGTCATAACCTCATTTGCAACAGTTTACTCTGTCTCGATCGCGGCTACTCGGCTCTGCACTGTGTTTGTTGTCTGAACCAACAACTATGGGGGGAAATCTAATTACGCATGAACCTAGTTCAACAACATTGCTAGAACTCTACCTAGAAGCATATCAGATCTTTCTTCGAGCAGGATGGGTAGAGTATTTCAGAAGACTGCCAGATTTTAACTCACAGCAAGTTCTGGAGTTCGCATGCAACTTAAGAGAAGGATTTTCCATTGTCCAGGGAGTGCAAATTCCGGTGACAGAAGAAGCCATAGCCCAAGTCTCCGGGTTACCAACCAATGGTATGCGCTGGTTTAGCAGAAAACATCTTATTCTGAATGCGCAGCAAGACTTTCTCCTACCAGGCGAACATGTCGAAGCCAAAGGCAGAGGGGTCGCACTTCGGTCACTGCCCCCACCGTGGCCAAAGGTTGCGGAGTTCGTTAAGCAATATTTGACATGCGAAGGTCGTTATCAGGTAATTTACCAACACGACTTCGTTTTGTTAAATCATTTGAGGCATGGTCAGTTAATAAATATGCCTTATTATCTATTGGGTTGTCTAAAAAATATGTCACGTTATATTGTAAATGCAAAGCATCAGCTCCTTTCCCTGAAACACCATCGCTTAGCCCAACTTCTGATAAATAGAGGCTTTGCTCTAAACCACCCACCCCCCGTTAATCCTCCTCAGCAAGCAGAGGAAATTCCCCAGCAAATATCCCAGGAAATTACCTAAGAAATTCCCCAACAATCAGAGCAAATATCCCAGGAAATTCCTCAATAATCAGAGCAAATATCCCAGGAAATTCCCCAACAATCAGAGCAAGTATCCCAAGAAATTTCCCAACAGGCAGCTGAAAATCAACAATCAGCAGCAGAAACACCCCTGCAGAGGACCCCATCCCCCAATGAAGCTCAACCATCCACCCCTGTACTCCATATTTCCACTGATGATTCCGATGATAATACCCCCATCATCTTTCACAAAAGGAAAAAGCAACAGGAAATTGTAACCCCACCAAAAAGAAGAAGAACCAGGGCTTCACTTAAAGAAGCTGCTATTTCTGATAGCTCTCCCATTTTAAAGGAAAGTAGAGGTAAGAGAAAAATCACCGATTTTCCTGTCTCCTTACTAAGACGACGAACAGGATCGTCTGTAGCAACTGAAACCATTATCCCTAGTTCCCCACCCATCATCCTAAAATCCCGCATCCTAACTAGCCCTGAGCATTCATCTCCCTCACCCTCTGCTGCTGAAATGCAGAGCATTGACAGTTTTGTGACATTATTTTCTTTAAAAGAGGCAGCTGTTACACAAGAACCAGCTGCCGAAAAATCCAAAATAGACACCCAAGATGATATTGGGCAAGTGGCTGTTACACAAGAACCAGCCAGTGACCCAACAGGTGATACACAAGAACCACTTGTTGGGGAACAAGAAGATAATTACCTGCATGTGGCTGATACACAAGAACCAGCCACTGACGCAACAAGTGATACACAAGAACCACCTGTTGGGGATGCCAATGATCAAATTGATAATGAACAACAACCCCTGCCTCCACTGGAATCTGCAGTTACACAAGCCCCGACCACCTTAGCCTCCCTGCAGGAAGAAATTGAGTTTTTAAGGTCTCAAATTAAGGATTATCAGTAGGAGATAATATTGGTTAAGGAATCTTATCAAAACGAATTCAATTTGCACACCTTAGCACGGGTAGCATCTGCAGCCGAAAAGAGTCAATACAATGAATATATGTGCAGTGAGTGTGGTGAGCTTTACACTCAAGCGGGATACAAGATAGTCGAAGTTCTGATGACTGGAGCCAGCTCACAGACTCCCCCGATTGTAATCAAAACAGAAAAACCTGCTGTTACACAAGAACCAGCAGGCTCTCTAAGAATGGCAAAAGAAGAAATAGAACAACCTGCTGCTACACAAGAACCAGCAGGTTCCTCAAGAATTGTAGAGGAGGATATAAAACCACCCCGGCCTACCCAAACTATTACAGAACAGAAATCCTTTACTGATGCCTTTACACAGACTGAATCTCCCTGTGTCAGCAATGCTCACACTGAGACCTCTAGTTTTCAAGAACTAAAGGATACATGGAGAACAGAATATGAGCTCTCACAAGGGAAAGCATTCCAACAACAAAAGTCAATCTGGTTCAGCTATGCATACAAAAATTGGGATGCACTTGAACAATTTCGAGCTCAACGCAAAGGAAACAGGAAATTAAAAGAAAGGTTGTCCAATATCTTTGACTTGGTCCAAAGGGTACTGGATACAAGAAAACCCTCTTTTAACTATGCAGCATTTCTGAGAGAACGCTTAGCGTTCTTACAAATAAAGGCAATCAAAGATGGAAGACCTTATCAAGTTGCTAGACCTGATCAATTTATTGAAACATTCACAGAGGCACCAAAGAATGATCAAAACTTTCTCTATGAACTCTATCTTCACAACAAGGCTATGCCTGAAGATAGAGTGATGAATATACTCCCTATCGTCGGTGATATCCAAATAAGAGCTTTCATCTCTTTCCTTGCCAACCAACTTACCTGGAAAAATGCTTTTACGTCAGCAAAACATAATGAGTAGAACTGCCTCCTCTGGATTTGAAGTGAACCACGGAATGCAGCCATCTTTATTGCACAACATCAACAGAATCTGACTAAACCAGGCATGATTGATCATATGAGGCAACTACAAGCAGCAGTCTTGCAAGACTGCCAGCATTATGTGAAAACAAAGGGGGCTCTGGCCATCAAAGCAAACAATTTATTTTGGGAGCATTGTCCAAAAGAGAGACAGGAATATCATCCTTACAATCCCCTCAATCTTCCAGTAGCAATGTCACGAATACCTCATTATGTCAGATGTATGGAATAGTGTGCTGAAAAGTGATTGGGTACTGTTTTCATTTTCCGCTCTTGTGGATACCTGGTCAGCAATATAAGGCTCATTACAAACTGACCAAAAAGGAGGAGGTGGCAGTATGGTAGCAAATACAGAATGCCTGTGGGTTCAGAAATAAGATGGACAACACCTTCTTTAGCTACTGTATTAGCAAATTACACTTTTCATCCCAGTATTCCGACTCCGATTCAGAATAAACGTTGCATGAGGACATGCAACCATTTCAGTTGGGGGGGATGTTAGGACTCCATATTGCCTACTTTTGACCTTGTATTTTGTCATTATATTACCCTCTTTAGCCCATAAGTTGAAAGCCTTGATAACATTTTGACCTAATTATTCCAAAGGTATGAAGTAACTCTCCTCATTGCTATAAGTTTAATTATTCAACACATATTCATGTTATCTTTATAATTAATCTTTGGAAGTTGACTAAGTTGCTGACAATTGATGAAACTGTTTAAAGTCTGCAAAATTATAATTCACAGTCGCTGGAACACCAAAAATAGCAACTGCGCAGTTGCTACCATCCAGAAACAGCAACTGACTAAAGCGGGTAAAACCTCATTTTTGAATGGCTGAAACATCTGGAACAACAATTGCCTAGCAAGAGTAGTAACCGTCTGAAGTTGCCAGAACTATACGTTGCAGATGCTGACATAGCATGATCAACCACTGTCCAAAATTGGCAAAACACAGTCGTAGGTAGCAGCACGAGAACTTCACGGGAACAGTTAAGATTTACCATATCAGCAACAATGGTGGAACAGCCAAGGATAGTACAAGGATCTCAAAGAGACAGTCGAGGTCTACCAGCTTTGCAACAGCAAAAGGATCCGATTAACAAAGATGATAAAATTACACACTGTTGTTGTAACATAAACTGATTTCCTATTTTTGTACAAAAGGGTCAACCAATCGGGTAATGACAATCTATTGTAATAGATGTCTCCTCTATAAAGAGGAGACATCTACATTAGGGGAATGTGGTGGTAATAGGGGTATTGTAGTACAGAGCAAGTCTAAATCTTTATTGTAACTTGACATTTTGGCAGATGAATAAAGCACTGTTCTGAGCATTTTTACTTAACATCTGTGTCCTGGGGAATCTTGTGAGAGGGACAGGGCCCACCTTCTTCACAAGATTCACCCATTTCTTTTCTATTGAGTGTGTGTGTGACTTCTGTGTAGCATTGCTTCTGATATTTCCCTTTGCTGATACTCTGTTTTCTTAATCAATTGGCGCTGTAAAAGAGTGTGTCACCGATGATTAGGAATTGCAGTGTGCATTGGCAAATTGATCACAGGGGCAGGTGCTAAACATCCTTACCCTGAGGATAGGGTCCTGATCCTTTGTTACAAGACAACCATCATTTATTTCAGCAGATTTGTTACTTTTAGTTAATTGTTTTCATTTCATTTCTGCAATAGATCATAACTGCTGTAACACAGAGTAAGGGTTTGATAAAAAGTAGATTTGTTTATACTACAGCCTTTAATAATTTTAGAATTAAGTGCATACAGTACGAAGTCACCTTTGAAACAAAAGGACTTTCCCGGGTTGACAATTTAATGTGGTACTCGACTGTTTAATAAATAAACAATTCGAGCAGCCAACAGGAAGTGTTCTTGACCATAATATATAGAGAATGAAGTGAATAATTAGCCGTTAGAGATAGTAAGATTAAAGGGCCATTGCATAAATGATAATTTTGACTAAACCATAGAGAGAGAAGTTATTGATTTATTTTTTTTATTTAATATATTTAATATAATTCCATGATTTGTTAGATAACTTAAAATCCAAAAATATAAATAACTGAAAGGGTTGAAATGATACAATTAAACTTCAAAAATTATTTTTGATTGGTCAAAATTAAAAAGGGTGATAAATATTAGAATTAAATATTATTTATTGATTATGTCAAAGGCCTAATTATAAGAAATAAATTAAATTGGAATGAAATTGGATAGTCAAAGGTCATAAGTTCAACATTTTGAAATGATATAAATGAATAAATTACCCTAAAGAAATTAAAAACTTTTACTTTAATTGGTCAAAAAATTTTACTTTAATTGGTCAAAAAATTTAAAAAGGGGGTGGACAAACATAAGAATTAAAAATATTATTATTTTATAAATTAAATCAAAGACATGATTACTTATAAGATTTAAGGGCATATTATTAATGAGAGGAAAATTTATTACAGAAATAAATCAAATGTGGAATTACAATATATAAATGTTAAAATGGAGAAAGGTAAGAGACAAAAGGTTAACAATAGGAAATAAATATTATTTAACTATTAAATAATATTTAAATTATTAAATACCCTAACTTTATTAATTATGTTAAAAATGGATAAATTGGAAGGGTAATTAATAATCCAATTAAATTAATAAATAATATAATGAGGAAAAGAACTGACTAAGAAATGAGAAGAAATAAACTTAAGAATAATTCGAGGATGGGAAAGGGGGGGAGAAATTTTTTTTTTGGGGGGGGGGGGGGTGTGTGTGTAGGATGGTGGAGAATTTAAAATAGAGGGAAAGTGATAAGATAATAAGAAATGGACAGTGCGTTTCCAGGATTGGCTTAACTCGTATCCATCATCCCAGTTAAAATTATTAGGATGCTTTTTCAATTTCAAGGGCCTCCGTAATGACCCGACTGGAATAATAAGGGGCATAAGCTAAGTTTTTGGTTTTGTCAAGCATTATATAATGTTGTCATGAGTTATATAATGATATTTCTAAAAAAATTCTTAGACCTTTGGAGGAATTATCATTCACGAAAATCAACATGTCTTAGGATATGAAAAAGGAAACATGATGCATATCCAAAGTTATTTGAACCTAAATTAGTCTGCGAGAACATGATTTCTTGAATAAGTCAATATTATTGTAATAAGAGCTAACATTGTCATAGAATTGGCCATATGGAGATAGAGTATTTTGATCTCCATCTTTGTCTTCATTGTGGGAAGTTAATCAACACTCTAAAAAGTGTTGAAAGTAGAGAAAGATAAGAAAGCAAGTCATTATGGATGGATCAATTATTGAAGATGGAATCAACAGGCAACAAAGTTGCATAAATATTGTTTTCTAGTGAAAATAAAGGTAAATACAGAGAAAAAAGGAGAGATGAAAAAAGAAATAATATTTCAAAGAATATTCTATATGAATTTGAGTCCAATTATATATGTTCACTAAAATTAAAATGTGATTCAAAGATGGAACTCTCCACACCTCAAGGAGGATACTCTCTTAAACATTAAAGGTGGGGAATGAAGATGGTTAGTGGTAAATTGAAACCACCACATTCTTCAAATAAATTTTTTTAGTGGTCATCCAAAACCACCATATTATTTAAGTGAAAATGTGGTAAATCAAAATCCAACAATATCAATGGAAGATGATTAGTAATCAACCAAAACAACTAAATATGGAATCCACAACTCAATCTTGGATCCCTTGAAAAACAAAGGAGTACAAAGCCTAGGTTTGGATCCCTTCAACTATGAAGTATTGAAGAACATAAAGAATCTGAACATCAATCCTAGATCCCTACAACTATCAAATATTGAATAACACATGAATGTAGAACTCATACTTGGATGCATTCAACAAACTTCTCACCTTGCACCTGATAGGGGAATATCATATATCAATAATGATAGTTAAGATTCAAGATTATAAGTCCCATTAGTCATACAAATAAATCACATTTTGGAATTCCAACATAGAAATTTGTCTCTTCAAATCAATTAAATCAACTATTGGGATACCAATCAATAGAATGGGAACAATTAGATAGGGATGTTGTTCATTTCAAATGACCTATCAACATCCATATATTAGAATTTTTTTAAGCATGCCTTCGTCAAATTTTAGTTCAATAATTTCAAATGGAAGACAATACAAGTTATTGTTTTTGGTATAATTATTCAAACTTATGATTGAAGGGGGAAATGTTAGATTGTGAGTCCCTATACAATCACAAAGTTCAATACTAAATTGATATGAGTTTTAAAGCTTATCTATTAATGAGTTGTTTTCATGATCCATTGATTTTTTCAATGAGATCTATATGTGGTCAATTTCATGTGTTATAAATTGAGATGATGAGATCAATATAATGTGTTGAATATGGAATAAATCATTTTCTGTTAGTTGTATTTTTTGTAATTGTGCTCTATTTATTAACAAAGACTAAGGAATGAGTAATGAAAGGTAAAGCCTATTATTCCCATTACCCAATCTCTTCCCATTTCTTCATGTACTTTCACTGTCAAAGGGTGTTTGTGTTGGACAGGAGAGGAGCAAGGCCAAGAGATATGAAGTGTATTGTTACAAAAAAATGCTGAAATAGACAAAGTGACCATTGGATGTTGGTTTTCCCATGTAGGTTTAAAGAGTAAAAATGGTCTCCATTATGTTTTGAATGGTTCATTTATGAGCCTATGTGCTATGCTAATTGAAGTACTTATTTGTTCTTTTTTTAGTAAAATGGTGTGAGAATTCATTGTCCATGTGGAAATGAGAATCACTATCAAATTTATATTCCCATCTTTTGATTCACTCCAAAATTCAATATTTATGGTCGCGATTAAGTGATGTTTCTAATATAGATGCAAAGAACAATAAAAAAATATAGAATTGATGAAATTGTGGGAATGACGTTAATGTCTTGAAGGATGTTTTTGGCCGTTGGTTAACTACACTCATGGATTTTCATGAGACAAATTTCCATGCTCACCTCCCTTATCATCAATTACATTTCAAATTATATTTTAGGTTGTGGGAGGTCATACACAACCCATATACGAGTTAATACATATAGTATGTAAGCTGTAGGATACAAGGCCTCACCCTGAGATGTGTGAATATAATTAATTGAGTGTGTGAGTAAAGAAAAGGCATGCTAATGTTGGTGGGATGCTCCCATAATTTTTTGAACAAATAGTTGATGAGTGGATAATGCATTGGGATGAAACCATGTTGGAGTAGTTTCCTTCTCTTAATTGTCATAATCTTTTTGGAATTTTTGAACCTTCATTTAATGTATTAAGGATCAATTTGTCTTAGACATGCCAATTTATTAGCTAATTGTTATTCAGTTCATTCTTTCATGAATGGTCATCTTACATGTTTAATTAATTTCCATCTCACTTACATTTTGAGGAAATGTGTTTGGATCAAAGTGTATGGCATGTTATGGATTGTGTGTGTGTGTTTTGAGGAATGGTGTTTGGATCAATACATTATATGGTATGTTATGGATTTTTTGTGTGTGCGCATGTGAATTTTTGTCCATCTTCAAGATAGAATCAGAGTGTGATTATATGCATGAGGAACCTAGAAGTGACTCCTTCATGAACTAAAGAATGACATTTGAACCATACATGAAATTTTTATGTCAAACCTAAGAATATTCACATGAAAAATGAAGGTCGACGCATTCTATTAGAGGAAAAGATTACATCAAGAAGTTGATTTCTACATTGAAAATTGACATTTGAATTTGCAGGTACATTATTGAATTTTATTTCATAAGATATCCATGTTGGTGAAGTCAGTGGGTTGTAAGTTCCTCATTTACAGATCAGTGTCTTTGAAAGTCATGCATTGATATCATTTTTTAAAAGGAAGAGATTTTGTTTCCATCATATTTATTTCTTTTAAAGTGAATTTAGTGCTAACATTGTTGATGCATGACTGAGAAAGTTTAACAAGGATTATACATCAACATGATGTGAATTATTTATAATGGGATGGTTATCTATATAAGAATGATTACCCATAGAAGGATGATTTAGGGTAGTGATAATAGAGGGAATGTAGTTAGTAGGAATGTATCCACCATCAATATCAATGGTAGCGTTAAGTTGGTTTTCCCTTTCAATATTAGAATCCACCTCATTTTCATTTCAATCATAGTACCAATTTGAATTGATGCAAAATAAAGTATTTAACTATTTTATAGTTATACACAAAAACACACACACACACATGTCTTATCTTGCCCCATAGTTAGGGAGGTGTTGTAGCAGTTACAACAACCCTCCAAAAATTTTCCTATGCTTCGTTTTGGATCCTCCCTCCTAAATCACAGCAGCTCATCCTACATCGACCTAGGTACTTGTGATTTAATTGAGATTTATCTTTTGCATTTTGGTTTGTGTTTTCTTACTTGGTTTACTGTCTAACCCACCAAATGATCTCTTGACTTGGTATTCACTCGGTTCCAGGATTCCCTTGGTGAACTGCGCAATCCTTGAGGGTAACCAACCTTGCTCTTGGGAATTGCACAGTCCAAGTTGACAGTGAGCCTTCGGCTCCAAAATTGCGTAGAGCTAGTTGACAGCCAGCCTTCAGCTGGGAAACTACGTAGAGGACGAGGGGAAGCTCATAGCCATTTAGTCCAGAAACTACACAAAAGATTCTTCCTCAGAAGTTTCTCAATGCATGAGCCATTGAGTTGCCCAGTCCTTCCCAGAACTGCGCAATCTCTCTGGGAAATGCATGGCGGTTTTCCCGAAAAAGAAAAAGAAAACAAGAAGCATCCCTAGGAAGTATGGATCTATTATTAGTTTCCCAAGGGTGACACATTGCTATCCTTAGAAGTTTCCACCAAATGTTGCTTTTGTCCTTGATCTCAAGCATATTCGTCATAAATTCCAATTTTCTCAATTCTATGTAATGGACACCTCTAGAGCTCATTTTTACATTTGATCATCGATCCCTAGCATTCCCAAGGAGATCAAGGAGCCTTCATCTCATTGTCATCACTTTTCTAGGTGAGTTTTTCTTTTATCATCTTTTGCTACTTTTTCTGTTGCTTTTCATTGTTTAGCTTGTGAGAGTGTTGTTTCACTTGTTTCTTTGAATGAATGCTAGAATTTTAACTTATTTTAGCTTATAGGAGTGTTGTTTCAAGTTATAGACTACTTTTCCCAAGTGTCGCATGAGTTTTCCCGTTTTTCACTAATGGTCATTGTTGTAGCAACTCTCTTCACATTCTTCATTTTCCTTCAGTTTAATCAATTGTTGCACTTGTTTCACATGTATGCATTGAAACTTAGTCTGATCTGCACCCACAATCACATCATCATTCAAATATTCTTGATTTTCACACTCCCCATGGGCATATCTGAGCTCCCCTTGCCCGGATCTCACACTTCACTGCATGCACTGTGCAATTTGGGAGCTCAAGGCCTCTGCCTTGGCTTCTAGAATTGCGTAGAGCCTATCCCAGCCGAACTCCAACTGCATACTATGTAGTTCTAGGAGCTAGTCTCCCATCTTGGACACTAATACTATGCACTATGCAGTTCTAGGAGCCAATCTCTCAGCTTGGCCACTGCGCAGTCTTTCCAAGGCCCTAGCCTAGACTGAACTGTGCATTGCATAGTTCAAGTCATCAAACTTCCACACTGACTGTTGATATTGCACAGTGTGCAGTTCCCATAGTTAGTCAGTCACCCCTGTCAGTCAAAATTGTGTAATCACTCTCATTAAATGCCCTGATTGCTGCTTGATCATGTCGTGAAGTTAGATTTGTAAGAGCTAATGTTTTCTTGCCATGAGTGTCCTTTTTGTCCCAAAGGTACCACACTTGTGAAGCACTTCTCTCTAGTAGTCGTTTTACCATGGCACTAGAGAAATCTACCTCAAGAGAGAATGATGAAAGTAGTATTGGGAGCAGTTGACCAAGTGCCATTTTACTTACCAATATATGCCGACACTCAACTATTTATAGAAAATGAGTCAACACTAACATGGAATCAAGTCCAACAGCAATAGCAAAAGGCAGAAATCCAATACAAGATCAGGGAAAGGGGAAGTTGTTGACACAATAAAGGGAGAAAAAAGCTATACAGTGAAAGCGGATTCAATCTTCATGCAGACAACTTTGGCAGCAGAATCAAAAGGAAGTAGAAGGCACAAACAATAGACCAGGGGAATAAATAAAATCAAAGCTTGCAGGTAGCAGAACTGAGATCACAACAAGGAGAACAAGAACTAGAGGAAGAATAGGAGCCAAGGAGGAAAGAACAAGAAGAGAAGTAGAAGCAGGAAGAAGAACAAAGGCAAGGCACAATGATAGAGAAAACAATGCCAATATAGGTTGATGAGCTGGAACAACCAAAAGTTGAGGAAAAGAGTGAACATATACAACATCCCTCATGAACGCTAAACGCAAGAACCAAGTCCATCTTGATATCAATGAGTACATGGAATAGCTAAGGCAAGAGGCCACTAGGGATGACTTGGAGTTGAGTTCACGAAACATGCAAAAGTACATTGGTGTTATTGTCATGGTCAACAGCATGTTGCACATGCTTCAAGATGAGTTGGATATAGGTTCCAAGACCATATACCTAAAAGCTATGGAGGCAATATTCTTCTATTAGAAAGAGATCGTCAAGAAATTTGGGGACATCATCACACAATACCAAGTTTGACATCAGCACGTGGCCGAGAAGCATCAAGTGGAGGTTTCCGAGTTGGTATTTCCCCAAACTGCAGAGTCATAGTGTTTTGTCTTGTTAGGTTGTCTCTAGCCTATTTTTTCTCACATGGGTACATGTGGAAAATGTATATTATTTATAAATATGTTGTAAGTGAAATTCCAAGTGTCACTAATGGAATGTGAACAATCACTATGTAATGTGATGAGTTATTTGTAAAGAAGTTGAAGAGTCATGAGGGTAGTCAAAGAGTCACAAAGGGGAATGTCAAGGGTAACCCCACCCTTTTTTATAAATAGAACCTCATAATTCATAGAACAAGCTTTTGGCTAGGCTTAGGCTTAGAGAAGGCTTGTGAGTATTGTGATGAGCCTTGGCTTCTCCACATCATAGAGTGAGTATACTTCTTTGGAGGAGAAGGTGTTCTTGACTGTAATTTTCCACTATTGGGGCTAGTGGTTGTTAATGGTGTATGCCTGGATGGAACTTTCACTTATAATAATAATAACAGAGCCAACACGGTTTCATGCATATGTTGTTATTGTAGTTGGACTATTCTTGTTTCTTTATAAATGTATGTTGTTTAACTTATGCATTTGCTTATGAACTACTTTGTATGAAATTGTATGAATCTTGATGAATGCGTGTTGTTGGATTAACCCATCACATTAACTTGTGGACTATTCCACATCTTAGCCTATGATGTCATTCCGTTCATGTGTTCCTTTCAAGTTGCGTACTATTACAAGCTTGTAAAGGGCACACTTCCTTTTCCGCTCTATGTGTTAGAAACCCCATGCATCTCACTTGAATCACTGCAAAGTCACACACCTGCTTCCACCCAAAGTCATCATACTTATCTCCACGCGCTACCGTGGTCAAGGCACTACATTACCACACATTGTTGGGACTCCTACTCTAAACAGTCTGAGTTCTAGTTGGGATTTTTTATCAGGGAGATCCCCTTGAATGTTGGTGGGTCCAACACCGTCAACATTTTTGGCACTAGAAGGAGGTCCAGATGACAAGTTGAGCCCTTGAAGTCTGTTTTGAATTTCTGCACATCATTCATGACTTATATCTCAATCACAACCCTGACATGGTTTTCTCATGCTGTTGATTTCGATGTGTTTATGAATGTTATAGATGACTTGTCCAAATATGAATTGGATGGAGAAAATTGAACATCCCTATTAATTCACTCAATTTCCTTTTTGGGCTTTTGTGACAGGAATGATGTCCCCTTGGATGACATCGCCTGTGGGTTGTTCGCTTTCATGTTCAAAGAGTGCATCAAGAAATGGTGTCACACGTTTCCCGCGACCTCCATACACTCTTTTGATCACATTTTCAGATAATTATGTCATTATTTCATTCTTTACGACCGCAAAGCACTTAATATTTTTTTTTTTGTGAAAATCACCTGACGAATCTCTTGAGAATTTTCACGATCGTTTTCTTCATTACTATTATGAATTTCTTGAAGATGAAGTTGACTGGAAATTTTTGGTGGAAAGATTTCAGTATCTTGTTCACATCTCTGAGAATCCACATGAGTTATAATCTTTCAAACCTCTCCCAACATACCTTGGTGTTAGAGCTTCTAAATATGAGACAGACAAAGTTGTTGTCCCAAGTGACCCTCCGTCCCCTTCTCATCAAATAGCTCTAGCTCCACAGGTTGAGGTGGGAGAAGTTGAGAATCCACCTGTTGATCTGTCACCATATCCTCCTACCTCACATGCTTAGGATTTTTGTGCAGATTTGGATTGCAAGCCTAATGGTTTTCATATGGTCTTATCTCCTCAACCTCCATGCTTTGGTTCCTTTGATCCTTCAGATTTTGGTGTGTTGTGTTCATCCATTTTGGATTCCATAGGTGATGTTCATAGGGATCAAGTTGTCGATGGAGTTGGTGTTGGAAAATTAACTTGTCCTGTCATTCTTGATGAGTATGTGTGGGAGTCTGAAAAAGAAGTTGTGACAAAGGATGACCTCCTTCCGTTCACACCTTGTCCACTTTATCTTGACATCTTCTGTGATTCTACCATTTTTGTTCCTTCTTCTGAAAATAAATCTCCAGATGTTTCTACCTCCGATCATTTGCAAAATGTGTAGGTTGTCAGTCTATCATTTGATTGTGTAAAGGACAAATATGTCTTCATGGATCCATTCGATCTCTTATCTTTCATTTCTGGAGACTTAGAGGGTGAAAATTCTTGTTTTTCATCACATCCTCTTTGTGATTCTTTAGATCATGAGGATGTTATTATCCATGTTGAATTTTTTTTTATCATGGTTGTCATGATCTTTTCACTCATTAATTTGATCACGATTATGTTTCGCCTACTATTGATCTTTCTATGCCACTAGTATTTGATGATCCATCTTCTAATGAAGTGGAAAATTTTCATGTTGTCGAGGCACTTCAACCCGAGATGATGGTTATGTCAATTTCTCGTCGCCTTGAGGTTAGTTCCACTTTTGATCAGAAATTTGTTTAATCTCCATAGGATACTCATCACTCTCTTATTCACATTGAAAATCAATCCAATCCATAGTTTTCGCATCCTCCACGAGAATAAAATGATCCTATTGGTCATGAATTGGAGGAGTCATATGTAGCAAGCACTGTTGCGAAATGAAAATTTTCTTCTTTCTTCATGTTTTCTCATTTTCCAAGTTCAAAGGTGTGTGCATGCTTGTTTTCCACTCACAATGTGATAGAACACCATGATACATTTGCAAACTGAATTTCATGTGCTTTCAACCTTTTATTTTCTATGGACGCATTCAAACTTCAAATGATTTTGTTTGCATTTCTTTATCTTTCTTGTTTGTTGGTATGCTTGAATATCTTTCTTGTCAATCATACTATCACCTACATGGGTCAACCAATGCGCCAGTGGCTGCATTGGAAATATCACTTCACGTGAGTTTGCCCATGCTATAATTAGCATAGGAGTAGGAGTAGTGTTTTCTTTCTTGTTTTGTTTTGCTTCGTCTCACTTCTTTCCTTTGCCTATTTTCTTGTGCACTCGTAGGATTAGTTTCCGCATGAAACCATGTTGGCTTCTTGAGACAAGTAGGGTGAAATACAAGAGTACTTGTCAAACTATCTGTTAGAGTCGGTCTGGTCATCCCTCCGTCAGAGATCAAAACCCTTTTTGAATTTCATGTTTAGGTGTCCCATCGCTTTCGATTAGTTGCATTTCTCTAGGGGCATGCCATTGTCTGACGGAAGGGTTTGGTGTTCTTGTCTCCCTTATTCTTCTACCTGCTTGGGCTAGTCAAAATTTCTCTATGTTCAACAAAGTTCATTTCAGTCATTCATAGTCATTATGCTATTTTGGTCAAAAAGAGTTATTTTAAGAGTCTAGGTTTGTGGTTGGTCTTCAAACATGTCGAATAATGCCCGCAGGCCATGAGGATGGTTTTTGAAGAGGTTCCTAGTTCAAAAGCTCATCATTTAACTCATTTGAGGACATTTTTGTTCAAAACTCTGTTTTGAATAAGAAATTGTCGAATTCATCTTTTGTAATAACCATGTATTTTTTCGCCATGGAGTTTTCAAAGCAGGCTCTGGTTTTCCTTTTCCAAACATCAACGCCAGCATCCCTGTTAAAAAAAACCAAGTTCATCAGCTCAAAACTCAGAAAATCAATGAGAAATCCAAAAGACAGAGTTTCATTAAATGACAAAGTGCCATAGTCAAAAACATTATGAAGGGAGTTTTTTTCTTTTTTTTTTTGAAGTAAAACTTTAAACCATCTCTTGTCAATATATTTCAAAACTATTTATCCCTTTGCAACAAGTGTCTTTCATAATCCAAGGGAGAAAATGTGTTTCGAACGTGCAACAACAAAACGGTGAGTGGAAGAGGCCGATTGTGTGACTTGGAGGTGGCGCGGCACATATAGCAGGTGGCGCGACGCACATAGAGTGCGTGGCGCACTGGGAGTTTTCACCCAGTGTAATTTATAATGGGCATGACGCATATAAAGAGCACGACGCACTGGGTTTTGAGCGTGGCGCGTATAGCCTCAAGCCTGAAACTTGCTTGGAATTTCACCAATTCGCCCATACCTTACATGAATTCGCCAGGTAGGCCCTCATTCTTGCTGTTGCTTTGAATTTGGTGATAAGTGTGAGTGGTTTATGGGTGGTAGCATTTGAAACAAAATCTAATTCCTCCCTTTAAAATACATTCAAAGGAAATTTGCTGTGGGGTCTTGACTTATTGATTGGTCGCCAAGGACTCTCCCCTTTCCCCATTTCCCTTTTGTTTCCTCATTTCCTACCCCCCCCATCAAGCCCATCAATCCAACATTGCATTCAAATCCCAAAACTCCTAAACCCTACCTTATAAAATCCCCAAACCCTCTTACAAATCCTTGAACAAAATTTCCCCCCATAACCCGTATTCCCATCATATCATTCCCCTTCCTAACACTCCCCTTTTTTTCATTGTTCCCCTTGGTGGCAAATCTCACAAAAACCCTCAGTTTCACTACCATCATCAAAGGATGACAAATTTTTGGGCACAACACAGGTTTTTTGCACTTAGGATTTGGAGCTCCAAATCACAAATGGTTTGCATTTTTGGATTCAGCATGGAAAATCATGACTGTGGGTGCATGGACAAGAAGTTTGGGTAAGTTTTGAGTCCCCGGGAGGTCAAAAACACCCTAAAAATGACCTCTCTGCCCCTAATTTCAGACACAGGAAGCAGTCTTGGGAGATTGAGGTTTTGGAGGGGCAAATGGGCACCAAATTCAGAAATTCCACTTGGGTTGGAAAGTAGACAGATAGGGCTTTCCAACAAGTACACCTGGGCTCAATTTGGACTTCAGAAAGTGCCTCAAAATCAGAACCAAAGTAGTGCAGTGCATATAGAAATTGGCGCGGTGCACAGAGGTTTTTTGCCCAATTTTTCATCTTCTAGCTCAGAAATTCAGCCAGTTTGACTAGTTTTTCTTTGTGATGTAATTTTTGACTTATCTTGATGTATTTGAGTGAACATGATGTATTTTTGACACTTAGTTACTTGTTCTAGAAGATTCATTCACCAAAGAGTGAAAATTTAATGAATGAATCAGTTTCCTACCTTATAGAGGCAAGTTGTTTTGACTGCCTAGATTTTAGTGCTTTATTTAGAATTGGTTGAAACAGCTCCTAGAAGGATGAGATAGAACCCTAGAGGAAAGGGAAGAGGTTGTCTTGTCTATATCATGTAATTTCTAAGTCATTTTCAGGGTTGGACTCTTGGGAAAATCTTGGCATTCTATTGTACATTCTATCTCTGCATTTTTGGCTAAGGAAAGACCAGGGTTTCGCAGCACTGTTTGGGATCCATGTGGCTTTATGTTTTGCTAGTGTGCTTCTCTAAGTAATTGTAAATTTATCTAGTGTTATGTGTATCATTTTCAAGATTCTTATTCTGAATTTGAACAAATGAGTGATTAAGGTAGAATCCATAACTGTTATGCTCTGCCTTTGAATTTGTTTAAATTTTCATGTTTTCTTCAGTTTAAGGAGAATCCTTGAATCTCTCTTGTCTCCTTAGCTCCTCACCTGTCAGATCTACCCATCTCACCTAATTTAAAGCATCAAAGCGATTGCCTTCCTTGCCCCAATCAAACCTCTGCAGAAACCGTGCCTCATCCCCGAGCCCAAATTTGCCTTTCCCATTTTTACAACAAAACCTTCAAAAAACCAAATCAAATCCCTGCACTTAATACCTAGCCTAAGATCAATTGAAAACTTAGTCATCTCGAGCCTCATTGATTACCTTTTGCCAATATTGACCCGGAGAGAGCCCTCTCCTGTGCTCGTAGGGCTAGCTACGAGGTTGAGCGTGGTTTGATGTGGACCTAGAACCTTGTCTTTTCAGCCTGAGACAAATCTAGGCTCTAACACTATCAACATTTGGTTATATTTATATTCCCTCTCTTTATGGATATCTTTCATTTCTTCTAGTCAATGATATCTTGATGGAAAATACGTTCCTTTCAGAGTGAGTCATGGTGAGACCATCTCACTTGCAATCTTAACTAGTACTTCCTACTCTAATCAGCTTTCTATATTCGGTTAACCCTTGTCAACTCATTCAAGTAGAATAAGGAGGGGGAAAACCTTAACAAGTATGTCATATAAACATCATTCTTTGAAGGGGCAACCTCTTTTGCTCTCAATAAGTAGGGATACCTCTCCTGCCTCATGAAATAAATAAGTGGCTATGCACAGTTCTTTGAAGAATGAAAAAAATGAAATGAAAACAAATTAATAATAAAGGTAAAAGAAGAGAAAGGCTGCCTATGTAGATAGGTGAAGCAAGTAACTCTATCGGGGTACTGTCTAGGCTCATTGGTAGTGGAGAAATGCTTTGATTCATGAAGTGACTTTGTTGGGGTACTATCCAGGCTTGTTGACAGCAAAGCAATACTAGAGATGAAACTAAAACTCTTACAGTATGTATTACTTGTACATCAATATGCCCCTCATCCCCAATTGAAACAACTCAATTGACTTGCCTTGGCATGTGTGTTGCTGATAAAGAGAATGGTAGGGACTACATCTTTAACTCAAGCTAGTGAAGAAGTTATGACAATCGAAGAATAAAACAATACTTGTAGAAGGGTTAGACTCACTTTACATGAGACAAGGTCCATACAAAGAGCTGAATTTCTATGAGTGTGTCGCCAATGTTGTAGTAGCTACAACCACCTTCCAAAATTTTTCCTATGGTTCATTTTGGAGCCTCCCTCCTAAATCAAAACAACTCATCTCGCACTAACCCAAGTACTTGTGCTTTGATTGAGTTTTATATTTTTCATTTTGACTTTTGTTTTATTACTTGGTTTATTATCTAACCTAAAATTTGATCTCTTGACTTGGTCTTCACCCGGTTCCAGGCTTGCCTTAGTGAACTGCACAATCCTTGAGGGCAACTAGCCTTGCTCTCGGGAATTGTGCAGTCCAAGCTGATAATGAGCCTTTAGCTCCAAAATTGTGCAGGGTCAGTTGATAGCCAACCTTCAACTGGGAAAATGTGTAGAGCATGAGGGAAAATTAGAGCCACTCAGCCCAGAAACTACAAAAAATCTTCTTAGTGCATGAGCCAGTGAGCTGCCCAGTCCTTCCCAAAACTACTCAATATCATCGGGAAATGCATGGCAGTTTTCCTGATGCAAAAAAAAAAAAAAAAAAAAAAAAAACAAAACAAAACAAAAACAAGAAGAAGCCCTAGGAAGTAGGGATCTATTATTAGTTTCCCGAGGGTGACACATTTATATCCTCAGGAGTTTCCGCCAAGTGTCAATTTTGTCCTTGATCTCAGGCATGTACGTCATAAATTCTAATTTGCTCAATTTTATGTAATGGACACCTCTAGAGCTCATTTTTGCATTCGGTCATCAAGCCCTAGAATTCCTAAGGAGATCAAGGATACTTCAGAGCATTGTCTTTGCTTTTATGTGTGAGTTTTTCTTTTATCGTCTTTTACTGCTTTTTCTATCACTTTCATTGTTTAGCTTGTGAGAGTGTTATTTCATTTTTTTTCTTTGAACAACTATTGGCATTTTAACTTGTTTTAGCTTGTAAAAGTGTTGTTTCAAGTTTCAAAATTCCTTTCCGAAGTGTCACATGACTTTTCCCATTTTTCACTAACGTCCACTATTGCGACAACTTTCTTCCCATGCTTCATTTTCCTTCAGTTTAATCAAAATTTTCACTTGTTTCATAGGCATGCATCGACACTTATTCAAATATTCACCCAAAATCACATCATCCTTCAGATCTGCTTGATATTTACACTCCCAATGGGAAGATCTAGGCTCCCCTTGCGTAAATCTAACACTTCACTGCATGCATTGTGCAATCTGGGAGCTCAAGGCCTCTACATTGGCTTCTGGAATTACGTAGAGCCTGTCTTGGCCTAGCTCAAACTGCACAGTTCTAGGAGCCAGTCTCCCATATTTTCCACCAAGACTGCACAGTGCGTAGTCTCTCCTAGGCCTTGGTCTAGATTGAACTGCACATTGTGCAGTTCCAGTCATCAAAATTCCACACTAATTATTGGGACTACATAGTTCACAGTTCCCACAGTTAGCCTGTCACACCTGTCAGTCAAATTTGTGTAATCCCTCTCATTAGATGCCCTAATTGCTACTTGATCATGTTATGAAGTTAGATTTCTAAGAGCTAATGTTTGATTTCCATGAATACCCTTTCTATCCCATAGGTACCACACTTGTGAAGCACTTCTCTCCAGCAGTCATTGTATGATGGCACCAAAGAAATCTGCTTCAAGAGAGGCCACTGAAAGTAGTACTGGGGAGCAGTTGAGCAGGCACCCGTTTACTTAGCAATATGTGTGGACACTCAACTGTTTATAGAAAAGGACTCAACACTATGATAGCACGTCTATCAGTAGTAGCAGAAGGAAGCAATCCAATACAAGATCAAGGAAAGGGGAAGTTGCTGACACAATAAAGGGAGAACAAAGTTGCAAAGTGAAAGTGGATTCAATCTTCAAGCAGGAAGCTTTGGCAGAAGAAGCAAAAGGAAGTAGACGATACATACAATAGACCAGAGGAAGAAAGAAAATCAGAGCTTGCAGGTTGATCCAGGTGGCTCCAAACACATGTAGAAGTCCAAGAGCACTCAGAAATGGTCAAAATTCAAAGTGGTCATATTGTTCCCAAACTAGCACTAGATCGAAGTGCTCGTCACCTTGATTCTAATGGTGTGAATGACACTCAAATCAGAGCTCGTATGGAGGAGATAGAGCTAGCCAAAGTTGCAGTCTTAGTTGGGCAATGGGCCAGGTTTAGGTGTCCTACAAATTCACTGTTTGTAGGTTTTAACCCTGTACAGAAATTACTTCCATATGAATTCTAAAACGTAGAAAATAAACAATGTGAGAGCATAACACATAAAACACATATACATAGATATTTTCCCCTGGATCCCAAAACCGGGATTACCAGCTTGATTTTTCATTATGTTCCTTTCAATGCTACAATACATATTTATACATGCCGAAGCATCCAATACCATGCGTTGAAAACCATTGCATCCAAAACAATGGACCGAAAACCATCGCGTCCAAAACCATGTGTGAAAACCATGCACAAAACCATAGGTAGGTCTACCCAACCTAATATAGGGTCCAAATTTTTTTCCCCGTGGGGCTACCCACCCCCCTCAAACACCCTGTGACCTCTCTTCTGCGCCATCGGCACAACGAAAGGGGGGTTCCACCCCCTCTCTAACCCCCTAGTTAACTATGTCGGTTAGTCGTGGAAAGAATATAACACAACCCAACATTCTCCCACTTGTTGTTTTCTTTCCACAGGGGGCTACAGGAGAGCTTATTCATTTATCCATCCCTACAATGCTCATTGTGTCTCTATACCAAGAGAACTTCTCAGATCTCATAGATTTTGTCATTGCATTTTCATTATTCTTCAAAGTGTCCACCTTTACCAGCAACACCTTTTTGTCTTCTATCATATCCCTCACAAAGTGATACTGAACATCAATGTGCTTTGTCTTTGAATGATAAGCAGGGTTCTTTGCCAAGAAAATTTCACTTTGGCTGTCACAGTCTATCCTTATAGCTCCCTGTACTAACCCCATACTTGAATACAATCTCTACAACCAAACTGCTTCCTTGCTTGCATGAGTGGTTGCCATGTATTCTCCCTTTGTAGTTGATAGTGCCACTATAGATTGTTTCTTACTCATCCAACTCAGTGCACCTCCAAATAGGTTAAACACATACCCACTTGTGGATCTTCTATGATCCAAATCTCCAGCCCACTCTGCATCAACAATGCCATGAATATCCAACACTCTGTCCAATCCTGGTCTTTCTTGGTAGCACAAGCCATAATCACTAGTGCCACGCAAATACCTAAAAACCCGCTTCACTGTTGTCTAGTGTTCCTTCCCTAGTTTTGACATAAACCTGCTCAATACTACCACTACATGTGCAATGTTTGGTCTAGTACAGACCATCACATACATCAGGCTACCGACTGCACTTGCATATGGAACACAGGACATGTCCTCTTCCTCTTCTTGTGTCTTGGGACACTGTTCAACAGACAACTTTACACCTACAGGAATAGGAATTTCACCGGTTTATTATCCTGCATATTAAAATTTTCCAATATTGTCTCGACATACTTCCTTTGGTTTAACCAGAGCTTCCTCTTTGTCTAATATCTTTTAATTTCCATGCCCAAAATATAGTTTGCAACACCGAGATCTTTGATGTCGAATTTGGAGGACAATTGGGTCTTCAAATCCTGGATAATTTCTTTGTCATTTCCAACCAACAACATATCATCCACATACAAGACTTAACACGATCACCAATTAATTTAAAATACACATAGTGATCTGCTTTTCTTCTGGTGAAGCCAAGTCCCCGTAAAAATGTATCAAATTTCTGATACCACATCCTAGGTGACTATTTTAACCCATACAGAGGCTTCTTTAACTTGCATACTAGTTCTTTCTTACCCTTCACTGCAAAGCCTTTAGGTTGCTTCATGTAGATCTCCTCTTCCAGATCCTCGTGAAGAAATTCTGTCTTCACGTCCATCTGTTCTACCTCAAAATCAAAAGCAGCAGCAATAGATAAAAGTAATCTAATAGAAGCTACCTTGGCAACAGGAGAAAAAATATCACCAAGATCAATTCCCGGCACCTGGGAATAACCTTTTGCTACCAACCAAGCTTTGTATTTCTCCACCTTTCCTTCTACATTTGTCTTCTTCTTGAACACCCATTTGCTGCCAATGGGTTTCCTTCCAGCCAGAAATTCCACTAGATCCCATGCCTCATTTTTGTGCAAAGATGCCATTTCATTAACCATGGCCTCTTTCTAGAGTTTTCCATCCTCTGAATCTACTTCTTCCTTCACAGTTCTAGGATCATCATCAGTAATAGATAAAGCAAAATTTGAACAGAAAGTAGATCAGCTATACCTTTCTGGCTGCCTTCTTTCTCGAACTGATCTTCTCACACCTGGAGTTTGTGGCTCTTCATATTTTGATTCCTCCTCTGCTGTAGAGTCTGATTCTTCCTCCTTAAGGTCAAACTCTATATTCTCAGGTTCCATTGGTTGGACTTCATGTTTAATAACATCTTTCACCTCTCTGAACACCACATCTCGGCTGTACACAACCTTCCTTGTTACTAGGTTCCAAATCTTATAACCCTTTAAACCATCCTTATACCCAATAAAGATGCACTTTTCATATTTACTATCCAACTTGGTTCTTTTCTCCTTTGGAACATGTACATATGCATCAATTCCAAATACCCTTAGATGTGAAAGAGAGGGTTTCTTACCAGTAAATACCTCTTGTGGAGTTTTATCCTCCAACATTGATGAAGGTGATCTGTTTACTAGGTAACATGCTGTCTCCACCACCTTTTCCCAGAATTCCGGTCCTAACCCGGGACTACTGGGCATGCTTCTTGCCCTTTCCATCAATGTCTTTTTTTCTACAACTCCATTTTGCTAAGGTGTGTATAGAGTAGTTTTCTGCGGTTTTATACCACACTTCTTATAGAATTTTTCAAATAACTTACTACAAAACTCTCCACCATTATCTGTCCTCAACACCTTTATCCTCTTTTCTGTCTAGTTTTCCACTAGAGCCTTAAATTCTTTAAATCTGTCAAAGACTTCAGATTTCTTATTAAGGAAATATATCCATGTATTCCTTGAGAAGTCATCTATAAATGATACATAATACACAGAATTACCCAGTGATGGAACCTTCATAGGTCCAAACACATCACTGTGCACAAGTTCTAATATCTGTTTTTTCCTCTTATCACTAGAGGGGAAACTCACCCAATTCTGCTTCCCCTATACACAATTTTCATAGAAATCAAAATCCAGAGAGTTGTTACTCATACCTTCTACCATACCTTTACCATGAAGTATTCAAAGGCACTTCTCTTCAATATGTCCAAGCCTTTGATGCCACAGCATGGTCTTCTCTCCAGAGACCACTAGATTTTCTGTTCCACTTTCAGGAACCACAGAACTATTGCACCCATTAACAACAGTGCTAACTTGCAGCTTGTACAAAGTTCCAGTCCAAACTCCCCGCATCAATACTAGTGCTCCCTGAACCATCTTGCAAGTATCCTTCTCAAACATTGTTTTTACACCTGCATCATCCAGCTTGCTTACAAAAATCAGATTTCTGGCTAATGCAGGAATATGCAGAACACTCGGAAGTGTTCTAACACTTCCACCTTGCAACTTCAACTTTACTTTTCCTTGACCAACGATTCTAGCCTTCCTGTCATCCCCCAAGAAGACATCACCACCATCATATTTCTCATACTCGCAGAACCACTCTCTATGGGGAGTGAAGTGAAAGGATGCACCTAAGTCAATCAACCATGCCTCATGATCTACATGTGTACTTGAAGAAGCCAAGTACACATCCCCACCTTCATCTGAGGTAGTTTTCACCTCTGCAGAAGGAGCATCATTAGATCCCTTTCCTTTATCAGGAGCTTTAGATTTACAGTCCCTTTTGTAGTGCCCTTCCTTTCCACATTTCCATCACAACCACCTTTATAGGTTGTCCTGGAGATTTAGATCTCCCACTCGATGACTTATTTTTGTTTCTATTTTGGGACCGTCCGTGTACAGACAAGGAATCACCATTCTGGCTCTCCATATTTTTCCGTCTCATCTCCTCCGTCAGCAAGGATGAGACTATTTCATCAAACTGCAAGGTGGTTGCATTGCTACCTATTGCAATAACCAGACTATCCCACGAATCTGGTAGAGAACACAACAAACTGATGCACTTATCTTCATCTAAAATTTTAATATCAACAGATAACAACTGACTTACCACAATATTAAATGCGTTCAGATGCTCTATCACTGAGACTCCATCTTTCATCCTTAGGTTATACAACTTTTCCCATACAAACAGTTTATTCATAAGAGACTTAGATTGGTACAAAGTCCCTAGCTTGTCCCACAAAGCCTTAGCCATAGCTTCCCTTGATACATTCAGCAATAATGAATTTGAGACACACAATCGTATTGTGCTCTTTGCCTTCCGATCCAACTTCTTCCATTTTTCATTGGACACTCCCGTTGGTTTAGTACCCGGATCTACCATGATCCACTAATCTTTATCCACCAACAGATCCTCCATCTTGAGTTTCCATAACTCAAAACTCTGACCATAAAATTTCTCGATCTCTATCTTTCCACCACTTTCCATCTTCTTTCACCACCAGAATCGATCCCGTAGATGTCCCACTAAACAGGGTCTACCACAGGCCTGAGTGAAACCCCTCAACAACAAAGGCATCCCCTTGAAGCGAAAACAAATCCGATACCAAATGTAGGTTTTAACCTCGTACAAAAATTACCTGCATACGAATTCTAAAACACAGAAAATAAACAATGCGAGAGCATAACACATAAAACACATACACAGAGATTTTCCCCTGGATCCAAAAACCGGGACTACTAGCTTGATTTTTCATTACGTTCCTTTCAATGTTACAATACATATTTATACATGCCGAAGCATCCAATACCATGTGTTAGTGTCAGTCTTTCCAGCCTTCCTCCAGTGATCAAATATGCTCTTACAAAGTGATTTTGAAGTGTCAAGGTCAAATTTTGTCATTTCAAAGAGTTTTCAAGAAAAATTTGGTCACTAGGCATTAGGTCTAGGGTTTGCTTTAACTCCTTCTAAAGTTGTCCAAATGTCGGTCCATGTCACCATTCAGCTGAGTCTATCATCATTCATAGGGTTGTCATTATCATCTCAGTGTCTAATGAGTCATTTTACACCTTGTTCATGCTTCAGTGGCACCTAGGCAAGGTCATTTCCTTCTCCTAGGGTTTTGATGGCAATATCTATTGGACAGTCAAATCATTAGTGAAACTTGTATCCTGATGTTTATACACATTCCCCTATCCTTAAAGTACCTTATCAAACACTTTCCATCACTGAGATCCCCCAAATTCCTCATTTTTGCACGAACCCTAGTTTCTAGCTACAACCTGGCAATTTTCTAGGTTGGGCCTGTGTTTTTCCCTTTTGGACCCCTTCCCCTCACTCAATCTCTGAGATTCAACTTTCCCCTGCTTCCTAAAATCCCTCCCCACTTCCAAAAATTTCTCCAAGAATTTAGAAGCCCCCTATCCCCTTCATTTCGCTTCATTTCGACAGAATTCCTTGTTTCACACATCGGGATAAGTTTCCCTCAAAAGATGTTTTAGAGAAATCAAAGATGAATTTTGGGAAACTGAGAGAGGTTTTTGTTCAAAACATGTCAGGGAAGAAAAAATTCCTTCACTTTTTACACAGGTGTCATGGTTTGAGAGAAATGTCAAAAATACCATTGCCTTAGGAGAATCAAAGGCACCTCTGAAGTGACCTTGGGAAATTAAAGTTTTCTCCTAGCCTAGTTGGTCAAATGACTTGCTTGATGGATAAAATGATAACTAGACACAAAGATCTTTCCCATGAGCTATCATGAGCTTAATTTGGGGTTGAGGAAGGCATTCAAAAGTTGACTGCAACAACACTCTTCCTTGAGATAGCCTCATTTGGCACTTTTCGACCAGTCGTGGGAGATTTAATTTTTGACAGGTCAAATCAACTCCAAATTGAAAAATTCCAGTTGGGTTGGAAAGTAGTCTCAAAGAAATTTCCAACAAGCTATATTGCACCCACTTCTGACACCGGGAAGGCCTCCAAAAGCCTCCTGAAAAAGCACACGACCCGTTGAGGGCGCGCGACCCATCAGGACACATTTGCCAGTGCAAAAATTACACTGGCGCGACCCGTTGAGGGCGCGCAACTCGTTGGGGATTTATCCACAGAAATTTTCCAGTGAGCCACAAATCAACTTCTTTCTCCTAAATTTCTTCAGGTAAGCCTCTAAATCATGGTGATTTTTCTTGGTAAAGAAAAAATGAGCATGGAAGATGTGTCAAATGCCATCAAGATGAAATGGGAAATTCATGTGTATTGTGCTTAAAAAGGTCAAAGTGCAAGTAAAGCTAGAGTTTTGTTTTGCTGTGCTCAAGGTAATCCTTTTCATCCCCACTTTTTCCCCACATCCCATTACCACCTCCCTTATCATTTTTACCCAATCTCCCTACCAAAAATACTAAAAGCCCTAAAACCCTACCCCTACCCCTAAAAATCAATAACATAACCCTAAACCCTACTTCCCATAAAACCCTTGCATATTATGATTATGTGATGATGTATATGTCATAATTTCTTCACTAAATTCCCTCTTACATATATTTTCCCTAAGTCCCCTCAAAAGTCCCCCTCCCTAACTTCTCCCTTGTGTTATTTGTCCCCTTGAAAGAGCATCTCAAACAGTCAAAACAGCAGGGCATCCCATGGGAGGAGTTTATCTCTCGTGATTTTTTCACAGCACCATCATCACCCCCTGAGGTTGTTCACGAGGAGGGAGGACCATCACAGCAGCATGACATCCCCGTCACTAGACATGTCAGCTCTTCACCTTTGGTTACTTATCAGAGAGGCCAGAGGGCCTTATTTGCAGCAGCTCGGCGAGTACTTTCTCCACAGCATGTGGAAGGGGTCTCGCCTTCATCATCAGTTCAGCGAGTGTTATCTCCACATCAGGTGGAAGGGGCCTCGCTTTCTTCAGCAGCACAGGCAGCACAGAGGGGCAAGCAGCCCAAGATTGATGAGGTGCCATCAGGAGTTCCAGATATAGAACTTGTTGATCTTGAGGTCAGTTCTCCTAGCCAAGAGTCAAAGGAGATCATTCAACACCTTAGAGCTGAAAATGATGCATTACAGAAGAGACTAGAAGGGGCACAATGTACAATCTCATATCTGGAGCAGCGCAACAAACAGTTGGAGGATGAGAAAACTCTTGATGAGTTGTGGAGGATTCGTAGTGACCGCATCTTGAACCAAAGGAGGCCCAGTGATTTAGTGCCAGTTGAGCGAGAGACCATGCTCATCTAGGTAAATGCACACTTGGAGAGGCTGTTGGCTAAGGCCAACCAAGAGAAGAAATTGCTGAGGAACATGAAGAACCATTATTGGGCAAGAATGCACGTGTGGAAGGCAAAGATGAAAATGTTCCAAAGGCGGTTGGCCAAGGCACAAAAAAGGAGAAAGAGGCCCGATCCCCTCCATATCTTGGCTGAGGCTTCATTGAAGGACCAAGGCACTAAATAGCCCAGCCACAGCACAAATCCCAAGAAATTTTGAACATTTTGGGTCAATTTTGATTTTTCAGGCAATTTATAGGTTTTTGTCCATTAACGGGTCTCACCCCCCGCGCGACCCTTCATCCTGGCAACTGCATTTTGTAAAAACTCAGCATTTCCAGATTTTTCATGAGAAGTTACATATGCTCATTAATGGACTTGAGATTTTATGAAGTTTTGGGCCTCCAGAAAGTCAAAAAAGGAGCAAAAAATGACTTTCTCCCACATTTTTGAGACACAGAAAACAGTCTTGGGAGATTGCACTTTTGGAGGGGTAAATGACCACCAAATTCCGAAATTCCAGTTGGGTTGGAAAGTAGACTCATAGACCTTTCCAAAAAGCCTACTCTTGCTCAATTTGGACACCTGGAAGTGCCCCAAATGTGGTCCCAAAGGCGCGCGACCCGTCAGGCAGAGGCGCGCGACCCGTCAAGCAAACTTTTCCAAATTTCACTGTACAGCTCAGAAAAACGCAGTTTGACCCTGTTTGACTTTTTGGGGTGGATTATTATGCTCTTTGATGTAATTAATGTACTTTTATGACACTTTTACTCTTATGTACCTCTTCTAGAAGATTCATTCATGAAAAAGGTGAAAATTAAATGAATGAATTGGTTTCCTAGCTTATAGAGGCAAGTTGTTTTGACTGCCTAGTTTGTAGTGCTTAGTTTAGAAGTGGTTGAAACAGCTCCTAGGATAGTGAGCTCGACCCCTAGAGGCATGGAAAGATGTTAGATGATCTATATTATGTACTCTCTTGCTCATTTTCATGGTTGGACTCTTGAGGGATAAGCTATCATTGTATTATTCACTGTATCTCTGCAATTTTTGGCTAAGGAAGACCAGGGTTTTGCAGTCCTTTTTGGGATTCTTGTGGTTACATGTATTGATGGTGTGTTTCTCTATGTACTTGTAAGTGTGTTATGTGAATCATTTCCTTTCTTTTCCTTCTGCACATTAAACAAATGAAGTGTTAAAGTAGAATTCATGACTGTCATGCTCTGCTTTTAAGTTTGTTTAATTTCAATGTTTTCTACTGTTTAAGGAGAATTCAAAGTTATTATTTGCTCTCCTTAGCTCCTCACCTGTCTTTCTCATCCATTCACCTCAATCTAAGGCATCAATACTGTATCCTATCTCGCCCCAAAGAACTCCCTGCAGAAACTGTGTCCTATCCCCGCACCCAAAATTGCCACCCTCAATTTGCCACCAAAAACCCTAAAACTCTCAAATCAACCCTTTTGATCAGTTTACTAGCCTAAAATCAGTGTTACCCTATTGGTTATCTCGCCCATTGAAGGTTTTGACCGAGATAGACCGGAGAGAGCCCTCTCCAGCCCCGTAGGGCTAGCTACGAGGCTAAGTGGTTTGATGTTGCCTTGAGGTTTACCTTTCTCAGCCTGAGGTGAAATTTCAAGCGCTAACATATTGGTGACCATACTGGGGAGAACAAACTTGTTTGTGGATTGATGTGTTTGTTTCGTAAGTCTTAGACGGAGCCTAAAGTTATGCCAGGTAGCCTTCGAAATGCTTTTGCTTTGCATCAATGCAAGTAGATAAACGCTGCTTCAGTCAATCTCCGTGAGCTTGTGGATACAGCACTTCATTTGCATTTTACCCCAGTACATGTATGAAGTTCAGATCTGATTGTTGATAGTGGACAACGATCAGACACTTGAAAGGCTGAAATCATTCACTTGGCGACTCTAAATCAGTTTCGAGATCAGATCCAAAGACTCCACTGGAGGATGATCCCGACCAGCAGAAACATGAAAGGACAACATGGCAAGATCAGGTATTCAAGTTGGAATTTCATCCAAGACATTTTTTTCTTTGTCATAAATTATTTCTTCTCTTTTCCCAAGAATGTCAAGAAGGCTTTGCAAAGTATATTGTATTTGAGAAGAGATCCTTGGCCTGCAGTTGATTCTTTCCCTTTGAAGATTGTGAATACTAAAGATTTGCATGCCTTTGAGCTTGATCAAGATCCTTTTTCCGAATTTTGTGATGACCATATTCAAATTGATGAATCTCAAAAGACCAAGACCGATTCTATACCTATTGTACATACCCATACACCTTGTAAAATTCCAGATCGGTATAAACCTCTTGTTTTACCTTCTTTTCTTCATCCTTTCCCCAAAAACTATGATCTATACTTGCCGAGGTTTGATGGTGAAAGTAAGAATGTCAACGCTGAGCAACATGTGCAGAATTTTGAGAATTTTCTAGACCTTTTTGAAGTTGATGAAGAAGATGTCAGTATTAGGCTTTTTTCTCTTTCTTTGCAAGCCAAAGTTAAGAGTTGGTTCAAAACCCTACCTGATGCAAGCATCTCAGATTTCCGGCAGTTTGTCAAAGTTTTTCTCGACAGGTGGATGATCGGGCAGAACCTTTTCTTGATTGTAGAAGAGTATAACCAGCTGAAAAGATTTCCAGGGGAGACAGGACAATAGTTTTCCGCCAGATTTAACCAAGTTTATTATTCAATGCCAGTTGATATAAGGCCTACTCCTAGATCTGCTCTCTCGCACTATCCGGGTGCCTTTGATCCGGAGATGGAGCTTCAGCTGAGAGAAAGGGATATTGCAACACTTCACGAGATGAAAAACAGTGCAGTAAATGTAGAAGCTCATCTGTTGATCCGAAGGGCAAGGTTGAAAGAAGAAGAGATGAAAAACGTAGATCCGGAAAAATCAACATCTCTAGAGGTGAAGCTCGACATTTTGGTAAGTGCAGTGGAAAAGATGATGGACAAGATCAACGCGAGAAATGATTATGATGTTCAAGCCCATGGCTCGCTGATTGAAGAAGAACAAATGGCCGCTCCAAAACATTTTGTTTCTTATCCTAGTTGTCATATATCTGATAATGATTGTTTTGTAGATCACCTTGGCGAAGAGAGGTCTATTGATATGACATGTATGCTTGATGATGTGTTTTATACCGATGAATTGCCTCAGTTTGATGAGTATGATGATGATTATGTTCTCCAAACAAAAGCTAATCTTACAGACAAACCAGCAGTTAGTTTGTGGGTGGAGGAAGTTCATTTTCAGCAGCTCGAGTACAATGATCAAATGATGCATATCAGCTATGACATTGATGAGGAAAGTGCAGCAAAGTTTGA
Source organism: Pinus tabuliformis (assembly GCA_031772625.1). NCBI lineage: Eukaryota > Viridiplantae > Streptophyta > Pinopsida > Pinales > Pinaceae > Pinus > Pinus tabuliformis. Next base: position 1,313,436,154 of record CM062809.1, read on the forward strand.
AGTAAGTGAAGGATCTTTGCCTTTTTGTTTTGATTTGTTTCAGTTCATCAGAGATAACTACCATGCAATCAGAAATCAAATGTCAACAAGTCTTGATTTGAATCATATAAAGAGCAATGAGAACCTTGTTCAAGACTTCTCATATTCAGATTTGCAACCCCCGAAAGCCATTGATTGTCAAGTTGCAGCTGAAGAATTGGAAGTGCACACACATGATTTAATGATTCAAGGTGACTCCATACCATTCTGTTTTGAATCATTTCAGTTTTTGAAGGGTAGATTGCATAGTAAATCTTCAAATGAACAGCCTATAACAAATCAGCAATATCTCAGTGTTAATGTTGAGGATGAGACAAATAACAAAATTCTTGAGCAGCCTGTAGCATCAGATTTGCAGCCCCCAAATGCCATTGGTTGTCAAGTTGCAGATGAAAGCATGGAAGCTGACATATTTGATCAAATGATACAAGAAGGTTCCATACCATTCTGTTTTGAATCATTTCAGTATTTGAAGGGAAATTTGCATAGTCCATCTTCAGTGAAGAATGAGCAGCATGTAGGCAATCATGTAATCACAATGGAACCAATAGAAATGGGATTGCAGCAGTCTTTTCATGTTTTTCATGATCCAATAGCTGATGTTTTGGATGAGGTTTGCAGTCAAAGTCTTTCTCCATTGACTACATGTGAGCTTGAAACATGTGCTGATATGAATTTGATCCGGCAGTCAGTTTCTTTGTCATTTTCAGCAGAGTTTTCGTCACAAGGCTTAGATCAAAGTGTGCATTCATGGTATGAGGAAACGAGAAGTAATCCATTGGATGAGCTAAGTTCCAGTGTGCTTGAATTTCAAGATCCTTATGCAGTGTTTTTGGAGGTGGATAGAGAAGCCATATCATTCAATGGATCTGTTTCTAAGTTGTCATGGGAGTTGCCTTTCAGTAGTTCTCTCTTGTTTTTCATAAGCAAGCACTTGTGGAGAATTCAAACAGCAAACGGGATACTTACTTGGTTGCATTGGTTGTTCATTTCACTTGATCAGGTGATGAATGAAACTGTTAGAGTAGGTTGTGATGAATAAGCTCCCCTTTGAGCATCATTTTCAGTTTGTCGGTTGTGTTTAAGTATCGAGTCAGCTTTTAGTTGAGTCATGAGTCCTTTGTGAGTCAATTTTCAGTCTTGTTGTTAAGTTAGTTTGTGTCGGTTTTCAGTCATGCATTGTAGTTTGAGTTTTTGACTCCATTGCCCATAGATAAGACACTGGTCTGCTTTCCCAGAGGTCTAAGGTTCTTGGCACCTCCAAGGAGCTACCATCCCCATTGGAGCCAATGTTAGTGTCAGTCTTTCCAACCTTCCTCCAGTGATCAAATATGCTCTTACAAAGTGATTTTGAAGTGTCAAGGTCAAATTTTGTCATTTCAAAGAGTTTTCAAGCGAAATTTGGTCACTAGGCATTAGGTCTAGGGTTTTCTTTAACTCCTTCTAAAGTTGTCCAAATGTCGGTCCATGTCACCATTCAGCTGAGTCTATCATCATTCATAGGGTTGTCATTATCATCTCAGTGTCTAATGAGTCATTTTACACCTTGTTCATGCTTCAGTGGCACGTAGGCAAGGTCATTTCCTTCTCCTAAGGTTTTGATGGCAATATCTCTTGGACAGTCAAATCATTAGCGAAACTTGTATCCTGATGTTCATACACCTTCCCCTATCCTTAAAGTACCTTATCAAACACTTTCCATCATTGAGATCCCCCAAATTCCTCATTTTTGCACAAACCCTAGTTTCTAGCTACAACCTGGCAATTTTCTAGGTTGGGCCTGTGTTTTGCCCTTTTGGACCCCTTCCCCTCACTCAATCTCTGAGATTCCACTTTCCCCTACTTCCTAACATCCCTCCCCACTCTCAAAAATTTCCCCAAGAATTTAGAAGCCCCCTATCCCCTTCATTTTGCTTTATTTCGACAGAATGCCTTGTTTCACACATCGGGATAAGTTTCACTAAAAAGATGTTTTAGAGAAATCAAAGATGAATTTTGGGAAACGGAGAGAGGTTTTTGTTCAAAACATTCCAAGGAAGAAAAACCTCCTTCACTTTGTACACAGGTGTCATGGTTTGAGAGAAATGTCAAAACTACCGTTGCCTTAGGAGAATCAAAGGCACCTCTGAAGTGACCTTGGGAAATTCACGTTTTCTCCTAGCCTGGTTGGTCAAATAACTTGCTTGATGGGTAAAATGATAACATGACACAAAGAGCTTTCCAATGAGCTATCATGAGCTCAATTTGGGGTTGAGGAAGGCATTCAAACGTTGACTGCAACAGCACTCTTCCTTGAGGCAGCCTCATTTGGCACTTTTTGACCAGTCTTGGGAGATTTGATTTTTGACAGGTCAAATCAACTCGAAATTGAAAAATTTCAGGTGGGTTGGAAAGTAGACTCAAAGAAATTTCCAATGCGCTATCCTGCACCTGATTCTGACACCAGGAAGGCCTCAAAAAGCCTCCTGAAAAAGCGCACGACCCGTTGAGGGCGCACGACCCATCAGGACACATTTGCTAGTGCAAAAATTACACTGGCGCGACCCGTTGAGGGCGCGCGACCCGTTGGGGATTTCTCCACAGAAATTTTCCAGTGAGCCACAAATCAACTTCTTTCTCCTAAATTTCTTCAGGTAAGCCTCTAAATCATGGTGATTTTTCTTGATAAAGAAAAAATGAGCATGGAAGATGTGTCAAATGCCATCAAGATGAAATGGGAAATTCATGTGTATTGTGCTTAAAAAGGTCAAAGTGCAAGTAAAGCTAGGGTTTTTTTTTGCTGTGCTCAAGGTCATCCTTTTCATCCCCACTTTTTCCCCACATCCCATTACCACCTCCCTTATCATTTTTACTCAATCTCCCTACCAAAAATACTAAAAGCCCTAAAACCCTACCCCTACCCCTAAAAATCAATAACATAACCCTAAACCCTACTTCCCATAAAACCCTTGCATATTATGATTATGTGATGTTGTATATGTCATAATTTCTTCCCTAAATTCCCTCTTACATATATTTTCCCTAAGTCCCCTCAAAAGTCCCCCTCCCTAACTTCTCCCTTGTGTTATTTGTCCCCTTGAAACAACATCTCAAACAGTCAAAACAGCAGGGCATCCCATGGGAGGAGTTTATCTCTCGTGAGTTTTTCACAGTGCCATCATCACCCCCTGAGGTTTTTCATGAGGAGGGAGGACCATCACAGCAGCATGACATCCCCGTCACTAGACATGTCAGCTCCTCACCTTTGGTTACTTATCAGAGAGGCCAGAGGGCCTTATTTGCAGCAGCTCGACGAGTACTTTCTCCACAGCATGTGGAAGGGGTCTCGCCTTCATCATTAGTTCAGCGAGTGTTATCTCCACATCAGGTGGAAGGGGCCTCGCTTTCTTCAGCAGCACAGGCAGCACAGAGGGGCAAGCAGCCCAAGATTGATGAGGGGCCATCAGGAGTTCCAGATATAGAGCTTGTTGATCTTGAGGTCAGTTCTCCTAGCCAAGAGTCAAAGGAGATCATTCAGCACCTTAGAGCTGAAAATGATGCATTACAGAAGAGACTAGAAGGGGCACAATGGACAATCTCATATCTGGAGCAGCGCAACAAACAGTTGGAGGATGAGAAAACTCTTGATGAGTTGTGGAGGATTCGTAGTGACCGCATCTTGAACCATAGGAGGCCCGGTGATTTAGTGCTAGTTGAGCGAGAGACCATGCTCATCCAGGTAAATGCGCACTTGGAGAGGCTGTTGGCTAAGGCCAACCAAGAGAAGAAATTGCTGAGGAACATGAAGAACCATTATTGGGCAAGAATGAACGTGTGCAAGGCAAAGATGAAAATGTTCCAAAGGCGGTTGGCCAAGGCACAAAAAAGGAGAAAGAGGCCTGATCCCCTCCATATCTTGGACGAGGCTTCATTGAAGGACCAAGGCACTAAATAGCCCAGCCACAACACAAATCCCAAGAAATTTTGAACATTTTGGGTCAATTTTGATTTTTCAGGCAATTTACAGGTTTTTGTCCATTAACGGGTCTCACCCCCCGCGCGACCCTTCATCTTGGCAACTCCATTTTGCAAAAACTCAGCATTTCCAGATTTTTCATGAGAAGTTACATATGCTCATTAATGGACTTGAGATTTTATGAAGTTTTGGGCCTCCAGAAAGTCAAAAAAGGAACAAAAAATGACTTTCTGCCACATTTTTGAGACACAGAAAGCAGTCTTGGGAGATTACACTTTTGGAGGGGCAAATGACCACCACATTCAAAAATTCCAGTTGGGTTGGAAAGTAGACTCACAGACCTTTCCAAGAAGCCTACTCTTGCGCAATTTTGACACCTGGAAGTGCCCCAAATGTGGTCCCAAAGGCGCACGACCCGTCAGGCAGAGGCGCGCGACCTGTCAGGCAAACTTTTCCAAATTTCATTGTATAGCTCAGAATAACGCAGTTTGACCCTGTTTGACTTTTTGGGGTGGATTATTATGCTCTTTGATGTAATTAATGTAATTTTATGACACTTTTACTCTTATGTACCTCTTCTAGAAGATTCATTCATGAAAAAGGTGAAAATTAAATGAATGAATTGGTTTCCTAGCTTATAGAGGCAAGTTGTTTTCACTGCCTAGTTTGTAGTGCTTAGTTTAGAAGTGGTTGAAACAGCTCCTAGGATAGTAAGATCGACCCCTAGAGGCAGGGAAATATGTTAGATGATCTATGTTATGTACTCTCTTGCTCATTTTCATGGTTGGACTCTTGAGGGATAAGCTATCATTGTATTATTCACTGTATCTCTGCAATTTTTGGCTAAGGAAGACCAGGGTTTTGCAGTCCTTTTTGGGATTCTTGTGGTTACATGTATTGATGGTGTGTTTCTCTATGTACTTGTAAGTGTGTTATGTGAATCATTTCCTTTCTTTTCCTTCTGCACATTAAACAAATGAAGTGTTAAAGTAGAATTCATGACTGTCATGCTCTGCTTTTAAGTTTGTTTAATTTCAATGTTTTCTACTGTTTAAGGAGAATTCAAAGTTATTGTTTGCTCTCCTTAGCTCCTCACCTATCTTTCTCATCCATTCACCTCAATCTAAGGCATCAATACTGTATCCTATCTCGCCCCAAAGAACTCCCTGCAGAAACTGTGTCCTATCCCCGCACCCAAAATTGCCACCCTCAATTTGCCACCAAAAACCCTAAAACTCTCAAATCAACCCTTTTGATCAGTTTACTAGCTTAAAATCAGTGTTACCCTATTGGTTATCTCGCCCATTGAAGATTTTGACTGAGATAGACCGGAGAGAACCCTCTCCAGCCCCGTAGGGCTAGCTACGAGGCTAAGTGGTTTGATGTTGCCTTGAGGTTTACCTTTCTGAGCTTGAGGTGAAATTTCAAGCGCTAACACCATGGACCGAAAACCATTGCGTCCAAAACCATGTACCAAAAACCATCGCGTCTGATACCATGTGTGAAAACCATGCACAAAACCATAAACAGGTCCGCCCAACCTAATATAGGGTCCAAAAAAAATTTCCCTGGGGCATTGCCCCTGACCCCATAGAGGGGGGCTACCCGCCCCCCTCAAATCCCCTGTGACCCCCCCGCTGTGCAATCGGCACAAGAAAGGCGGGGGCTCTGCCCCCCCTCTAACGCCCCGGTTAACTACATGGGTTAGTCATGAAAAGAATATAAGACAACCCAACACCATCAACTGGCATGGAAACTTAGCTCCTGGAAGTGGGAAAAATTGTTGCCTCTTTAAATTGCCCAATATCCCTTATTTTCGAAAAATTTGAAAACAACCATTGGTTTGTTATGAATAAGAAATATATATATTAAAATAGATGTTGGGTCATGACCCCCTCCACCTCCATTGACCCAAATCCAAAACTCTGTATTAAAACAAAACATAATATTAAAAAAAAGGGTCAGCGACCATGACCTCGTCGGACCCTCCAACCACCCCACCGCAACATTATAACGAACATGTTTATACATGGGCAGTGGGTGGGCCACCTTCGATGGACCCGACCCACTCCCCCACCTCAGGCCACATATCACATTAAAGTAGTGGAGCTGGTGGGGATTGAACCCACTTGGCCCACGAGGGCCGACCCCCACCGGGCGGCCCCATGTGCCAATCCATGCTAACCAATTAACACCAACCGCAACCAACCACACGGTAAAATTCAATGCATCTATATATATCACAATGATCACAAAATCATAACCGTGCCATTTTAAAAACAATGGATTACCGAAACCGCGTATATCTTTGGAGGGCTCAGGATTTGATCCCCCGACCTCCCCACCTTGAACACTCCGCCCTAACCAACACGTGAGAAGGGGTGCTATTGTAAAATCTGCAGACATTCATTTAAGAACACAAATTTTCCATTCAATGGGATGAACGAAACAGAGGGTGAACAGAACTGCACAGAATAGTGGAATCGTGAGCTAGGCCAAAGGTGGAACCATGACTAAGTGCCAGAGGGTGGAACCATGATTGACATTCCTTTTGAGAGTTAATTTTTGCAAAGAATCTAAAGATGCTAAAAAGATTCCTTGGGAGGTAAAAATTCATTTTGTCATAATGAAATCAAATTTACAGTCATTTTTCTCAGATTTTTGTAGGGAACCCAATGGCGAGGTCGGATTCACCTTTTGAGCACCGAAATTGCAAATTCCCAGTAGAGAAGAATCTTTGAGAATCTTGAGGGAATCTTCCAGATTCCTTGGAGGTTGAAATTTCCCATATCCATAATTCAGCCAACATTATATTCATTCTTCTCAGAATTTCGCAAGGATCTCAATGGCAATGCCAGTTTTCTGATTTGAGTTGCAGTTCTCCAATAAACCCAGAGGACGGAATCTTTGGAGAAGCACAGGGAGTCTAAAAGATTCCTACATGCCAAGATTTGGCCGGTATCAGAATTCGACAAATGGATAGCCGATTTTACACCTCTCGATGACACAAATTCAGTGGTGTAATGATTTTTTGTAGTTGAGCCTTCCATTTTTAGGCCATTTTCCAGATTGGAGTGATGGTGTCATATTTCAGAGTGTAAATAGTCGATTCTATGCCATTTGACGCCATGATTTCGATGGCGCATTCAGATCCAGCAACTGAGTATTCCATTGTTTAGTTGATCTCAGAGTTGAGATATATGAAGTGTTGATGTCATGTACTTCTTTGATCATTTGCTATGAGATGTACTATGTTGTTTCAATTCTTGCTTGACGTATGATGCAGAATATTTGTGTCTATTTCATGTGAGATGTATTCATCGTGGATTGTTATGTATGTCTTGATTGAGATCCCTTTGTTGCCATGATGGTGGAATACTCATTGTCACCATGGGTGTTTTGGTTTAGATCCCTTTGATTCCATGATGTCGAGATACTCATTGTCGCCATGTGTAAGTTTATGTCATGCTGATAGGAGGGCTATTAAGAGTGACCATTCCTGTAGCAGAACGTCTCGTGGAGAGAATTTACCACTCATGTAGAGGGCACATATAATTGTATGACAGAAAACATAGTCCATGTACATCTTCAACATTTCCAGCAATGAATGAAGCGTCCAACACCATCTTGGCACCGGGCCCGAAGACGTAGTCCACACTGGATGAACTTTGTTATCAATGTCTCTTGTTTACGATTTACTGGTCATCATTATGTTTGCAATTGCTTAAACATGCATATATGTTCATTTATTCTCTTTTAAAATGCAATTTTAACTACACCACTGAAGCAAATGATCTTATTTAAATTCGGGAGTTGAGTCAACTCGGATCAAGTTTGGTATCAAAGCGGTATTTTCATTGATGTGAATTGCAAGCATGAACAATGGAACGTGCAACAATGGAGGATGCAAAAGAGATGTACGAGACCATTCTCAGAGTGTCCAAACAGATGGACATAATGTATGAAGCTCTATAAGAAGAGATAGAGGAAAAGCAACGTTTGGAGCTTTAGTTGTGAGCCACAGAAGAGGCCCTAGAAGAACTGAAGCACAACAACCAAAGTCTTCAAGCAGATAATGTTGAATTGAAGATGCTTCTATGAGAAGAGAAAATGGAGAAACCGAGGTTGCTACGAAAGCTGCAAGCTAAGGACGAGGCCTTGGAGAAGCTCTAGTGTGACCCATGTGAGGTAAAAAGTAATTCTCCGTCTTCATGTATGTTTCCTGATGACGATTTCACTGTCTTTGAAAATCATACCACAGGAATTGGCTCCAAACTGCTGAAGAGAATGGGGTATGAAAGAAAAGGCTTGGGCATTAATGGCCAAGGCATTGTCAACCCCATCAAAGTAGAGGAATTACCCCGTCGAGTAGGACTTGGGTATGTCAGGAAGGAAGTTGGGGAATGCGCCAAGACAACCAATGAACCACCGACAACAGAAGATGAGAATCCCTCATCAGTTCTTTCCAACTTGACAATGGAGGTAAAGGATGTTGATTTCCCTTTAGTTTCATCTTCACATAGTATAATTTCTGTTGGAAATGTGGAGATACCAATTACAGGGACAAACATGAGGCTCCTTATTAGGATGAGGTACAAGGAGAAAGAAGGACTTGGTGTTAATAGTCAAAGCATAACTCAGCCATTGGAGGTCGTGAAAATACCTCGATTTGCAGGCTTGGGATATACTGAAGGAGGATGCTCGAAGGTGTCATATACTTCCGAGACATCGTTGAAATCATTAAGGAAAGAGAATGATGAGAACACATCACTATCATCCCATGGTAGTTCTCATTGCGGGGAAAGAGCTTAGGCAAGCTCTCATTGCCATAATTACACCAAAGACAGAAAGGAAAGGTATAACAAGTCTCAATATTTAAATGTTCATTTCGATTACAATCATGTTGTTAATGATGAATGTAAAACATGGCATTGAAAAACATGTACCTTTTGTGGTTTACATAACCATATATTTACTGAGCGTTGGAAAAGAATAGCAGCACAAAAAAGGATGAGGCATGAAAGACCCTCTCAACAGTAGGCAAAGAATAATGTAAAGTGGATATGGAAGAAGAAGACCTATTGTAGTCATTGCAATAGAATTGGTCATCAAAGGGCCACATGTTGGAGGCTCCATCCGGAACAACATCACAAGGACAACGCATCAGTGCATGAAACAGGTGAAACAGTTGTTCAACCAACGAATGCGCCACAAGGAGGTGACCCATTCACTTTGATAAATGTCAAATGGTTCTTCTAGGTGTGGTAGAATGTCATGGTCTTATTTTTTCCAATCATGTGTTGCATTTTAAACTGTAAAAGTGATGATGTGTTTTCCATCACTTGTTGCAGCAACAATGATGTCTGGCATTATTTTGTGTTTCATTCTAAACTGCGAAAGTGATGATTTGTTTCCATCACTTGTTAAAGAAACAATAGTGTATGACCTTATTTTTGTAAATCATGTGTTGTAGTGATGATGTGTTTTCCATCACTTGTTGAAGCAACAGTGATATTTTGGCCTTGTTTACATAGCTGGGGTATTATTTCCATTTTGATGTAAACTTGACCACAGAGTATGTGTTACAAACTCATGGCAAGTATGGGATGCTTGGGTCATTAGTTTTTCATGTAAATTAAGCATGTAATTTGCATAATTGTACTACAATATTGCAAAGGGTGCAGGTGTCGGCTCACCACTTATGGCTCCGAAGAACAAAGGTGAAGAGAAGGAGGGGTGAATTTTCAGACACTTGTGGTGTGGACAATGTACAAAGAAGTGACAGATTATTTTTCATTCTTTTGGAGGACCAAAATCTCCTCAGTGGGAGGATTGGTCCAGGTGGCTCCAGACACATGTAGAAGTCCAAGAGGACTCAGAAAGGGTCAAAATTCAAGGTGGTCATATTGTTCCCAAACCAGCACCAGATTGAGGTGCTTGTTGTCTCGATTCCAACGGTGCAAATGACACTCAAATCCAAGCTCGTATGGAGGAGATAGAGCCAATCAAAGTTTCGGTCAAAGTTGGGCAGTGGGCCAGATTTAAGTGCCCTACAAATTCACTGTCAACCAGTGTGGAAACTTAGCTCCTGAAAGCGGGTGAAATTGTTGCCTCTTTAAATTTCCCAATATCCCTTATTTTCGAAAAATTTGAAAACAACCATTGGTTGTTATGAACAAAAAATATATATTAAAATAGGTGGCGGGCCATGACCCCTGCCATCTCCACCGGACCCTCTAATCACCCCACTGCAACATTATAACGAACATGTTTATACATGGGCAGTGGGCGGGCCACATCTAGTGGACCTGGCCCACACCCCCACCTCATGCCACATATCACATTAAAGTAGTGGAGCTAGTGGGATTGAGCACGCCCAGCCCACGTGGGCCAGGCCCCATCGGGTGGCCCCATGTGCCAATCTGCACCAACCAGTTAACACCAACCTCAACCAATCGCACAGTAAAATGCAATGCGTCCATATATATCACAATGATTACAAAATCATAACCGCGACATTTTAAAACACAACAGATTACCAAAACCACGTCTATTTTTTAAGGGGTCATGATTTGATCCCCTGACCTCCCCGCCTTGAACGCTCCACCCTAACCAACATGCCAAAAAGGGTGCTGTTGTAAAATTCGCCCAGACATTCATATAAGAATGCCATTTTTCCATTCAATGGGGTGAACAGAACGGAAGCTAAACGAAACTGCGCAGAATAGTGGAACCATGAGGTAGGCCAGAGGTGGAACCATGACATAGTTCCAGAGGGTGGAACCACGTTTGGCACGCTTTTCTAGACAAAATTTTTGCAGAGAATCTTAAGATGCTAAAAAGATTCCTTGGGAGGTAAAAACTCATTTTGTCAGAATGTAATCAAGTTTATAGTCATTTTCCTTAGATTTTTGCAAGGAATGCAATGGCAAGGTCATATTCACCCTTTGAGCAGTGAAATTGCAGATTCCCAACAGAGGAGAATCTTCGAGAATCTTGATAGAATCTTCCAGATTCCTTGGAGGCTGAAATTTCCCAAATCAAAAATGTAGCCAACTTTATATTCATTCTTCTCAGAATTTCACAAGGATCTCAATGACAAGGTCAATTTTCTGATTTGAGTTGCATATCTCTAGTCAACCCAGAGGAGGGAATCTTTGGAGAATGACGGGGAATCTAAAATATTCCTACAGGCCCAGATTTTGCCAGTGTCAGAATTCAACAAATGTATGGTCGATTTTACACTTCTCGACGACAAAAATTCAGTGATGTAGTCAATTTTTTCATTTTTAGTCCATTTTCTAGATTGGAGTGACAGTGTCATATTTTAGAGTGTGGACAGTCGACGCTATGCCATTTGACGCCACGATTTCGATGGATCATTCTGATCCAGCAACTAAGTATTCCATTCTTTAGCTAGTCTCAAAGTTGAGGTATATGAAGTGTTGATATCATGTACTTCTTTAATCATTTGCTGTGAGATGTACTATGTTATTTCGGTTCCTGCTTGATGTATGATGCAGAATCTTTGTGTCTATTTCATGTAAGATGTATTCATCATGGATTGTTATGTATATCTTGATTGAGATCCCTTTGTTTCCATGATGGTGGGATACTCATTGTCACCATGGGTGTTTTGGTTGAGATCCCTTTGATGCCATGATGGCGGGATACTCATTGTCGCCATGTGTAAGTTTATGTCTTGCCGATAAGAGGGCTATTGAGAGTGATAGTTCCTGTAGCAAAACGTCTCGTGGAGAGACTTTTCCACTCATGTAGATGGCACATATCATTGTATGACATAAAACATAGTCCATGTACATCTTCACCATTTCCAACATTGAATGAAGTGGCCAACACCATCTTAACACTGGGCCCGAAGACATAGTCCACACTGGATGAACTCCATCATCAATGTCTCTTGTTTATGATTTTTTGGATGTCATTATGTTTCCAATTGCTTAAGAATGCATATATATTCATTTATCCTATTTTAAAATGCAATTCTAACTACATCATGGAAGAAAAAGATCTTGGTTAAATCCCGGAGTTGAGTCAACTCGGATCACAGGTAGTAGAACTGAGATCATAGTAAGCAGAACAAGAATCGGAGGAAGAACGGGAGCTAAGGAGGAAAGACCAGGAAGAGAAGAAGAAGTAGGAAGAAGAACAAAGGCAAGGCGTAATGACAGAGAAAATAACGCAAATACAGGTTAATGAGCCAAAACATCTAGTAACTGAGAAAAAGAGTAAACAGATACAGGTTCTCTCACCAACACTAAACACAAGAATGAAGTCCACCTTGATATCGATGAGTACATAGAATAACTGAGGTGAGAGGCCATCAGGGATGACTTGGAGCTGAGTGCACAAAACATGTAGGAGTACAATGGTGGTCCTGTCATGGTCAACACCATGTTGCACATGCTTCAGGATGAGTTGGACGTAGGTTCCAATACCAAATACCCATAAACTGTGGAGGAAAGAGTTTGCTCTCAAAAAGACACCATCAAGTAGTTAGGGACATCATCATACATTACTAAGCTTGGCATCAGTAGGTGATCGAGAAGCATCAAGTGGAGGTCGTCGAGTTTGTCTTTTCCCAAACTTCGGAGTCATAGTGTTTTGTCTTGTTAGGCTATCTCTAGCCTATTTTGTCTCACATGGGTACATGCAGAAAATGCATATTATTTGTAAATATGTTGTAAGTGAAATTCCAAGTGTCACTCGTGGAATGTGAACAATCATTATGTAATATAATGAGTTATTTGTAAAGAATTTGAAGAGTCATGAGGGTAGTCAAAGAGTCACAAAGGGGAATGTTAAGGGTCACCCCACCCTTTGTTATAAATAAAATCTCATAACTCATAGAACAAGCTTTTGGGAGCCAAGCTTTTGGTTAGGCTTATGCTTAGAGAAGGCTTGGGAGTATTGTGACAAGCCTTGGCTTCTCCACAACGTAGAGCGATTATACTTCTTTGGAGGAGAAGGTGTTCTTGATTGTAATGTTCCACTATTGGGCTAGTGGTTGTCAATGGTGTATGTATGGATGGAACTTTCACTTATAATAATAATAAAAGAGCGAACACGCTTTCATGGATATGTTGTTATTATAGTTGGATTATTCTGGTTGGTTTAGCAATGTATGTTGTTTAACTTATGCATTTTCTTATGAACTACTTTGTATGCAATTGTATGAATCTTGTTAAATGCATGTATTTAGATTGACCAATCACTTTAACTTGCGGACTATTCAACATCTTAGCCTGTGATAGCATTCTTCTCGTGTGTTCCTTTTAGGATGCATACTTTTAAAGGCTTCTAAGGGGCACACTCCCTTTTCCCCTCCATGTGTTAGAACCCCTATGCATCTCACTTGACTCACTACAAGGTCACACACTTTCTTCCACCCAAAGTCATCATACTTCTCTCTGTGTGCTAACACAGTCAAGGCACTACATTAGCACCCACTATTAGGACTCCTACTCCAAATGGTCCGAGGTCTAGTTTCAACTTCTTATCGAGGAGATCCCCTTGATTTTTAGCAGGTCCAACACCGTCAAGAGAAGGCCATGGGTTCAAATCTCCTATTTATCTGAGGGTTGGGTTCCATAATTAGGGTAAATAGTTTACCAATTTACAATCAGTGGATCATGGGAAAGTACTCTAAGGGTTCTTTACAAGGGTTTTCGTGGGAAAAGAGAAGTTTGAGCTCATAATCCTTTAAAAAGCTTTTCTTTGGTGACCTTTTCCTTTTATTGATTGAGTGAACCTTTTGTTGATGCAACCTTTTTGAAAGCATCCACAAGTTTGGCGTGTTTATGTGATCTTCTCTTTCAAGAAACCCCATCTTCTTGTTTATAACTTCCCTTTTAATGGCATGGGCAAGAAGAATATGCATGAGATTTGCTAGCTTTTATGTTTACTGCAAAAGTGTTTTCACTTCTTACAGGGGATGCTAGGTATCATAATCCTTTAGACATTTTTGATGGGCAGATGGATGGATTAGTTTTAGTAGATACTTGATCTTGGATAAAGTGCTAACATGGTGCACCTACCTAGGAGGTTGCTCTCTATATTGACATGATGATTGACCTAATAGGTCCATATAATGGATGAGTTAGTTTCTTAATTAGGAGAGATACATACATAGAAGGAGAAGCCTTACGAACATGGAGGAGGGCACTTATCCATATAAGAATAGGACCGTGTGACATACACTTTAGGGGTTGGATATTTGGCTTGAGGACAAAAGGTTCGAGAAACATACTTCATGGAGTTTGGTTATGAACCCAAATACATATGTTGAGAAGCATATTTCATGGAGTTTCTTACACTTATTCATGTGTTTAGCTCACTTGTGCTTTAAGTGTTGTAAAGTTGTCTTTAGGCACCATCTCTCTCTTAGAATAATAATTTTTTATATATCTAAATCTCAAATTCTCCAATGAGAGATGGGATGACTTCTTGTAGGCATTTTGGTTTATCATGTTATTTTTAGTATTTGTCCTTGTATGTTATTTTCATTTAGTATTTTTAATTAAATTAATTTGAAAAAGTTATAATGAAGAATGATAACATATATTTAAGTAGTGGATTTAATGGTTAAGAATATGTGCTTCCTTGTAAAAGGTTATAACTTTAAATCAGGAGGAGTCGAATATGTATATTTAGCAAGTCCCTTACCACACAAACAAACAAGAGAATCTCATACACCACCTTTTTCCTCAAAAAATATCATATACCAATTTGATATTTTACCTCACTAAAACAAAATACATAAATAATAATTTAATTTTGTTATATACCCTTTTTCACTAAAATGAAAGTTTTAATCAGTTTGTAAATTTCTGCTTCGAGTTTTTTCCCATACTTCTGATGTCATTTAGCTCTAATAATTCAATACTTTGCGTTACTGCTTTACGCGGAAAATCCCACTTGAATGTGCCATATGAATTTAAGATTACGTTATAAATGAAAAGAAGCAAGTTCTAATTTGCTGCCAATGTATCGAATAAGGAAGATAAGTTCTATTTCGTACATTTAGAATGCGAGTACAGTCGTTTATATACCAAAAACATGGAAGGGAAGGTAAGGGTCGAAGGAGCTGGACATTGAATATCAGACAAATGAGACATAGACAATTGTATCGAGCTCCCTTGTCCAGTGTTTTCTGGAAGATCCTAATAGTGACTGAGCAGACTTAGAGGAATTTCGACAAAGAGACGACGAATACAGTTGATCATATGTCAATTTGAGGTGTACTTTTTCTTCTGATCTCTCTCTTTGTGGGTCTGCGTAAGGATTTGGCTGGATATAATTTCACACCTGATATTTGGTACAGCTCGGTTTCAGTGCATAGTTAGCCTTGGAAAGCAGACTAGCCATGTCCGACATCGAAACCACAAACTGTAATTTCCTTCGCGGAAGCAGAAAATATATTTGACCAAGCTGCAATTCATCACAGGGAGGAAGCTCCGAAAATTTTTGGCCAATATAAAGGTCATCAGAGCTGCAAATAAAATGGCCTGGAATTTCTCGCAAGATATGTTGGGCCTTAACAGGATAGGAAAACTTGTAATAGCTGCCGTCCATCAATATAAGAATGGCTGGGGGTCCTCCTGAAATCTCTCCAGATGACATACAAATCCCCATTTTATCTTATGATCGTCCTTGTGGAATCTCAGACTGACTTACTTGATCAGCGTACTTGATCAATGTCGAACTCTATGAGCAATGAGTCCTTGAGTTCCTTATAAAATAAACAGGATAAGGAGGAGAATGGATATTTTTTTTTTTATAGAGAACAAACTAGAAGATATTGCAATAGTAAATTGGTCCGACGACACAACAATTGCAGGTCTGCTGAACTTGTCGTTGAAATAAACTAATCCCCCTTGCTAATATTATTTATGTACGGAAGGAAAGAGCAGTCCAGCTATGAGCAGCTTCTAGTGTGTTACTAGAAAATGTGTTAGTTTATTTTTTATATAGAATTATTGATCACATAAGACTAAAGGCATGGATTTGTCAGGCGACATGCGGGCGACATCTTATATAACGGAAAATAAGTGATTGGGTTGTTGGCTATGAGATTTAGTGTGTGAGCATGTGGCTGGCGGAGCTGCTGCAGGCTCCTGCTGTTGGAGCTGCTTGGTGAGGAATGGAGTTTCGTGGCGACTACAAAGGCTCATCATGGGCAGGCAGGCAGGGTGCATGCAGCTCAATTTCCAACCATCTACGTGTACTCTATATGCTTTTATCTACCCCAGAAGTTATTCAGTATAAGAGTTTGATATGCAGTTTTTTATTAAATATTTCTGATCGATGTGGAGCAGTTGCATTTAACGTGCTCGCATTAAGAAGGGGAACAGGTTTGAACGGCGGCTTTGCTTGATTTTTACTTGTCAAAACAATGTTTTTAAAACCGAACCGGTGACCGGACCGGTCCACCTAATGAACCGGTTTACCGACCGGAACCGGTTTAATCGGGACTGGTTTGGTCTAAATGAACCGGTTTTAAAAAAATACATTAAATAATTAATTTTTAATGAAACAAAACTATTTTTAAGAAGTAAAACCATGATTCCAAGCCAATAGAGACAAAATATGCAAAGTTTGCTCATTTATATACCATGTAAACGTGAATATATCAAAATGGCACCGAGTGCAATACATATCATCGACAAAATAGCAAAATACATAAGAAATGAGGCTCTAAATGGCCTATAAAGTCTAAAAACAATGTTGTAAGCTATGAGGCCATTGGCCTACTACAAGCCTACAATGTACACATGATCAATCATCAAGTTCATAACCACTACTAGACACAGGATCATCATCAGGAGCTACAGACATCATCTGGTTTAGAGTCTGAAGATGCCTCAGCCTGATCCGCAACCTCAGTATCAATGCCACCAATGACAATAGAAGTGGACCTAATGGAAGCACGAGTTTGTCGACCTGCATGACTAGTGCCTTCCATTGGTTCTTTGCCTTTCCTTGATGCCGCTACTGATCCTGGTTCTGATGCCACCACATAATCTGCTTCAATCCCTGCTAAAGCCATGTCGATATCAAAATCAACCTCAAACACAGGTTCTTTAGTCTCCTCCACCCATTTTGATGTTGGATCAATATCGTCCAACACAATGGGATCTAGATCAGGAGTTTTGCTCATCATTTGGAGCTCTAATTGCATTTATTGTTTACCCCCAAACCATGAAATCCTGAAAACCATTAAGTTTGCTGAATTTTGAGTGAAATCTAAAATTCTAGTTTCTCCATATGAAATCCAATGAGGTCGAAACCACTCTCAAACATCCTGAGTCATTTCATGGTAATGTTAAAAATTTAAGTACAAGGATGAAAATAAAAATTAAAGGAAATGTCACTTTTACTTTAAGACATTAACATTACCATTAATTGCCAACATTGTTAGGGTTGAAACACCCTTAGTTTCCCCCCAAAACCCCTAAACCACAATCAGGAATACACTTTTTGCAAGTTTTGGTGAGCATGCCTAAAATCGGCCGGTTTGATACAAACCGGCCGGTTCTGTCCTAAACCGGCCAGTTTTTCACCGATTAGGGCAAAAAATGGGCGAAAGGGCCTTTCCAATCGGGTTTTTTGGCCGGTTTAGACCGGCGGCCTTGCTAACCGGCCGGTTAGACCGGTAACCGGTTTTGAAAACTATGTGTCAAAAACATGCATTATTCCTTTAATGTCCAAACCCTGCAAGGAGGACCAAACATCCGTTGTTTATGATTTTATCGAGATATTTGGATTGCTATCATTAATTTAATTTGTGGACCACGTATCTATTTATGTTATTTATGTTATGTACGAGACAAAAGAAAATTATTTTAAGGTTCACAAGGTTAAGGATAGCTTATGGGACAGATTGTTTGTTTGGCTTTTTTCCCGTGAAGCCTTACAATAAATGCTCTCAGCTTAACACTCCCAGCTGAAGCCTTACAATAAATGCTCCCAGCTTAACACTCCCTCAACAACCACTCTCTTGCATTTTTCTTTAGCTAATTGACTACTGGTCATTCTTCTATGGACTGCTTCACCTGTAGATACGTACACCCTCTTTGATCTGATATTTTTGTTTCTGGGACTGCTGGGGTGTGTCTTGGATTACCAGTGGTCTGGTGGGCTCCTTTACCTGTTTCCTAGCCTTCAATTTTATGAATCTCATTGATCTTGTTTCTACATGATGACTGATTGCTGGTGGAGAACTTTTCGTAGCTTGAGGACTGAGACCGGTTTCAGTCTTGAAGCCAGACATAAACATGAACATGGACCATTCTTTATTTATTTTCTGGAGCTCATGCAGAAGATCAACTTGACTAAGCTGTGATCAAACAACGAGGTCTCACAGGCTTCCTTCTTTGACTGGACCTTGTCACACATTTTTCCTAGGCTAGGAAACAAGTAGAAGGGTAAATCAATAGAGATCTTTCCAGTGAAATGAAGTAGCAACTTGAAGTGATAAGGATACACCTTATGATAACTGCCTTCGCAGGTGAAGTACCTCTGTATTTAGGTAAGAAATTAGCGTATGAATCTTTGATAGAACTTCTGGGCATGGACTTGTTTAAGTCTGAATCAATGAACTCCGGTTTCGGAAATTCCTTGCAGGGGGTCATGTCAAAATTGAAATTTTTAAACCATTTTTCCTGTCCTCTTGGAATCTCAGTGACTGTCGATATAGCTTCTGGAGATTGGCAACTCAAGTACCCCAACCTTTTAATTCAATCCTGTGAAATTTAAAGCGAACTCCTTGGTGACTTGCATATGGCCTCCTTGAAGTTTTTCGCAAAACCTCCAACAGCCAACCTGTTTGAAGGCTTGTTCAACTTCGTCATTCTTTAGGATGTTGTCTAAAACCTCAGGTTCATTCCTCAAGCACTTGCCCGACCTATGTTCTTTTCTCTCTGCAGACCCCTCCATGAAACTCCAGCAGAATGAAAATTTGAAAGACTGGCACTGTCTCACACTTCGATCACTGCCTCGCTTGAAAGCTGCCTCGCTTGAAAACTGCCTCGCTTGATCTTTAAGAAATTCAAATTGAAAGGCTGCTCAATTCATTCCTCATGCATGAACCCAATCATAATGATGAGTATGACAACTTGGCTCTTTTTAAAACTTGCAATCTGAGCGTACCAAGACATTTAACAACCTTAATGATGAGGATAAGCGGTTGAATGTGATCAGCGAAGTGTATGGACTGACCACTAATGATGTAAGAATAACAGATTTTGACAGATATGACAGCTAGACAAGATTTGTTATGGATCTACATGAATCCCTGTCACACGGAATTTGTCAAGGGTGCGGACACGACTGACCTTCCTAGAAGTCTAAGACGTTCTAATGACAAACAAGACAAAATGGAGTGATCTTTCTCTAAATACACCTTTTACAACATGAAAACTACAAGTGTTTAGGCTTACCTTATTCCAAAACGCTGTTGTTGAAGTCCGTTCTTGACGATCCGGATGAGCTCCTCCTTCAAGTCAATTCCTGCAACCACAAACAATCAAACAATTACCAAGCACTTGCATTTCATATAATAAAACATATATTCAACATGCAGACCAAGGAACACATGAAATAACTCATTAACACAAGCTATTGAGAAAAATAAACCAGTTTGTATTAATAACGAAACAAAGAAACTCTTACAACCTGGCCTTGGTGTTGTGCAAGTTCCTCCCAGGGTCCAT
Organism: Pinus tabuliformis; assembly: GCA_031772625.1. Taxonomy (NCBI): domain Eukaryota; kingdom Viridiplantae; phylum Streptophyta; class Pinopsida; order Pinales; family Pinaceae; genus Pinus; species Pinus tabuliformis. The sequence continues at coordinate 1,313,455,882 of CM062809.1, forward strand.
CAAGGGTTTTCCTCTACTTTGACAAAGCTCACCCTCTCCCAAGTAGAATCAAGTGAAGACAATCTCTCCTCACAAAGGCTCTAATGGAAGACCTAAATCCTGCAGCATTTACCCAAAGAAAATGTATAGCTCCAACCTCCTCTCCTTCTGGCTCAATGCCTTTATTTATATGCTGTAAAGAGGTTATTCAGGTCCACTATCAATGGGATCATCCCCCTCTTTGGGTGGGATAGGTCCCTTATTGATGGGATAAGTTCCCCCTTAATAGAGATACATGAACCAACTGGAGGCGCATCCATTTCATCAAACCGACCTCTAGAATGTTCTAGAAGTAACCACAAGTAACTTTTTCAAGATAAAACTCGCGCATTTTGCCTTTTACAGAGGGACGCACCTGTCCCTTAACATACAGACCGTCCACGGACGCAGATTTTGTGAACATGGTCAGCGTCCCCGCAGGTAAGGCTAGAGAGAACCTGCGACCCCAGAGATAAACATAGTTTTTACAAGACTTTCTCTCTTCTTTGAGTTTGAGATGGATAACAGAGGCATGAGACTTGCCTAAGAGGGTAGCATGACTGTTGATTTGAGCCATACTAACTGTAAGTAGTCAAGGTGACATTTTTTAGTGTAACAGATTGCCCCCTAAAGTGCGAAGCCTGGAATAGAATAGGGTTTTGTAATTCTAGGAAGGGTGAAGCGCTTTATCATTTCAAGGATTGTCTTGTGGATGGCCTGGTTGGAACCTGCAATTTTCAACACAAAATACATGGATAAGATTATATCATCACTGAGGTAGGCATTCCCATACTCAGATTCAAAACTTTAACTAATGGACTAACTATTCTGATACAGGAATGATCTTGCAGTACATCATTTTAATAGACTTTTGTAGACACAGTATGGACGCAGCCATCTGTTTATGATTAGTCTACATAGATAATGAATACAAAACTCCTCGCAGCCTGGATGGTAGAAACTAGATCCAGGGTCTTCACTTCTACTTCCCGAATTGGTACGATTCTAGCCATGTGATTAAATGATTCGATGTCGAACATGGTAGAAACCACTTGATTACCAGTCAATGATGTAAACTGTTAACAAGCTTGAGAGAAACCACCAGTAATGTCAATGGTTCTCAAAGTACCAAGCACAACCCGTGAAATGTGAATAGATGTTTTGATGTCGAACACTTCACGGAATCCTTTGATCGAAAGTCAATGATGTAAACTGACGTCAAAGGCGAGAAACCTGCCATTGATGCATGCAGACTTCAAGGTACTGTCGATTCCTAAGTCATCTTTCTAGATAATGTGTCGATGTCGATAGAAAGCGACCCGTTGCAGGCAAGCCCGCAACACGAAATCATTGTTCAAGTTGAAGAAATGTTGCTGTAAGGACTGACTCAGGGATGGTCAAATGGATGACAAGTATTTTGCAGATGAAAGTTTTGCTTGCAGACCTCTTGAACACATAACGACACAACAGATGGCTTGGTGACGAATAACTCAAAGTTAATCCCCGAAACCCGGTTAAAGACTTTCAAAGTGATTTGGTCAACTGTGAGGTAAAAGATTTCCCAACCCAGGTGAATGAAAAGTGTCGTGTTCAAGAGTGGTAATAAAGTTTCTTTTGAGACAAAAGGTGACAAACAGGTTCATTCTTCTCTCTTTTCCCCCACCATTTCTGGCAAGTACCTCTTTATTTTTAACAAGCTTGAGGAGGATAACATATGCTTGATTATAAGCTCATCCTTCGGACGAGTCCAACCTAGTTTAAATTCGAACCCTAGGAAGGAGTGGTTCGTTCCTGTTTGTAATTGAACAGGTCCTCTACTGTAAAAGTTTAACGAGCCCAGTATAGGAGAAACTCGGCGTTTTTCAATTTTAGAGAGTCTGAAAAAACTAAAGGAGACTCCACGTTGAACTTTTTCGTATATTTGTGTCCCTCAAGCCCGAAAAAGTATAAAATAATACCTGGGGGAACCGCTTGATCTTGCGACCAAGGAGTACTTTCATAATAGTGTCGTTGACCTGAAAAGTAAAAAGCGATCAAGGACACGTCGTTTTATTTCCTTATCGAGTTTGAAACGACAAAAACCCGGCAATCTTTTCCTGATTTTGCGGTCAGAAAAGAGCTAAAAGGGGACCGTCTTTTAATTCCGTTTTAACGAGTGAAAAAGAAACACTCGGCGATCTTTTCATGTTTTAGGAGTCAGAAAAGGGCTTAAAAGATGACTCTGATATTTTTGTTTGTGAAAAATTACAATTTCCCTCGAAATCCCTTTGTCCTGCACAAAAGCAACACATTACTCATACCTGTTTAAAATAGGCAAAAATACATTCAAAAACATCTTTTCATGGTAAAAAATGAACTAATTCATCAAAAAAACCTATAAAAAGACCTTTTACCATGTCATTTTTACCGTTTCACTGTTGAGGTTGAAAAAGGAGCTTTTGACAAGAAACTTCCCGTGGTCGCTGCGGAAAATCTGACCGTCGGAATCGAACGCCGTCTCATCCAGGTATTTTACACATCCTACTCTGCATTTCTATCCGTTTAGAATCAATTTTTAGGTTTTAGTTTCATTTTTTGGGGGGGTTTTGGTTTTGGAATGCGCCTCTCGGCGGACGCAGGTGCCCTTCGGGTGACCTGCGTCCCCCGACTTTTTCTCATACGGGAAAACGGTCGGAAGACGCAGCCCGCCTTCAGGCCAGCTGCGTCCGGGCGCCCTGTGCTACAAAGCCGGGGTGCGTCCTCCGAGAAACGCGCATTTCAAAACCCCAACTCTCTCAAAAAACCACCAAAAATTCCCAAATCAATTTCTAATTGCTATTTTTGATATGCAGGGCATTAATCATGTTAGACTGGAGAGAAAGAGAGCATGTAGAGGAAGATGAAGCTGCAATAAATCATCAACCTTCCCTGGATGCCCTAAGAGCATGCGGATTATACAAATATTGGACCATACCGGGCATGAGGGGCCAGGTAAGATTCTTGGAATGGCTGGTTGAGCGATGGAACGTTCAAGAACAATGCTTTTACATAGGAGGGCACCAGCTCGAGATAGAGCCCTCGGATGTATACTTTCTCACTGGCTTGCCAAACAGAGGTGAGCAACTCAGTCTTGCGGGGACTAGGCCGGGTGGCCAATCCCTTGATAGTCTCCGCGAGGATTGGTGCACACGTGGGGCTCACCATTCAAAAGGCATAGAGATAAAACACATCACTCTACCGGAACTCAAAGTCATAGCGTTCACGGTTACCAGAATTTGCGGCGCGGCCGCTTTACACATTGCTTCCGGATCCCAAATGCGGATGGCAATTGACTGTTACCAAGGCACCATTTTCAACTGGTGTGAAGCTGTGTCGGCTCATATGAAGAGCCAACTGACCAAGGCAAAGAACGGACGACTAAAGACTTTTGGATATGGGCCTATAGTCGTGAGCTTTGCCTTGGAGAGAATTCCAATGCTGATCCCTCAGCAACTCACTGTTGATATCTTGGGTCCTCGGCAGCCAAAGCTGATACGATGGGTTGCGGTGATGGCCCGGCATCCTGACGAGGGCGCGACAGTAGTTCGATTCTCAGATAGTTATTTTGACTGGTTAGAGGGCCAGCTTTTTGTGATACAGGACTTTTCGTATGCCGGAATGGATTTCAGAGGTGATCCGGACATGGTTCTTCCACAGGGAGAACAATGGGACGACAGAGGTACTTTTATTTTCACAAGTTTTCTAGTTATGTATTTTTTGTATCTTTTTTTTTTATATATCGTCTCAAAATTAATAGTAAAACTTTTTCAAAATGCAGATGTTGGTCCACAGCGTCCAGCCAACCTCCGGCCTTATGATAGACTACATCCAGCTGCACCGGTACCGGTCCCACAGGACGCGACAGCAGAAGTACTAGCTGAGTTGGAGCATGATCTAGAGCGTCTCACGGCAGATATACCTGAGACTACTATGGACGACATTCCTATCAGGCTTCAGCGCTTCGTAGTCGCGGTCCCTGGACCGTTTAGGAGATTTTTGCGTAAGGTAGCCCGCGCAGTGGTGTCGTACAGAGAGCACCACCAGTGATTGACTAGTCACTTTTGTAGTCACATGTGACATTTTTGACTTTTTGTACTATCATTTTGCCGATCATAAGGTGTTTTCAACCTATGATCGAAGACGATGTATATATTTTTTGACACACTTCTATCTATATATATATCACTATTACCGGCTTATCTTGTTTAACATGTATGATGAAATGTTTTTAAATTTACTTGCATGATTATTATAAATGTCTGTCCAACACTCGAGAAGCAATTGCATCTGCTAATGTATTCAAAGACCTTGGAATATGTTGATATTCAATGTAATCAAATTCACGTTCCAAGAGACGCACTCTCAAAAACAACCTTAATAACACAGGATTTCTAATGGCATAAACTCTATTAAGCTGTAATACAACAAGTTCAGAATCTAACCTCACTATCAAACGTCGAATTCCAAATGAAATAGATTCGGATAATAATTCAACCACTGCACTGTATTCTGCAATGTTATTCGTTGTTTGACCGAGGCTTACCCCATGCATAGAAACTAACTCGTCAGAGGGCGAATAGATAACCCAAGCTGCGGAAGAGATATTCCGTGTATTACGACAAGCACCATCAGCAAATCCAATGTATGTTTGGAGAGGCGTCGACATCTACAATATCAAGAGTAAAACCAAGATAAGCCAGAATAATGACGAAAAACCACACTCGCTAAGCTAAGCACACTGACTAAACTAACACACTTGCTAGCTAGAAAGGAAATCTAACCTATCTAAAAATTTCTCCATACCCATCATTTTAAGCATAATACCTCTTTAGGTAAAGTCCATTTCTGGGTTTACCCAAAGAGTCCCCATCAAAATCAACTAACTCATAAGCCCCTTTTGCTAGCTTTCGCTTTACAATGTAGGGCCCATGCCACATGGGAACGAATTTTCCGGCACCTAGCTTATCGTTAGCTTGATCATATAATAGTACTAGGTCTCCTTCCGAAAAACTTCGAGGGGTTACATTTTTATCGTACTGAGCTTTCATTCGTTTCGCGTGAGTCTCGATAGCTAAAGTAGCGTCACGTCGAGTCTCATCTAATTTAGCCAAGTATAATAACCGTTTCTCCTCTTCGGAAGTAGCTGGAAGTAATTCGACAGCCATTTGAAGTGATGGGATTTCGCATTCAATAGGTAACACAGCTTCTAAGCCATAAACTAGCTGGAAAGGGGTGAAACCTGTTGAATTTTTCACTGAAGTTCGATATGCCCATAGCGCCGAAAATAACATGTTATGCCAATTCGTTCGATGGATACCAATGATCCGTCGAATCATGATGACTAGAACTTTGTTGATTGACTCAACCAAACCGTTGGCTTGCGGATAATAAGGAGTAGAGCTATCGTGGCGCAAACCAAGCTGGCTTGTAAGCTCAGTCATCATGACGTTTCGAAAATGGCTCCCATGGTCAGTAATGATTGCTTGTGGGACACCAAACCTAGTTATGATATGATTGAATACGAAAACTGCAGCTGTCTTGCCGCTTGCGTCGAATGTAGGCATCGCCTCGGCCCATTTTGTAAAATAATCAACCGCGAGGATGATATACGCATGCCCCCCGGCCGAGTGAGGGTTACAAGTAATAAAGTCAATGCCCCATTTGGCGAATGGACCAGCGGCAATTATAGGGTGGAGAGGAGCAGGTGGAGCGCGCATCTTTCGATCAAACACTTGACAGTTGTGGCATGTTCTGACAGCAAGGATACAATCTTTAAACATAGACGGCCAGAAATAGCCAGCGCGCAACACCTTCTGAGCTGTGGCATACCCAGACATATGACCGCCACATGCTCCAGAGTGACAATCATTCAAAACTCTCTCAGCCTCTTCGTGAGTTAAACAACGTCGAAAAACTAAGTCTGCCCCCCGGCGATAAAGTGTATCTCCAATAATTCTGTATTGCTGGGATCGAAACCGAATTTTTCGACGGTCTTCCTTGGAAGCTTCAGGCCGAAAGGTTTGGGTTTGGAGATAGATGATTATATCCCCATACCACGGATCTAAAGTGCTAATAAGAAACAAAGATTCGTCCGCAATGGACTCCTCTGCCACAGTCTCTGTGTCAGCACTCGGGAAATCACACATCAATTCCGCAAAAACTAAAGATTTCTTAGACTTGGACTTCTCGAACTCCAAGTCGAACTCTTGCAGGATAACAATCCATTTAGAGTACTTGCCCCCTAGCAGTTGTTTTGTCAAAATATAAATCATAGGGTTGCAATCCGAAATAACTGTAGTCTTGCGGAGAAGAATGTAGTGACGAAAACGCTGGACAGCTTGAACGGCTGCCAGGGCCAATTTCTCCACATGCGAATATTTTAACTCAGTGGGATTTAAGGTTCTACTAAGATAATATATCACATGCTCTGCTTTGAATTCATCTTCTTGAACTAACACCATTCCAATGGTGGAATGCGAAGCTGCGAGGTATAAGAAGTAGTCCTGGTTGTAGTTGGGAGGATGCAATAACGGTGCATGGGTCAACGCGTGTTTCAGTGCATCAAAAGATTGTTGGGCAATCTCGTCCCAAAAGAATTGTGCGTTCTGTTTCAACAACCGTGTAAAACCTTTAGTGACCTCGGCGTAGTTTGGGATGAATCGGCGTAAAAAGTTCGCTTTCCCTTGCAAACTTTGGAGTTGGCGCAAACTCGAAGGAGGAGGCAATTTGATGATAGCCTCGACTTTCGAGGGATCGACGCGAATGCCGGCTTTTGAAACAACAAATCCCAGCAATCGACCTGTTTCTATACAGAAAACACACTTGTGGGGATTCAACCGAATTCGATAATGCCTACACCTCATAAAGATTGCTCGTAGGTGGACAAGGTGATCAGCTCGATGTAAAGAATGAGCAGGCAAATCATCGAGATAGGGTTGCACAATGTGCTTGATGTCATGAAATGCATAAGACATTGCCCGTTGAAAAGTGGCCCCGGCATTCTTAAGTCCAAAAGGTAATTTGCAATAAGCAAATGTCCCCCATGGACAAATGAATGCCGTTTTTGGTTGATCGGCAGGTAGAATATTGATTTGATTATAGCCTGAGAAACCATCCATGAAGGAAAACATCTCACTTCCGGCACAATCATCAATAATTTGATCGATATAAGGCGTAGGATAGTTGTCTTTTGGACAAGCTCGATTGATATCCCTATAGTCGATACAGATTCTTATTGTTCCTTGTTTTTTATTGACGGGAACAATATTCGATACCCAATCCGTTAACGGGATCGGATAAATGAAACCTGCTTTCAACAGCTTTTCGACTTCTGCTTTAATCGCAGCCGCTTTTCGAGGGTGAATCTGACGCAACCGTTGCCGAATGGGTTTAGCATCCGGGTAGGTTTTGATTTCATGAACAACAATGGCAGGATCAATTCCCGGCATTTCCTCGTAAGACCAGGCAAACACGTCGCGGAATTCTTGGAATAGGGCCTTGTAAGTTTGGATTTCTTCTTCAGTACATGCGGCACCTATATGAATGTTCTCCTCGATTCCGGGCTTCACTGAAATATCAATGGGAATAGTACGAGAAATATTCCCTAAATTCAGCTCTGAATCAGAATGTTTCGTTGGATCCTGAGCGTCTTTGACATATTCAGCGGTAAAGATAGATGAAAAATCATTTTCAAATGCATCATCCTTAGGTAAAAACGAAGATCTGTGATGGAGATCTTCCCATGGTAGATCATCTACACTTAGGATTTCGCGAAGTTGTTCGTCAGATGACACTTCTTCGGGAAACGTTATCCGTTCTAAGGGTGAGGTGAAAAGTGACTCTTCACTGACCACATTCATTTGGTGGTTTCGGTTGAATGAAAATCGGTAAAAGACATAAGAGCTTCATAAGCAATCTCATACGGACTCAACGGCATAACATCACCGAGTGAGTCTAGCTCAGAGTCAGATGGAACATACCAAGGATCATCATAAATAATGTTTTCTGACGTGATCATATGAATTGTTGCAAACGAAGGGTCTGCATTGAGTGGAGGGAGAGGAAAAGTTCCCAGTAAACCGGAATCCTTAACTAAACCTACACCAATGTCCCTATAAGGGATTGTCGTTTTACCAACATGCTGGATAGTTTCTGAAGAGGTTGGGTCGGATGAAAAGTATGTCAGCTGATCAATAGTCACGATCTTACCGTTATGTGGAAACTTAATGACTCTGAAGACCGATGAAACGACCGCTGTCATAGCATATGACCAACTTCGACCCAAAAGAAGGTTGTAGTCTAGAGGGGCATCAACCACTTCCACATCCAGACTAACGGTTTTACCTTCGACCCCTATAGGCAATTCTTGTAGAATACCAAACGGACGGAACCCACGGCCATCAAAGGCCTTAAGGATGGTGGGGGATTGGTTCAACGAAGGAGAACCAAGCGATCTCCAACATTGAATCGACATAATACACGTAGAAGCTCCCTCATCAATCACAGTCCGATGAATAGGCCTGTTTTTGACTATCACTGGGATTTGGAAAGCCATTTGATGGGGGAGACGCGGTGTACTACTTTCTAGATCAAAGATCATTAGGTTCGGGTCCTGAACATCGACAGCTCCAATAGCCGACAAAAGCAATTTTCGTTGCGCTGGACATGATTGCAGCACTTCGAGTGCCGACATTGCTGAAGGTGAAACAGCTAAGTCTTCAACAATGTTGTAATTCTGGGCTGCTCTCGCATGTGGATTGAAAGCAGACCTTCGAAGTACACCCTTGGCGGGCGGCTTAATCACTAAGTCTGGGTTAGGTTTTTCGATCTGTAGTGGATCGGAACCAGGAGCTGAGGTTGATGGGTTAGAGTGAGAAGATTCTGCTTCCTTACCATCAACAGGAGCCTTACTACCATAATCTTGCGATCGAGTCGCAATCCTGACATGAGACATCATCAAAATGGGTTCTTCACTGGCATTCGAAGAAGAACCTATCATCTTATTCTCCTGCTCTGGAAATGGATTTTTTAACACAGCAGGAGTGGGAGAACCTTTGACTATTTTCACTACCTCGGCCCGATGAGGGCAGTCTCTCGTAAAATGATCTTCTTCACAAATGAGACAAGGATATCGAGGTTTGCGTTTTTCGTCATTGGTTTCCGACTTTTCCGTTTTCTCCTTTGGAGCCTTGTCTGCTTTAGCCTTCTTCTTTCCTTTCTTCTTTCCACCGTTTTTTGATTTGGCCGTAGATGACTCTACAGCGTGAATGTCGGCGGTAAGTTCAGGAGGAGAAGACTCTCCTGTCGGAGAATCAGGCAAAGTGATAATTGGAGTATTGGAGGCCTTGGAAGACTTCTTCTTACTCTTCGTAGTCACGATACCAATCATACCATCAGCGGCATGAGATCCCGAAGGAGCAGCAGCGATTTGGTTTGACTTTGGAAGATCCGGAATTTTCTCGTGTAACGTACCCGACTGAGTGTAAACTAAGTCAAGGTATTGTGCCTGAGCAATGACTTGCTCCTCAGTAACTACTCCGGCCTTAGCTACATCTTCAGTAATTCTTGGTAATAATGATTTGACAAACCATTCAGCTAAGATTTGGTCCGGGATAAAAACTTTCACTAATCTTCTTCGACGTCTCCACTCATGGATGTGATCAGAAATGTACGTGGATGTCGATTGTTTTAGCGAAGTTAATAATTCTGTACCATTATCGTATCTGACTGGTAACTGAAAATGAGTTAAGAACGAGGTAGCTAACTGGCTAAAGTTGTAAAAAGAGGCCCGTGGTAACTCAATGTACCACTTGGCTGCGAGACCAATGAGTGTACGCTGGAAAAGACGTAAGCGGATGGAATCATCTGAGATGGAATTTGATGCACACCAGAGGTGGTAAGTCATCACGTGATTAGACGGATCCTCTCCAGACTTACCTTCGAACTTGGGTATATCGCTGGGCAACTTATTTGGCATTGGCGGCCAGAACTGAAGATATTGAATTGGATCGTTCGTTAGGCGCGTCAAGTCGGGTAAATCTAAAGTCGCAATAAACGGTAACTGCCGGTTAGGATCTCTAAAACTCTGAGTCACAATACCAGCCCCAGGAGGAGGATATCCAGGATAACTAGGAACAGGAGTCGCATTTGGGATATTATATCCTCCTGGAAAACCAGGATTAACCGGACCGTACTGGGGTTGCTGAGGTGGTTGATAAGTGTACCCAGGATACGGTTGATACTGGTAAACCGGTTGTTGGGCAGCTTGCCCAGGTTGATACTGTCCCTGGTACGGAGGTTGAACAAATTGAGGTTGAGTAGTAACAACCGTACTTGTACCAGGTTGGCCTGCAGGCATCTGGACTGTGGTTTGAACCGTAGGTCCAGACAACGGTACAGATGTCTGAGGAGTGGTTACAGGGACAGTAGAAACCGGAGCTGCCGATACTCCAGAAGTAAGCATGGTAGATGAAGCGGTAGTTGCTGCAGCCGTGTGAGGTGGAGTACCAGGTGCAATTGGCGGCTGAGTAACTACGGAAGTTACAGGGGTCTGAACACTTGACTGGACAGGTTGCGGTTGCTGGGGTGGACCAGGAACTGCAGGTTGTCCTGCTTGAGGTACCGACTGTATACTTGGTTGCGACATCTGTTGACCCTGTGACGGATCCCATGTTAACATTCCAGGGTATTGACTCGTAACAGGTTGAGGATACTGAGATCCATAGCCGTATTGAGGATAGGGTTGATAACTGTAAGGTGCAGTCCCATATGATTGCCCTTGAGGTGGTTGATAACCTTGACCAGGGTATTGACCCGTAGGTTGATAACCTTGAGGTAAATACGAGTACTGGGGTTGACCTTGACCTTGAGGTTGGTATCCTTGAGGTTGATACCCTTGGGGTTGATACCCTTGGGGTTGCCATCCTTGAGGTTGCCATCCTTGAGGTTGATATTGATACTGAGGTTGACTTTGGGGTACATATTGAGGCTGGGGTTGATACCCTTGAGGTTGCCCCCCAGTCACGAATGAAGTACCTTGAGGTTGCCCCCCAGGCATTAACGAAGGTTGCCCCCCAGGCGGTAATTGGCCACCTTGAGGTTGGTTAATGGGAGTTGAACCTGACATCATATAAACATCACCTATACTCAATGGTACATTACCACTGTTTCCAACTAATAACCCATGATCAATGGGTTGAGGAGATGCTCCCGCAAAGGTACCAGAAAGTGATTGATACCCAGTAGGAACAGAAGGACCGCCATGTAAAAATGATTCAGGACTTTGTGAAAACACAGATGACTGACCAGACATATTTACAGGAGAATGAATTCCTCTAGGTGGAATAGGAGTACGAGGTGTAGAAAAACCTACTGAGTTGTCTAAAAAATTGGTTAATGCAAGGTACCAAGATTCACTTCTAGGAGGACTGTAAAAGATGGATTCACGCTCCCTTAGATCAAGGGTAATTAGATCTTCAGAATCAGAAACGCCTATTTCTTCCTCTGGAACAAGTTCTTCTATAGCAATTAATCCAACAGGAAGATTTTCGGTGATAATTCTTTCTATTCTTGGTGAATCAGGAACACTAGGAGTTGGAGTAACAGGTTCGGAAATTTCAGGTTCTTCGCCTGTTTCACTGGCAGATGAAAAACTACCAGCAAGCTCGGAAACTGTAACAGCTTCGGGATTGTAACCTGTTTCTAAACTTTGGTAATCTGGATGGACTACCAAGGAAAATTCTCCTTCTTCAGGTGATCCTACTCTACTGCCACTAGGAGGAGTTACAAGGACCTTTAACCCTTCTAAATTACCTGGGTCGTCTCGAGGAGGGGATCCCCTAAGTCTACGGGATCTTCTCAACAATTCGGCCACAGAAACAACTTCAGGAGACTGGCCCGCAATTCGACGGGACCTTCTCGGTAATTCCGCCACAATTAAAGATTTTTAACTACAACACACGAAAACAAAGTAAAAATTTCAAATCAAACCACCTAAAGTCTTCTAAAGAACCAAACAAATTTGAAGCACACGCCTAAATAATCTAGAGCGTCAAACCACACACAAACAGTAGTCTTCCGGACCAAAAGCGCTAGTTGGTGATTAGGCCCAACCTCGCAGGATTCAGTACAGAAATGGCGGGTGGAACAGTTACCCCGGCAACCTGCTTAATGAATAGACTGGACCAAGTTCCTCCACTTTAACCGTCTCGAAGTGAAGCGAACCCCCCAGAAAATCCAAGTGAGTATAACCGACGTCTGCTCCAGGTACAGTGGGACCTTCCCTCCACCGTCACCTTGGGTAGAATCCTAGATATTATGGCCACTAAGGTTACCAATCACAACAATTACACCTGGGGGAACAGTCTAAACTCCGACAGCACGCAAGGGCAGAGTAGCAAGCTCCAATCCCCTTACCGGCTCCTTGACAACAATCCAAGGTTTACCGATAAGTGACCCCTGGCTCCTCGACAATGGTTAATCCGAGGTTTACCGTTTGTAATACGTACTGCCTGGCGTCGTTCCCAACGAGGGAGGAATGATCCCCTCACTGGTTCGGACACGAGCTCGTGCTTCTCCTTTAAGAGGAGCTTTCCCAGAATGTAACTGAAACAATTGGATTTGTTCTACTCAAGATAGACTATCTGTTTGGTTTTGTAGTCTTGGAGAGTTAAGTACTCACCTACTCCAAGACCCTAGCCTAAGCTATGTTGGTGCTTCAGAGCCCTAGAAAAATAAAGATTACTAGATTGATTTTAATTTAAGCGTTACTTTTAAGGTTGTTTCTTAAGTCAAAAGGTGATGGAAGTGAAACCAGTGGTGTGTTGACTCGACTCGAAACCACTACAAAATGCACCTAGAATGATTTATCCACTACTTTACTTTTTCGATGAATTGCTTAACTAAAAAGTTGAGAGAATGCAATCTTTATAAAAGCAACTTCTTAATTGAAGACAATCAAAGAAACAATTCGTTTTTCTTTTCCAAGCATAAAAACATAACCTCTCTTTACATGCACGAAAAAAAACTCTTTTCTTCTTTCAAAAACAAAAAGCTACTTGAAACAAGACTTTTTAAAGAAGATGTTTTTGTATTTTTCTTTTAATAAAGCAAATAAATCTAATATAACCAAAAAATCAATCTTAACAACTCTTAAAATCTATGAAAATGCACTCATAAGCAAACTAAAGGCAAATTTACTCTAAGCAATCTTAACGAGGCCAAAACTAACAATGATTATTTCTAAGGTGTTTTACTTGATCACAATCAAATCAAGGACTAGCTTATTGCAGAATCAAAAACTAGCCAAAACAAAACTCTAATCTTTTTGTTCTTTTTGTAAAATGGAAATCAATACTTTATAAACAAGCAATTCGAAATTTGACCCAAAACAACTCAAATGGCAAGTTGCTCACACAAAGAGACTTTACGACAGGCCCGACTTCTAAGAAGGTTGACTAACCAGAGAGATCTAAGGCTGGACAACTTTCTACTATCAAAGTCACTACAAAACCTATCCAAAAATCAAACCCTAGGTCTAAACTTCGTTGAAAACCACTAAAACACTCAAAGCTCACAAAACAAGTTCAGGTGAAAATTCTTGACAGGGTACTAAAGGATCTGGGCAGAAAACACTAAGGAAAATCAAAATCTAAAAGGAATTTAAAGCAAAAATGGAATTTTCTTAAGTTTTACAGGAAGACGCAGGCAACCCGTTGTCACAGGTGCGGCCCCGCTCTGTGCAAACGGAAACAGCGCGTCCAAAGACGCACTGTGCAGTACTCAGAGGGTGCGTCCTTCTGGAAAAATGAAGAAAAACCAAATCTAACTAAATCTAAAGCTAAGCCACCCAAATACTAATTCTCACAGTCAAAAACCAGAAAATAAAAATGATTTTCTCAAAGCAAAGTTCATATAAAGGAAAAGACTCTCTCATTAATGGATTCCCCAGCGGAGTCGCCAATTTGTCACACGGAATTTGTCAAGGGTGCGGACACGACTGACCTTCCTAGAAGTCTAAGACGTTCTAATGACAAACAAGACAAAATGGAGTGATCTTTCTCTAAATACACCTTTTACAACATGAAAACTACAAGTGTTTAGGCTTACCTTATTCCAAAACGCTGTTGTTGAAGTCCGTTCTTGACGATCCGGATGAGCTCCTCCTTCAAGTCAATTCCTGCAACCACAAACAATCAAACAATTACCAAGCACTTGCATTTCATATAATAAAACATATATTCAACATGCAGACCAAGGAACACATGAAATAACTCATTAACACAAGCTATTGAGAAAAATAAACCAGTTTGTATTAATAACGAAACAAAGAAACTCTTACAACCTGGCCTTGGTGTTGTGCAAGTTCCTCCCAGGGTCCATCAAGGGTTTTCCTCTACTTTGACAAAGCTCACCCTCTCCCAAGTAGAATCAAGTGAAGACAATCTCTCCTCACAAAGGCTCTAATGGAAGACCTAAATCCTGCAGCATTTACCCAAAGAAAATGTATAGCTCCAACCTCCTCTCCTTCTGGCTCAATGCCTTTATTTATAGTGCTGTAAAGAGGTTATTCAGGTCCACTATCAATGGGATCATCCCCCTCTTTGGGTGGGATAGGTCCCTTATTGATGGGATAAGTTCCCCCTTAATAGAGATACATGAACCAACTGGAGGCGCATCCATTTCATCAAACCGACCTCTAGAATGTTCTAGAAGTAACCACAAGTAACTTTTTCAAGATAAAACTCGCGCATTTTGCCTTTTACAGAGGGACGCACCTGTCCCTTAACATACAGAGCGTCCACGGACGCAGATTTTGTGAACATGGTCAGCGTCCCCGCAGGTAAGGCTAGAGAGAACCTGCGACCCCAGAGATAAACATAGTTTTTACAAGACTTTCTCTCTTCTTTGAGTTTGAGATGGATAACAGAGGCATGAGACTTGCCTAAGAGGGTAGCATGACTGTTGATTTGAGCCATACTAACTGTAAGTAGTCAAGGTGACATTTTTTAGTGTAACAATCCCTGATTTCGTAGCGCAGCCAGTGCAAAATCTGGGTTTTGCGCTACAAAATCACCTAGACTGGGTTTTTGCGCTACGGAATCAATTAGACAGTTTTGTAGCGCATAAGGACTTTGAAACGAGTTTCGACATATGATGTTCATGTGAAATATGAGACCAATGATAGACTAAAGCAGAGAATTGACCCATTTTGACATACCAACAAGACTCTTAACAAGACTCCTATTCAAAATCTTAGACTCTAAAACAAGATGAAAAGACAAGACCCAAAACTGACACCAACCCTTTGACAAATTCTAAATTGATGTTCAGAATTTGAAATATTTTTTCTTAAGTGATAACACACACCTTGCAAGGGAATCTAACCTTCCGTGGAGGATCGGAAGGTTTGTCGACAGGAAGTGCATTTAGAGCATAAGTTGCACGGTTGGCCTCTCGCTTATCTAACTTCTTTTTCTTCGTCTTCTTCTTCTTTTTCTTAGCCTCCTGTTTACTAGATTTGAAACTTTCACTAGACGAAGTAGAAGAGGAAGGAAAAGAAATAGGGGAAGAAGGTGAGAGGTCAACTTTAGAATAAACTTGATGTGATTCAAATGAAGGAGACGTTGGCAAAAGAGTCGGGACACTCAGGACCACCGAGGTCAAAAATAACCAGACAGGTAAACCAATGGTTAACCCAGGGAGGGACAACTTGCCATATAAGGAGCACTAGAATTCAAAAATAAGGAAAAGGACCAGGATTCCCATCCGAGGGGAACCCTTGACTGGTAGACTCTGGGAATGTTTCCATTGGAATCGAATTTTAAAGAAACACTAAGGAATATAACTTTAACCAGGAATATTTCGTGGGCAGTTAATTTTAAGACACTGAAACAAAACTTTGCCTTTTCATATTTTAAGAGTCAATAAAAGGATGAAAGGTGACTCTAGTCGCGTCTGGAATTAACAAGCTTGAAAGGACAAGTGCTCGATGATCTTTTCAAATTTAAAGAGTTAGTAAAGATAAAAAATGACCACTCAAGGTACTCTAGGCATAAGGATTACCAGGTAACCGTGAATTGCAGAATACCTCCCGGCGAACTGAGAAGTACAGGCAGGCAATCTCCTCGAATGTTGTAATCGGTGTATCACATTTACAAGGTGACACACTCTACTTCCTACGGATAAAGGATTGCAGACCTAGTGGGGTCTCCCTTTATATACACAACGGTATGGGGAGCACAAGTCCATACTAGCGCTAGCTAGTGCCAGAACGAATGACAGCTACTAGGTTTTAAGATGCCGGAACACGTCTCTAGCCTACACCTCTAAATGTAAGCGTTAATTTTCAATGCTTCCTTAGGTTAATTTGATAAATTTTAATGGTTGATTTTGAATTATGTCTCGGTTTTTCAAGCCTTAGCGATGTGACTCAAAAAATCCTATATGCAGTTAAATGAAACAAGACGCTTTCAATTCGATGAATTGTTTACACTAGAGAGAGTAGAAAACACAATCAAATGCAAACAATCAAGCAACTGAAAGAAAAATGATTTTTTTTACTACTTTACTTTTTGAAAATAAACTAATGAAAAATTCTTTCCAATTCCTATTTTCCTAATAAGTGCACTTCAAGCAGTCCTTTCACAAGTAAAGAGAATTCTTTTTTCTTTTCAAATGCAAATGCAACTCTAGTCATCCATGATGCTATCTAATTTAACATATTGATGCAACAAACTAGAATTATGTACTTTTCATGAAATGAAAAAATGAATCTTTCATAAAACACTTCAATGAAAAAGTTTTCGAGACAATCAATCCTCAAGCAAATGAAAATACAAAAAGAGATTTTCTTCGCAATGAATCTACCAAAAACAAGACAAGTAATGTGATCTATGCTACAAAAGAGACGCTTAAGAAAACGAAACCTTTCCAAATTGTGTGATGGAGATCCAAGCAACAAAAGGACTACAAATGAAATGCAAGAAGTAAATTCACCAACCACTTGACTCACTGAGTTCACAATTAGCTGAATGGATGACAACCTAGATGACTTAGGGCCACCAACCATCCAAGGACTCAAGAAATCAAGTAAAAATAAGGCAAATCAACAAGCACATAAACCAAACCAAATAAAGCTTTCCAGTCAGGGAGAAAACAGTCTAAACAAGCTTAGAGATAGAAACCAAGAGAGCAAGACACATTGGTCAAGATCTAGGGTAAACCCTAATCTTTACCTATAGGGATCGGTGCGACTACCTAACTAACAACAAGCGTCAAAAAGTGATCCAAAATGGATTTTGGATAGACTCCTAAGTCTAAGTGTTCCTCACAGAGGAAAATGAAAGTCCAAGGAAGTTCCTAGAAATAGCCCCATGGCAGAGATCTTTCATTCTGAATCTATTGCAACTTGAATGGGCTAAAATGGACTTAGGATGCAGAAGTTATCGCAGAAATAAATTGCTCTTTGTTCTTTGGAAAAAGAGGCAAAATCCCCTAAAAATGGCAAAAAAACCCTTATAAAGGAAAATCACATCGGAAAAAGGAAAAAGAGGTGGACTTAAGAGGAGGCAAAAGAGACCCCGATCGGCCAATACGATGTATTTGGTCAGAGACAGGCCCACATGCGATATCGGGACCCCGGACTTGGTGATTGTGACTATGTGATATGCCGATTGCTGATGATCAGATCAGTGGATCGGCATCAGTGATGGACAGGACCCTCGGGCCGTTCCAAATGCAATGTGCGATAGCAATCGCGATGTGTAATCTCAACCGTCAGATCGGGAAAGGAATGGACTGCCAGGATTAAATCAGCGACTTGCAATTTCCAGACCCAATGGAATTATAAGCCTTGTCACACGGAATTTGTCAAGGGTGCGGACACGACTGACCTTCCTAGAAGTCTAAGACGTTCTAATGACAAACAAGACAAAATGGAGTGATCTTTCTCTAAATACACCTTTTACAACATGAAAACTACAAGTGTTTAGGCTTACCTTATTCCAAAATGCTGTTGTTGAAGTCCGTTCTTGACGATTCGGATGAGCTCCTCCTTCAAGTCAATTCCTGCAACCACAAACAATCAAACAATTACCAAGCACTTGCATTTCATATAATAAAACATATATTCAACATGCAGACCAAGGAACACATGAAATAACTCATTAACACAAGCTATTGAGAAAAATAAACCAGTTTGTATTAATAACGAAACAAAGAAACTCTTACAACCTGGCCTTGGTGTTGTGCAAGTTCCTCCCAGGGTCCATCAAGGGTTTTCCTCTACTTTGACAAAGCTCACCCTCTCCCAAGTAGAATCAAGTGAAGACAATCTCTCCTCACAAAGGCTCTAATGGAAGACCTAAATCCTGCAGCATTTACCCAAAGAAAATGTATAGCTCCAACCTCCTCTCCTTCTGGCTCAATGCCTTTATTTATAGTGCTGTAAAGAGGTTATTCAGGTCCACTATCAATGGGATCATCCCCCTCTTTGGGTGGGATAGGTCCCTTATTGATGGGATAAGTTCCCCCTTAATAGAGATACATGAACCAACTGGAGGCGCATCCATTTCATCAAACCGACCTCTAGAATGTTCTAGAAGTAACCACAAGTAACTTTTTCAAGATAAAACTCGCGCATTTTGCCTTTTACAGAGGGACGCACCTGTCCCTTAACATACAGACCGTCCACGGACGCAGATTTTGTGAACATGGTCAGCGTCCCCGCAGGTAAGGCTAGAGAGAACCTGCGACCCCAGAGATAAACATAGTTTTTACAAGACTTTCTCTCTTCTTTGAGTTTGAGATGGATAACAGAGGCATGAGACTTGCCTAAGAGGGTAGCATGACTGTTGATTTGAGCCATACTAACTGTAAGTAGTCAAGGTGACATTTTTTAGTGTAACAAGCCTGATTGCATAAAATTTGAAATCCAGGATTTTTGGATTTTCTGTGTATTTGTGCATTTCCGCTATAAAACCGAAATACAAACAAAAATGTCTGAAGCGATAAAGCCGGACCCGAAGGGGAATTATAGGCACAATTCATAAGATTTGAGTTCCATAAAGGTGAGATTTCGGGCGGGCCTTAGGCGGAAAGCGGTATTGGGCTAGCTCCGCTCGATCCCACACACTAGTCGACATGTGGCTAGCGGAGGAGAGAGGAAAACCCCCTTTTCGGGCAAGTAACCTCCGTACTCCTAAGCCGCCTGAAAATGGATATCGACCATTGGATTAGAGATCCTGTAGATCAATGATAGGGATTGCGATAGCGGCCAAAGGCAGACCCAATGCGATATTAGGGTGGATGCGATAAATTTTCAAGTTCAATAGAAAGAGTTTTGTCAGGTTTTTCATGTATTTCCTGTGTATTTGGGATTTTACCCAAAATGCTTATGCGATGCGATGTGCTGCCTAATGGCAAACCCGATAGGTATTTTAGGGGTGATTGAATGGGATTTAAAGTCTAAAAATCACGCCCGATAGTGTATTTTGCAGACATTCTATGTGTAATGGGATTTTCTCAATTTTTGGGTTTTTTCCTATGAGAAGGCCTCGAAACCTCTATAACCGCTCCTGATCATCATGCCACACTGCAAGCAGACATTTTTTTAGGTAATGATGCATTTTGAAGCCACGTAGCCGTAAAGCCAGATGGCTAGTCTAACTGACAGGGAGCAAAGAAGTCACAGAGCTGCAGAGGGATAATGAATCACAGAGAAATGGCTGGGGTAGCCAAAAAGCCGAAAAGGTACCTCATAGGAGGCAGAGAGCTCAATTGAGAGCAAGGCTGAAGCAAGAGAGCAGAGAGAGTGAAAGGCTAATGCCCAAAGCAGCTGAAGGAGTCTTTGGGGTCACTTGGAGGTCAAGTGAAAAGCCAGAGAGCTGAAAGTTGCAGAAAGCCAAAGCCAGAGCTCAGAGAAGCCAAAGCCGAAGAGCCAGAGCCAAAGCCAGAGCCAGAGCCAGATCCAAAGCTAGAGCCACGAGCCAGAGCCAAGAACTAGAGCTAAAGCCAGAGCCAGAGCCAGAGCTGAGAGCCAAAGAAAGAGCCACGAGCTAGAGCCAAGAGCCAGAGGTAGAGGCAGAGCCAGAGCTGAGAGCCAGAGCGAGAGCCAGAGCCAATAAGCTTGAGAGCTTCAGAGCCAGGGATAAGATGGTGTCCAAACCTATTGTGTTCTGTGTAAACCGATGGAGTTGAGCGAGGAGCTTGTGTCACACGGAATGAGTCGATCTTGCGGACAAGATAGACCTCCCTAGAATCTAAAGAAGACCTAATGACAAGCAAACCAACCAGACACTATCTTTCTCTAAATATGCTTTGATAAACAATAGAAAACAAGTGTTTTTAGGGCCTACCTTTGGTCCAACGCAAGCTTGTGGATGCCCTCGCTCCTTTGATCCAAATGAGCTCCTTTTCGTGAATCTGCAAACAAAAACAAGGCAAACAAATTAAATAGCACCTGAAAATCCAATTGCATAAAACATATTTAACATGAAAGTCAAGGAGTCCATGAAACAAATAACATAATATACTTGTTGAGAAAAATGAGTTTGATTGTATTAATTCAAAAGAAGAAGAACCTTACAACCTTTTCCTTGATGTTGTACAAGCTCCTCCCAGGGTCCAACAAGATGTCTCCTCTACTTTGACAAGGTTCACTCACTCTCCAATGGAACCAAGAGGTATGTGATCTCTCCTCTCAAGCTCAACCAAAGAGTCTTAATTTCACCAGCATTTACCCTCAAAATGTTCAGCTTCTAACCTCTCTAGTCCTCACCCCAATGCCTGTATTTATAGTGCAATGGAGGGAAGTTACTAGGTCCTCCTTCAAAGGGATAAAGCCCTCCTTCAAAGGGATAGCTCCTTTAGTCAAGGGATTAGCTCCTTCTCTTTTGGGATGCATGAACCACCTCAGAGCGAACAATCCACGTCAAAATTCCTTCTAGAAAACTCTAGAATTAACCCAAAGTGAGTTTTTTAAGATAAAACTTGCGCCTTTTGACTTTCATAGGGTCCACACCTACACCGTTAGGGACAGAGCGGGTAGGTACGCAGCTTTTGTACACAGAAGGTGTGGGACCGCAGGTGACCATGAGAGAAAGTGCGGAACCAGAGTTACATTGATTTTTAATGTCTTTCTCCCATTTCCAAAGCTTGATTTGAAGAGCTGAGGTCTTAGACTTGCTTAGGAGGATAGTATAAGTGATGATAGACCCATACTGACTGTAAATAATCATAGTGACGATATTTTTGTGTAACAGATTGCCCCCTAAAGTGCGAAGTCTGTAGTAGATGAGGATTTCATTTATCATATAGGAAGAGTGAAGCACTTTATAATTTCGAGGATCATCTTGTGGAGAGCCCGGTCGGAACCTGTAAAAAAATTCAATGCAAGATATATATATGAGATCATATCATCGCTGAGGTAGGCATTCCCATACTCAGATCAAAACTAACTAGAAAATTATCTACTACTCTGATATAGGAATGATCTTGTAAGACATCACAGGTATAGACTCGTGTGAACACAGTATGGACGCAGCCATTTGTTTATAAATAGTCCACAACACAATGAATACAAAATTCCTCGCAGCCTGGATAGTGGAAACTAGATCCAGGGTCTTCGTTTCTACTTCCCGAAATAGTACGATTCTATCCATGCGAATAAATGTGTTGATGTCGAACATGGTAGAAACCACTTGATTACTAGTCAATGATGTAAACTATTAACAAGTGTGAGAGAAACCACCAGTGATGTCAATGGCTCTCAAAGTACCCAGTACAATCCATGAGATGTGAATAAATGTGTTGATGTCAAACATGTCACGGAATCCTTTGATCGGAAGTCAATGATGTAAACTGTCGTCAAAGGCGAGAAACCTGCCATTGAGGCATGCAGATCTCAAGGTACTGACGATTCCTAGATCATCTTTCTAGATAATGTGCTGATGTCGATAGAAATCGATCCGTCGCAGGCAAGCCCACAACACGAAATCATAGATCAAGTTGAAGAAATTTAGTTGCAAGGACTGACTCAGGGATGGTCAAGATGGATGACAGATATTTTGCATATGAATGGCTTATTGGCAGTGACCTCTTGAACACATAACGACACGACAGATGGCTTGGTAACAATTGACCCAAAGTTAATACCCAGAAACCGGCTGAAGACTTTGAATGTGGTTTGACCAACTGTTAGGCAAAGGATTTCCCAACCCAAGTGAATGAAAGTGTCGTGTTCAAGAGTGGTTACAAAGTATGACAAACAGACTCATTTTTCTCCCTTTTCCCCCACCATTTCTGGCAAGTACCTCTTTATTTTTGACAAGCTTGAGGAGGATAACATTTGCTTGATTATAAGCTCATCCTTTAGATGAGTCCAACTTAGTTTAGATTCGAACCCTAAGAAGGAGTGGTTGGTTCCTGTTTGTAATTGAACGGGTCCTTTACTGTGAAATTTTAACGAGTCCAGTATAGGAGAAACTCAGCGTTTTTTCAATTTTAGAGAGTCTGAAAAAACTTAAGAAGACTCCAGGGTTGACCTTTTTTGTAAATTTGTGTCTCCCAAGCCCGAAAAAGTATAAAATAATACTTGAGAGAACCACTTGATCTTTTACGACCAAGGAGTACTTTTCGTTGTTAGTGTCACTGATCCGAAAAAGTAGAAAAGCGATCAATGACACATCGTTTTATAACCAATATCGAATTTGAAACGACAAAAATCCGGCAATCTTTTCATATTTTTACGGTTGGAAAAGAGCTGTAAGTGGACCATCTTTTAATTCCGTTTTGACGAGTGTAAAAGAAATGCTCGGCAATCTTTTCATATTTTAGGAGTCAGAAAAGGGCTTAAAGATGACTCTACTTGTTTTTTCGTTGAAAATGATAGATTTCGCCTGAATAATCCTTTATTCTGCACAAAAACACAAACATTACTCATACCTGTTTGAAATGGATAAAAATGTCGCAAAATACCTTTTCAAAGTGAAACATAAACAAATTTGCAATTCATTTACTCAAAAAACTTATAAAAAGGGCCTTTGTCAATTCATTTTTACCATTTAAGTTTGGGTGAGAAAATAGTGCTTTTGCTTAGAAAACTTCCCGTGAAGATTGTGGAAAATCCAACTGTCGGAATCGAGCGCCGTCTTCTCCAGGTAATCCATATCATCCTACTCTTCATTTTCAACCGTTTATTTTTTTGATTTAGTCCTTCATTTCATTTTTTGGGAGGGTTTTTAGGCGCAAAAGCCGCGCGCGGGGTCCGCAGGTTTACCATTGCAAACCCGCGGACCCTGACTTTTTCTCCATTGGGAAAAAGCTCGGGGTACGCACCTTCCGTGTAGACAAAGTGCGGACCCCCGCACTGTGTCTAACTCGGAAGGTGCGTACCCCACCGCAAGGGTTTTGAACCCAAAGATTCTCAAAAATGGACCAATCAAAATATTTTCTAGCAATTTAATTAATCTTTATACTTGATGCAGAGAGTACATCATGCTAGATTGGCGCGAACGAGAGCATGAGGACGTGGATGCTGCCGCATGGAATCATCAGCCTTCACTTGATTCTTTGAGGGAGTGCAGACTGTACAAATTCTAGACCATTCCCGGCATGAGGGCTCAGGTGGATTTCTTACAGTGGCTGGTTGACAGATGGAGCATACAGGACCAGTGCTTTTTCATTGGCGGCCACCGGCTCGAAATCGAGTCGGCGGACATTTATTTCTTGACTGGTTTACCTAAGAGAGGCGAAGACTTGACTCTGCATGGGACTAGGCTAGGTGGCCAGTCTGTCGATAGCCTCCGGCTAGAGTACTGCAACAGCTAGGCTAGAGACAAAGGGATAGACATAAAGACTATATCCCGTCCTGAGCTCATGGTGATTGAGTTTACTGTCACCAGACTTTGCGGAGCTGCCGCATTACATATTGCCACTGGATCCCAGATGCGTATGGCAGTTGATTGCTTTCGAGGCACCATCTTCAACTGGTCCAATGTTGTGCTGGGCAATGTGAAAGGCCAACTGACTAGGGCCAAGAGCGGACGACTAAAGACCTTTGGTTATGGGGCTTTGGTTGTGAGTTTTGGCCTGGAGAGGGTTCCTATGCTGATCCCACAACACCTTACTGTTGGAGCTGGGCTTCCTCGAGAGCCCAAACCTATGCGATGGGTCGCAGTCATGGCCCGTCACCCGGACGAGAGGATAGAAGTTGCTCGATTCAAACCTGAGTATTTCCAATGGTTGGAAAACTAGGTCTTTTCCATTCAGGACTTCCCTTACGCTGGGATAGATTTTCGTGGTGACCCAGACATGGCTCTTCCACCAGGAGAGCAGTGGGACGAGTCAGGTAAAATCCTTTTCAACTTTTCCTATTTTAATTTTTTTTTATTTTTCCATCGTCTCAAAACTGATAGTAAAAATTTCAAATGCAGATGTGGGTCCACAGCGACCAGCCGCTCTCCGGCCTTTCGAGAGGAGGCAACCAGTTGCACCTGCGCCAGCCCCACAGGACGAATCGGCAGAGGTTTTGGCCGAGTTGGAGGGTCATCTCAAGTGCTTGACAGGAGATATTCCTGAGACCACTATAGACGACATTCCTCGTCGACTTCAGCGCTATGTGATTGGAGTCCCGGGACCTTTTAGGAGGTTCCTTTTCAAGGTGGCCCGTGCAGTGGTTTCTTATAGAGATCATCACCAGTGATAGGATGATCGCCTATTGTGGGCACATGTGACATTTTGATTTTTGTACTTATCATTTTTGCCGATCATAAGGTGTTTTTCAACCTATGATCGAAGACGATGTATTTTTTGACACACTCCTATATATATATCACTATTACCGGCTTATCTTGTAAATAATGTTATGGAATGGTTTTAAATTTACATGTATGATTATTTCAAATGTCTATTTAACATTCGAGAAGCAATTGCATCTGCTAATGTATCTAAAGACCTTGGAATATGCTGATATTCAATGTAATCAAACTCACATTCCAAGAGACGCACTCTCAAAAATAATCTTAATAACACTGGATTTCTAATGGCATACACTCTATTAAGCTGTAATACAACGAGTTCAGAATCTAACCTCACTATCAAACTCCGAATCCCAAATGAAATAGATTCAGATAATAACTCAATCACTGCACTATACTCTGCAATGTTGTTTGTTGTTTGACCGAGGCTTACCCCATGCATAGAAACTAACTCGGCAGAGGGCGAATAGATAACCCAAGTTGCGGAAGAGATGTTCCGTGTATTATGACAAGCACCATCAGCAAATCTAATGTATGTTTGGAGAGGCATCGACATCTGCAATATCAAGAGTAAAACCAAGATAAGCAGGAATAATGACGAAAAAACACTCTCTAAGCTAAGCACACTTTTTTAAACTAAAACACACCAGCTAGAAAGAAAAAACTATCCTAACTAAAAATCTCCATACCCATTCTTTTAAGCATAGTATCCCTTCAAGTAAAGGCCATTTCTGGGTTTACCCAAAGAGTCCCCATCAAAGTCTACCAATTCATAGGCCCCTTTTGCTAGCTTTTTCTTAACAATATAGGGACCATGCCACATAGGAACGAATTTCCCAGCGCCTAATTTATCATTAGCTTGATCATACAATAACACTAGGTCTCCTTCCGAAAAATTTCGAGGGGTCACATTCCGATCATACTGAGCTTTCATACGTTTTGCGTGAGTCTCGATCGCCAATGCAGCATCACGTCAATTCTCATCTAATTGAGCTAAGTATAACAAACGCTTTTCCTCTTCGGAAGTAGCTGGAAGTAGCTCGATGGCCATTTGCAGTGACGGGATTTCGCACTCAATGGGTAACACAGCTTCCAAACCATAGACTAGTTGGAAAGGAGTGAACCCTGTTGATGTTTTTACTGAAGTTCGGTACGCCCAAAGCGCTAAAAATAGCATGTTGTGCCAATTCGACTGATGAATCCCAATGATTTGTCGGATCATGATAACTAAAACTTTGTTGATGGATTCAACCAGACCATTCGCTTGTGGATAATAAGGAGTTGAATTATTGACGTAAACCAAGCTGGCCTGTAAGTTCGGTCATCATAACGTTTCGAAAATGACGCCCATGATCAGTGATTATCGCTTGTGGGACACCAAACCTAGCAATTATATTATTGAACACGAAAATTGCAGCTGTCTTGCCGTCTGCCTCGAATGTAGGCATCGCCTCGGCCCACTTAGTAAAATAATCTACCGCAAGGATGATATATGCATGCCCCCCAGCCGAGTGAGGGTTACATGTAATAAAATCGATACCCCATTTGGCAAAAGGACCAACGGCAATTATAGGGTGGAGAGGAGCAGGTGGAGCGCGCATCTTACGATCAAAAATCTGGCAGTTGTGGCATTTTCGGACCGCGGTAATACAATCTTTAAACAAGGACGGCCAGAAATAGCCAGCGCCCAATATCTTTTGGGTTGTGGCATACCCAGACATATGACCGCCACATGCTCCAGAGTGACAGTCATTTAGAACCCTTTCAGCCTCGTCGTGAGTTAAGCAACGTCGAAAAATAGAGTCCACCCCACGGCGATAAAGAGTATCTCCAATAATTTTGAATTGTTGGGAGTGGAACCGAATTTTCCGACATTCCAACCTTGAAATTTCTGGCCGAAAGGATTGGGTCTGGAGATAGACGATGATATCCCCATACCACGAATCTAAAGTGCTGATTAGAAGCAAAGATTCGTCCGCAATGGGCTCCTCTGCCATAGTTTCCGTGTCAGCACACGGGAAGTCACACATTAACTCTGCAAAAACTAAAGATTTCTTAGACTTAGATTTTTCAAATTCCAAGTCGAACTCCTGCAGGATAACGATCCATTTAGAGTACTTGCCCCCTAGCAATTGTTTTGTCAAAATGTAGATCATAGGGTTGCAATCCGAAATTACCATAGTTTTACATGGTAAAATGTAGTGACGAAAATGTTGGACAGCTTGAACGGCTGCCAATGCCAATTTCTCCACATGTGAGTATTTTAGCTCAGTTGGATTTAATGTTCGACTAAGGTAATATATCGCATGTTCCATTCCGAATTCATCTTCCTGAACTAAGACCATTCCAATGGTGGAATGGGAGGTGGCGAGATACAAAAAGTAATCCTGATTGTAGTTGGGAGGATGCAACAACGGTGCATGGGTCAACGCGCGTTTGAGTGCATCAAAAGATTTATGAGCTATCTCATCCCAAGAGAATTGAGTGTTCTGTTTCAACAACCGTGTAAAACCCTTTGTGACCTCGGCGTAGTTAGGAATGAATCGTCATAAAAAGTTTGCTTTCCCTTGCAAACTTTGGAGTTGGTGAAGACTCGAAGGAGGAGGCAAATTGATGGTAGCTTCGACCTTCGAGGGGTCAACGCGAATGTCGGCTTTCGAAACTACAAATCCCAGGAATCGACCCATTTCTATACAGAAGACACATTTGTGTGGGTTCAACCGAATACGATAATGCCTACACCTCATAAAGATTGCTCGTAAATGGACGAGGTGATCAGCACGATGTAATGAATGAGCAGGCAAGTCATTGAGATAGGGTTGCACAATGTGCTTGATGTCATGAAACGCATAAGACATCGCCCTCTGAAAAGTTGCTCCGGCATTCTTACGCCCAAAAGGTAATTTGCAATAAGAAAATGTCCCCCATGGACAAATGAAAGCCGTTTTTGGTTGATCGGCAAGTAGAATGATGATTTGATTGTATCCGGAAAAAACCGTCCATAAAGGAAAATATTTCGCTGCCAGCACAATCATCAATGATTTGATCGATATAGGGAGTTGGGTAGTTGTCCTTTGGACAGGCTCAATTAATGTCCCTATAGTCTATGCATATTCTTATCGTCCCCTGTTTTTTGTTAACCGAAACAATATTCGATACCCAATCCGTTAGCGAGATCGGATAAATGAAACCTACTTTCAACAGTTTTTCAACTTCTGCTTTAATTGCAGCAGCTTTTCGTGGGTGAATCTGACGCAAACGTTTCCGGACGAGTTTAGCGTCCAGGTAAGTCTTGATCTCATGAACAACAATTGCGGGATCAATTCCTAGCATTTCCTCATAGGACCAGGCAAACACGTTGCGGAATTCTTGAAATAGGGCCTTATATAATTGAATTTCATCATCTGTACACGAGGCACCTATATGAATTTTCTCAACAATTCCGGGCTTAACCGAAATGTCAATGGGAATAGTTCGAGAGATGTTTCCCAAATTTAACTCTGAATCGGGATGTTTCATTGGATTTTGAGGTTCCTTGACATATTCAGTCGTAAAGATTGATGAGAAATTATTTTCAAGCTGACTTGTGACAACCGTACTTAAACCAGGTTGTCCTACAGGCATCTAAACCGTAGTTTGAATCGTGGATCCAGACGATGGTAAAGATGTCTGAGGAGTAGATACAGGAACAGTAGAAACCAGAGCTGTCGATACTCCAGAAGTAGGTGGGGTAGATTGAACAGATGTTGCGGCAGTTGCAGCAGTCGTTTGAGATGGAGTACGAGGCGCAGTAGGCCCAGACTGAGAAACTACCAAAGGTACAGAAGTTTGAATGTTAGACTAGACTGGTTGCTGGGGTGAACCAGAAATTAAGGGTTGTCTAGTTTGAGATGACAACTGTACACTTGGCTGCAACACCTATTGAGTTTGTGATGGATCCCACACTATGTTCATTCCGGGGTACTGACCCATAATAGGTTGAGAATATTGAGGACCATAACCGGGTTGAGGGTAGGATTGATAATTGAAAGGTACATTTCCCGTTCCTTGAACATAAGATTGACCTTGGGGTGGTTGGAAACCTTAGTTCGAGTACTGACCTTGGGGTGGATACCCTTGAGGCATGTACTGATACTGGGGTTGACCTTGAGGTATAAATTGATACTGGGGTTGACCTTGGGGTACATATTGAGTCTGGGGTTGACCTTGAGGAACGTATTGTACCGTAGGTACGTACTGTCCTTGAGGTTGCCCCCCAGATGAAAATTGTGTACCTTGAGGTTTCCCCCTAGGTGTTAATTGAGGCTGCCCCCCAGGCGGTAATTGGCCACCTTGAGGTTGAGAATTGGGAATAGAACCTGACATCATAAGAATGTCTTCTACGCTCAACAGCTTTGCACCATTGCTTCCAGTGAATAACCCTTGTTCAATGGGTTGAGGAGATGCTCCCGAAAAAGTACCAGAAAGTGACTGATACCCAGAGGGAACAGAAGGACCGCCATACAAAAAATATTCAGGCGATTGAGTAAACAAGGATGACTGGCCTAACATATTTACAGGAGTATAAAAACCTCTAGGATGATAAGGAGCACGAGGTGCTGAAAAACTTAACGCTGGGTTTTCCAAATAATTAGTCAAAGAAAGATACCAAGTAGTACTTCTAGGTGGACTGTAAAAAAATTATTCACGCTCCCTTAGATCAATAACAGGTTGATTTTCAGGGATAGGGATGCCTACTTCTTCTTCCGGAGCAAGTTCTTCAATAGCTATCAAACCAGAAGGAAGATTTTCGGTGATTACTCTTTCTACCCTAGGTGAATTAGGACCACTAGAAGTTGGAGAGACAAACCCCGATGTTGGAGTAACAGGTTCAGATATCTCAGGTTCTTCACCTATATCACTAGTAGATGAAAAACTACCAGCAAGTTCGGAAACCGAAATAGATTCAGGATTATAACCTGTTACTAGAGTTTGGTAATCAGGATGTACAACCAATGAAGACTCTCCTTCTTCAGGTGACCCAACTTTACTACCACTAGGAGTTACAAGGACTTTCAAGCCTTCAAGATGGCTCGGGACTTCTTCAGGAGGTTGGCCCTGAAGTCTACGGGACTTCCTCAGTAAATCAGCCACGGTTACAAACTCAGGAGACTGGCCCCGAAGTCTACGGGACTGTCTTGGTAATTCAGCCACAGTTAAAAACTTTTAACTACTTCACACGCAAACAAAGTAAAATCTCAATGAAAACCACCTAAAGCCTCTAAAGAACCAAACGAATTTTAATCACACGCCTAAAGAATCTAGAGATCAAACACACACAAACAGTAACTTTCCGGACTGAAAACACTAGTTGGTGATGAAATCCAACGTCGCAGAATTCAGTACAGAAATGGCGGTTGGAACAGTTACCCCGGCAACCTGCTTAATGAATAGACTGGACCAAGTTCCTCCACTTAACCATCTCGAGTGAAGTGAACCCCCCAAAAAATCCAAGTGAGTCTAGCCGACGTCTGCTCCAGGTACAGTAGGATCTTCCCACCACTGTCACCTTAGGAAGAATCCTAAAGAATATGGTCACTAAGGCTACCAACTGAGACAAATACACATGGGGGAACAGTCTACGATCCGATACGCACGCAAGGGCAGAGTAGCAAGCTCAATCCCCTTGAAGGCTCCTTGACATAATCCAAGGTTTACCAACAAGTGACCCCAGGCTCCTCGACAATGGTTAATCCGAGGTTTACCATTTTTAATACGTGAATATCTGGCGTCGTTTCCAATGAGGAAGGATTGATTCCCACACTGGTTCGGACACGATCTCGTGCTTCTCCTTTAAGAGGAGCTTTCCCAGAGCATAAATGCAACAATTGGATTTCTTCCTACCACAAGATACAGCTACTTGTTTGTTTTTACTGTCTTGGAGAGTTAATTACTCTCCTACTCCAAGACACTAGCCTAAGCTAAGTTGGTGTATCAGAGCCCTAGAAATAAAATGTTACTAGATGAATTTTACTTTAAGCGTTAATTTTAGTGGTTTTTGCTTAAGTCAAGAGGTGGCGGAGATGAAACTCGTGGTGTAAAGACTTGACTCGAAATCACTAAAAAGATGCACCTAAGATGATTTAAACAATCTTTTCTCTTCGATGAACTTCTAAACTAAGAAAGAGTTTGAGAATGCAAATACTTTGTAAACACAAATCTTTCTCAATTAAACAAATTAAAAGAAGAGCTTTTCCTTTCCAAAGCACTCAAAATGAGACAACTAGCTATTTCACAAAAATTTCCCTTTTCTTTTCAAAGCACTCAACCACTACAAAAACAAACTTTTTCCAAAAGAGATTTTTTGATATTTTGTAAATAAAACACTCAAAACTAATGAAAATGACTAACTTTTAGAGCTACAAACTATAAAAAGCTACTTGAAGTCAAAGCCTACTAAAAGTCTTTTTGAGGATGTTTTACTTAGCTACATGTGAGCTAAGGACTAATTTATGCAGAATCACAATTAGTCAAAAAACAACCAATCTCTCGTTTTCTTTTTTTAAAAATGAAAATTCCAACTTTCAAATACAAGTTTCTCGAAATTTTGAAATGAGAAAACACAAAGCGGATTCCTCAACAAGGGGAGATTTCATAAATGGTCAGACTCATAAGAAGACTGGTAGACACCAAGGTAATCTGAGGTCCCTACGGCTTCTAAGCTCAGAGCCACTACACAACTAAAAACGAAAAACAAACCCAACAAGCAAAATTCCTAGGAATTCCACCTAAAACCCTAACACTAATGAAATTAAACCAAGGAAAGTTTTTGACAGAGAACAAGCAGGTTTGGGCAATGGCTAAAACCTATAAACAAATTCTAAACTGATAAAAAAGAGAAAAATTTAAAATTTTTCAAATTTTTGACAGGGTACGCAGGCAACCTATTTACACAGGTGCGTTCACGCTCTGTGTACAAAAGAAAAGTGCGTACAGGTACGCACTGTGCCTAACTCAGAGGGTGTGTACCTCTCCCAAAACTATGAAAAATAAAAATTGACTCAAAATTAACTAAATTCACCCAATCCCACAATCATCAAGTCAAAAACAGAAACAAAAAATACAGTTTCTCAGGTCAAAGTATAAACAAGGAAAACAATCAAGTCCCCAGCGGAGTCGCCATTTTGTCACACGGAATGAGTCGATCTTGCGGACAAGATAGACCTTCCTAGAATCTAAAGAAGACCTAATGACAAGCAAACCAACCAGACACTATCTTTCTCTAAATATGCTTTGATAAACAATAGCAAACAAGTGTTTTTAGGGCCTACCTTTGGTCCAACGCAAGCTTGTGGATGCCCTCGCTCCTTTGATCCAAATGAGCTCCTTTTCGCGAATCTGAAAACACAAACAAGGCAAACAAATTAAATAGCACCTGAAAAGCCAATTGCATAAAACATATTTAACATGAAATTCAAGGAGTCCATGAAACAAATAACATAAGATACTTGTTGAGAAAAATGAGTTTGATTGTATTAATTCAAAAGAAGAAGAACCTTACAACCTTTGCCTTGACGTTGTACAAGCTCCTCCCAGGGTCCAACAAGATGTCTCCTCTACTTTGACAAGTTTCACTCACTCTCCAATGGAACCAAGAGGTATGTGATCTCTCCTCTCAAGCTCAACCAAAGAGTCTTAATTTCACCAGCATTTACCCTCAAAATTTTCAGCTTCTAACCTCTCTAGTCCTCACCCCAATGCCTGTATTTATAGTGCAATGGAGGGAAGTTACTAGGTCCTCCTTCAAAGGGATAAAGCCCTCCTTCAAAGGGATAGCTCCTTTAGTCAAGGGATTAGCTCCTTCTCTTTTGGGATGCATGAACCACCTCAGAGCGAACAATCCACGTCAAAATTCCTTCTAGAAAACTCTAAAATTAACCAAAAGTGAGTTTTTTAAGATAAAACTTGCGCTTTTTGACTTTCATAGGGGCCCGCACCTACACCATTAGGTACAGAGCGGGTAGGTACGTAGCTTTTGTACACAGAAGGTGCGAGACCGCAGGTGACCATGAGAGAAAGTGCAGAACCAGAGTTACATTGATTTTTAATGTCTTTCTCCCATTTCCAAAGCTTGATTTGAAGAGCTGAGGTATTAGACTTGCTTAGGAGGATAGTACAAGTGATAATAGACCCATACTAATTGTAAATAATCATAGTGACGATATTTTTGTGTAACAGCTTGTAAAAGGATTGTTTCCATAATCCCAAAGAGCCTAGTCGAGTTGACTAGAGCTCACGGAGACGTAGCCCAAGAGTTTTGGGTGAACTCCTAATTAAATTGTTGTCTTATGTGTTTGTTAATTGCTGCACTGTTTTACTGTTATATGCATGTTATATCAGCATAAACAACAAAAATTTAAAGCACATAAACAATTTTGAAATAAACACAAGCATACACCTATTTTCAAGCACATATTTAATTCCGCATTGGTTAATCACAAAGACTTGGGAATATTTAAGCTTTGGAAGTGGGAGAGGTTCTTGTAAGTTAGATAAGAAGCCTAAGTGCCCCATTTTCAGATCAAAAGAGGGTCGGCATGACTGTTTCTGAGAAATTCACACTGATTGGTGTGACTGTCAAGAAAATAAATGCGTCGACTGTGGATGCAAGGAAAAAACAAAAATTTTTCTAAGGCTGAGACCAGACTTGCTACTGTAAATTTCAGACCCAGAGTAGTAAACTAGGCAAAGTAGACAAGACTAAATGGAAATGGTGATACTATAAAAGTTCACACAAAACCATGAAGTTACAAACAATCAAACATAAGGATTGGTTCCCCAGCGGAGTCACCAATTTTTGGTGCAGGTAAATTATAAGTGCCGACACAAACAATTCCTCTAGCCCGAGAGAGCGGGTCTAGCCACAAACAAACAATCTATGGAATATCTCATTAAGCTAGAATCAAATAAGAGGGCCTACTGTAGAAATTTTGAATAATATGACACTTATTTACAGAGATTATCCCGATTATACACTATTGCGGAATGCATGCACAATACATAACCTCCTCTACGTTGATCATCAATTTTGCGGAACTAAAAACAATGAAACATCAATCGCATGCGCACATTAACACAGTATGTAATCCAGGGAAAGCATATAGCTGAAAGCCCCACAATATCTGTATATTATAATGATTGAGAACATGTAACAATACATAGTACAATACTCCTCACAAGTACTCAGTACTATCTCCACCTGTTACACACAAAACTAGCTCAGATCTGAATCAATCACAGGTTCAAATCTCCTCTGCTACTTGCTTGCCTCCACTGTGAAATCCTGCATGAGAATAGATCAGTGTGGCTGATCCAAACTCGCATTTTTCTTGGCTGAACCACGCAATCCTCATTGGAAATTACTCAATCCATGCATGTGCAAATCTCATGCACAACTATGGTCACAACTGATAGCAATCTCAACCTCTAACACCTGTCTCCACTGAACTGTCCATGCACTGAGTTAACTGATGTATTCTTTAGTTGCTTTATGAGTTAATAATTAGTGAATTAATTAATAATTAATTCACATCACTCATCACAACTGTATTCTGCAGTTAGACTAAATACAACTAGTTCAACCAAGTCAAACTAAACACAACTCCATCAAGTCCACAATCAACTCCACCAAACTCAACCACATGAGTTCTAACTGAAGTCCATCATGCAATAGCTCAACTGACCTATAAGAAAAGCATATTTCCTTCTGACAGCTGCATGTGCCACATCTGTAGCTCAAACTGAAGTGATCCAAGAGGATAAGATAATGTTTATAGTCCAAATATTATTATGAGCTAATAATATTCGACTGTTCTATTTTTAGCCTGGCAGTCTAAAAATAGAAACCGCCCATATGTCTAAAAATATAAGTCCATCTATTTTTACCAACATGACCAATCATCCACAAATAGCATCCTGCAACTCATAGACCATGATCCATATGTCTAAAAATAGACATAGTCTAAAAATAGACTTTGCGCCAAAAATAGCCTGCGGACCCACTTAGTGAAGGCGACTTCTTTCCACTAAGATCCATCATCTTGTTGCATTCTCAACACTCCCTCTCAACAAGATATGGATTATCAGCAACCCCTATCCTGCCTCGATGGTATTCGAATTTTCTCTTGGTGAGCGCCTTCGTCAAGATATTAGCATCCTGATCCTCCATTGGAATGAATGAAAGTAACATGATTCTCCGCTGCACACAATCTCTAATATGATGCTACATGATGTCAATGTGATTAGATCTATCATGAAATACTGGATTAGCCGAGAGTTTAATGCAACTCTGGTTATCACAATAGATCACAGTAGGCTCCAAGTATGAACTGAACAACCCGACCGGGATCTTCCTCATCCATATAGCCTCGCATGCAGCCAAACTTGCTGCCATATACTCGGCCTCTGCTGAACTGAGTGCCACGGATCTCTGCTTCCTGCTGTACCAAGAAACTGCTGTCTACCCGATACTGAAGACCCGTCCAGATGTGCTCTTTCTTTCCGTTGGGCTCCCTGCCCAATCTGCATTTGTGAAGCCACATAGCTTCACCTCATCCTCCTGTCTGTACCACAATCCATATCCCGATGTGCCTCTAAGATAACACAATACATGCTTGCCTGCCTTCCAGAAGAGCTTGGTTTGCTTAACCATAGCTTATGAAAGATGGTTAACATCATAGCATATATCGGGTCGTGTATTGACCAGATACATAAGCGACCCCACCAACTGTCGATAAACAGTGGCATCCACTACTTCTGCTGAAGTAGTATCCTCCTTCCTCCAACCTCCATGAAGAGGAGAATCAATAGGCTTGCAGCCATGCATGTTGAACTTCTCCAGTATCTCCCGAGCATACTTACCCTGAGAAACAAATAGTCCATCACTGCGCTGCCAAATTTCCAATCCCAGGAAATAATGAAGGAGGCCCAAGTCCTTCATCTCAAACTCCTTGGCAAGATCATCCTTGCATGAAAGTATCAACAACTAATCACCTGTTAGAATCAAATCATCTACATAAAGTACACTGATAAGCAACTTACCCTCCACAACAATTTGGTATAGGTTAGGATCCGCCTCACTCTTGGAGAATCCAAGTCCAGTGAAATAACTGTCTATCCATGTGTACCAAGCACGTGGTGCTTGTTTCAACCCATACAACGCTCTCTTGAGCCTGCACACATGCGACTCGCTGCTGAAGATCTCGAAACATTCGAGCTACTCTATGTACACCTCCTCGTCAATGACTCCATTGAGGAACGCAGTCTTCACATCCATCTGATGAATGTGCCACCCCATCTGCGCTAAGAGAGCAAGAATCATCTGTATAGAAGAATACCTTGCGACAGGTGCAAAGGTCTCCTCATAATCGATCCCCTCTGTCTGTGAAAAGCCTCGAGCAACAAATCTTGCCTTGTACTTCTCCACACTCCCATCAGCTACCTGCTTCACTTTGTAGATGCATCTCGAACCCACCACTGACTTCCCTTCCAGTCTTGGGACAATCTCCCATGCATTGTCTCTGACAATTGAATCATACTCTTCCACCATGGCATCTACCCATGCGGGATCCTCCACAGCTTCCTCGAAAGAGGATGGCTCAGTCACAACACATTTTCTCACAAGAGCCATGTATAGAGCCTCTACCTGCATTGAGCTGTAGGTGGTCCTACAACCTTCTATACATCTTGAGCCAGTCGCTCAGCTTCTATAATGCACTTTCGCCCTCTGATGGTTGGCGCTGCATGAGTGGTCTCTTCCACCCCATGAACTTCGTCCTGTGGCTGATCCACATCCTGAAGCTCATCCTTAGGAGCTAATAGCTCCTCATCTGCATGCAAGTGTGGCTCCCTCTCAAGCGAACACTTCATGGCTTTCTCCTCCTAAAATTTTATATCCCATCGCACAACAGTCTTGCAACTGTCTAGAAAATACACACGATAGTTGTGGGGCGTATCAATGTACCCCACAAATATCCCAACCTCTACTGTCAGTTCCAGCTTCTTCCTAGCATCCTTCGTCACATGCATGTAAACGTTAGAACCAAAAATCCTCAAATGAGAAATATCAGGCCTCTTACCAGAATAAGCCTCCTCGGGTGTACTCATGCCAAGTATCTCGTGAGGACAACGGTTCTGCACATATACTGCAGTATTGCATGCTTCCGCCCACAAGTGAAGGGTAGGCCCTAATCATGCAACATCGCCCGTGCATCACCCATGATCGTTCTGTTCTTTTGCTCAGAAACCCCGTTCTGCTGTGGGTTATGGGGAGATATGAGCTCTCTCCGAATCCCTTCTGCGCTGTAGAAGTACTTGAACTCACCAGAGATGAATTCACCACCATTGTCGCTCCTAAGAGCTTTCACTTTCTTTCTTGATTGCTTCTCGACCAGTGCCTTGAACTCACAGAACTTTGAGTATGTCTCGCTCTTCTTCTGCATGAAGAAGATCCAGCACTTTTGAGAGAAATCATCAACAAAGATCACATAATACCTGTGCTTTGTGTCGAAGCTACTGAGAAAGGTCCACACACGTCTGTGTGAATTCTCTCAAGGATCGTCGTGGCGTGACTATCCTTCTCGTGAAAGGTGGCTTTCAAAAATTTTCCTAAAGTACACCCCTTGCATTGATCTGACTGCGCAAGAGTGCCTTTAGGAAGCCCAGTAGTAATCTATTGTAGTATCTTCAAGGTTCCATGGTGAAGGTGGCACAATCTCCTGTGCCACAGCTCGCCATCATCCTGGCTCACCAATCTTTCTACCTTGCATTCCATTGCTACGCAGCCATCTACATGCAACTGATAAAGGTTCCTCACTCGAACCCCTATCTTCCGGGTTTCTCCAGTTGTCTTACTGCGCAGGAAAGCCTTTCCCAGCTAAAAACAACATCATATCCCTTGTCTTCTAACATCGCCACAGAGATAAGATTCTTCTTCAATCTTGGAACATGCATCACTTCCTTCAATATGAAGGGTTTGCCAGACTCCCTCTCAAAGGAAATGGTACCGATACCAGTCGCACTATATCTATCATCATCGCCCATCTCGATGTGCACTCCAAGATCTTTCTCCTCCAGATCAGAAAACAAATCTCGATCTCCTGTCATGTGAAAAGAGGAACCACTATCCAAGAACCATATCGATCCCATCACACTTGATAACAAGCATACGATCAAGGAAAAATCAAGCTCAAACTGCGAGGCTAAGGCCTCTCCCACTGCAGATCCAACAACTTGCTTATTTTTCTTCTTCTGCGGAATATTTGTGGCATAGTGTCCGTGATGGTGACAGTGAAAACACTTCACCTTGGACATGTCTTGCTTCTTGCCTTTCACACTGGAATGAGAAGATTTCTTGTTCTTCCCCTTCTTTGCTTCGGAAACCAAAGCGAAATTTTCTTCATCAGGTGCCTTTGATGAACATCCATCCCTGGTATTCCGCCTGATCTCCTCCTGCACAAGATCTGACCAAAGTCTCTCCCATCCTGGCAATTTCTCCCGACCATTGACAGAGTCCTGATAGGAATGCCAACTCTTCGAAAGACCAAGGAGAGCCAAGCTCACCAGGTCCTCATCATCGACAGTCACCCCCACACTTCCCAGCTCATCCATGCACTGAGTGAACTTCGTGAGATACTTGGGCATACTGTCTCCCTTCTCACACTTAATGTTGCTGAGTTTATCCTTGAACGCCAACTTCCTCTGGTCGCTCTTGCTTTGGAATAGATCTGTCAACACTTTCCACATCATGTATAGAGAAGCCTTTCCATGCAGGCTGGACACAATGTGATCCTTCACGCCCTCCAACGGAATCCTTCGACACTTTGCTGTCTTCTTTTGCCAAGCCTCAACTTGAGCAGTATCAGTAGGCTTTGGGACCTCAGCCTCTATGAACTCCTTCAGCCCATTATCATCTAACAAAGCCTCCATCCTGTCTTTCCATGCAATATAATTCGAGCTTCCCTCAAGAGCATACTCCCATCGCAATCCGCTGAAAGACATTTCAACTTTGACACCAAGAAAACACTGCTGCAAATTCAAATTCCACCAGCTCAAAACTCAACCGCTTCTGATCTAAAATTCATGAGAACAAAGTATTTCTCATACAAAGATTGACTGTATGGGATTTTACTGGATAACTCACCTTCCAAAGGAAGGATGAATCCAGAGGCTACGTGGCTCGATTATAGACTCTTCCTGAAGAAATAAAATGTAAACACTTTCTGAATAATAGATCTAATGATCAACTCTACTCCAAAACCATGTAGAAATTTTGAATAATATGACACTTATTTACAGAGATTATCACAATTATACACTATTGCGGAATGCATGCATAATACATAACCTCCTCTACGTTGATCATCAATTTTGCGGAACTAAAAACAATGAAACATCAATCACATGCATACATTAACACAATATGTAATCCGGGGAAAGCATACAGCTGAAAACCCCACACTATGTATATTATAATGATTGAGAACATGTAACAATACATAGTACATTACTCCTCACAAGTACTCAGTACTATCTCCACCTGTTACACACAAAACTAGCTCGGATCTGAATCAATCACAGGTTCAAATCTCCTCTGCTGCTTGCCTGCCTCCACTATGCAATCTTGCATGAGAATAAATTAGTGTGCCTGATCCAAACTCGCATTTTTCTTGGCTGAACCATGCAATCCTCATTGGCAATTACTCAATCCATGCATGTGCAAATCTCATGCACTACTATGGTCACAATTGATAGCAATCTCAACCTCTAACACCTGTCTCCACTGAACTGTCCATGCACTGAGTTAACTGATGTATTCTTTAGTTGCTTTATGAGTTAATAATTAGTGAATTAATTAATAATTAATTCACATCACTCATCACTACTGTATTCTGCAGTTAGACTAAATACAAATATTTCAACCAAGTCAAACTGAACACAACTCCATCAACTTCACAATCAACTCCACCAAACTCAACCACATGAGTTCTAACTGAAGTCCATCATGCAATAGCTCAACTGACCCATAAGAAAAGCGTATTTCCTTCTGACAGCTGCATGTGCCACATCTGTAGCTTAAACTGAAGTGCTCCAAGAGGATAAGATAATGTTTATAGTCCAAATATTATTATGAGCTAATAATATTCCACTATTCTATTTTTAGCCTGGCAGTCTAAAAATAGAAACCGCCCATATGTCTAAAAATAGAAGTCCATCTATTTTTACCAACATGACCAATCATCCACAAATAACATCCTGCAACTCATAGACCATGATCCATATGTCTAAAAATAGACTTTGCGTCAAAAATAGCCTGCAGGCCCACTTAGTGAAGGCGACTTCTTTCCACTAAGCTCCATCATCTTGTTGCATTCTCAACACCTACCTCTTAGTATGCTATTCTGCTTGGTGACGATATTGTTTCCTTGCTCCAGCTATCTTCCGCTTCCTTCCTTCAAACACCTGAAACAAGTAAACAACAACAAACAACAAACGTGATAACATACAAATTGCTTTCAGCCTACTTAACAGGTCAAGAAACATTAAGCCATAAATATATGAGATGACATTTCATGTAGGAAATCGATCGATAGTTGCATCTATATTAGTTCAAGAAGAGATTTCAACCAATGTCTTGACGTTGTTGTTCTTCTCCGACATATATGGGTTCCCACACACTTCTGCTAGCATCTCATGGATAGCCCCAACAATGGTAGTTTCAAGGTTCTTCCCTTTATTCTTCACACTAAACCAAACTCACAATTCTCCCTTAAACAAAAACTAGAAAGCTACAAATTATGTGTAACTTGCCGATTACTCCAAAATCAAAACTCCAACCAAAAATTAATTAGGACTAGCTTGTGCTGGGGAAGAAGAGAGGTTTATATAGCTTGGATGGAGGGGAGTGGGGTCCTCTTCTCATGGGAGAAGGCATTATCTCTTGGATTAGTTTCATCCTAATAGGGGAAAGGAGCCCAAACTGATCTCCTCGACTCCATCCAGCCTAAACATTTACCAGACTTCCATTACAAAGCTTCTAGAGCTGGAAGCTTTGGCTCCATATTTAAAAGAATTTCCAAAAGAGGATCGGTGTGACTGAGAAAGGGCTCAGTCAATCCGATCAGCGCTAGGGACAATCGTAACCCCTTCATATCGACGTGAGGAGGACGCAGGTCATTAGTGCCGGTCATGTAAACTGGGATAAATATAAGATTTTTGGGAAATGATGCAAAAGGGAATTGTTATGCTCATGAAGAGGGACACAATGGGAGTTTCTTCATGATAGGAAAGCATGTCGGGTACACTATAGAGGTCCTACCAGATTATAGATGGGGAGTACAGGGACAGTGACAAAATGTTGTGTAATAATCCTGCTCATAGAGTTGTCTTGCATATTCTTTTTTTTTTCTCGTTAAAACTATTCTATTATATACATAAACAGAAAACAGTTACATAATTTCAAGATAGAAAGAACCAGTGGCATGTAATGGCAGCTTGGAACAACTGAGACGGTAATGTCCGAGGACTTAACCAGACCAAAAATAAACCAGCCTTCGCAGGGGCGCCAGCAGAACATTAGATTAATCCCGCGCAGGGGAAACAGACACTTCCCAACCATAGAAAAATATCCTGGTACCCAAGACCCAAACATAGACAGTATGCCATCATAACATAAACATAAAGACCAAAACATAATCAAAACAGCGAGAGAGGCCGAAAGTCCTAACAGATGTGCCGCAGAGACCTGGAACGAAGGCGTCGCTATTCGTCAGGTTCCTCCTCAACCACCCGGCACCACCCGTATTCCTCCACCTCCGCTGTAGTGGGAGCGGTTTCCATGTTGACGTCTTCTCCTTTGCTGATCATCACCTCCTGAGCCAGAGGGCGATTTGAGACATTCTCTGGTTCTGCAGGAGGCGTCTTCATGACTTTCTCTGAGCCGTCAGCTGGCTGCTTCCCCCGACTTTCTTGAGTATCGCTGCCATCCGGGGAGTCTTTGATGAAGAGAACCGACACACGGGCACTGATCCGGGGGCAGTTCAAAGAACTATTGAAATTGAAAATGGCAGAGCCGAAGGAGGGTGAGGAAGCAGAATCAGGAGCGCTTGAGTCCAGGAATTGACTACACTGAAGGGGGTTGGCTTCAAGGGTACGATGGCAATTGCAGTGGCAGCAATGGGGATAGGTAACATCTACAGGAGGGCGCGAAGACCCTCCATGGGAGGTGCCTCGACGGCTGAGCATTCGCTGTCGAGGCCTAACCATAATTGCAGGGTCCAAATGGATAATGCGCAGCGCGAAATTGAGTATCAAACCAGTCCCGGGGATACCACAAACAGATGGCGAATTGGCCCAGACAGAAAGACAACCGCTTGGAGCTGCTCGCAGCTCCAGAGGTTGCATAAACATACCCTGAGGAAGAACCATGAACAGACCATGAATCGGCGTAGTGAGACCCAACCCACCATTGCTTTTATCATAACTACCTCCACCTCAAAACCCGTCTGCCATTACTGCAACCTCCATGCGAGCCGAAGAGCCAGATAGAGCATTTAAGCTCTTCTGGTAAATATCAAATAGACCACTCCCACGCGGCCGAAGACAGGCCTGCGCCCATGTGTTTTCCTTGCAACGACGCATGGCTGGCATGTGGCTGCATTTAAACGCGCGTCCCATCCGTGCTATCACCCGCATCTGGGGGAGTTGTCTTGCATATTCAAACCATTTATAAGTTGTAATTATATTTTTAGTTTGCATCTTTGTCGGTTGGAGCTCCTTCGAAAATAATTTGGGAACACTTTTCCCCATAAATATTAGTTCTTCCCTCCATAAAACCATGAAATCAACCTTTTTCTTTCTTAATATCTACTTGTAATATTTGAGCTTTATGTTATCCTTGTTGGACTCTTTCTGCATTCTCCTTGCCTTTTGCATTCCTCATCAAACCAAGCATTGACCAGAAAGGAATTTGTTTCAGACTTCTTAGTTTTTGCTCTTTTTCACTCTGCAAGTGTGCATTGAATTAAATGTGTTAATTCGTTACTATGAAGGCCATGAATTGGGATTTTCTCCTTCTTGAAGAGCCTCTCTTGTGTCACTTTGAATGTATTACATTTTTTTGGAGTCAAAAGAATTTTGCCATTTGGGAGATTTTGTTGA
This sequence comes from Pinus tabuliformis, assembly GCA_031772625.1. Taxonomy (NCBI): domain Eukaryota; kingdom Viridiplantae; phylum Streptophyta; class Pinopsida; order Pinales; family Pinaceae; genus Pinus; species Pinus tabuliformis. Next base: position 1,313,498,868 of record CM062809.1, read on the forward strand.
ACAAACTGAGTTTTTGACTCTAATTGCTTCTTTCCAGTTCAAGAGAAACTTAAATAAATTGGCTTGTGATTTGATTTTAAGTCCCAAAGATAATCTCCAATAAAAAATTCCTCCATTTCCTCACACAAACCATTCGAGAAAATTACATAATCTACTACACTTGCTCCATTGTAAGTATTGCAAGTGAAATTACCGGACTTTGCCCATCTAGTCAAGCCATTACAAATGAATAAATAAAAGGCCCCACATAGAGTAAGCAATTGCTCACCAAAGAGATTGCAACCCTTGTTCTATGAAATTATTTTCCACTAATTATTACTCTCTTTTGTAAGCCAAATAGGGTCGCAATCTTCTTTACAACAAAGAATGCTAGGCTGCTCACTTGCATTCCTAGCATTGAAATCATCCACTATAAGGACTTCAGCTAGCTGAGAATATGTTGCAATATATGTTTTTAAGGCTTCAAAGGGATCTTTGTGGTCAAGCCCTCTACTATTGTAGTTTTTGAAACTTGTAGCACAAAATAGCATGTTGCAATTCTAATGTGATTTCCATTTTTTGATATTTTAAACCAAATGAATTGTTTCTTTGGGTCTTATTTTTCTAACTGAATGAAACGACCTTATTTTTCCCGCACTAATACCATGATACCTCCGTGTCCTTTTCCATTCCCTATTACATTATTCCACACTTCCATCTTCCGGTATCCTTCAAAAAAGGTGCCTTTCACCCTTCATGCTCATTTGTTTCTATGAGGCAAATTATGTCTCTATATTCTGTAATGGGCCCTAACCGAGGTCCCTGTCTCCATGGATAACCTCTGCAGTTCCAACAAACTAATCTTAAGAAAACCTGGGTATGACTTGATTGCTATTTATTTTGACATGCAAGACTCACATTTGAGTCTTTGTCTCTGCTTTCCCATACTTACCTTGCTTCCTGATTTCTTGTTGAAGAGTTTGTTGCCCCTTCTTTATTACCATCTTGCTAATCTATTTTGGAAGGAGGTCCAAATCACACTATCACACTTTTACCTTTATAAATCCATGCTCTCTTGCCTTCATCTCTTGCTTCCCTAACCTTTAACATTTCCTCCCTCCTTTCCTCCTGTTGTCTTACAGTTAAATCTTCTTATAGAAAAAAGTGAGAACCCCTAAAGAGATGCTTCTTGCTTAGAATGATATATTTATCCCGCAAGCTAGGCATGATGACTTTTATGGGCCTGATTCTCTCACTGTTAAACTTACCCACCCTCCATGCTTGGCATATTTGTCCTTGCCATAGCAACTTGTCTTTCAAGAAGTCTCTTGTAAGGTCAAGAGTACATTCATTTTTCCCATAGTCTTTCACCCCTTCAATAATTATGTTTTCTGCTCTATTTTGTCTTTCCTTTCTTTCTCTATCTTGCATGTTGTCAACCCGAATGTTTGTTTCTCCTTCCTTATTAACATAATTGTTAATAACTTGAGCCCAAGGTTTGGAAACCTTTTGGAATATCCTTTCTTTTATTCTCTTGCTTTCTCTTCATGGTTGTCTATTTGGGCAACCACTTTCCCTTTATCCTGGGATGGTTTTGCACTCACCACCTCTATACTTTACACTACAAATTTATTTATGTTTTGTAGAATTTACTAAGAGTGCAAGTGGTGTGAATGAAGATTTCAGGTTAGGAGAATTCACAATTCATTTTAACTTTGGATTTATCCAAGTAAATCTTTGAGGTACAAACTTCTCTTTTTATTAATGCAATTTTTTTAAAAGTCTGTACAAAATTTAAAAAAGAAATGTACATCTACAAATTTGATCGCTTTCGGTACTTGATAGACCTAAGGTAAATATAGATATAGATTCATACAAAGCATTTTATTAATATAATATTATAATAAATCCTATTCTTATAATACATATTTAATATTAATATTAATATGTGTAAAGAATAGATTGATCCCTATTGACTATTTAATTATCATTTATATTATTTATATTAGCTAATGCCTTATCTTTCTTTCTTAAATCCACCAAAATTTAAAACCAAATTCAATTGAGTTTTCTCCTAATTGAAAAAGATTAGTTAAGATGCACTTTATCAACTATCACTTTTAATTTATTATGCTTATGCTAATGAAGACTATATATTCAAATAAAGGCTATTAAAATTGTTTAGTTTCTTTAAAAGTCTAAAATTGAAATTGTTTGACAAAACAAAAAGGAAATAGCGAAGTAATAAAGTGGAGTGGGTGTTTATTCATCTAATCATGAGTGAATGTTTCTACAATGAATTTCAATATGCCTATCTTCTAACTACCCATAAAATAAGTAAATCTCACAATCCCTTCTAAAGAATCAATTCCTAAAACAACAAATATTTATTAATTGTTATATGAATATTGTGTCATTGTACTTCAAAATATATTTTTTTTGTGTGCAAATGGGCATTTATTTGGTTAAACCCTTGTCGAAAATTCCATCCAATTCGAAGGATAAATTTATTTTTCTTCTTGCAACAATATAGTTTAGAGATCATTGCATTCACTCGTACTTATATGGAAGTGTAGGTGAATTGATCCTGAATTTAAAAAAAATAAAGGCATGGGCATATCACAACACATTTAAAGGTAGGTATTGGAATGGAGGCTTAGCACAAACAAAAGACACCTTCCAAAAAAATCCCACATATTCTAGTAGGGAATGAATTTGTTATAATGATCACACAAATTAAATTTAAATCATATTATAAAAAGTTAACGTGTGCTTCTTACCACAAGAAAACTTTCCATCTAAAAAATTTTAAATCGATGAGATTGAATAGAAAACCTAATAAATTGAAAACCAGTGAGATTGCATACAAACACTAAAATTAGCAATTATAGCTCAAACTAGCTGACCAAGGAAGAAAGTTGAGTAACAAGATATTTGAAATGAACTTGACCTGCATATAAGAGTAAAGGATGCAAATATACCGTAGATAACAACCTTTTTCTCGATGGCCAAAGATTGGATAGAAACATTGTAGATCTCGATCACTTCATCCAAGAAGAACAACACACCATTAATTACTCTTTTATGAAATTCTAGTAGAAAAACAACATTTGAAGTTCATAAGATCAAATCACAAGGACTTGATCTTCATACCTAATCCCAAGTGATACAAGAACTGAATTCTCTTGATTGGTTCTAATGGAAATTTGTTATCTTGATTGTAACAACTTCATTATTTTATTTTATCAAGTTGGAAGTAATGTAGGCTTCCTTTGTATATATAGCCTTACATTCTTTTAGAGTCAAGCATGTTTTCATAGGCTAGCTCAAATGATCCATTATTGGGTTATATATACTAAAAATCACTGATTAAATCGTTTTAGACATTTATTCCCATTTTAAATATTCATGTCATTAGTTCTTATAGAGGAAAGGATGATTGTGGAAGGATGAATTTATAAGAAATGATTAGCTCATTTATATTCATGCTTGTAAGCCTTGGCTAGAGTTGACATTTGAAAAATGTTGACATACTTACATTACATTACATTATTCCTACACATCTTCCCTATATATTAATTGTGTAATATATCCCACATAACACCTACACATCTCTCCTATATTGAGCTATAGAGCACCTTTGGATTCAACAATTTAAGAATCCAAAAGGTAAGTGACAACAATTGTCAATAAGAGTGATAAACAAGAGTTACTCCCACCATGATTTAATTTGTAGATGTAATATACTATATTCAACTTCTTAACATTTTACCAATTGAAAGAATATTCATGGCTAGTTTTTAAATTTTAATGTTACCCTTATCCTCCTAAAGTTCTTTTATTCCCAATTTTCAAACCACATGAATTCAAATTTATCATGGAAATATGATCATGGTTTTAATATGGTCATAATGTCTTACTCTATTATCTCTTGATGTACTTTTGGATATAGGGGATTAAAATAAAATTCCAATAAAATAGATTTTAGTGTAATTGAAAAGGTAATTATTACTTCCACTTTTCAATGAAAGTCTATTAAATCATCCCATAGTTTAATAGGAGTGATAACTGCATAGTAGCATAGTTCCTACCTCTTTTAATAGTTGCTTCTATCCTGATAGTTATTTGTATGCTAGTGCAATTAACGCAATGTGGGGTCCTGTTGTGGTCACCAACAACCCCCCTCTTTGTTTAATATTAGTAATAACATCAAGCAAAGGGGGACCCTTAACCAAAAATCCAAAAATATTTTTGTTTGAAAAATATTTTGTATTAACTCCCTAAGAGCTATATCGCGTCGCAAAGGAAAAAAGAAGCGCTCTCCCAAAGCGCATAAATACACTGAAAGGGAGCGACGCGAGAACTCATCGAACCGCATGCATTAAAAGCGCTCAAAAAGGGAAAACCTAAAGAACCGCCAACGGCCAATATGCGACGTCGCACGTCGCAATGTCGCATAAGCAGCACAAAGTGACAAAGCGAAAACCTTGCGACCTTGCGATCTTGTGATATGCGATTTGCGACCATGCAAAGTTGCGACCTGTGATCTATGGTTTGCGATGAATGAGACCATCAATTGCTGCGATACCACTTATTTGCATCGCAATCTTCGACGCTGCGATGCAAATCGCAGAAGCCATTCGTCGCAGGCATTCCTCGGCATGATCTGTGAGCCCAATATTAGGCGCGCACCTTACGGGAAATTAATGATTGTACACCTGTGTATCCAAAGATGATTATGTTGCGTTTTTCGAAGAGTCAAGTCATAATGGGTGACATGATTACGCATTCATTGGAACTTAATTGCTTTCATGTCAATCTTTTCTTCTGTCTCTTTTCATTTACATGAACTATAAGTCAGCAACTGATATAAATCTATATGCAGGAAACATCTAAGGAAAAGCGCCAGAGCTAGAAGAACAGAGAGGAGATGACTTCGCAGATGGATACCGCATACAGCAGGGCCGTGGATTCCAGAGTATCAATCAACAAATACTGATGGGAATAGGCTATCTAGGACTCAGAGTCAAAGGCGCACAAAAGCAAAGCGTTTATGAAAGATCCCGAGTCCCAAATTGGGTAAAGCAAAAAGAAAAATGCTTAAGGGGAAAGACGTCTCAGAAAAGCCTGGAACAAAGAATGGAAACAAGTTTCAATTGAGAAAATCGTTCAGGCAACAAAATCCCCAGCTCATTGAGTCATTCGCATGGCCAGAAACCGAAATAGCAACAGCACAATCAGTTTGAAAGAAATCTGAGTTGTACTAAGTATACACGTCGTGAAGACACTCCTCCAGAAGAACACTTTCAAAAATATCTTCTAGTTTGTCAGAAAGAGGTGCTAGCTCTTGTTATTTCTAATTTTCAAGCTTGAACAAAAGGAAAGGACAAGCAGCCGACTCTTTCACGGTGAACAACGCATCACTTACAGCACTAAGGAGCAGATACAGAAATGGTTAGAAATTAGATTCAGTTTTTAGAAATAAATTTGTTTTAGTAAAAGGGCGGTCATTTGAAGCCGTTCCCTAAATTTGTGTAATTAAAATTAGCCAGTTAGTAGTATTTAACCCTTCTCATTGCATTGGAAAAGGGTCCGGAAATTTGTCAAAAAACTTGTCCTCAGAACATGCACTTTTGCACCCTCGGAGGGGGTTTTTGATGAATGGACGGATCGAGATTTATTTATGTTTTCATTTTAATACCTGCTACTGATGTTGCACTTCTGTACTCTTAGTAGGCATTAGAAGTAATTAGAAATAGATCGTTATTGCTTAAGGTCTGTGAGTATAAAATCAGTCATAAATGGTACTTTTATCTCTTGACGAATTTCTGCTTGCATTCTTAGAGTAATATACAGCTGATGTTGTTTATATGTTAATGTATGAATGAGTGGACTACCATTTGGCACTTTTGTACGGTGGAGTCATTGATTTGTGCTTAATACATGAATAACTGATTATGCGATATGCTGTTCACAACCGTTTTGCTTAACGTTTTATGCAGGATGGTTCATCTTAATTGATTTATATTCTCATAATAGCTGAATAATCTTCATTACCAGTTATTGTGTGAAATCTTTCTAGATCGCATAATGGAAAAAGTTCTATCCCGGGTTAGCGTAGATGTGTTGTTCTTGATAGATTAAAGTAGTATAAAATTCAGTCTCAGAGTTTAGAATTAAAGTATCTTAGAAATAATTCCAGATTTTCATTATCATATTCTACACACACACACACACATCACCAAACTCTACACACACACACCCCTTAGATCGGGAAGCTAGTCCCGTTATCCCCAGTCGGACCCGCTACACCAAACGGGCATGGAGCTGCCAACCAGGTTCCCGACCGGGTGGGTATCCCCCTTGTTGTTGACCCGATTTCAGGGCCCTCAACATATTTGGCGCTAGAAGGAGGGCACGAACTATGAATGGCACCTAAGACAATATCTAAATACCATTCTGAGAGTAATACACCCTCATCAACTCCCTTGACTTCTCCGACACGGTTAAACCCAGAATTTGAAGTCGCTCGAGTATCTACCACTGCTACATATTCGAATATATCAGACCAATCTATCATTGAACCCCCTGAAATTCAAAATTTGATTTGTAAACTCCAGGGATTCGCTATTTTTAACCAAAAGTCTGATAAATCTAAAAGCAGCGTGACTTCGCAGTACAACCCTGCTCATCCCCTTACCAGATTAAAGAGTGAAAAATTTGGCATACAACCAAGTGAACTCCCTCTTCCTACCAGGAAAAGAGCAAGAAAAACACCACCAGAGTCTGACAGTAAGACTCCTTCATCCACTTCGTCCATATCAACTCCCTCACCGCGAAGTCAACCACCCACTCTTTCATTCCAACTCACTCACCCATCTTCTACAAACCTTCCTCTTCAAACATCAAAGATCTTAATATCTTCATCTTCTCAGCATCAGGGATCATCTTCTGCACTTCCATTAACTAGCAGCTCAACGATGGCCCAGTCTCCATGGAACAATCCTGGGGCGGTTTTAATGCCTCCACCCCTAAGCCCTATACCGGCCCATCCTGAGAAATGGCTGCCTAAATTCAATCCGGAAGCAGGCATGCTAGCCGAGGAACATATCAATAATTTCATGCTTTCTGTTAATCTCAACGGAGTCACTAACGAAGACGCTGTTGTCCGGCTTTTCCCTTATACAATGCAAGGAACAGTCGGGTCGTGGTATTTTTCGTTACCTTCCGGATCCATCACAAGCTGGGATATTTTTCAAAGTCAATTCCTCACCAAGTTTGGTGATGAAAGATCCACGGCGACATTGATCAATGACCTATCTAATCTTAAGGCTGAGGCTACAGAACCCATTAAAGATTTTAACTTACGGTTCAATAAGATCCTCAACAAAATCCCCGCTGCTTCACAACCCAGCGAGGAAGTAAGATGTGAATGGTACATCACGGCTTTACCTCCAAACTTAGCTATCTTCGTAGATAGGGCAAACAAGACCACCTTAGTTGACAACTTGACAGAAGCGTTAGCAGTGGAAAAACGCGTGGTAGCCCTAGAAAAGAGATCTGCTATAGAAGAACGCAAATCTAAGAAGATCTCTTTCAAAGAAGACACTAAGAAGAAGCAAACGAAAGACCCTTTCGATTTGGAAGGATTACAAAAAGTGTTGAAAGTCATGTCCAATGAGATGATTGATATTAAGAAACAAGTAGCAGAGACTTCTTCGAAAAAGCCCTTTAGGACTTTTAAAAGAAATCCTCCCATGGAGGTAAAACTACCTAGTGTTGTCTCAAACATTGAATCTGAAGAAGACGAAGAAGAAGAGAATACCACTGAAGGGCAGACCGACGAGGAAGAGGTCGTAGAACTACAAGGAATGTGGGACTTCATCCTCCCACAAGAAGAGGATCAAGAAGCATTTCTTGTTAGCACGAGAAGCAAAAATCAACTTGATCCTCCCCAAACTACCCCAAAACAAAAGGGCGCAAACCCTGCAACAAAAGAAAAGGTTGCAACAAAAAATACAACTGCTAAAGCGACCCAGCTTAGCCCAGTCCAATCTGATCAAACGCCTCCATCAAGAACACTAATAGTGTCGGATGAAATGGAATATAACATCATTGATGACATGAAGAAGACTAGAGCTAATATCACTTTGTATGAATTGAGTAAATTGAAACACCAGCAGAAAATAATGATGAAAGAATTACATGCTGTGCCCACTACATATTTACCTACAGCTGTAGCTTCCCACAATCTGGGAAGACCTCCAACCAACACGATCAATAAAATTGATCCAAATGACATCGCCTTGATTGGAGGAAGATCGAGATCTCATACTCCTCCTTTTCTTCTCACATATGAAATCTTCAATAAAAATGTGCACAATTGCTTGGTCGATTCTGGTGCTTCAACGAATATTTTACCCAGGTCAATATGTGCCAAATTGAATGTGCAACCTCAAAAATCCGCAGTACATATAGTTCAACTTGATCGATCCCAAGTCGAAGTGATTGGTGAACTTAATCAGGTGACCATAAGATTGTCGTCTAACCCAAAAGTGTGTTAGGTTATCGACATTCTAGTAGCTGATATCCCTGAGTTCTATGGTTTGATTCTTAGCAGGGATTGGTCGGAGAAACTCCACGGATATTTCTCAACCGACTGGTCGCACATGTGGTTACCATACAATGGTAAACCAAATCAGATAAAGGTTGAACGAGAGTTGCACCAAAAATACATAGTGACAGAACTGGAAGGCGAAAATGAAGCCATAACATACAATAGCAGCATTGTAGGCAATTACGCAATAGATTCTTTCCTAGGTAATTTCAATGCTCATATTTCACCATACTTAGAGAATTAAGTTTTATCCCAAGTTGAAAATTTCTCCCAAACTGATGACTCAAAATGTTTTAGTTTTTTAGATAATTCTGTAAATACCTCTTTATTTTGGAAATTATATTTTGACGGATCTAAATCCAATGAGGGAGCAGGAGCAGGATGCGTTCTGATTAACCCAGACGGAAACAAGATTATGCTCACATGCAGACTTGAGTTTGATTGCACGAACAACACAGCGGAGTACAAAGCCTTGGTTCAAGGCCTATACAAAGCAATCGGATTAAACGTTAAGTATCTTCAAGTCTTTGGAGATTCGGAGATCGTCGTGAAACAGGTACGTAACACCATACATTGCCTGTCCAGTCATTTAAAGCATTATCAATCATTAGTTCAAGATCTCACTGCACATTTCGTAGCATTTAACATCTCGTCAATTCCAAGAATTCAAAACGCGAGCGCAGACCTGTTAGCTAACGTAGCCTCTAGACTTATCCCTTCCGAAGATTTTAGTCCTGATAGGTTTTCAATAGAATTAATCTTTAGACCATCCATCCCTGACAATATCACCAATTGGAGAGTGTTCAACGACGATCCTGACATCGTAAATTTCCTTACTTCTGAAGGATCCTACTCAAATCAGATAATCGACGAAGACCATCATGATCACCAAATACAACAAAATGGCTCTGACAATGCTATACCGAAATCAGTGGTCAAGTTAGAAGATCTGTATGATTTGAAAAGTCGGTTTAAAAAGTCCGCCAATGCTAAACTTTGCAGTTCTACCCTGAACTATGAATTAGTAAACCTAGGGACCGATCAGAAGCCACAAAACGTTAACCTAGGTCACGACCTAGCCCCTGAAGAGAAATCAACATATATCTGTCTTCTGAGACAATACAAAAACGTTTTTGCCTGGAATTACGATGAGCTAAAGACATACAACACTTCTATCATTCAATATGTTATCCCTATGATTGACAATGAAAAACCTGTCCAGCAGAAGCTCAGAAAAATACACCCTAACCTAGAAAATCAGATAAAAACTGACCTTAATAAGTTGTTGAGAGCCAGAATAATCTTCCCCGTAAGGCATTCTAAATGGGTATCCAATATGGTGCCCGTTAGGAAGAAAAACGGAGACATTAGAATCTGTATCGATTTCCGAAATCTCAACAAAGCCTGTCAGAAAGATAACTTTCCCCTCCCACCTATGGAGAAAATATTACAGGCAGTAGCAGGCTCAGAATTAATGTCATTCCTGGATGGATTTTCAGGATACAATCAAATACTGGTGCATCCCGATGATCAGTTAAAGACTACGTTCCGAACCAAATGGGGCACTTATGCATATCGGAAGATTCCATTTGGTCTGATCAATGCCGGAGCTACCTTTCAGAGAGCCATGGACATTGTGTTTAAAGGGCTAGTCAATAAATCAGTAGTGATTTACCTGGATGATATAACAGTCTACTCCAAAAAACGAAACAACCATCTCAAAGATTTGAAGCAAATCTTTCAAAGATGCTTGAGGTATGGGATTTCGCTCAACCCAAAGAAATATTTCTTTGCATTAAGCGAAGGGAAATTGCTCTGATTCATAGTGTCGAAATCTGGTATTCACATAGAACCCGACAGAATCAAGGAAATTTCTGAAATATCCATACCCCATAACAAGAAAGCCATGCAATCCTTCCTTGGACAGATCAATTTTGTCAAAAGATTTGTCCCGGATTTTTCACGTATTATTTCTCCCTTACAAAATATGATAAAAAAGAATTCAAATTTCAAATGGGGTCTAGATGAGCACGAAGCGTTCAACTTAATCAAACAAGCTATCATCAATGCTCCATCTTTGGCCACCCCAAATTTTTCGGAATCTTTTATCTTGTACACTTTTGCCTCAGAGAAATCCTATGCCGCGATTTTGACCCAAGCAAATCAAGAGAAAGCGGAAGCTCCAATCGCATTCTTTAGCTCGAACTTACAAGGTGCTGAAATTAATTACTCAGACGTAGAGAAACAAGCATATGCTGTTTTCAAAGTGATCAAATATTTTAGACCTTTCTTGCTTAAAGCCCACACTAAAGTCGTAGTACCGTTTCCGGCGATAAGAAACCTTTTGGTGCAAAAAGACGTGGGCGAAAAGAGAGCTAATTGGATTACCGCTTTACAAGAATATGATCTTGAGATCAAACCAGCAAACATCGTAATAGGTCAAGGCTTCTGCAAGATGTTAGTCGGAGCATCGCAAATCCCGGAGAACTCATCTCAAGAGGTACAAGCGTATGAGGTAAGCCTAAACGATGCAGAATCATCATATGCTGACACCATTTATTTTCTTAAGAACGGGTATGCTCCATCACGTCTGGATCATACCAAGAAAAGAGCTCTGAGATTAAAAGCTAAACAATACCAACTCATAAATGATGTCTTGTTTAAAAGGAATTACGATTCTGTGCTTCTTAGGTGTCTTGAGAAAACTGAAGCCGAAAAGGTTTTGCAGGAACTCCACGATGGACCAGCGGGTGGACACTATGCCGGAGATGCGACTGCACATAAAATCTTGCGTGCAGGATATTATTGGCCCACGCTGTTCAAAGACTCATACAATCACGTAAGGAAATGCCAAGTCTGCCAGACTGCTGCAGGAAAACAAAGGAAACCGTCCATGCCGCTACAACCAGTCAACATCGACCAACCATTCAGTCAATGGGGCTTGGACATAATAGGTGAGATCGTTCCTCACTCTTCTAAGCAGCATAAGTATATCCTTACGGCAACTGATTATTTTACCAAATGGGTAGAAGCAGTTCCTCTCAAGACAGTTCATTCTGAAAATATTATTGAATTCATAGATCAATTTATCATCACTAGGTTTGGATTGCCAACAGCATTAATGTTTGATAACGCTTCATATTTTTCTGGAAATACTATGACTGAGTTTGCGCTTAAAAGAGGGTTCAAACTGAAATATTCTCCCAACTACTATCCACAAGGTAATGGATTGGCTGAGTCAACAAACAAGAACCTAATCAGAATTATCAAAAGAACAGTCGACCAAAACCAAAAGAATTGGCACAAAGCGCTGGTAAATGCTTTATGGGCTGATAGAATCACAAAGAAAGCTTCAATCGGCACTTCTCCCTTTAATTTAGTTTATGGGGGAGAAGTGGTTCTTCCGACTCACCTAGTCATTCCCTCTTTGTCTTTAGTGCAATATATCGATGAAGTATCTACTTCCTCTTTACAATTAAGACAAATGGAAATAATCAAACTAGAAGAACAAAGAGAAAAAGCTAGGAAAACCCATGCTCATCACCAAGCGCTAATAAAATCTTCTTTTGACTCAAGCATCATAACCAGAAAAAACTTTCAGATGGGTGATCTAGTTTTGAAATGGGATAAGGCTCATGAAGAAAAGGGCCAACATACGAAATTTCAAAAGTTGTGGCTTGGCCCTTTTCAGATTGTAGAAGTCGTAGGCCCGTCTACATTCGTGTTGTAGGATCTGGCAGGTAGGAGAGATTCTTTACCTGTCAATGGACTGATTCTTAAATTATACTTTCCATAGAAGAGAATTCTTCTAATTTTTGTAGGATAGATTTAGTTTTTAGTTTTTATTTTGTTTTGTTTTTCTCTTTTTATGAATAAAACCCATTGTAAATGATCATTTAAAAAGGATTCATGAAAGAGCACGCCAATTCTCTATCAGATTTTGATTTCGCTTGTACAAATAGCAAAATTTTTTGAAAATCTGAATTTTATTATTGACAGATAGAGTTAACTTCACTTTGATTACGATACTCGTTTCAACCTCTAAAAAACTTTGACAAAAGAAACCTTTGGTAAAAGAATTGTTTTGTATCGGCACCATGAAAGGTATCATCAATAATAAAATAAGCATTCTCTGCAAAGTTGTTGTTTTCAAAAAACTCTATTATTGTCGTCCAGAGCTTTCTTAAGGAAAAACAATGACTTCCTCCCTGCTAAAAGGAAATTACAGCATTCAGAGAAACAATCCAAGGAAAACACTATATCTCAAAGAATAAGAGGTCTCATCACGAGCCGGCTTATCATGATCACAGATATTATAACTTGCTGACTTTGCCAATACTGTCTATCAAAACAGGGCAACGACTTAAGATTGTTGCAATCAAAAGACAAGAGGTCTCATCACGAGCCGGCTTGTTCAGTAAAAGTGTAAATCAAGTGAATGACTGTGTCATAATTTGGCCACCAAACCAAGACATTGTTCTTTAGAGAATTAAAAAAGGAAAAATGTGTCAAAAAGGATTTTTCTCTGGAATGTTGCGAGTAACCTCAAACATGAAAAAGGATCATTGCTGGATAACATGGTAACCCTGTCAAGGCTATGGACGCTTGCGGGCAACAGAGGCTCTACCTACGACAAATGAGCAAACTTCTAAGTCAGTACGTAGAGAAGACCTTATTTTATCTTTAATCAAGACCAAGTAATGTCTGATGCGAATGCAAGAAAAAACCTGAGGAAGCAAGCAATTGGGATATAAAAAGGGTTGAGACAAAATATCGTTGACAAGGTGAGGGGTAATCTACTCTATCTGTCCATAACAAAATTTAGACATATAAAAATTTTGTTGTTTTGGAAGTGAACGGTCAATAGAAATGCAGAGATAACTGGTTCTTCACAGTGAATCGCCATTGTTGTGGTCACCAACAACCCCCCTCTTTGTTTGATATTAGTAATAACATCAAGCAAAGGGGGACCCTTAACCAAAAATCCAAAAAAAAAAATTGTTTGAAAAATCTTTTGTATTAACTTCCTAAGAGCTATATCGCGTCGCAAAGGAAAAAAGAAGCGCTCTCCCAAAGCGCATAAATACACTGAAAGGGAGCGACGCGAGAAATCATCGCACCGCATGCATTAAAAGCGCTCAAAAAGGGAAAACCTAAAGAACCGCCGACGGCCGATATGCGACGTCGCACGTCGCAATGTCGCATAAGCAGCACAAAGTGACAAAGCGAAAACCTTGCGACCTTGCGATCTTGCGATATGCGATTTGCGACCATGCAAAGCTGCGACCTGCGATCTATGGTTTGCGATGAATGAGACCATCAATTGCTGCGATACCACTTATTTGCATCGCAATCTTCGACGCTGCGATGCAAATTGCAGAAGCCATTCGTCGCAGGCATTCCTCGGCATGATATGTGAGCCCAATATTAGGCGCACACCTTACGGGAAATTAATGATTGTACGCCTGTGAATCCAAAGATGATTATGTTGCGTTTTTCGAAGAGTCAAGTCATAATGGGTGACATGATTACGCATTCATTGGAACTTAATTGCTTTCATGTCAATCTTTTCTTCTGTCTCTTTTCATTTACGTGAACTATAAGTCAGTAACTGATATAAATCTATATGCAGGAAACATCTAAGGAAAAGCGCCAGAGCTTGAAGAACAGAGAGGAGATGACTTCGCAGATGGATACCGCATACAGCAGGGCCGCGGATTCCAGAGTATCACTCAACAAATGCTGATGGGAATAGGCTATCCAGGACTCAGAGTCAAAGGCGCACAAAAGCAAAGCGTTTATGAAAGATCCTGAGTCCCAAATTGGGTAAAGGAAAAAGAAAAACGCTTAAGGGGAAAGACTTCTCAGAAAATCCTGGAACAAAGAATGGAAACAAGTTTCAATTGAGAAAATCGTTCAGGCAAAAAAATCCCTAGCTCATTGAGTCATTCGCACGGCTGGAAACCGAAATAGCAACAACACAACCAGTTTGAAAGAAATCTGAGTTGTACTAAGTATACACGCCGTGAAGACACTCCTCTAGAAGAACACTTTCAAAAATATCTTCTAGTTTGTCAGAAAGAGGTGCCAGCTCTTGTTATTTCTAATTTTCAAGCTTGAACAAAAGGAAAGGACAAGCAGCCGACTCTTTCACGGTGAACAGCGCATCGCTTACAGCACTAAGGAGCAGATACAGAAATGGTTAGAAATTAGATTCAGGTTTTAGAAATAAATTTGTTTTAGTAAAAGGGCGGTCATTTGAAGCCGTTCCCTAAATTTGTGTAATTAAAATTAGCCGGTTAGTAGTATTTAACCCTTCTCGTTGCATTGGAGAAGGGTCCGGAAATTTGTCAAAAAACTTGTCCTCAGAACATGCACTTTTGCACCCTCGGAGGGGGTTTTTGATGAATGGACGGATCGAGATTTATTTATGTTTGCATTTTAATACCTGCTACTGATGTTGCACTTCTGTACTCTTAGTAGGCATTAAAGTAAGTAGAAATAGATCGTTATTGCTTAAGGTCTGTGAGTATAAAATCAGGCATAAATGGTACTTTTATCTCTTGACGAATTTCTGCTTGCATTCTTAGAGTAATATACAGCTGATGTTGTTTATATGTTAATGTATGAATGAGTGGAATACCATTTGGCACTTTTGTACGGTGGAGTCATTGATTTGTGCTTAATACATGAATAACTGATTATGCGATATGCTGTTCACAACCATTTTGCTTAACTTTTTATGCAGGATGGTTCATCTTAATTGATTTATATTCTCATAATAGCTGAATAATCTTCATTACCAGTTATTGTGTGAAATCTTTCTAGATCGCATAATGGAAAAATTTCTATCCTGGGTTAGCGTAGATGTGTTGTTCTTGATAGATTAAAGTAGTATAAAATTCAGTCTCAGAGTTTAGAATTAAATTAGCTTAGAAATAATTCCAGATTTTCATTATCATATTCTACACACACACACACACATCACCAAACTCTACACACACACACCCCTTAGATCGGGAAGCTAGTCCCGTTATCCCCAGTCGGACCCGCTACACCAAACGGGCACGAAGCCCCCAACCAGGTTCCCGACCGGGTGGGTATCCCCCTTGTTGTTGACCCGATTTCAGGGCCCTCAACAGGTCCACACTTTGTCCTTATGAAAATTGTATTTTATACATGGTAAAACCTCCCATTTCTATAATCTACTACATTAGATAGCTCTGCAATTATAGAGTAAATGTTATTAAGCACTTGCACAATGTCCTGATTACATGTCGATTCTACAAAATGGGAGATTGATTAAGTCTATGTGACAATTCATAAAAATGTTTGTGCACAATGGGACAATGTGCTGGAGAAGTGTGTAGAGATGCAAAATTTAGGGAATAGTGGTTCGTAGGCACATACTTCTCTTCCACACATCCTTTCAATTTTCTATGAAGTATACTGGCGGGATTTCAAATCTATGACCATTCAAATTTATGTGTCAAATAAAGTGAAAATTTATGTTTTTCAATTTGTGTTGGATGGAAGTGTGTGGAAGAAGTGTATGGCAGGGAAAATGTGTGCGCATGTGTGAAAGCTGATGTATAATTGTTCTCCTACACATATTGATCTTTCGCGCATGATTTAGGTTATGAAACTAATTTAAAATTGAAATTGAATGAAATTAAATTAAACTAAAACTGAAATTAAACTATAGCGGAGTAATGTTTTGTGGCGTGAAAGCCTTGTTTAAATGTTTATGAAACCTGCCATTCAATTTAAGTTAGAATGAATTTTTGTATGTGTTATCAATTCTTGTTATTGCAATTTTCTACAATGGATACTAGTTCTGGAGCCCTTTGCACGTTCTTGATTGTTTTACAACCAATAATTATTACATAATGCTTCAAAGTAAATGCTACTAAGCATTGGAACGATGAATTGATTATGAGTCAATTTGCTTAATAAATGCTAAAAGACTCAAGAAATATATGTCAAATGATGTGAAAATTGATGTATTACAGTATGCAAAGTGGTGACATATCACCCAAAACAAGAAAAGGTGACAAGATGCTTGTGTGGCCAAAATAAGTGACACATAGTAGTACGACACACTAGCCAGGTGAGACTTAGTTTTTCATTTTCTGCTTGAGTTCATAGTGTATCATTTAGAGATGATGGAGAGCAAAACCTAAGAGAATCCATGGGAAACTTTATGTCATTTAACCAAATAATTAGTGTGGGTTTTATTCGATTAACACATGTTGTTGTTACAAGGGCTAAATGCAGACATGTTGTCCACATCATTTGTGAACATCAACAACTAAAACAACTCACCATATAGTGATAAAATCAAGGATTAATAGAAAAAGTGTTGAAATCATTTAGTAGAAAAACATGTGAGAAAGGAAAAGTGTGCAGGGCATCATTTATGGAAAAACTATGTCGAGATGAAAATGCTTGGAGATGTGTAGGAACCTGTTTTGATGGATACTAATTGCAATGTAGAGGACTCCACTCCTAGTATTAAAATATTAATTAAGGCTTAGTCGTTCTATTAACATCTATTCAACAAATTGACGTGCAATTAGGACATTGTTTAAGTGCTTACTAGCATTTATTTTGATGCATTGTGTAATGATTACTTGTTGTAAACAAATCGAGAAGATATTATCCATCTATATTAAAAAATAGTCTTATTGGTCTTTTTTTTAGTGAATAGACGTGTAATTAACACATCGTTTGAGTGCTTAGTAACATTTTCTACTTGTAAAAAAATCAAGAAGGTGCAAAGGGCTCCACAACTAAAAGGATGTGTAGACTCCTCTACACATTTCTTTCACACATTTCCCTATTTAGTGGAAACACTTTGAAAAAATGTTACATAGACTTAATCAACCTCCCGTGACATAAAATGATAGTTGTTTAAAAAATAATTAAGACTTTATGATTAACAAAAGATTTGTTTCCGGTAAATATAAGTTTTTTCAACATTTATTAAATAGATCGACACATAATCATGACATTGTTCAAGTGCTTAATAGCATATTAAAATAATAATTAAGGCTTAATCCTAAGATTAAAAAAATCTCCCTTCTCGATAAATGTAAGTCTTTTTGGCATTTATTTGGCAAATCGATACATAATTAAAAAATTGTTCGAATGCTTAATAACATTTACTCTAACATATTGTGTAATTATTACTGATTGTAAACACATTAAGAAGGTCACATCCATACATTTTATAAAATATTTTTTTTGGCATTAATTCATCGAATCGACACACAATGAAGACATTTTTTAAGTGCTTAATAATATTTACTAGTTGTAAAAGAATCAAGAAGGTGTACATGGCTTCATAGCTAGTATCCATCCTAGAAGATTGGAAGGATGTGTGGAAGAGGAATATGTGTGGGAGAACCTTTATTCCCTCACATTCATATATTTCCCCCCATGTACATATTAAATTCCCATAGTGTGGATTACCATATATTAAAAAATTAATTAAGGATTAATCGTATGATTAACAGACATCTTTTCAGATCTTATTGGTAAGTGCTATAGAAATCATAACCATTCATACTAGAGTAATGGTGGAATCATCATATATTTAGAGCTTAAGAAAATGAAAGCCTATTGAATTTTGCTAATGGTTCTTCTTTCTTCATGCTACAAAGTTTTCACATTTCTTTGTTCGTGATACAGAGTTATCACATTATTATGTTGTTTACAATAAGAATAAATTATAATAGATTCCTCTCATCTAAATTTTGTATAGGTTAGTATGCATGAGGGAACACTGTAGGTTTTAATCCCATTCAGAAATTACCTACATACGAATTCTAAAACATAAAATAAACAATAGTGAGAGCATAACACGTAAACAAATATACACAAATATTTTCACCTGGATCCCAAAACCGGGACTACCAGGTTGATTTTTCATTATATTCCTTTCAATGTTACAGCACATATATATACATGTCGAAGCATCCATAAACCATGGATTAGAACATAAACGTAGTTCCCTTGACTGAATCTATATAATACCATGGACTAGAAACCATCGCGCCCAAAACCATGTGAGAAATGCATGCACAAAACCATAGGTAATATAGGGTCTGAAAAAAAATTCCCAGGGTGTTTCCCCTTGGACCCCATGCAGGGGAGACCGTGACGGGAGGGCTGCTGCCCCCCCTGTGACCACCCTGCTAGTCATGAAAGAATATAAGACAATCCAATAAACACAAGCCAACAAAATATGGACCCTCGTTTACAATAGAGAAGTGAAATGGAAGATGGATATTAAGCATTCATACCAGAGTAATGGTGGATTCATCATATATTTAGAGCTTAAGCAAATGATTTTTTTTGCTAATGGTTCTTCTTTCTTCATACTACAAAGTTTTCGCATTTGTTTGTTTGTTCTATAGAGCTATCACATTGTTATGTTGTTTATGACAAAAATAAATTATAATAGGTTCCTCTCATCTAAAGGTTGTCTAGGTTAGAATGCATGAGAGAATTTACAAGCCAATGAAATATGGACCCTCATTCAAAATAAATATGTGAAATGGAAGATGAAGCTTAAGTATTCTTGTTCTAGTGTTAGAGAAAGAATAATGGAACCATATATGTTATTGAATAAACCCATAATATTTACGAGACCAAGGGCCAAATTTTAGTACACAAAAATAAATGAAGAAGCAAGTTCAATTGACATCCCTGAGAAATTCATAGCTTATAGATGTACTCTTTATGGCAAGAGCATTTATGGTACTCTTTATCTTATGTTCCCAGTTATCATCTTGTTGTGAACAAGGATGATGAAGAAGCTGAGAGACCTATGTAATGCAACAAAAAAAGAGGTAAGCGATTTTGAATGTTGCTTATTCAATACTTAAAGCTAGTAGCCATTAAAGTTAACAAATTAGAGAATGGGTTGACAACATGTAATAACAGAGTTTGTATACTAAGTGGAATAATTTAGGAAGAACTGAAATATGTAAGTATCAATTGTAGGAAAAGTAGTAATTGTGTATAAGAATTGTTGAATGTACAAAATATGTGTGAAATTATTACAATGAGAGCCTGCTTATATACCTAGGTAGGTGCCCTTTCATGAATGGTCATGTCTCTAAGACATGCCTCTTTATTACTAACTGACTAACTATTATTTAATTAATTATTAATTATTATTGCTATATTTATATTTACATTTATTATTTATATGAATTATATTGTTAGATCTTAGACTTTTGTGATCCTTAATTTAATAAGAATGTCTTTCGGATTAATCACATTCTTATTATATGAATTATATTCATAACATTATTTCTCTCTTCAAAATCTTTGTCCTCAAAGCTTACTGATGAAAGGGTCGGATCTCTTTTCCTATTTTGAATATCTTCTCATCTCAGAACTTTCATCTTCGTTGATACAAGATGATATAATCCTTTGAGACATAAATAAAATTGTCGGATTAAGAATGGATCTGACCACCCTAGATTATTTTTTTGTGAAATCTTCCCACCACTGGGAATTTGTAATGAATTGTTGTCATAGGACTGGATTCTGCAAACTTCAGTATTTCTTGGAACATAAATATGTTGTTTTTGTTATGAATATTTCAAATATGTAAACTGACTTATTTGTATTCTCTTGTGATTTGTATGTCGATAAGGAGCTATTTTAATTTGATTTTCTCTTATCATGTGTGTGGCAGTTTCCTAATTCACTTCAAATACTGATGTTGTTGAGTTGGCTATAGAATCATCACTTGAAATTTCCATTGTTTGAATTGCAAAATACAAATATATTTTAACTTCTGTTGGTTTCTCATGTTCTTGAGTTATGATATTGACTGGATCAGTATTTGTTCCTTTATCTTGAACTTGGATTGCTATGATTGGAGACTTCAATACTTATTCTTGAGTACATTGTTCTAACTTGTCATTTAGTTCCTTATTTTCACTTTTAAGATTATTTATCTGCATAAAAAGGTTTTGGTTATGTTTCCTAAGAATTGAAATCTCTTCGTTTTCTGGATTGTCAACTTTATTCTTAGTATCCTCATCATCTTTTAACTTTTGATATGTTTTAATAATATTTGACTAAGGTCTTTTAATTGAAAATTTTCTTTTTCTTTCTTTGATAGATTCTCATTGAATTTCTTCTCAAGACATTTTTTTCATCTTCTAATTTTTTCTTTGTAGTTCTGGACTTGACTTTTTCAAGTAATTTTTGACTATGATATCTTAGATGCCAATTTTTGTTGTTACTTTATGTTAATTTTTTATATAACTGATATTCAAGGTCTTTATATTTATTTTCCAATGCTTCTTTTTTTGTTGTAGTTCTGTGAGTTCTTCCTTTAGTCTTTTCATTTTCATTTTCTCATTATCTTGATGTTCTTTTTTACTAAATAATATTCCACATGCTAGACAACTTAATTTGCAACTTTCTTGAATATATGTATATCCAATTTAGTTTAGACAAAATGGAAATTTAGTCCAAAATGTTGACTTGGTTATAGGACTCATCTTTTCTTCTTTCATTTGCTGAGTATAATATATTCTTTTTTATACAATAATTGACTCCATATTGCTTTTTTCAAGATGAGATAAAGGTCTTGAAGATAAACCCCCTCCTAATCTCTATAATGAAATATTATTATTTTCTTATTTTATGACCTTCAAAACCTTGTATGCATATTGTTGACATGTTAGACCAGCCACCATGTCAAGGGGATCTCTGGTGCAAGAGCATGCAACTTGGAGGAAAAATATTCAAACTTAATTCCAAAAAATCCAAAAAAATCTATAGGCAAAAGAGTGGGGTCCTTTAGCTAGAAATTTCCATGCTTTTCTAGTTTAAGATAGGGATAGAATTAAGAATAAAAGCATTCTGTAATAATCGCTCATGGATAAGCGACAATAAGTTTTATGCATGATTTCTTTAAAGCGCTCTATGTAAAAGGCATGATTTTGTATGAATAAGGACTGAGAGGGCTTACCTACTATATATAAAATGAAATAACGGGATGCTCAGAGTTAGAGAGTGGCCGAGAGTATTATCATTTGAGAAAACCTCTCTCTGTGTATCTACATTGGTGATCCTTTGTTAATTGATAGTTGTATGCAGGTATCAGTTCAATTGCTTTCTTCTGAGTTTGAATATTGATGAATTAGCCTTATTTTTCCATTAATGTTTAGGTTGAAGCCTTTAAAATCATTTTTCCTTCATATCGTTGAGTACCGACTTCTTAAATAGTTGTATAGAGTTCCGCGGCCAAAACTCTGATTTACACAGAAAATAATGAAATTACTTAGTCCGAACAGAGTTCCGGATTTGAAATTTTATTGATTTTGGTTCATACCGTATCAATTCCGAATCTTATCGCATCAGAGAATCACAAGTGGAGCGGAAAGGTCCTTTGGAGCCACTGAAGTCCGACACCCCGATAGTCCAGACCTGGAATAATATAGAGAAAGGCAGAGAAGTTATCGAGTCTGCAAGTGTATTGCACCGTAATTTCGGAGCAGAGGAGTTCAGCGATTGGAATAGTGGGATCACCAATTGCGATCTTCGATAACATATATATTATCGCATCGGAGGAAGCGATATGGAAGGGCCATTTAAAGCGCTGATAGTTTAATTCTTCGGAATTAACACGAAGACTGTTTGACAGTCGCGACAGTGGTTAAAAGCACCAATAGTGTATTTTGTTCCTTTAGAACAAAATCCCCGCCAATTGTGTATTTTGCGTTGAAAATGCAGTTTCCTCATTTTTAAAGTGCCGATAATGTTTTTGTGTAATTCCTTTGGAATTACAATCCCGATAGAGCATAAGGTCTCTCTGTAATAAATTGCGGCAATAACAAGGATTGGGGTTCTAGAGGAAAACCCATGAGGCTGTCAGTTTAACAGTAAATGACTGATACACTAATAAGTGGAGAAGGAGGAATTTGGCCAGATATTGAAGAAATTGTAGCCAAATTTGCAAGGTTGTCTCTATCACCTGCACCCAGGCCACTATTAGTGGTATCAGCGGAACTAGTTAACACTGAATTGAATCTCAGAAGCAGGAGAAGGAAAGTTACTCTCGCTTTCAGATTTGGAAGAGGACGAGGACGTGGTTGAAGAGGACGGCCTATTGCAAACACTGAAGTAATGGAAGCTATGCAACAGATGCAAGCTAGATTGGATGCATTAACAACAGGCAGAAACATATATGATGGAGATGTTAGTGAACCTGAGGTTGAAGCTGCAGAGGAGGAAGCTGTAGCAGTTACTCCTGAGATGAGGTTCTTTCAGTCAATATTAATATCCGTAGCTAGGCCAAAGACCGAGGTGTCAATATATGAAGGAGGACTGAATCCAAAAGAATTGATAGACTGGATTAATGGCATGGAAAAATTCTTCGACCATGCAGAAATAGAAGATGAGAATAAAGTAAAGTTTATTGTCACCAAGTTAAAAGGCCATGCAGCGCTTTGGTGGGATGGTGTGTAGGCAGAAAGGAAGAGACTTGGCAAGCAACCAATCAAGAATTGGAGTAGGATGGTAGCAAAGCTAAGAGGTAAGTTTCTGCCAAGTAATTATCAGCAAACCTTGTTCAGACAGATGCAGAATCTTAGACAGAGGTCTTTGACAATGAAAGAATACATAGAGGAATTCTACAATGTAAGAATAAGATATGGAAAAGCCTAGGATACAAATGAGAAGGTGGCTAGATATGTGAATGGCCTTAGGATGGATATTCAAGATGAGATAAGAATACCATGTCCTAAAATAGTAGAGAAAGCTTATCAGATAACACTGAAAGCTAAAGAAAAACTCATGAGGAAGCAGTCTGCCAGAGGGAGAGGTACTTTCGAAGGAAGGGGAAGTCAAGGTGGTAGAGGAATATCTACAACACCTAAAGATGGAGCTAGTAGCAACTCAACCTAGCATGCACCCACAGCAGGTGATGCAAGAGGTAGAGGGAGTTTCTCTAGAGGAAGAGGAGGCAGAGGAAGAGGCAGATAAATAAGATGTTACAGATGTAACAAACTGGGACACAGAGCTTTTGAGTGCCCAGAGAATGCAGAAACAAATTAGAGGAATGCAATTGTTGCTTAAGCTAAGGGAGAAGCAACAACAACAACAGTGACAGAAGAAGAAATATACCAGAGAGAGGAGAATATTTGGTAGTTAACCAACAAAGGAGATAGTTGAACCATCACAAAGAAATACTTTATTCAGGACAATGTGTAAAGTCCAAGGGAAATGTTTCCAGATGATCATTGATAGTGGCAACACTAATAATTTGGTCTCTATAGAAGTGGTGGAGAAATTGAAGCTGAAGACAATGAAACATCCAACACCTTACAAGGTGTCATGGCTACAAAAGGGACATCAACTGTTAGTAAATGTACAGTGTGAAGTGGAATTTCAGGTGGGCAAGTATAAAGATAAAATTTTATGTGATGTGATGCGGATGGATGTGTGTCACATATTTCTTGGAAGACCTTGGCAATATGACAAAGGAGCCATGCATGATGGGAAAATAAACACCTACAAGTTTGGAAAGGATGGTGTCAGTCATACGTTGCTGCCTCTCCAAGAAGAAGATGTATCAGGAAAGAAGATTGATCCAAAAAATGTGTTACTAGGAGGAAAGGAATACTTGAAGCAGATTGAAGAGAATGAGGTAAATTTTTCTGTAATTTGCAAGCCCAAGGTAATAATGACTTCTACTAAAATTTCTGATTTACCCATTGAAATTCAAGAAATGTTGGAGAACTATTGTGATATTATTGTTGATGATTTTCCAAATTAGTTGCCACCCGTTAGAAGAATTAGCCATCATATAGATTTGATTCCTGGAGCAAGTCTACCTAACAAAGCAGCTTACAGAATGACTCCTATATAAAATGAAGAGGTTAGGAAGCAGGTGCAAGAATTGCTTGACAAAGGGCTGATCAAAGAAAGCTTGATTCCTTGCGTAGTACCAACAGTGTTGAGTCCAAAGAAAGATGAAGGCTGGAGAATGTGTACAGATTCAAGAGCAATCAATAAAATCACAATCAGGTACAAATTTCCTTTTCCTAGAATTGAATATTTAGTGGATTTCTTGAGTGGAGAAAAGTATTTTTCAAAACTAGATCTTAAAAGTGGGTACCATCAGATAAGGATAAGAGACGGGGATGACGGGAAAACTGCTTTTAAGACAAATGAGGGATTGTATGAATGGAGAGTAATGCCTTTTGGGTTGTCAAATGCACCAAGTACGTTTATGAGACTCATGAATGAAGTTTTTAAAGATTTTATTAGTAAATTTGTAATAGTATATCTAGACGATATATTAGTTTACAACAGGTCTAAGGAGGAGCATATGAGGCATTTGAATTATGTCTTACAAAGGTTGCAATAGGAGAAATTATCGCTGAATTTGAAGAAGTGTTCATTCATGAAAGAAGAGCTAGTGTACTTGGGTTTTGTTATTTTTGTTGAAGGGCTAAAGATGGATCCAGACAAGATCAAGGCAATCATGGAGTGGCCTTCACCCAAGAGTATTTTTGAGGTAAGAAGTTTTCATGGTCTTGCTAGCTTTTATAGAAAATTTATCAAGAATTTTAGTAAGATAAATGCACCTATTATTGAGACCATAAAGAAGGACAAACAACCATTTAAATGGACTGCTGAAGTAGAAAGAAATTTTCATCTGCTAAAGAAGAAAATCACTGAAAAGCCTATTTTGGTTCTACCTGATTTTAGTAAACCTTTCCAAGTGAAGTGTGATGCCAGCGGAGAAGCAATTGGAGGTGTTTTAAGTTAGGAATATAGAACTATAGCCTATTTAGTGAAAAGCTAAATGATTCCAAAAAGAAATATTCTTCTTATGATAAGGAGTTCTATGCAGCTGTGCAATCATTAAAGAAGTGGAGGCATTATCTAATGTCAAAGGAATTCATCCTTTATTCAGATAACCATGCCCTACAGTTTATAACGCAGTAGCCAAAGCTTAGCGAGAAACATGCTAAATGGGTAGAATATCTTCAAGGTTTCCATTTTTTTTTGAAGCACATAAATGGCCAATCAAGCAAATTTGCAGATTCCTTAAGTAGGAGAAGTGTATTATTTCAAGAGAGTCAAATCCAAGTGTTGGGTTTTGATTTTCTTAAAGAATTGTATTAAATAGATCCAGATTTTAAAGAGGCATTTGAGGCTTGTAAAAATCCTATTTTGATGGATAGGAGTAAATGGTTGGATTAATTCTTACAAGATGGACTTTTGTTTAAAAAAAATCAGTTGTGCATACCAAACTATTCAATAAGGGAGAATTTAGTCAAAGAAAAACATAGTGGAGGACTTGCAGGACATTTTGGTATAGAGAAACCTGATGAGCAGCTAAACAGATTTTATTTCTGGCCAAAAATGAAATCTGAAGTGGAGAAGTATGTGAGAACTTGCAAAATCTATCAATATTCAAAGGGAAGGAGCCAAAACAAAGGTTTATATATCCCATTACCAATTCTAGATAGGCCTTGGGATATGGTAAGTATGGATTTTGTGTATGGCTCACCAAAGACTCAAAGAGGTAATGATTCAATTTTTGTTGTAGTGGACAGATTTTCAAAAATGGCACATTTTATTCCATGTTATAAGAGTAGTGATGCTTCTCACATTGCTAAATTGTTTTCTAAAGAGTTTGTAAGATTGCATGGACTACCTAAGAGTATGGTCTCAGACAGGGATCCCAAATTTGTTGGACATTTCTGGAGGACACTATGGAAGAAATTGGGAAGTAAATTAAGTTTTAGTTCTACCTATCATCCACAAACTGATGGAAAGGTTGAAGTTGTGAACAGGATTTTGGGCAATCTTTTAAGGAGCCTTACTGCAGAACATCTAAAGCAATGGGATCAAGTGTTGGCACAAGCTAAATATGCATATAATGACTCACCTAATAGGAGTATAGGACAGATTCCATTCCATATTGTTTATGGAATGCATCCAAGAGGAGTAACTGAGTTAAGAAACTTGGGAAAAGAAGAAATGAGAAGTTCAGAGGGTGAAGATTTTGCTTTAGAAATGCAAGCAATACATGAACAAGTGAAACAACAGCTATAGGATAGCAACATCAAGTATAAAACTAGAGCAGACATGAGAAGAAGAGAGGTGAACTTTGAAGTTGGAGATCTAGTTTTAGCACATCTCAGAAAGGAGAGGTTTCCAAAGAGGGAGTATAACAAATTGAAGTTCAAAAAAATTGGACCGTGTAGAGTGTTGAGGAAATTTTCTGCAAATGCTTATGAGATTGAGTTACCCCCTAATGTTGAAATATTACCAATTTTTAATGTTGAAGACCTATACAAGTATGAAGGTGAAACTGCAGATGATATAATGCAAGATCAATAGAACCAAGAGATTGACTGGGTAAAACAGTTACCCACAGCAAAGAATTTGTAAACAGAAAGAATTCTGGACAAGAAGGTGTTTAAAAAAACAAGAGGACAAGAGTACTTCCAATATTTGATCAAGTGCAAGAATCAACCAACTGATGAAGCTACTTGGGTTACAGAAGACATGCTACAGAAATTGGGTAGTTCTGTAGATGAACCCATGGACAGGAGCCCATGAAAAATTTTGTCCTCAGGAGTCTGATGCAGGAGCATGCGACTGGGAGGAAAAATCTTCAAACTTAGTTCCAAAAAATCCAAAAAGATCTACAGGCAAAGGTGTTAGGATATTCCGACACATAGGAAATAGTTAAGTACAACTTGGTCTAGTATAGAGTTAGGTATAGAGTTAGGTAAAGTGTGTTTCTTTACCGTTGTACATTTTGTAACTTACAATCCGACGGTCACGATATGTAGTGATCCGACGGTTCATTCTCTCCTCGGTATTACCGACACTTGATCCGTGGCTTGACACCCGATTGGTCCATGAATTCTATTTAAAGCGCATGGAGGGTCATTTGTAGGGTAATCCATGCATGAGAGAAGCTTATGTAAATTTTCATTCTTTAATTAATAAATTGCCTGAAGTGGCCGCGTTTGCTCAGGCCATGGACTGTTTCCCTCTTTGAGGGTTTTAACCACGTCAAAAATACTGGTGTATTGATCTGTGATCTGGTTGTGCGCGGTGTCCTTTTGGTGTTCTTTCTGAGGAACTTACCCTCAAGGTTCACTTTTGAAAATATTTAGTTTTTCGGCTAAAGCTAACTTCGAGCCATAAGGTTTGTTTTCTTTGCATGTTCGTGTTGGGTTTTGTGTTTTTTGTTTTGTAGGGAAAAAGAGCTTTCTCAAAGCAAGCACGCAACCCAAAGCCCCCCCCCCCCTCTCTCTCTCTCTCTCTCAAATTTTTTGTATAGATCAATTGGTTCAAAGCTATTTTAAGAGAGTAGAGGTCTTGGGTTCAAATCTCCATTTTGTAGGGGCGGACTTTTTCATTTCCGCACATTCCCGCACTTCGTCGGCAACTTCAACAAACTTTTTTCAAAAAGCCATAACTTCTTCATCCGGAAGCCTTTTTCAGAGCCGTTTTTTTTAAACCAGCCTAATTTTTCGAGATCTATCCATTGGAACACTTACTTTCAGCATCTTCAGCTTCAGTTTCTGTTGAAATGGAAAGTCAATACCAAGTTACCCTTGACAACACCAACTACTTCCAATGGTTGTCCTACATTGAGGATTTACTTAGAAGTAAAGGTCTCTACAGAATAGCCACGGGCCAAGAGAAGAAACCGAAGGATGAAGATAAGGTTGCTAAATGGGAAAATAGACAAGATCAAGCACGTGGTTTGATAGGGATGTCTATCTCTCCTGATCTTAGATTCCATATTGCAGAACTTGATACTCCTAATGAAGCATTGGAACAAATCATTAAAGTTTTTGGGATTAAAAATGAAATTAGAGCCCATCAACTTGAAAATGAGTTGCTTACATTGGACCCTAATAATTTTTCTTACATTGAAGATTTCTTGTCCAAGTTCAAGACCCTTAGATATCTCTTGGAAAGTGTTAAGGTTAAGAAAGAAGATAGTAACCTTATTTATTCCATCCTTACTAAGTTGGGACCAGCCTACTCTGTATTTGTTTCCACCTTCCATTCTACAAGAGAAGCCTTCATTTCTCAAGGAAAAGACTACAAGCCCCCTTCCTTTGACTCTTTTTGTGATTCTTTAATAAGAGAACAAGAAAAACTCTTACACCTTGGTCTTCTTAATCTTGGAAACTCTTCCAAGAAAGCGTTAGCCGCCCAGCAGCAACCAAATTCAAAGAATCCTAAGAAGTCATATCCTAAAAAGAATGGTCCTAAACCAAACAAGGGTCCTAAGCAATTTCAGCCCCAAAATGAAAAATCATTTCAACAAAATGATAAGACAAATAAAAACAAAGGGAAGAAGACTGATAGACATTGCAATTTTTGTAATCGAGATGGCCACTTAGAATCAAAATGCTTTAAAAAGATGGAAGCCTTGGAAGCAACAATGAAGAAGCATAACATCCATTTGGGCAATCTTCAACTTCAACTTCATCTTCAGGAATGGCACTTTCTGCATGTGGTTGTCAAGCATCTCGGTCTGGCTATGCATTAAATGTATCTTCTTCTTCTCATTCTCATGAGTGGCTCATTGATTCTGGAGCTTCTTATCACATGGCCAGAAACAAAGCCATGTTTTCTTCTTTAAATGTTTGTAACACCAAAAATATATATGTTGGTGATGATAGATCTCTTAATGTTGTAGGGACTGGAACTGTTCATCTAGACAATGGTCAGTTTAATGATGTATTATGTGTTCCAACCTTATCCTACAACCTTCTATCTGTATATCAGATAACTCATTCAGGTGAAGGTAAAATCGTTGAATTTTCACCTCATGATGTTGTAATCAAGGACTTAAAAGATCCTAAATAGATTTTGGCTACTGGCATTGCTGATGATTCTACAAGGTTGTATAAGTTTCACAACTTTGGGTCATCAAATCTTCCCTCAGTATTTGTTGCTCATAACGATGAAGTGAGCAAACTTTGGCATGAGCGATTTGGTCACTTAAACTATCGCTCCCTTTAGCATCTATGTAAAGAAAATATGGTGACAGGTCTTCCTATGGTATCTTGCAGAGATGGTGTTTGTTCCGGATGTGTACTCGGAAAACATCATCGGGACAGTTTTGAAAAACGTGCCTCTTGGCACGCCTCAGCCCCTTTACAGCTTGTGCATAGTGATTTATGTGGTCCACTTCCAGTTGTGTCATTCTCTGGTTGCAAGTATTTCTTAACTTTCATTGATGATTTCTCCAGACGCACTTGGGTATACTTCTTAAAACTCAAGAGTGAAGTATTTAACAATTTTTTGGCCTTCAAGGCCTTTGTTGAAAAACAATTCGGACATCAAATTATTAAGTTAAGATCTGATAATGGCAGAGAATATGTTAAAAACACATTCATAAACTATTGCACCGAGAATGGAATTCAAATGCAACATACTGTTCCATATACTCCACAACAAAATGGTGTAGCTAAAAGGAAGAATCGCACCTTAAAGGAAATGGCTAATTGTATGCTACAATCTAAAGGACTTGGTCTTAGTTTTTGGGCAGAAGCAATTAACTGTGCAAATTACATAATAAATCGTACTCCTACTAAGGCTTTAAAGAATATCACTCCAGAAGAAGCATGGAGCTCAATCAAACCAGATGTAAGTCACTTTCGTGTTTTTGGAAGTGAAGCGTGGGCCCATATTCTAGAGGAAAATCATAAAGCTTTAGAACCTAAGAGTGAAAAATGTACTTTTGTTGGATATTCTGAAGATGTCAAAGGCTATAGACTTATTCCATTTAAGTCCAAAAATGTTATCATTAGAAGAGATGTAAAATTTGATGAGAATATATCGGCCTGCGAGCCTAGTCCGGCGGATGTGCCACCTCTCCCTATCTCTTCTACCTTTGAAAACATTTCTTCTTTAGATGATGAAAGTGAGGATGAAAATCCTCCCCCACCATCTCAGGATCCTCCTTCAGCTCCTGAGCTTCCAAAATGGGTTCGTGCTACTCGAGATGCAGCAGGTGATCTTGCCGGTGATCCTACAGATCAGCGACACACACGTTATCAGTTCAAGAGAGCCTCTTCTTTACTCGCTCAAGCTCCAGTAAATTATGATCCTGACACCTTTGTAGAAGCTTCAGGCCATCCAGATTGGGAAGCAGCTATGAATGAAGAATATCATTCATTATTGGCAAATGATACATGGGATCTTGTTCCTCTACCAAAGGGAAGAAAACTTGTTAGATGCAAATGGGTTTACAGAACCAAGTATGGGCCAGATGGGAAAGTTGATAAACATAAAGCTCGTCTTGTTGCTAAAGGTTTTTCACAGGTTTAAGGCATTGACTACACTGAAACCTTCTCCCCTGTTGCCAAAATGAACTCTATCTGCCTTGTTCTTTCTCTTGCTGCCTCTTTCAAATGGGAAGTCCATCAGATGGATGTTAAATCTGCCTTCTTGCATGGGGACTTGCTTGAAGAAATCTATATGGAACAACCCATTGGCTTCATACAAACAGACTCCAGCCTTGTATGTCGACTTAAAAAATCCCTCTATGGTCTCAAGCAAGCTCCTCGGGCTTGGTATGCCAAAATGGATAGCTTTCTTTTAGAATCTGGCTTTTCTAGGTGTCATTTTGACAATACTGTCTACACCAAGAAAGTGGGCAACTCTCTTATCATCCTTGTTCTTTATGTTGATGATCTTATCCTTACTGGTAGTGATCCCAACCTTATAAACCATGTGAAGTCTAGCCTTAAAAGGAAATTTGAAATGACAGACTTAGGACACTTACACTATTTTCTCGGTCTTCAAGTCTTGCAATCCAAGGAGGGTATTTCCCTTTCCCAGTCCAAGTATGCTTGTGATATTCTACGCCATTTTCACATGGAAGATTGTAAGCCTGCCCCTTCTCCCTTTCAGTCTGGAGTCAAACTTTCAGTCACTTGTACTTCTCCTGAAGTTGATGCTACCTTATACCGTCAACTTGTAGGAAAACTTTTGTATCTAACCCATACTCGTCCTGACCTTTCCTTCGCTGTTGGCCTTGTTGCTCGGTTCATGCAAAACCCCCATGAAAGTCATTGGAAAGCAGCTAAAAGAATACTTCGTTATGTTCGAGGTACAGTTCAGTTTGGGATTCATTACAGTGCCAAAGCATCTCCTCTATTGGTTGGTTTCACTGATTCCGATTGGGTTGGTGACCCTGATGATCGGAAGTCTACTGTCGGTTATGTGTTCACTCTTGGTTCAGGACCTATTACATGGGCTTGCAAGAAACAGGGTGCCATTTCTCTTTCATCAGCAGAAGCAGAGTATCGTGGTGCCGTAGAAGCTAGTAAGGAAGCCTTGTGGCTTCGTCAGATCCTGTCAGAATTTGGCTTTCAGCAGCAGCATTCGACTACACTTTGGTGTGATAATCAAAGTGCCATTGAGTTATGAAAAGATCCAGTTCAACATCAGCGCAGCAAACACATTGAACTGCACATGCACTTCATCAGAAAGCTCATTCACGACCATGTTCTTGAAGTGCAATATTGTTCAACAGATGATCAAGTTGCAGACATCTTCACAAAGGCTCTCACAGAGGCGAAGTTCACTAAACTTTGATTTATGGTTGGAGTTCAGGAAGTTGTCACTAAGGGGGGATAGGCTCTAGTGCCTCCTTCCTTCTCCTATTGTGTCATATTTGTAAATCCTTCAATCCTATCCCAAGTTGTTCTTAAGGGGGGATGTTAGGATATTCCAACACATAGGAAATAGTTAAGTACAACTTGGTCTAGTATAGAGTTAGGTATAGAGTTAGGTAAAGTGTGTTTCTTTACCGTTGTACATTTTGTAACTTACAATCCGAAGGTCACGATATGTAGTGATCTGACGGTTCATTCTCTCCTCAGTATTACCGACACTTGATCCGTGGCTTGACACCCGATTGGTCCATGAATTCTATTTAAAGCGCATGGAGGGTCATTTGTAGGGTAATCCGTGCATGAGAGAAGCTTATGTAAATTTTCATTCTTTGATTAATAAATTGCCTGAAGTGGCCGCGTTGGCCCAGGCCGTGGACTGTTTCCCTCTTTGAGGGTTTTAACCACGTCAAAAATACTGGTGTATTGATCTATGATCTGGTTGTGAGTGGTGTCCTTTTGGTGTTCTTTCTGAGGAACTTACCCTGTAAATTCCTACAAAAGGAGTGGGGTCCTTTAGCCAGAAATGTCCATGCTTTTCTAGTTTAAGATAGGAATAGAATTAAGAATAAAAGCATTCTGTAATAATCGTTCATGGATAAGCGATAATAACTTTTATGCATGATTTCTTTAAAGCGCTCTATGTAAAAGGCATTCTTTTGTATGGATAAGGAACGAGAGGGCTTATCTACTATATATAAAATGAAATAATAGGACTCTCAAAGTTAGAGAGTGGCTAGAAGTATTATCATTTGAGAAAACCTCTCTCTGTGTATCTACATTGGTGATCCTATGTTAATTGATAATTTTATGCATGTATCAGTTCAATTGATTTCTTCTGAGTTTGAATATCGATGAATTAGCCTTATGTTTCCATTAATGTTTAGGTTGAAGCCTTTAAAATCATTTTTCCTTCATACCGGTGAGCGCAGGCTTCTTAAATCGTTGTATAGAGTCCTGCGGCCAAAACTCTGATTTACATAGAAAATAATGAAATTACTTAGACTAAACAGAGTTCCAGATTTGAAATTTTATTGATTCAGGTTCATACCCGTATTGGGTCCGAACCTTATCACATCAGAGAATCACAAGTGGAGTGGAAAGGTCCTTTGGAGCCACCGAAGTTCAAAACCCCGATAGTCTAGACCTGAAATAATATAGAGCAAGGTGGATAAGTTATCGAGTCCACAAGTGTATCACATCGCAAGTTCGGAGCAGAGGAGTTCAGCCCTTGGAATAGTGGGATTGCCGATTGCGGTCTCCAATAACATATATATTATCGCATTGGAGGAAGGGAGATGGAAGGGCCATTTAAAGCGCCGATAGTGTAATTCTTTGGAATTATTACGAGGATTGTTTGAAAGTCGCGACAGTGGTTAAAAGCGCCAATAGTGTATTTTGTTCCTTTGGAACAAAATCCCCACCAATTGTGTATTTTACGTTGAAAATGCAGTTTCCTCATTTTTAAAGCGTCGATAATGTTTTTGTGTAATTACTTTGGAATTACAGTCCCAATAGAGCATAAGATCTTTGTGTAATAAATTACGGCAATAACAAGGATTGGGGTTCTAGTGGAAAACACATGAGGCTGTCAGTTTAACAGTAAATGACTGATACGCCAATAAGTGGAGAAGGAGGAATTTGGCTAGATATTGAAGAAATTGTAACCAGATTTGCGAGGTTGTCTATATTGCCTACACCCAAGCCACCAATCTCCCTGGTAATAAGTCCCAATTAGACCTCAGACCATTTGGTGTAGGAGTCCCAGTAGTGGGTTGTACGGAAATTTCTTGACCACGATGTCACACAAAGGCAAGTAGAATAACTCTGTCAGCAACAAGGGTGTGACTGATGCAGTGAGTCAAGGAAGGTGTATGAGAGGTGATGTAGGAGCATCTAGGCCTAGCCAGCAATGTGATGGTGTGGTCACATGTTGTGGCTAATGAAAGTTTGGACGAAGAATTGGTTATTTAATTTTATTAATTGCAAAGCATGTAAGTAGTTAATTATTGCTTACTTCTGAACAGAATTAGGAATAAGTGGCAAGTGATCCTCCCTGCGTGGAGATCAAGCCAAGTAGTTATATTGATTAGTAAGGGTAGGATATGATCTCTAAGTATATAGTGAATTCCTTCATATGTGGAAGGAGATTGTTAGATAGGACATATATGTATTTCCCTTTCTTTTCTGAAAGAGAGGGAGGGAGAGAGGATTCAAGAGAGGATTCAAGATGGGATTGTAAGCCTATGGGAAGATTAGGAAAGCAGAGGCTCTAATTAGAAGAATCAGGCCAGAGAGGGATGAAGCACCTCAAATATGTATTTATGTGTTTATATGTTATATACAAAGAGTTTATTCTACTTGTGGAAGAGTGTGATTCATTATGAAATGATAAATTCTGTCGTATTAGTGATTCTGTTTAACATATGTGTCCAGGTGGAATTCGGTGAACACAGAGAGGAGAGTGAGACAGAGGAACTGTATATTTAGACTTTTTAAAGCTATTCTATGTGTATATGCATTAATCATTTAAAATTCCATTTGCAGGCATATTGATCGACCATCGATCACTATAAGGATCGATGGCGATCCATTGATTAATTGAATGATAGTAATATGGATGTCGTAATAGAGTATGGCAGAGGAAGGAGGCTTAACGTAGAATCCATCAATTGCGAATGAAACTAAGTTAAAGAGGAATAGACAAAGTTGATGCACGGGATCCGTTGGATCTATGGGATCAACAGTCCAGATCATGTCGTATGGAGCTGAACCATAAAGATCGCATCGGTAATCTGCATTGACAAAGGGCATACCTCAGGCCTCACGGAACTGCGACATGCGATCGGCGATATATCGCATCGATGGAATCCCATTGGAACGATATCGGAACCGGCCAATGAGAAGTGGCGATTGTGATATTACGATTAAGCGTCAACCGTCGAATCGGGCGTCCGATCGATGGTCCCGATGTGATTGCTAATCGTATATTGGAGAGCTCAAAGGGCTAGTGGTAATGGATATTGCGATAGTGATGTGCGAAGGGCTAATATGCTGATAGTGATAAAGTGTGATCGGTGATTGGAGGTTTTGGAGATCGGAGTGCCGTGCTGTGGAAAGTCTAGTAAGGAGTGGACCTGACGATAATTATAGATGCCAGTGTATAATATTTGAGATTCGGATTATGTGTAGAAGTGGGTTTTCAATGCATTTCTTTGTGTTTCAATGCATTCCGATAGTTTGAGACCCAGGGTTTTTTAAAGTGAAGGCATAAATTTAACGCTTCCGATATATGGAATTGTGGGTTAAGTCTGGGTATATACCAAAGTAATACAAGTTTCATGACGGTTAAGAGTCCTGGTAAGGTATTTTGGGTGTGGTAGCCATATGGTTGCATCATTTTGGCATCAGAGCAAGGATGTCTTGCTTATGAAGGTTATGATTTCAAAGGTATGAAAGTAGTAGCAGTTGAATGAATGACAAAGTTTGGCATAGGACTATAGTAGTAAGACTGTAGGAAGAACTTTTGGAAGTTCTTAGAGATTGTAGTAGAACCTCATTCCAGCTAAGGCTTGGAATAGATAGGGATAGAGGAGTCCTTAAGAGTAGTGAGTGTAGCAACCAGAGAGAGAGCAAGATTGCTTAGTGCAAGTTCTAAGGAAAGAGGACTTGGAGACTAGGTAGAGGAGAAGCTTGGTGAGAAGATCAACTTAGAAGGAAGTTGATTGGTTGCAAGTGTAGAGCTCACATAGAAAAGAAGATGGCTATGGAAATTCATATGGAAGGTTCAGAAGAAGGCTATAAGATGAAGGAGAAGGGTGCTAAAAAAATCCATAGGAAACAGATGAGTCAAGAGGAGATTGACAAAGAAACAACTGAGATAAGGGAAGAACTCGATGCGTTAGTAATGCTGCTAGAGGAGAACCAAAGACAAGGTTTGGTATTGAAGAGGAAGCCAGTGAAGTGGCCTAAGTTGCAGAGAAGGCTGCAACAAGAACAGGTAAAGTGGTTGATGGAAAACCTCAGAGAAGCAGAGGCAGAAATGGAAGTTTCCATTTGTAGACCAGAACAGGGTGAAATGTTGGGTGAAGAGGATAATGAGAGATCAGCTGAAGATCTCATGAACTATTGGAATAGTTTAGAACAATTAGAAGATATGATGACAAGGGAAGCAGATGAGGCAATGAAGCCTTGTGATTTTAATTCTCATAGTTTGTGTATGTTTGCAGGATATGCAGAGGATGATGGACAGTTTGGTGAAACTGTCACAAATAGGAATGAAGCTCTTGAGGTGAAGTATGATGGAGAATTCCTTTTAAAGGAAGAAAGTGTTGATTTATTGCAGCAGAAAGAGTTCATAGATAAATTTCTGTTTAGTGTAATATAGTAAGATGATGTTGATATGGACCAGAAGTCTAATGAAAATTCCATAGTGGTATTCCAAGAAGGTAAACAAATGAATTTGTCTAATGGAATTGATAAAAGAACTTTGCAATATGATAGTGCAGAAAATAGGATAACTCGGAAGGATTGCCAGAAAAAGAATGAAACTGAGAGTGGAAGTTGTGATGAAATGCTGGAAATATTTCACATGGAATTAGAATTCTTGGAAAGATTGCTCAAGGAACCTGAAGGAGAAACGAAGCTTTCAGAACCTGATAAAGAAGAGATTGTGGTTACCATGCATGATAAGGATGAAATGTCTCAAACATTTATAGAGTTAAGTAAATGTTTAGACTCTTCAGTTAATGATGTGACTATAGGTATGGAAGACAACTTTAATAAATATGATGCTGAAATCAGAAAAATTGAGCAGAGATTATTTGAAGGTGAGATGAAAGATCAAGAACAATGAGGAAGTTATGTCCTTAGAGACATGAAGGAGACAGAAGTATTAATCCAGCAGGATAAAGATGGAAGGAACTAGAAATTTAAAAGAGATGATCAGCAACATGAGAATGAATTTGAGGAATGCATTAGATTGCAGAAGTATAACAACTGGCAACAGAATAAAGAACAAGAGATTAGTCTAGCAGTACAAAGAAAGACAAATGAAAACCAAAGATACAGATGGAGAATGAAGAAACAGGTCAAGTGGAAGCTATTGCATCAGAGGTTGAGTGGCAAGCTGATGAACGAGTTCAGGGAACTTGAACAAATTCATATTGATTTGTTAGAGAAGAAGAGACTCAAATGAATGGAGTTATAGCAAGGAGGATCTGCTGAAATCCAAAAGATGTATGATGGAAGATTGGTGCTTGAAACATCAAAAGAGGACAAAAAGTATTGTATTTTTAAAACTAATAATTGTTGTATGTTTGCAGGTCATGTAAACATGGGGCAAAATAGGTAGTTATTGGAAACTGTCAAACCAATAGGTGGAAAGATGACTACCCACAGTCATATGAAGAATAAGGAGAAAAGTTATAGTCAAGTGAAGGAAGATGTCTAGTCAGATGACATCCAAAGGATAAGTCAAAAGGAGGATGGCAAAGGAATTATTGAGATCAAAGAAGTGTTTGGAAAGGAAGAGATCCATTCATATGAATATGGAACAAAGAGTTCTCTCAGGAAAACTGATGAAGCTAATACAAACCAAATGGAGAATCTTATGGTGTATTCAGGAAGTGGGAGTCAACTGGAAGATTTGATGATGAAATAATTTGAGGAGACCTTGGTGTTTCATAGTTTCGAAACTATTATTTTGTGTGTAAATGCATGATACACTGAAGAAAGGCAACTGTTTAATGTTGTCATAAAGGAAAGGAAAAGAAAAGATATGATTTTTCCGAAGTTAGAGGAAGAAAATTCACATAATCTTGTGATGTAGGGTAAAGAGTAGCTGTTAAACATAGCTGTAGTGAATTATGCAGATATTAGACAACTATTGAGGACTGAAGCCAAAGGAGAACAACTACTGAAGGTTGACATAGAAGACTTTGTAGATATTAAACAGTTATTGAAGATTATTGACCTTGAAGAAAGCTAGAGTAAAGAAGGACTAAAGACAAATGTTGTAGACAATGAAGTTAGTAAAGATCGTGCAGAGCTCTTGGGAGAAATTCCAAATGAGATGGCAGATTTGTGGCATGAGTCCAGTATTTTGGAGGAGAGGCAAGAAAACAAAAGAATAAGTGATCAGATTGTACAACCAGAACTAAGTGAGAATGAGAATGAAGAAGTTGTCATGGATGACAAATATGGAAAAGAATTGGTCAGAAATGTTGGCATAATAAGGAAACAGGGTAAAGCATTTGTGCTTAATGAATTGATTGATTCTAGTGAAGATTTATATGCAGAAACAAGGCAATGTGAAGTCAATTCGAAACAAGGAATTGATTCTGAAGATCAGATCGAAGTAAGGAAGGGTGAGATCAGAATGTCTTAGAAAGATGGAATGATGTTGAATCTACAGTATGGAACTGTTGAACTAGAGATGAGTTCAATAGATAATAGTAACAAGATTACTATTGTAATACAAGAAGTTATTAATGAAGAAGAGGCTGAAAATGACATTTCAGAAGCAGACAAATATGATGCCATAATCCTTAAGGGTCCAGAAATTAAGTTACTAGAAGAAGAGGTATTTCAAGTACCTAAGAAAGCAGGAAAAATTCTTAATTTTCAAGAAATTTGTGGAATTACAGGGATACTGGGAATTGAAGCAAGAAGTGATGAAGCCATGAATGAGAAACCAGAAGAAGGAATTGGAATTATTGCAGGGGATCAATGGAGAAGGAATTTGTATATTTTAGAAATGTATATGGGAAAATATTGGCATATGGATTATGATGTTCTTATGCAAGAACACATCTAGTTGTAGAAGAATAGTATTCATCATCTAAGTAGTGAAGTGGACAAAGAAATTGATGAGTTGTGGAGACTCATACAACAACATTCCAATGAAATATATAAAGGACAAAAGAAGGAAGGAAGATTAGCTTGAACGAGTGGTACAGGTGAAGGTAATGGTAAATTGCAAATTAAAGTTTGGAATACTGACATAAATTGTGATGATGAGAAAAAAGCAGTAAGATATATGAAAAAGATAGCAGTAGACAGTGAGAGCATAGCTAATGGGACAATACAGCATAAAGTATGGAGACCAGGAGAACAACAAACAATAGTAGTAACCAAGGACAGACCACCAAACAAAGTATGGGATCCAGGAGGACACAGATCAAAAGCACATGATCAGGAGATCATGATTATTTTTAACCTTGGGAGTCTGATGCAGGAGCATCTAGGCCTAGCCAACAATGTGATGGTATGGTCACATGTTGTGGCTAATGAAAGTTTGGAGGAAGAATTGGTTATTTAATTTTATTAATTGAAAAGTATGTAAGTAGTTAATTATTGCCTAATTTTGAACAGAATTAGGAATAAGTGGCAAGTGATCCTCCTTGCATGGAGATCAAGCCAAGTAGTTATATTAATTAGTTAGGGTAGGATATGATTTCTAAGTATATAGTGAATTCCTTCATATGTGGAAGGAGATTTTTAGATAGGACATATATGTATTTCCCTTTCTTTTCTGAAAGAGAGGGAGGGAGAGAGGATTCAAGATGGGATTGTAAGCCTATGGGCAGATTAGGAAAGCAGAGGCTCTAATTAGAAGAATCAGGCCAGAGAAGGATGGAGAGCCTCAAATATGTAATTATGTGTTTATATGTTATATACAGAGAGTTGATTCTGCGTGTGGAAGAGTGTGATTCATTATGAAATGATAAATTCTGTTGTATTAGTGATTCTGTTAAACATATGTGTCCAGGGGGAATTTGGCGAACACAGATAGGAGAGTGAGATAGGGGAACTGTTTATTTAGCCTTTTTTAAGCTATTTTATGTGTATATGCGTTAATCATTTAAAATTCCATTTGCAGGCATATTGATCG
This sequence comes from Pinus tabuliformis, assembly GCA_031772625.1. Taxonomy (NCBI): domain Eukaryota; kingdom Viridiplantae; phylum Streptophyta; class Pinopsida; order Pinales; family Pinaceae; genus Pinus; species Pinus tabuliformis. The sequence goes on from CM062809.1 coordinate 1,313,539,069, forward strand.
ACCATCAATCACTATAAGGATTGATGGTAATCCATTGATTAATTGAATGATAGTAATATGGATGTCGTAACAGAGTATTGCAGAGGAAGGCGTTTTAACACATAATCCATTAATTTCAAATGAAACTAAGTTAAAGAGGAATAGACAAAGTTGATGCACGAGATCCATTGGATCTGTGGGATCAATGGTCCAGATCATGTCACATGGAGTAGAACCATAAAGATCGCATCAGCAAACTGCGTTGACAAAGCGCAGACCTCAGGCCTCACGGAACTGTGACATGTGATCGACGATATATCACATCGGCAGAACCCCATTGGAACGATGTTGGAACCGGCCAATGAGAAGTGGCGACTACCGTTTTGCGATTAAGCTTCAGCCGTTGGATCAGGCATCAGATCGACGGTCCCGATGTGATCGCTAATCATATATCGGAGATCTCAAAGGGCTAGGGGTAATGGATATTGCGATAGTGATGTTCGAAGGGCCAATATGACGATAGCGATAAAGTGTGATCGATATTTGGAGGTTTCAGAGATTGGAGTGCCGCGCTGTGGAAAGTCTAGCAAGGAGCGGACCCAACGATAATTATAGATGCGAGTGTATAATATTTGAGATCCGGATTATGTGTAGAAGCGGGTTTTCAATGCATTTCCGTGTGTTTCAATGCGTTCTGATACTTTAAGACCCAGGGTTTTTAAAGCGAAGGCATAAATTTTACGCTTCTGATATATGGAATTGTGGGTTAAGTCTGGGTATATCCCAAAGTAATAAAATTTTTATGAGGGTTAAGAGTCCTGGTAAGGTATTTTGGGTGTGGCAGTCATATGGTTGTATCAGGAGGTTCCAACACTTCAAAGGGGGAAGGAGGTGAATGTGAGTTCCAGGTTGAAAGGGATTAGTCCCAACTCAGTTAGGAACACACAACACAAAGGACATGCACAGCTTCTGGTGGAGCAGTCCACTCGGATGCGGCAGTCACACCATACAAGGTAAGATAACATGTACAACACTCATAGATCAATCCGAGACGAGTGTGATGGTTATTATAGCAAGGTTCAAGTGAAAGGTCTATCTAATATCCGGCAGAGCAGTCGACATAGACGGTGAAAACATCAACAACATATGAAACACATTAACAATAATATTCATATAATTGCATGTGAATCAGTTCATACACAAGTACGTAAGTTAAACAACACATATCATTAAAGCAACCAGAGTCGTCCAACTACAATAACAACATATGCATGAAAATGTGTTGGCTCTTATTATATAAAGAAGTCTAAGTCACAATCATACAATACATCCATGTAAACATGCTAGCCCAAATAGTGGAACATTATAGCCACATCTTCCTGCTCCTCCAAAGAGATGTACTAGCTTCATGCAGTGGAGAAGCCAAGGCATGTTACAATACTATCCAAGCCTTCTTCAAAATAGTCTTAGTAGAAGCTTAGCTGACCAAAAGTCCATACAATGAGTTATGAGGGACTATTTATAGCAAAGGATGGGGTGACACTTGACATTCCCCTTTGTGACAGTTCAACTACCCTCATGACTCTTCACCTACTCTATGGCTGTTACGTCCAACTATGGACACTTGACTTACACTTGACATGACTCAACATTACACTGCACATGTACTCATGTGATACAACATGGTTTGAGCAAGCCAAACAAGACATCACTGACACTTGGTCCACTGTGGTGAGACCAACTCTATGACATGCTTATGATGGTGAAGGTGGTGAGATGATGCCAAGCTTGGTCGTCTGTGATGGTGTGCATGCACCTCATGATGACATCTTGCTGAAGTGAACTCTTGCCTCCGTTGCAACGGGTGCATTGGTTCGGCCACTTCATCCAAATCATCTGCCAACATGAACATGGTCTTCTTGGGTATGGTTGAATCGAAAACACACTGGTGCATAATGTCTGTGCTGATCTTCAAGTGTGTGTTGGTGGTCATGTGCATCAACTTGATAAAGTACTTGTTCAACTCCAGTTTGACTTGCTTCTTGTCTTCGCCTTGATGAGTGTGTTGAATGGGTTGGATTGCATGCATGCGCTCAACAACATGCATGTTGTTGAATCCCTTGCATGTGATCAACAACACTGCTCACCTTCTCTGCTCTTTGTCAACTACTGGGATGGATCCTTAACTTGTACAAGTGCAGTTTCATCCATGAGTGCATGTTGCGCCCACTACTGTTCTTGTTCCTGTTGTAACTCATTCATCTGTTCGTGCAGCTTCATGTTCTTCCTGAGTTGCTGCTTTAGCACATGCAACTCCTTCTTTGTTCCATATTATGCCTTCACGCAATCTTCGTGTTGCGCCATCACTTCGTAGCTGAAGTCTTCAAATTTTCTTTCATCATCAATGGACTTGCTTTAGCTTGCAACCTTGTTCTGCCTCCGTGTTGTCAACAACCCTCCTCTTGCATTTGTTGCATTTGGTATGCTCTCTTAAGATATTATTCATGATGCTGCTCGTTGTGATGCTGTGGTTGTCATATCTTGATGTCCTTGTCTACGAACAACTTTATGTCTTCATGGGTAGGCAACTCCATGGACACTCGATTGACTGCATCCCCAAGCATGGTTTGAATAGTTTCTTCGTCTCTCCTCTCCTGGAGACCATTGTACATGTACTGTTGAGAGGCAGATGAACACCTGCGATACCTAGAGACATGGAAACACTCATAGAAAGAAATCTCTCAATCAAAAACCAAAATGAACATGAGAACTAACTTGCAATATACCTGGGTGAATGATCATGAAGGTTGCGCAATTTCAGCCGGGAGTTTGGTAGGCCGACTGCCAAGACTACACAAGGAACAATCCAGGCTATTGAGAGACTAACTGACTACTAGAAATGCACAATGCACGGTCTAGTTTGGCTGCTGACTGTTGGGATTGCGCATTGCGCAATTCCAGCTAGGATGGACTGCTGGCCTAGGGACAAATTTGTGCAATTCCTTGGGCCAAGCAGCCACTATCCTCCAGAAATGTGCAAAATAGTCCTGGAGGCCAATGTTGGGTAGGAATGTGAAATTCTGGAGAGGAACGTCTTCCTTTCTGAGATTGCATAATGCAGCCTTGGTGAAAGCAGAGCCCGGGCCAAGATTGGCTCAACTCGCCGTCGGGCAACTAAAAGCAAGTAAGTCAATTAATGCATGGCGACATGAAGCGATAACAGGAGTGATTAAAAGTCCATGCAAAACATGAATGAAAGATTAAGAAAGAAGATCAACATGCATGTGGGTGAGGCAGTTCACCGGATGGGCGAACATCTGTGCAAAATAGTTTCATGCATGCGACAACAGTGAGATAGCAACGAAAACTGAAACAGATCTAGGACAAGCTAGTATACATGTAAATGACATCAAGAGTTCAACTAAATCAAGGAAACAGTACCCCCATAAGTGAAAACACAAAAAGTGATAGAAGTGCAGCACAAGGCATGGGAAGCAATCTTACCCCAAAACAGTTGAGCTGAATGTGCTGACTAGTCCTAGATGTGATGTGGGATGTCAAAGCTACAAGTTTGATGTGAGGAATGAGCTTTGTAGCATCTGATTGATGATTTTTGATAACATCAAGGTTGTGATGCGCGTGCCACAAATCTAGGGGAAGTGACACTTGGTTGGAGGTTTCTGAAATGATCCTTGCATGTAACATCCAACTGCTAAACATAGATCCCTGAAACAAGGGATGCCTTTGCATGCTGTCTTGTGAGAAAAAGCCCATGCATGCAAGTCTGTTTTGCTAAGTCCCAGAGGGAACCAATCAACTCAGCTGCACATGCAAGAGACTGCTCAACTACTGGAGAAAAATACACAGTTATGACTAGGAGTTGGGCTAGCTGCCTAGGATATTTGTGCAATTTCTAGGCAGAGAAGCTAACTGCTACCCAGATTTCCACAAATCCTGGGCTGAAAAACCTACTGCTGGGAAAATTTGCGCAAATCCTGCAGGAGGGTTGGCTGGTAGTATTGCGCAATCCTGGAGCCCAGCAGGCTATCAGAGAAGATTGCACAATTCCTGGAGGGAAGGCTGGTTTCCCTCCATAAATGCACAATTTTGAAGGGGAATTTGCTTAGCCTACAGCTGGACCATGTCTGAGTGAGGAGCCTATGAGGGGAATGGATCAAGTGTGATTGAAAAGCTACCTTTATGCGAGGCAAACACTTGAAGCTTGAGTACTTGATGAAGCAAGACAAAGTGTTGTGTTTGGTAGGGAGGCTCCAAAACAGGGTAAGGAAAAATTTTGGAGGGTGGTTGTAGCCACTGAGGCCCTCCTTCGAGCATAAGGGCTCTCGGAGGGCATAGGCGCTAAAAATTTTTCGTCTTCTAATTTTTTCTTTGTAGTTTTGGACTTGAATTTTTCAAGTAATTTTTGAATATGATATCTTAGACGCCAATTTTTGTTGTTACTTTATGTTCATTTTTTATATAACTGATATTTGAGGTCTTTATATTTTTCCGATGCTTCTTTTTTTGTTAAAGTTCTGAGAGCTGTTCCTTTAGGCTTTTCATTTGCATTTTCTCATTATCTTGATATTCTTTTTTACTAAATAATTTTCCACATGCTAGACAACTTAATTTGCAACTTTTTTGAATATATGTATATCCAATTTAGTTTGGACAAAATGGAAATTTAGTCCAAAATATTGACTTGGTTATAGGACATCTGTTCTTCTTTCATTTGCTAAGTATAATCCATTCTTTTTTCTACAACAATTGACTCCGTGTTGCCTTTTTCGAGATGAGATTAAGGTCTTGAAGGTAACCCCCCTCCTAATATCTATAATAAAATATTATTATTTTCTTCTTTATGACCTTCAAAAATTTGTATGCATATATAGACTTCTATAAATATTTATATAATATATATCCCCTTTATATAATATTACTCTTTTAAAAAAAATACTCTTTATTATTATTTTCTTAATTTCTCTTCTCTTGATTTTTAGTGGACATATATATGCTAAGTCTTCTCAATAAAACCTTGGAAATAATCAAATATTTGACTTTAAAAAAATGTGATAAAATCTCTTAAATTACTGTTTTAATCTCTAATTTTAATATCAGCCTTTGGTCTTTTTAATAAGTCACCTTGGAGGAGTATGACTTATTATAATTTTGACCCTTAAGATATCTTTTTCATGTTTAATGGACGCGAGTGAATATCTTGTTGAGGTTTGAAGGTGGTTGGATGCAACGAGGTTGTAATGGTGATGGGTAGATAGTATGTTATGCTCTTGACCTGCGAGAAGATGCTAGAATACCAAATATACGAAGAAATACAACCCAAAACACAAAACAAAATGAGAAAAACAACAAGTATTTTATTATTCAGAGATGAAAGCAGTGTTCACTTGCTTGTTCGAGGCGGCAACCTCCAACAGAGTTGAGATTGATTACAAAATAAGACACAGTGCTCCTCAATGGGGAGTCTCTATCCTTTATATAGGATTCATACATGCAATACCATGGGTCAGTACCATGGTTCTCTCAATACCATCTATCTAATACCATCGCCTATTTGCAACTAACTGTGGTCCCTTTCTTTAAATGTGGGTCAACCACTTACAATTATTAATAAGGGTTTTATTGAATCTTTAACTAACTATAACTATGACTCAACCCTATTACATAAATAAAGGGGTTAGGGTTGGACCTTAAAATTCCCTCCCCCATAAAAAACAACCTTTTCCTCAAGGCTGAAGCTGTGGGAATTGCTGAAGAATAGTGGCTGGTTCCCATGTCGCATCTTCTAGAGAGGTGTCTTTCCACTTGACGAGGACTTCCTTGATCCGGATTTAAACAAGAACGCAATAAAATACAGAGATAACCATAAAGACAGATATGAAACATAAATAATACCTCAATTCATTACTGTAAAATACTGAAATATGCTTACAAACATAAATGGAAATAAACCAGCTAGGGCAATGGTAGCTTATCTCTAAGAAGAGATGTGGTGGCTACATGCCTCTGAACTGTCTTACAATGAGGCTCGAAGGCCTATTTATTGTTGAGAAACAATGGAAAACCCTTCACATTCCAAAACCTAACCCTAGAAGATGAAACGCCAAATTGTGGGCCCCGTTTTTGGGTAAGTTGGTACATCAACTTCCCGGGGTCGCGAATTGGTCGTACTATCTCCGTTTGACATGCATGATAGCCCGTTGGAAAGATCTCTCCGAGGACTACGACGAAAAAGACGATTTTTATCAGAAAACTCGCTGGCAGTAGATTTCCCAAAAAACGTCGTTTAGGGCCTCAAAAAGGCTCCAGAAGTTTAGGACCCGAAAAACTGCTAAAAATAGTAAATTGTGCTATAATTAAGGAAACTGAAAAAACTGTAAGAAGCACTAGAGGGGATCCAGGTGGAATTATCGGGTGGCCACCAATATCCACCTGGATCATTCCTTGATCGTGCGGCCATGAAGATGTCATTCTCGCGTGTCGAGGACCTGTCCAGGTTGGAGCCAGAGTGAAACGTCTTCATCCAATTCAGGTAGAGTGGCTTGAATTCTGCAAACTATTCCCCACCACTTTCTTGAGGCATGATACATGGAAGACGGGATGGATTTTTGCAGTTGGTGGCAAGGCTAGCTTGTAGGCTACTTCTCCAATGCGCTGAAGTATTTGATAAGGTCCGTAGAATTTTGGAGCTAATTTCTGACAGCCCTTGTCTTTGAGTGATGTTTGCTTGTATGGTTGTAGCCTCAAGAATACCTGATCCCCTTCTTGAAATGTGCGCTCTGAACGATGTTGGTCTGCCTGTTGCTTCATGTGATTCTGAGCTTGATGGAGATTATCTTTGAGACAGGCTAGCATGGTTGCACGGTTCTGTAGGATTTGATCCAGTGCTTTCACCTTAGATCATCCAGGTATATAAGAAGTAGGTGAAGGTGGGAGTTGACCATACATTGCTTCATATGGAGTCATCTTGTTGGAGCATGATAGTTAGTATTATACCACCATTCAGCTAGAGGTAACCATTGTACCCATTGATGTTGCTTTTTTGAAGTGAAGCACCTTAGGTAGGTCTCCAAACATTTGTTGACTGCTTCAATTTGACCATCAATTTGGGGATGAAAGGAAGTAGTTAGTTGGAGTTGGGTGCCTTATAGCTTGAAAATTTCTTGCCAAAAGTTACTGGTGAAGGTCAAGTCATGATCAAACACAATGGAAGTGGACATGCCATGCAGTTTAAAGATTTGGTCCATGAAAGCTTGAGCCACCAAAGTGGGGGTAAATGGGTGGGGTAGGGTGCAAAAATGAGGATATTTAGAGAGTCTATCCACAACCACCATGATGACTAACTTGTTTCCTGACTTCGGAAGACCAATAATGAAATCCATAGAAACATCCATCGAGATTGAGGCAGGGATGGGCAATGGTTGTAAGGTGCCTGGGGGCTTGATTGTTTCTCCTTTGTGGCATTGAAACACATTACATTCAGCTACAAAAGTAAGAATGTCAGTTTTCATGCCTATCCAAAAGAAGGAACAATGAGTACGAGCATAATTCTTCAGAAAGCCTGCATGGCCTGCGGTGGGAGATGAGTGCAACTCTACCAAAATGCGCGTTTTGAGGGTGGATATTGGCAATATCACTACTCTATCCTTGTAGAGAATAATCTCATCCTTCCAAGAGTAGCCCACTTAGGAATTAGGATCTTCTCTCAAGTTATTAATGAGTTTGGAGAGAGGGGGATGTGAAAACCATTCCTTGTAGGCTTCTTCAATCCAACCTGGAATGGGAAGAGAGATTGATAGCAGGGTGCCATCATCCTCAAATTAGCATGATAAAGCATCCCCTACTACATTTTCATGGCCTTTCTTGTAAATTATCTCATAATCATATCCCATCATTTTGGCCAGCCATTTATTTTACTGGGGTGAGGATAGACGTTGCTCGAAAAAATATTTGAAGCTTTGATGATTTGTGCGGATTTGGAAACGACGCCCCAATAAATATGGTCGTCATGTGTCTACTGCATGTAGGATGGCCATCATCTCCTTCTCATAGGTAGATTGTCCCAGATGTTTCCCACTTAGTTGTTGGCTGGTGAAAGCCAAGGTTCGACCTTCCTGCATTAAGACAACCCCAATTCTAGTACTGAAAGCATAACATTCAATCACAAAAGATTTGGTGAAGTCGGGTAGTGCCAATATGGGAGTGGAACACATGGCCTATTTGAGAGCCATAAACACTTGTTGTGTTTCAGCAGTCCAGAGGAATGAATTTTTCTTGAGAAGGTTAGTGAGGGGTCTAGCAATGCGACCACAATTGCGGTCAAATTTGCGATAGTAGCCTGTGAGACCCAAGAATCCCCTCAAACTCTTCAATGTCTTTGGTTGGGGCCAATCCTACATTTCCTCGATATTTTTTGGATCCACCCTAACACCTTCACAACCCACAATCTAGCTCAAATACTTGACTTATTCCATGCCAAAAGAGAACTTGGACAGTTTGACAAATAATTATGCTTCTGGAGTAGTTGCAAGAGCAGGTCTACATGCTAAAGATGTTTTCCCTAGGTGAGGCTGTAGATGAGAATGTCATCAAAGAAAACGAGGACAAATTTTCTGAGATATGTTTTGAGCAGGTGATTCATGAGGCTCTGAAAAGTGGATGGAACATTACAGAGACCAAATGGCATGACCAAGAATTCATAATGGCCTTCATGAGTTCAGAAAGAAGTCTTGGGAATGTCTACTTATTTCATGCGTATTTGGTGATAGCCTGAGCAAAGATCTAGCTTAGCAAAGAATTAAGCACCATTTAGTTCATCTAGCAAATCATCAACAACTGGGATAGAGAATTTATCTTTGACCGTGAGCTTGTTGAGGGCCCTAATTCTAGAAAAATGCACCATTCCCCATCTTTCTTGAGCACCATGACCACTGGTGATGAATAAGGATTGATGCTAGGATGAATGACACCATCTTCCAAGAGTTCCTTGATGACTTTTTCAATTTCATTACTTTGGGCGAAAGGATATCTATATGGGCACACATTGGGTGGTTGTGCCCCTGGGACCAAAGTGATGCTATGATCATGTTCCCCTCTAGAGGGTGGAAGCTGCTTATGTTTGTCAAAGACCTGCTAGTGGTGGTTTAAGACCTATTGCATCTCAAGATGAATATGAAGAGTAGTGGGCTCGATGGTTTGGATGGCATTAAATTGGGCGATAACTCCATGATGGCACTTTTTCAACAACTTTTCCATTCGATGTGAGCTGATGATAGAAGGGGCACCTGCCTAGAGTCCACAGAGGGTACACATGTGGTCATTCTTCTTAAAACTCATATATAACTCCTGGAAATCCACTGTGATTGGGCCTAGTGTGCGAAGCCATTCAACACCCAAGACAATGTCACAACCACCCATGTTGATGGAAAACATGTGGTTCTTTAGGTGGTAATCTCCCATCTGAAGTTTGATATTTTCACAACGCCCTTCACATTTCATTGTCCCCCCATCAATAATCTGGACCTAGAAATTAGAGACTGCCCTGACAAAAAAATGAACAGCTTCGACGACTCTATAATGGATAAAGTTATGAGTGCTACCACTATCAATCAATACTACTACAGGGTGATGTTTAATAAAACCTCTGATTTTGAGAGTTTGGGGCGCATACATGCCTGCCAAAACGTGCAGCGAGATAACTGGTTCTTCTGGCATAGTTGGGAGCTCATTGTCCTGCTAGGTGTCCTCATCTTCCTCCTCTGCTCCTTCAAGGGGTGGGGCTTCCTCAAATGAGCTATGATCAGTAACATCAATTTGGAAGAATTTGGGTTCCTTGCATTTATGCCTCAGGGAGTATTTGTCATCACAGTAGTAACACAATCCTTGTTTTCTTCTTTCAGCCATTTTTGCAGGGGACACCTTTTGAACCTTAAGTGTTTGGGTAGTACCCTGAGCCTGGGTGGGGCATCCCTTGGCTATGAAATTTGGATGAGGTCACTGGGCAGCTAAAGCACGTTCCACTTCGATAGCCTTTTTGCAAGTGTCCATCCATGTGGGTGGGTGGTGCATCCAGACATGGGCTTGGATGGCTTCTTTGAGACCACTTATAAAACATTCGATGTAGAATTCATCTCCTAGACCTTCTGTGCGGATGGCTAATGTCTCAAAGGCTACGATGTAGTATTTGACTATGCCTGTCTATTGGAGCTTAGTAAGACGACCCAAAAAATTAGATTCACAGTCAAAGCGGTCACAAATGGATTTTGAGAACACCTGCCAAGTAATTTTCCTGGGATAGCATTTCCAATGCCACTACCACCATTGCCATCTCTCTTGGTCCAAGTAAAGGCCTCCCACATGTAGTTTAGTTTCATCATCTACAATATCATTCAAAATGAAATATTGGTCCATTTGTGCTACCCATACTGTCGGATTAGAGCCATCAAATTCGTACATGTCCAGCTTGGGTGGTCGAGGGTGGGAATGTTGGTGATTTCCATGGAAGTGAATATGATGGCTAGATTCGCCTTCAAGGTATTCACTAAACACACGCACCTCCGATTGCAACCCTGACTTTCCCCTTGTGAATGTGTCCATGAATTGCTGCATCTAGTCTACTAGGCTCTTGAAAGAAGCCAATTGTTTTTCAAGGCTCTCGATATTCTAGTTCACCATGGCTTGAGATCTAGTTTCTACCATACACAGATCTTGGTCACTTGTCGTCACTTTGAAAAAAATTGGGACCACCCGAAAATTGAAGCTGACAAGTGAATGGTACCACCTTGATCAACTCGTCGTCCTGATTCTTATGGGCTAAGTCTCTTATAACCATCCCGAGGAGGCATCAAATGTTTTTTTGTTTTTGTTTTGTTTTGTTTTTTTTTTATGTTTTACTCTGAATGGAGTTTTACTCCCCGCTTATCAATACTGCAGTGGCCAATTTCCAGAAAACTTAATCTTGCCCAATTTCTTGCGAGAATCCCCCTGGGGTATAGGAGCCACAAGCCTCCCTTCACAAATGGTTAGATCTGCCCGCCAAACGCAAAACTGCTGAATGTGAGTTGGACTGCGGTGGCGAAAAAACCCCAGTTGCTAGATCTGAATGGTATTGTGGTGGTAGACCCTCAACTGGTGGATCTGATTGTTGCGGTGGTGACAGAACCCCAACTGCTAGATCTGATCTGGAAAAGAAGATAATGGGCGATCTTCAGAGAGATGAAGCAACTATGGTATCAAGGAGTGTCAGGTGCTATACATCGCAATATACATAAGGGTCTAATAGTAGTACTCGACCCAATCTTTCAGGGCACTAACTAAGGACAATCAACCGTACCCTTAGTCGTACTACCCGACTACCCTATCTTACACATGAGTAATCTCCTCGAGTGTTGTTCTCGATGTACTGTAGCAGCAAGGCGACCGACGGTTTATCTAAGGCGTGGTTTCAGGTGAGTCTAGGGGGCTTCCGATATATCCAGAGGGTACATGGAAGACAATCCATGTGCAGTTCTATCTAATGTGCTACTACTCGAATGGGTACCCACAGGGGTTACAAGGGAGTCCAACAAGCATGACCACCTCTTGTATTTCCTATGTCCATGCCTCCCCAAATCCACAGGTTTATGCGCTCAACGATAGATCCTGTGGTTTAAATACGCTGTAACACGTCTCTAGCCTAAAAAAAACATTATGCTAAAAATGGAGATACCACCGGCCATGGGAAGCGCTCTGATACCACTGTTATGCTCTTGACCTGTGAGAAGATGCCAGAATACCAAATATACGAAGAAATACAAACCAGAACACAGAACAAAATGAGAAAAACAATAAGTGTTTTATTATTCAGAGATGAAAGCAATGTTCACTTGCCTCTTCGAGGGGGCAACCTCCAATAGAGCTGAGCTCGATTATAAAATAAGACACGACGCTCCTCAATGGGGAGTCTCTATCTTTTATATAGGATTCATGCATGCAATACCATCGGTTAGTACCATGGTTCTCTCAATACCATCTATCTAATACAATGGCCCATTTGCAACTATGTGGTCCCTTTCTTTAAATGCGGGTCAACCACTTATAATTATTAATACAAGCTTTATTGACTCTTTAACTAACTATAACTATGACTTGACCCTATTACATAAATAAAGGGGTTAGGTTTGGACCCTAACATAGTAGCAGGAGGCAAACGAAATTAGTGACGATGGTCATTGTAGTCAGAACGTTGACTGTGTGTGGGAAAGTGCAGTGGTAGATAAGGTGGATGGGCAGATTGAACTCGTTGGTAGTGGGTGAGAACACAACTTCGATTGTGCATGGATGTTATAGAATCATTCAACACTCGTGTAGACCTAATGCTCTTTTATGGCCTTGGGTGGTCCCCTTTCCCATGCAGACTTGACTTTATACTAAAAAAACAGTATTTCAAAATCCATATGCGAATCTGCCCATAAAAAAAGTGTAGATACATGGGTCCCATAACACTGTACCCACGTATATATTTTTAAATATGAAAAAAAAAAAAAATGTTATTTTTCGGGCGGGGTTTACAGGTTTTACCGAGATCCCACCTACAGGATCTCATGGCCTAACTAAAATAACCAATTTGAGGTGGTATATATACACCCCTTGGGTAGGCCTAATGAACAAGAGAGAAGAAGGATATCGAAATTATAATTGATTTCTCCAAGATCAAGTCTTCTTTTCCCATGCATCCTGCACTCCTAGACTCTAGGAAACCATGGTTTCCTTTGCAGTGATCCTCAACATCCTTATCTAGCATCTTATTGCACCTATTAAAGAGGTTTTCATTGTGGCCTAGGATGGATGGATTCATAGGAAGGCTTCGTCGATGCCTTTGGCCTGGATCAGGTTGTATCTATCATGTACTTATTGTTATTAATTAATAAAGAAGCTCATGTCTTATTCCTAATATATTTTTTCATCTTATGAATGATAGTAAGAATGTTTATATATGATGATCTAACATATTTTTAGGTATGCACATTGAATTATCTATTATGTATATGCTTTTGTGATTGATTTTTAGGTCTGCACATCTTGGAGGAAGCAGAGAGTTTGGATCCTAGAAGACCATCTTCAAACATAGGACCTTCAGGTATGTCTCCAAATCCAACTTTGATAATTTGAATGTTTGGCCTGCTTGAATGAGTGTTCTTTGCTGATTATTTTACCCTGCTCTATTGAGGTTTTCAACCATTGGCGACTCCACTGGGGAATACCATCAAGTATTTCCTAGAATGGTTGTTTTTCTTTCATTTGGGTTTAGTTTGTTGTTTCTTGGTTTTTTACAACCTTCTTGAGCCTTAGGTGATTTGTTCATTCAACTTGATGTTTCAAATCTGGGCTTTCTTTTTATTTTTCCTCAATACAGTCATGTAAAAATATGAAAAATGAAAATTTTTCATTACTGGATTTTGTAGAGGTCTTGACCAAGTTTGTTTATGATTTATTGATGTTTATGAAGTCTAGAATCTCCTTGATGTGTGTTTTTGTTGGTGTATTTCATCTTGTTGGAGAAATGATTGTGTCAACCTCAGGTTTGCAATTTTTTTAAGATTTTGTGTTTGCAGTTGGGTTCCAAATATTCTTTGTGAAGTATCTGGCTGTTTTGTGGCTCTAGAACAAATCTTGTTTCTCTTAAACTTGTTGATAACCCAGTCCTTGGTTTGCTTCTTTTGTGACGTAGAAGTTGGATTCTTTTTTATTTCTTTTTCTTGTTTTCGAAAGGGGCTTGTGATTCTTGAATGAATGAGAGATTTTAGTTCTCTAGAGTCTTTCTAATTTTTAGAGTCTTTTATATCTTTTTGTTCAAACTCTTACAGTGATTAACTTGTCCCTCATTTGCACTAGTCTTTTAATCTTTGTGATCATTTGTGACTAGGTGGATTTGAATCTTTTTCATGCCTTTGGTATTAAGATCTTTGATTGTTTTCCCTTTCTAAACCTTTTAAACTTTACAAGGAAAAGAAAAAGCATTTTCTTTGTTGTCCCTTTTCTTTTTTCTTTTTTGGTTTTTTAGTCATTTAGGTATTTGGAAAATGTGTGGATTCTTGTTACAAGGTTAAAAGTCTTTTGCTTTGAGGAGTTTTTTTTCCTTGGGATTTTCTTCTATTTTCTTGTTGGATTTGCCTTTACCTTTCTTATCACATTTGCTTACCTTTAAGTATTTCTTTGAATCTTGAATTTACATGCTAGTGTGGATTATGTTAGATGCAATTTAGACATAATTTAGTACCTTTTTTAAGGTTTTGAATGTGTGAGTGGCAAATTGGAAAAGAAAAAGATTTTTTTTCTTTCTTACATTTCTCATAGAACTCTTGTAGAAATCTCTTTCATTGAAGAAAAATAAGTGTTGCATTCTCATGTAGCCTAGGTTTTCTATTGGTTTATCTTGTGTTAGAACATCATCAGTTGCACTTCTGCTTCCCTTGTCTTAAATAACAACCAACTAAAATGAGCGCTTAAAATTAAAATGAGCTAGACTTTTTCTTTTGTCATAGCAACATCAACTGGTCTATGACATTTATGGCCTTGGAATAGGTGTATGGAGAGTAAAATCTCCAAGGAAACTTAAATTGAAAGTATATAAGTTTATTAATGAGTGGAAATCCATTATCATTGAGCTATTTGGGAAAGCTCCTCTAACATAGGATTCGAGTATGAGGATGCGTGAATATAAGGAAAGAGAGATACCCCCTCTCCAAATTTTTGGATCATGTGCCCACTATTGTTCCACCCGGCTTCTGATCATGAGTTGTTGACCTTAGTTTCCTTTCCTAGGGACCAGAAAGGTGACCATGGGGGGAATGCTCATGGTACCTGAGGCATACATTGCATCAGTTTCATAGTACTTCTGTAGGGTTCCCTTGCGAAGCTTGGATACTTTCACCAACAAAGGATATTTTCTAGAGGTCAATGTAACTACTTTTGATACCTTCGCTAGTATGCTTGGGCCCTCATCATACCAAAACACCTTTTGGAGGGCCTTTTCATCAATTTCTTGTCTTTTGGTGTTCTATACTAATCACCTGGAGAAAAAATACTTAGAAGTTGTTTACTTGGTTGTATATTTAGGAATATTTTAGAGAGGGTTATGTGATCCTAGCTTAGATTATATGATTTGAGTATTGAATTTTTCTGTATATATAAAGGTGGGTACTCTGACTGATAGGTTGGCTAGCACTGTTCACTCTCCTTCTTTCTTCTTAATGGATATTGTTAGTGGCACTAGTATGGTTACCGACATGACTGGTGTACATAATGATTCTTTAGCTATAGGAGGCGGTACTATTATTATCTCTATTATTACACCTAGTACGGTATTTGTTGGCTCTTCCTCCATCCCGTGCTTGAGTGGGGGAATCCAACCTTCTACTCCTTTCACTAGTTCTTATCCTTTTGGAATGCCATCTAGTGGTATTCCCTCAGTTTCATCAACCTTATGTTTTGCTGCTTCCATATCTATGAATTCGATGGCTAGTGGTTCAAAATCTTTACAATGTTTTGCATTTGGAAGTGGACATGTTCCTCCTTCCAATCCATTATTAAATGTAATATCAATGCCTTTCTTTGGCCATTTTCAAAACATTAATCCTTTTCAAGGGATTAAAGGCTTGATATATCTGTTTGTTAGTGGTTTTGGGTATGGGAATCTCTCTCATTTATTTGGTCAACAGGGGAGTATGCTCTTCCCTACTGCTAGTACTTCACATGTTTTTCCTCCTTTGGCTAGTGGAACCCTTACTAAGGGCTCTCCCCTTCATATAATGTTCCATGGGGAGTAAATTTTCCTATGACTAGTAATCCTACAGTAGGAGGTGGATAACCTCCATACACCCATATATTAAAAGGTTTCCCTTATAGTTCAGTTGCTTCTATGAGTAATCCTTAGCAGCTCAGTGCCTCCAAAAATCCAGGATACTTCTTTTTGAATGTTGGGAATTCCACTCTTGGAGGTTGGAATTCTATAGTCTCGCCATGCTTAAAATTCTTGGAAACTCTTAATTTTCTAGATATTTTGAATTTGACTAATGATCTAATCTGTTACAACCCGACTTGGCCTTCGGTCCCTACCAAAATTCCATTTGATATGCCAAAATTTGAAGGGAAGTCTGGTGAGGATCAAAAATACCATGTAACCACTTTCCACTTATGGTGCTCATTAAAATCCTTGATTGATGATTCAATTAGGTTGAGACTCTTTCAACACACCTTAACTAAAATTGTGGTGAAATGGTATATCGAATTAAAGGGTGGGTCATTTTTTACATTTGGTGAGTTGGCTACAATGTTTCTCAACCATTTTCAATTGCTTGTTCGTTATGATGCTAGAATTGAACTTCTGGCCAATTTTGAGTAGGACAAGGCCACCTAGCTTTCTAACCACATCCAAGAGTGGCGTAGAAGGAAGAGATTGATCAAGGCTGATATCCCTAATGAATTACTTCTTGAATTGTTTTCGAAATCATTAAAGTTGCAGATACATAAGGATGTTTCACTTTCAAGAGTGTGCACAGAATAACATGCTATATTTAGAGCCCAACAATTAGAGCTTATTTATTCCTAGTCTGAAGTCCTCTATAAGATTTTTCCTGATGCTCCTAGATCAAAAATTGATCTCGTTGAATCAAAACCTGACCCCCACGTAAACGGAGTTATAGGATTGATCGATATTAATATGGCCAGTTCATAAATCAATTACAACAATTGTCATTAAAATTTTCTTCCGCAACATAGACTACACCGTCAGTGTCTCCTCCTTCTCAACCTTTAGCAATTAATTTTGTTTAGTCCTTGAATGCCAAAGGAAATCAACAATCCGATGGGAAGAAGAAAGGGTGTGAGAAGAAGAAAGAAAATGGATGGAAGGGGAATGTGAATAAACCTAGTGAAGACACTGGTGAGGGTAAGAAGGAGTCTAAAAAGAGGGTTAAATTCGCATGCAAGTTATGCAGTGAGGATCATCTTACTCATCTTTGCCCCAAGATTCAAGATTATCAATGCTTGTTAGCCCAACAAGTTTCTTCTAGTTCCTAAGCTATGCTTACTAACCCTTTTCCCTAAGGGAAACAATTACTTTCTAGCATGAATGCTAATACTTGAGCCCCTACTGGGGGGAACCAGGAAGGGGAATATGCATCAAATGTGTATATGGTTAAGACTCGTGTTGATATTTCAACTAGAGCTCATGATTATGGAGAGCCAAAATCTTCTAAGGCTAAAATTGCTTTCGATACTCAAGAACCTCTTCATATAGAGACACCTGCAGTTGAACCTATACCTCAGATGTCAAAAGGCTCCTCAAAATGATCGAATTATAATCCAAATTCTAGGGTTGCTCAGAACTATTCCATTATTTAAGATTTAGCTCAAAGCCCTTGTGTTATGTCGGTGTTGGAGGTACTCCAATCATGTCTAGTGGAAAGGAGTGCTTTTCTCACTGTGATTAGAGTGCTTGACCCAAAAATCTCTGGTGATTACATTTGATATATCAAATGTTAAAATGAGACTCCCTGATCATATGGTTTTTCAAATTAAATCTACGTATTATAAGAAGACAATATTTCGAACCATAGTTGATGAAGCGGCTTCCACATGTGTCATGTCTATGTCATGTTGGAAATTTATCAGGTCCCCTGAAGTTATTCCCTCTCTTACTCTTTTGACTGCATTCGATGGTCCTTCTCATAGGCCTCATGGGGTTCTTCCTGCCTTCCCTATTTTTCTAGGGGCCAAGGTTTTTAACGTGGAAATAGAGATATTTGATGCTAATCTTGATTATGATATTATGATGGTTTAGAACTAGGTTTATGTAATGGATGCCACAGTCTCATCTTTATTTCACATCCTATGTTTTCCTCATGAAGGGAGAATTGTTACGATTGATCAGCTAGCTTATTCTCCCAATGACCCTAATGCATATGTTCACTCCACTATCCCCTTGGTGAGGAATACCAAGTAGCCTATTGAGAATTTATGAGTTGGAATGTATTCCTCACTGATGGGTACTTTTGATCTTCCACCTCCTATTGCTCATATCAATTCCATTTCATCCTACAGGGTGGTCCCTCGAAAGGTTTATTTTAGAATTCATTATTTTTCGGATCCGTAGCCCTTGCCCCCTCCTACAACCACATTAGAAGAAGGGAAAGTGGGCAGAATAATGGCTTATCCTATATCTACAGCATAAATTTCATATCAATCTATTATTAATTCTATAGATCCTGATCCCAGCCCTGTTTCATCATATGATGTAGATGTTGATGATGTGGCATCGGTCTCGACATTTGATTATACTTTGGCTATGGATTTCTTTGATATCGTTTTACCATATGAGGAGAAAATTCTAGAAGCAACGAGTGGTGTAGAGAGACCTTGGGATGATTTGCTTCATCGGTCCTATTTTCTCCCTCACTTGCATAAATCCAAATCAAGTTAGTCTAGTCCTCTTTCTCATGGAAGTGTTCATAAAATTTTAAACAATTTGGCTCCAACGCAAATTTTTACCGAAGCTAACATGGCTAATATTTCAGAAACTATTCTGGTGAACATTTCCAAGAATCCTGATGTTATCAAAAATATCTTCATTGAATTTGATTGTTCCCCTAAAGAGATTAAAATTTACATCAATCTCTTCAAAATTTACACCAAGATGAGCTTGCTATCCTATCAATAGTGAAAAGGATTATCTTGATAGGCAGGCTCGTAATTTGTTGTATCGAGACTTGTGAACCAACTTTATTATTGTTTGGTGCATAGTACACAACAATATAATCGTCAATATTAAGGCCCCCAGTGGCCTTTCCTTTCAGATTGACCGCTTCTCCCCTTCAGGAGAGCCATGTAATGAAGTAGATATCTTCCACTTCGATCTGCAAAGGCATTGAGTCTATGATGAATTTCTCTTTCTTTGGGTCCTAATAATTGATAAACATTTCCAATAATTGAGTTTGAGCTCTCATATTGGGCCTCATGAAGAATTTGAGAAAACAACAATCTATCTATCCATACAACAATCTTTGATCTTCTAAGACTTCATTATACACATTACTATGTTCTCTCTCTCTCTCTACAAATTACTGACATCCTAAAAAATTTCACAGATTTCAACAATTAGAAATTGATTTACGAACTTTATTATACACATACACAATTTTTGTAAGAGACAGTCACGTATATATGCGACTTTCCCTTTAGTAACTCACATATAGGGATTTCTATAGGCGACTCGATAAATCCAGACCCGTATATACACAAAATTGGTTTTGAAATTTAAAATATCTACTCAAACAATTGATCTAATCTATCAATTTTTTTATCAAATGGAAGAGGTTAGGGTCATGATTTACATGGAGTTAACGGTTTCTGGATTCGTTGATGGAAGATGGTAAAAATGAAATTGGGTGAGTCCAAAACTTCATTTCATAATTAAAAATTTAAACCCACTTTCCTAAAGTTCATTTTTAACTTTATTATTTTATTTTTATGAACTTTTGACCTTTTCTTGAATTATTGGGAAGGGCCCTTTTCAAGAAGATGAAGATTATATTATCACTTAGTCATATGTTTACTATTGCTTTGATTCCACAATCGCTGACCTAACGTGGCAAGTATCATATTCTAAATTGTCACATAGGTTAAGACATATCACTTTTTTTGTTGCATTATGCATCTTGACCTCATACTCTGATATTTATCCACATGGTTGACCCCACTATGTTGTGAATTTTTAACCTATCTCAATCATTGTTTCGTAAAGTCGTAACACAGTGGTAGAGAATTTCCTTCCATGATCCAGGTGGCTCCAGACACATGCAAAAGTCCAAGAGGGCTAAGAAATTCTCAAAATTCAAGGTGGTCAGATTGCTCTCAGACCAACACCAAATCGAACTGCTCGTCACGCTGATCCCAATGGTGTGAATGACACTCCAATCTGAGTTTGTATGAGAAAGATAGAAGTAGTCAAAGTTCAGGGTTGACTTACCCATGTGGTAGGCTTAATGAGGGCGCAATTTGGCAGAAACCTGGCACCAGAATCCGGCCAGTTTTCTAGGTGAATTTGTGGTATTGTTAATTTTCCTAATAACTCCTATGTTTCGAGAAAATGCCTAAAATGGCTAATGGTTGTATTAAAAAAAAAAAAAAAAAAACTATATTAAAATAGGTGCGGAGCCATGACCCCCGCTAAAACCCATGGTCGAAGCCCCGACCAAAATTCCACACCATATACCATATATATGTTATAAAATACAACAAAACCAGTGGGAGTCGAACCCACGGCCGGCAGGTCCGCTGGCCCCACCCATGTGGTGGTCCCATAATAACTCCGCCCCACATTTAAATATAACAAACCATTTCATATTAACACACCCAAAAAAAACATGGTGAAGACACTCATAAAACAACACGTCAAGAATAGGAGGGCGCGAGATTTGATCCCCCAACCCCTCCTCAACCACTTGTCCATTTTTTCCACCACGCCAATGGCCCTGCCTTGGTAAACTCTGCCAACCATCATATACTTAAACCCTCTTGCACAGTGCCACCGGGGGGGAGAGCGACTGAGTGGAGAGCTGAACCATGACTGCACGAAACCCTGTGCCAGGACTGGAACCATGATTTGCAGGCCAAAGGCAAAGCCATGGTTGGCATGCATTTTGAGATAGATTCTTAGAGAATATTCTCTTGATGCCGAAGATTCCTTGGGACGTAAAATTTTACATTGTCTGAATGCTATCAAGTTTACAATTATTTTCTTAGATTTTCACAAGGAATGGAATGGCAAGGTCGGATTCACCTTTTGAGCAGTGGATTTGCATATTTCCAATGGAGGAGAATCTTTGAGAATCTCGAGGGAATATTCCAGATTCCTTGGAGGCTGAAATTTACCAAATCCAGAATGCAACCAACTTTATACTCATTCTTCTCAGAATTTCATAAGGATCTAAATGGAAAGATTAGTTTTTTGATTTGATTTGCAGATGTCCAGTCAACCCAGAGGAGGGAATATTTGGAGAATCACGGGGGAATCTAAAAGATTTCTGCAGGCCCAGATTTTGTCGGTGTCATAATTTGACAAATAGATAATTGATTTTACACCTCTCGACGACACAAATTCAGCAGGGAAGTCAGGTTTTGCAGCTTAGCCTTATATTTTTGGGCCATTTTCCATATTGGAGTGACGGTGTCAGATTTTTGTGTATGGGCAGTCGATCTTATGCCATGCGATGCCATGATTTTGATGGTGCATTCAGATCCAACAACTGAGTATGCCATTCCTCAACCAACATCAAAGTTAAGGTATATGACGTGTTGTTGTCATGTACTTATTTGATCATTTGTTGTGAGATCTACTATGTTGTTTCAATTCCTACTTGATGTCTGATGCAAAATATTTGTGTCTATTTCATGTGAGATGTATTCATCATGGAATTTTATGTATGTTTTGATTGAGATCCCTTTGTTGCCATGATGGAGAGATACTCATTGTCACCATGGGTGTTTTGGTTGAGATCCCTTTGATGCCATGATGGTGGGATACTCATTTTCACCATGTGTAAGATTATGTCATGCTGATAGGAGGTTTATTGTGAGTGATAGTTCCTGTAGCGGAATGTCTCGTGGAGAGACTTTGCCACTCATGTAGAGGGCACATATCCTTGTATGACAGAATACATAGTCCATGTACATCTTCACCATTTCCAGCAATGAATGAAGCGGCCAACACCATCTTGACACTAGGCCCGGAGATGTAGTCCACACTACACGAACTTCATTATCAATGTCTCTTGTTTATGATTTGTTGATCATCATTATGTTTCCATTTTACTTAAAAATGCATATATTTTCATTTATGCTCTTATAAAATGAAATTCTAACTACATCACAAAAGCAAAAGATCTTGGTTAAATTCGGAAGTTGAGTTAACTCAGATCAAGTTTGGTATCAAAGCGGTCTTTTTGTTGATGTGAATTGCGAGTGTGAATAATGGAATGTGAGGCGATGGAGGATGACATAGAGATGTACAAGACCATGCTTATAGTGTCCAAAAATATGGACATAATATATGAAGCTCTACAAGAAGAGATAGAGGAAAAGCATTGATTGCAGCTTCAGTTACGAGCCATGGAAGAGGCCCTAGAATAACTGAAGCGCAACAACCAAATTCTTCAAGCAGATAACGTTGACTTGAAGATGCTTCTATGAGAAGAGAAAGAGCAGAAATAGAGGTTGCTACGACAGTTGCAAGCTAAGGACGAGGCCTTGGAAAAGATGCAGCGTGACCCCTGTGAGTTAAAAATTAATTCTCTAACTTCATGTGTGTTTCTAGATTACGATTTTGCAACTTTTGAAAATCATACCACAGGAATTGGCTCCAAACTACTGAAGAGAATGGGTTATGAAGGAAAAGGCTTGGGCATTAATGGCTAAGGCATTATCAAGCCCATCAAAGTAGAGGAATTGCCCTGTGAGGCATGACTTGTGTATGTCAGGAAGGAAGTTGAGAAATGTGCCAAGATAGCCAGCAAAACACCAACAACATATGATGATGAGAAGCCCTCATCAATTCTTTACAACTCGACATTGGAAGTAAAAGATGTTGATTTCCCTTCAGTTTCATCTTCACATAGTATAATTTATGTTGGAAATGTGGAGATACCAATTACAGGGACAAAACTGAGGCTCCTTACAAGGATGAGGTACAAGGAAGAAGAAGAACTTGGTGTTAATATCCAGGGCGTTACTCAGCCACTGGAGCTTGTGTAGAGACCTTGATTTGCAGGCTTGGGATACACCGAAGGAGAATGCTCAAAGATGTTATAGGCTTTAGATACATCGTTGAAATCGTCGAGGAAAGAGAATGATGGGAACACATCACCATCATCCCATGGCAGTGCCCATTGTAGGGAAAGACTTGAGGCAAGCTATCATCGCCATAATTACACCAGAGACATCAAGGAAAGGTATAACAAGTCTCAATATTCAAATGTTCATTTCAATTAAAATCATGTTGTTAATGATGGACATAAATCATGGCATCAAAAAACATGTATCTTTTGTGGTTTACAAAACCATATATTTGCTAAGTGTTGGAAAAGAATAGCAGCACAAAAAAGGATGAGGCGTGAAAGACCCTCTTAACAACAGGAAAAGAAGAAGGTAAAGCAGATCTGGAGGAAGAATACTTATTGTATTAATTGCAACAGAAGTGGTCATCAAAGAGCCACGTGTTGGAGGCTCCATCTAGAGCAATGCCTTAAAGAAAAAGCATGTGTGCATGAATCAAGTGAAACAGTTATTCGACCAACGAATGCACCACAAGGAGGTGACCCATTCACTTTGATAAGTGAGAAATGGTTCTTCTAGGTGTGGTAGAATGTCATGGTCTTATTTTTGTAAATCATGTGTTGCATTCTAAACTGTAAACGTGATGATGTGTTTTCCATCACTTGTTGCAACAACAATGATGTATGGACTTATTTTGTGTTGCATTTTAAACTGTGAAAGTGATGATCTGATTTCCATCACTTGTTAAAGAAACAATAGTGTTTGGACTTATTTTTGTAAATCATGTGTTGCAATGATGATGTGTTTTCCATCATTTGTTGAAGCAACGATGATATTTTGGCCTCATGTGTTTGATAGCTGGGGTGTTGTTTCCATTTTGATATAAACTTGACCATTGAGTATGTGTTATAAACTCGTGGCAAGTATGGGATGCTTGGGTCATTAGTTGGTATTGTAAATCAAGAATGTAATTTGCAAAACAATGTACTACAGGTTTACAGAGGATGCAGGTGTCGGCTCATCGCTTATGGCTCCGAAGGACAAAGGTGAAAGAGAAAGAAGGGTGACTTATCAGACACTTGTGGTGCAGATAGTTTACAAAGAAGTTGCAGATTATTTTTCATACTTTTGGAGGACCAAAATCTGATCAGTGGGGAGGATTGATCCAGGTGGCTCCAGACACATGCAGAAGTCTAAGAAGGCTTAGAAATGGTCAAAATTCAAGGTGGTCAGATTGCTCTCATCCCAGCACCAAATCGAAGTGCTCATCGTTGTGATTCCAACAGTGTGAATGATGCTCCAATCTGGTTCGTATGAGGAAGATAGAAGTAGTAAAAGTTTAGGGTTGACTTTGCCCATGTGGCAAGCTTAAGGATGGCATAATTTGGTAGAAACTCGGCACCAGAATCCGGCCAGTTTTCTGGGTGAATTTGTGGTATCATTAGTTTGCCTAATAACTCCCATGTTTTCAGAAAATGCCTAAAATGGCTAATGGTTGTATTAATATTTCAAGAGTGTCAGCACTATATATGCAGTGAATTCAGAGGTTAACTAATAATGAATCGTGGAAATTGCTAATGACTATCTCTTCAAACTCAATCCAAACAATTCTAAAAGAAGTAACTCTGAAAGAAATTCATAACATACTTTGCAATTCTACTTAACCTATTATGAAAGCAAAGGAATCTGAATACAACTGTAAAGAATCACACTTGGCAGTCTTAAATGGAATTGAAACTAACTCACTCAATCATTAAAGAGAACTACGAAAATTGAACAACAAATGATAATTGAACAACAAATCCCAATTGAAAAACAACTGATAATTGAAAAAAAAATGATATCTGAACAACAAATAACTATATTACAGAAAGCGATCAATTCTATCTCTGAAATCTATGATAACATTACTTGGAATGAGCAGTGATCTAATGCATAACCAATTCAATCAAAATCATTACTCATATATAACACATGGCTCAATCTGAATCTCGAATGAATAAAAAAAGCAAATCGGATCAACAATCCTCAAGATAATCAGAAGGATATTAACTTAACATTAACAGATAGTAAAGACTAAATAGAAAATATTATAGCATAGGCGAAGTAGTATATCTTCTCTTGACTGAGCCCAGAGTCGCCAAAAGTCTCTGCTATGAGATACTCATAATATAATTATGATTTAAACACAATCTTCTTCATTAAAACGAATAACAGACTTACAACATCACTAAGTAACAGTATTATATGTCCAAAATAATGATTATAAACTATGATTTTCTGAACTAGTCGTATGGTTTTCCTGTTGGCCTTATATATAACAATTAGAAAAGTAAATAGATAAAAGTGAATCCTTAGGATCAGGGGATCTTGAGGATTTCACAATACTTGATATGATTCCATCATAAAATAGCATGGGTCTGTCCGGTCTTCCGTTGTCTTGCCTTGCCTCTGACGCTGTCTTTTTCCTTTACGAGATGCTGCTATTCTGTCGATTGAACAACTATCGTCCAATTCACGTCTTCTGTAGATAAAGATAGTAAAAATCCATTTTTCCTGCTAATATATGTGTAATTTGTTACTGATTACTTTTACCCAATGTTAGTTGTTATTTCCTATACTTTTATTCATTAACAAAGATAGTCATGTGAGGATAAGTGCTAAATAAAGCTATTAACAAGGAGAAAACATACCTTTTTCTTGACCCAACATACTCCCCATATTACCTTTTTTCATTTCCTCATGCAATTAAATGGTTTAGGTGTACCTGAGTTAGGGAATATGAAGGATATACCTTTTCCTTATAATCTTTGAAGCTATTTTTCATCTTAAGTACAACAAAAGCCTTGGTTACTTCTTGATCCTTCAAGTTGTAGTCACTACGGTACTTATCTGGAGGATACCATATGATTGGGGTTCTATACCGAAATCCTATCCATTCAGGTCCCATGGTTAAGACCATGTTACTATATTTATGGAAACGAGAGGAGGCAGATTTAAAGTTCCGGTATCCAAATGTTTCTCGGTTTCTAACAGTATTGTTGGAGACTTACCACCTTTGTCTAGTTGTAGACAAGGCTTCTTCCTTGATCTCTTTGAAGTACTCCTTCCCATCTTGTATAATATCTATGTGGAATGGTCCTAATTGGCCCACAAAACCAGCTCGCTTCATAAATTGCTTCTACCTGACAGAGAGA
This sequence comes from Pinus tabuliformis, assembly GCA_031772625.1. Lineage (NCBI taxonomy): Eukaryota > Viridiplantae > Streptophyta > Pinopsida > Pinales > Pinaceae > Pinus > Pinus tabuliformis. The sequence goes on from CM062809.1 coordinate 1,313,565,072, forward strand.
TGTAAGGGTTTTGGTAGGTTCCCCCCTAACCCATAGGTAGATGCCATATTCATGCTTTCTAAAAGTATTGTGAGCCTTGGCCCACTTGAGTTGGTTAGTAGCAAAAGAAAGAAATGCCTGGAATTGGAAATCCCCTATAAAGGGGTCAGGGTTGTTGTCTCTGTCATCTTCTGAAAAGAAATTGTGCATGTAAAGTTCACACAGGAGACGCTGTACCTGCTCATTATTCTCTCTGAAGCACTTGACAAAGTTCATGGTAGTTTTGATTTCCATAGACTTACCAGCCTTAACAAATTTGATTTTCAGAAGGAGGTACCTTTCTAGGAGGAATAATGCATAGTTTGTAGTAGGAGCTCGGCATGACAGGGTGTTTGAATAAAGAGAGCGGACAGTCTCCAACTTCTCTTTAGGCTTTTGTAATTTGTCCTGTGATTTCTCAACCTTTTTCTGCTCAACCTTGTACTGAGCGAAGGTCTCATCCTCATTAGCTGTGAGTGCCTCAAACTCTTTCCTTAATTCTTGATGTATACATAGGAGCACTACTTCCTCTTTATGATGAGTTAATTCCTGTTGAACCTTCAGTAGTTCATTATGATGTCTCCTAATAAATGCCTCCCTTACTAAGGGAATGTAAGCAGGTGTCTCCTCTATTTGGGCTTCATTATCTCATGTCTCCATAGGTTCATTTTGGACAGCAGCCTCGACTGCTTCTTGAATTATGCAAAAATGAATTGGGATGATTTCTTCAGCATCAGTTTGAACGACAACATTCAGAGTAGGGTAGTTCGCTTGGGTCTCCTATGAGAAAACACAGGGGTCTTCAGTTTTCATTTTAGTGTCTTTTACAAGACATGGCTTTGTCTGAGTTTCCTTTGAACAGACCAAAAGAATCTCATTTTGGGTTTAAACGTCTTTTCCATAACAATGTTCTGTCTGTGTCCCTGTGGTCTCCATTTCCACTTTCAATTTTTTGGCTTTGATTGCTTCTTTTAACCACTATCTTAGCTGCCCAGTTATTCTCTTTTGTTTTCTATACCTTTTAAGCATTTTTCTAAGCCTGTCCTTGTAGGTCTTCTTTATTCTTGGACTTCCAACCGACGGTGGTGCAACTGCATTTTCCTCAAGTTCATGCTTAGGTGGTATTGTGTCAGCATAATGGAGGGTTTCAATTGGAACTGTATCTCCCGATGGAGCTTCACCTTCTGGCTCTTCTTCATCATGAATTTCTCTCTCAGGAGACCCAAATAAAATGGTGTCTCCTGAGAAATTATCATTCTCCAGGTTTTCTTCTAGGTAGGCCTCATCCTCAGGGGACTTTAAAAAATTAGCATTACCTGGTTTATTTTCATCTCCTAGGGTTTCATCTGCAAGATTTTATTCAGCTGGGCAGTCCACTGGATCAGTATCTACTATCTAATTTTCTTCTCTAATGGCTTCCTCTTCATGCACCTTGGCTTCAAGGGGATTTTCCACAAAAGGGATTGGTTCCCTTTGTTCTTCCAAGAAATCAATAAATGGCAAGGTTTGATCATAACCAGGGCTGTCAGCAGAGGCAGACTAGTTGGGGGTACAATTTTGTCCTTCAACATTCTCAGATTGTTCTCTTTCATCACCAAATATCCCCATGTTTTCCAATACCCTAGACACCTCTTCCTCATAGTCTTGAAAAGGGGAATTTTGCAGACTTGGAGGTGCTGTGTGAGATGGCTCAGACTCATTTGTTTGAATTGGGGTATGTTGTTGGGACTTCACCTACATAAAGCACCTATGTTTTGCTGGGTTCAAGGGCACTGAGGAATTCTTCCTTTTCAGTGTCATTCTCGGACCTAGGATTCTTGGCCTTTGTTGTTATGTTGCTAGGTTTTCTGTAGGTGGGGTTAAAGTAGGATTTACAATATTGTCCCAGGTTAGATGCTACTGGGCCAGTCCATGCATGATAATCAATTTGATCAGTCCATGATGACTAATGACTGTGTGTGGGTCCTTAGATTTCATAACTTGACAAGGGACATCATGCAATATGGAATTCAAATAAAACAGAAAATTAACCAAAATTTTCTATTTTAGGATGGCCAACAATTTGAGTTAGCGGGACTTTACCATATCCTAACGAACGTCACATGTGATGTATCGTTTCACAATGACTGCCAATTCCTGCCATGGTTGTCTTAATGCTGGAGGGTGAATCCCTTTCCCTGTTCGCACCAATTTCTCACCTGGGTCCTGGAGCATTGCAATCGCATTGTGCAGAAGGATGTGTTTGTCTCTCCATTTTGTTCCCTCAGCCGAAATTCTAGTGACTTCGACTATGATTGCTTCAAAGACCATTATGTCCCTCCCTCTTACTGTGGTGCTTCCATTCCGCAAATTCTGCAGGAATTTGAGTGTCATCTCTTTGTGAAATCCCTACACTTTATTCAGATATTGGAGCCAGCCAGCGCGTTCGAGAATTGCATGAGCCTGGTTTGATACCATTTACTTATCATGCAAAAATTTACTCACTAATGGTAGCTCGAAATCAAAAATCACACTCCCTTATCAAAGAGTTGTATTTTCTAGCCCACCTTCATGTGCCTGGCTGAGAATCCATTGACTATAAAGGCTCATTTCATCATGTTTTATATCAATCAAGTCCACCTGAAGTTCAGTCATTAAAGGTTCCATTAGGTCACCTAGGTTTCAATTTCCCAAGGTCCAATAAATCACCATCTCACTGCATAAGGTCAACAAAGTATGAGAGTGAAAAAAATAATATCCCTTTTTCAGTTAAATAATGGTTTACAAGTATGTAACCATGGTTACTAAACTTCCAAATTTGATTTCAAGTAAGGAATTTATTCCAGTTTGTAAATTTTATTTCAAAAGAGATGTAATAATTTTTATTTTATTTATGTAATTTTATGTCTATTATATGTAATAAGTCACCATTTTAGCTATCTACTCAATTCCATTACCAATAGCATCCAAACAAAAGTCAAAATGAAGATTGCCAAAGCATCATCCACCTGTCAAAGGAAAAAGTCAGAAAGTCAAAGAGCATTAGTGTGAAAATTTGAAAAGTGACATGAAACATTAGAAAATGGGTTTTCAAAGCATAAATCAAAACTCATTCAAGTATAAAAGCCCTCAAAGACATCAATTCAACATTAATTTGCACTCCTACACTCTCAAAGCCTCCTCAACAAAAGATAATTTTCGAATTTCAAGCAAAATTGGGAAAAACAGCGCCAGAGGGTGCGTTCAGAATTGGTGTTGCGTGTTTGCCATAAAACTAAATGTATTTTCTAAGGGAAATGCACGCCTGTAAGGAGAGGGTGCATTTGACCATTTTGTTGTGCCTTTGCCCAAGAACATCTAGAAATTGCCCAGAATGCACTACATTGCTCCAAGAATCAAAATTTTGCACCAAGGTGCTCCAACAAGCAAGTAGGTTAGAATTACATTATTCCTCTCCTTCACAATTGATTTAAATGGTGGTTCATTGTGTTTTGGTGTCCTACTAGATTCAAAACTCTAGTAACATAATCTCATTCCTAGATTCCATTTCCTAACTTCCCACTACCATTCCTACATTTAAAAACTACCCCCTGTTACCTCCCTCATATCACACATCCCCATTTTCATCTCCTCAATTTCCTCACACCATTCCATACTCTCTACACCTACATTCCATTTCATCATCTCCCTAGGTTTTGATTGCAATAACTCATGGCATAAGAAGAGAACAGAAGCCATAGTGAGGAAGAAAGACAGGATAGGAGGTTATCTAAGAGAGGAGGGAGAATCATTAGACATGAGCCAATCAATACCAGAGAACTCATGGCATCTCCCATCACTATGACATGCTTTAACCAGGGTAAAACTCAAAGCTGCAAAAGAGAAGATTGAAGCCTTGACCAAGAAAGAGGAGAAAAGGAGGCTAGATATTCTTGCCGAGGCATCACTCCATGCCTCAAACATATGATCAGCCATCAGCCCACCAATTTTGACAATTTTTGAACAAATTTTGCAACGTATGATTTTTTGTGTTTTTTTAAAGCATTTTTAACACAATCAAAGGGTCAAACACGCAGCACCTAGGGTGTTGTGCTCTTTTTTGATGCATCTAATGAACAAAATGCCAACATATTTGAATTCAGAGTGATGAGGACATGCACCTTGTCCATTTTCTGAGGATTTGGAGGCAAATTGGTCATAAAAAAAGGTCAAAAACCACCAAAACACCACCTTTCTACCTTTTTTGGCCTGGGCGCTGCGCGTTTACCAGTCTTGGGAGATTGCATTTTTGATAGTACAAATGAGCTGCAAATTGAAAAATAAGGGCATATATAGAAAGTAGACTTGAAGGGCTTTCCAACGAACTATCTTGGAGAAACTTTGGACACTGAGAAGGCACCCAAAAGAAGCCCTGAACTTGGAGGGTGCATTGATAGTCTTCTCCAATTTTCACTGTTTCTCTCCAAATTAATTTTTACCTATAGGAAATTGATGTTTTACTGATGTAATTGATAAGGATGATGTAATTATTATGTTTCTTACTGTTATCTATGGTAAATACATTAGTTGAATGGCCTACATGATTTGTAATGAATCAGTTTGCTTAAGTTAGGGATGAGTCACTTTGACCACCCTATACTCTAGCTATCAGTTCATTTTTTCTTGCAACTGCTCCTCCTCTCATGGATTCGACCCCTGAGATTGGGAGGAGTTAGTTTTGAGACCTATATTTTGTGTTTTTTAGTCTTTTCAAAGGTTGGACTCAGTTGGATGTTGTACTATTGATTAGAGACACTAGTGTAATCAATATTTGGCAGAATTTAATGAATGAGTTGCAGCTATTTTGGTGGAATACCCGTGGTATGGAATTTTGACATAGTTTTTTCTTATGTTTCATATGTTTGAATGTTTTGTACTCCCATGTTTTAGTTCACTTCTATGGTATGTTGAATTTCAAGTTGATGAGCAAAATATATCTTACATGCTCTGTTTTGGGGAAATATTCATAGTTTGTCCATTTTCTTCAGTTTAGAAAGAATACATGCTTGTCTTGTTCTTTCTAGCACCTCACTAGTCTTATCCATCTCACTTCATAACCTTAAAGTGTTTGAGTTCCTACCTACCTTGCTCCATTAGATGTCTGCAATCATACCCTAATTTGCCTCAACCTAGTCTCTTTGACCTAATCCTCATCCAACAACCCCACCAAATCAAATTAAACAATCTCTGCACATTGTACCTAGCCTAAAACCCTAATCCATCCAACCCTCTTGGCTATGATCCTTTGGAGAGAGCCCTCTCTAGTTTGGTAGGGCTAGCTACCAAGTCAAAAGATTGGTCTGTGGTTACTTGTGCTGGACTCTTTCTCAGACTTGGAGATCTGAAGGAGCAATAACATTGTGCATGCTGCAAAATGTACTTTAGAATGGTTAATTCATCTTTCTTCATTTAATTTCTTCCAAATTATTGGCCTCTGGGTTACAATCATGCTAGTTTATGTGGGATGCCTTAATTCCTTCCTTCTAGAAAATATTTTCCCATCAACTCAATCTCATTGCTCTAGGAACAAGGTTTAGAGTCCTTTTTTAGTAACTTAGGGTTTGCAGTCATAAGTGGAAGACTCCTTTGTCATCGAGAGTGATAACACATCAATGTCTCTTGATTGGTAGATTATTTCAAGTGTTTGACTTCAACAAATTTATTCACAATTGTTAGATTATACTGGGGGTACCTTGACACTCATTATCATTATTGGTGAGTTGTCTTGCGTTTGTTAACGATATACATCAATGATCAATAATCAAATTATTTCTCACATGGTCAACTTCAGCTCATTTATTCCCATGGTGTAGAAATGTACCACCTGTGGTCGGTGAAGACTTTGGGTTGTGTCAACATCTTGGTTCACTTGGCAACTCCTTCCATTTTCTACCAGTGACACCTCTCAACTCTATATATTGCATCCTTTTCATAGAAACATATTATATGTTGGAACCCGAGTATATGCAGTACCATTATTTCACCTATATGACTTGGTATTTTTATGAGGATCAATTATGAGACATCATTGGTCATACATTATTTTATGAGGTATTGAGACATAGCTCCATTATGTTCTTTTGTGGCTATGATCTGATGATCCACTATGTATTATTTAGCTCATTCTACACACTTATGTATACATTTTCGATCTACATTATACTTTATCAACAGACATGCTTTAATACTTGTGAGCATGGGTATGCCCACCTGATACATGAGGTTTTTTTCTGACTCCTTCCAGAAGTATTTGATGGGCTAGAATATGGTGATCTCCTCCTGAGTTTTCAGATGACTCCTCTCTCTATACTTAATATATTTCGGCTATCATGTTCCCCTATAAACTCATCTATTAGGGGGCATCTATTATAGCATCATTCAACATGCCTCTAGACCTGAATATGTTTTATGGTCCTGGGTGTTGGTGTCCAAGTACGAATCATGCAATTCACCCAAACCACATTTAATTGTCAACCTAGGGCTCTACGAGTTATTTCAAGGATATCGTGCACTGTATGTGTAGGCCAAAGTTTCCATACCCAGCAATGAAAATTAACTATAAATTCATCAATGTGTAACCACAAGCGATACTGTAACCGCAAATAAGGGTAACAACAGGTAATGAATGTAACAGAAAATATGAGTAACAACAATAAGGAATCACAACAACACACTAATAAACATTCATAGCAATAATAAAATTATAGAAATAAACCCAACACCCATCTAATCCAGAAGCACCTGGTCAGGAGAGTGGGCCCAACTCCTTGATCAGGGTTGTGACGAGATCAAATAATCACAAGATACTCAGAAGATAAATTTATCATTAATAAAATAAATAGTGCAACTATGTTTTTACAAACTTGAAGTTAGAGTATTCTCTTGCAAAATTTACACCTCCTAACAGTGTTGGATTTCACAGCCTACAACTCTATTTTATACAAATTTTAAATGATACAACTCCTAGAATTATGACATTGTCTACCCTTATTTACACAGTCGTTTCCAGAATGAAACATAATGTTAAAAGATAGCAGCATTTCAATTGAAGAGTTGATTCATTGTTGTATCCAATATTCAAGAATAGCGTTGCCAGTTTGATATCATTGTTCATTGAATCACAATCCTGGTCATTCTCCCTTTAAATCTGAAGGAATAACTGAATTAGAAAGTCACTTTGGTAATAATCCCCTACGACTATGCTTCATTGACCAATAACCCATAGAGACATGACGAGAGGTATACCTGTTCACTTTAAGATATCGATTAACCACTATTGGCATGAAATGGATGAAAGAACATGGTAAAAAGGGTGAGTAAAAGTACGCAAATCTAGCCACCAACATCTCTCCCCAACTGGCCTTACTAGATGTCCTCATGTAGTTCGTCGCCTACGCAAGTCTAGGTTCAAGATGTGATGATCAACGTGAAGCTGTGCAAGATCGGATTTTGCTGACATCTCTATCCCTGGAGGCTTATATCCATCTGTTTGAACGACTTCTTTCTACCAACCCTCGCTTACCTCATAAAATAGAGTGTACTGATTAGTTGATAGCCAGGTGATGTGAAATCAAAACCTCAAACCCATCCATCGGCCCTCGCAAAGTCACATACATGCAATGTACTTGGGTACCTTTATTAGAGCTCGAGCAAAATTGGGGGCTCCAAAAGGCTCACGTATGTTGACAGTTGATGATGAAAGAATCCACCTTTTTTGGCAGTTGTCCCAGGCCTCCTCCTGACATGTGAAGATCTATTTTGTGCATATATCAGCACACCATTGCTGAGTTGCCAACATATTTTATTTTCGTCCTTCGATTCCCAAAAGGGTTTCATGTTTGTTATAAACATTCAAACACTAACAATTCTCCATCCTGATGACAAGTGACATATTTACCTGATTTTCTTCAAATGTATCAAAAGCCTTTTTCCATTTAACCTGGTTGAGAGTGTAAGAGGTAAAATATATGAGTTGAATATCTCCTACAAATGGAATTGGGTTAAATGATTGATCATTGCCTAGGAAATAGTCATGCATGTACAATTCGCACATCAAATGCTGATCCAAAACATTGTGGCATCTCATGATGTGTAAAAACTACATTGAATCTTCTATGTCATGACTAAGATCCTGACGGATGCTCTCTAAACAAAAGAATAGATATTTTTCATGGAGGAAAAAGGTGTATCTATGAGCAGGGGCACGACAAGCCATTACCTACTGAGCCAAGGTAAACATCTCCTCCTTATCGGCCTTGAGTAACTTCACCTGTTCTTCCAGCCCCGCAATTTGCTTCTGCTATTTCTCCTCCTTCCGCTTTTCCTTTTCTATCTATTATATATAGCTAGAGACTGTTTTTGTGGCTTGCTCATGAGTTTGCCTTATTCCTTCCCGGTGTGCCTCTATAGGAATGGACCGTTGTTGAAAGCGAGCTGCTATAGGTTGCCACTTATTAATCTCTACAAACATGACAAACTCTCATGCCTCAATCATATGCAAGAATGATTATGTATGTGTAACTGCTAAAGTTTTTGGCCTATCTTTAGTCTGTGTTTCCACTGAAATAGTTTCAAGTTGGGGCTCCGCAACGTTTTTCTTATGCTTTCTCACTTTTCTTCATAGGCACTGCATTTGCTTCCTCAATTTTAGGACTTCCATTTATAGCTACACATTCTCTCTAAATTGTGCTTGATATCATTCCTTAAGAGGGGATCTCCTTCTCGCACATTACTCAATAAAATCTTGTTTCACAGCGCACTACTTCTTCTATAGGCCTCACAGTTGGTCCAGGGCCTTGTGGATTGACATTGAAAAAATCATCAATTAGATCTTGTTTGACTCTGATTTCTTCCATTTGTTTCTCAACTTGGGGAATAGTCCCGCCGCCTATTTCTTCTGGTCGCAAGACCTCTACATCTTCCCTCTACACTTCTGGATTGACTGTAGGGCCTTGTGTAGCAGTGTCTTTGACACCCTTCTCTTGTGATTTCTTTGATTCGTGTCCATCCTCTTCCACTTGTGTAGGAATGGTCCCTAACCCTTGCAGGTTAGTTTTGTGAGTAGTATCCTTTTCCAATTTCTCAGGAATGGTCTCTGAACCTCGCAGGTTAGTCTAATTAGTAGTGTCCTCTCCCTTCTGCTCTGGAATAGTCTCTAACCCTTGTGGGTTGGTATGATCAGCAACATCTTCCTCCATGGGCTTAGGAATAGTTTATGACCCTTGTGGGTCAGTCAGTTCAGCAACATATTTTTCCATTGGCCCAGGAACATTTTCTAGACCTTGTAGGTTTGTTCGTTCAGTTGCATCATTCTCCACTAGCTCAGGAGTAGTTTCTATAGGAGTAACACCGACCAAAGCTTCTTCATTTTAGTTTTCAGTCGACATTGGTTCTTGCGTGACAGTGTGGACCTCTAATCCTTCAATTTGATCAATCCTTTCAGCAATCAACACTGGTTTTTGAATGACTGTATCAATAATGCTACCCTTAGCTTTACCAATAAATTTTAGAATCGGATGAGAATCTTCTTCTTTCTCCATACGTCTAGAGGAATGGGATTTCCTTACCCCTCTTGGAAAGGATGCAAGAAAAGGAGAATGAGTAATGATTTCATCAATTTCCATCAGCTCCATGCCTGTTGTTGGCTTGATGGGCCCTGACCCAGGTTCAATGTTTAGTCAGCCAAGAAAATCCCTACACTATTGGCCCTTTTGGCATCAATTCGCGGAGCGTGAACTGAAGTCTCACCCGAAGTAGTATAGAGGGATGTAGGAACCATGTTTCCGCACCCTGAGATGGTTGTGATGTCGGTTTTATACCTTAACCCTCCTTTCACGTAGATCGATAAACCTTTAAGGCTTATCGATGTACTTCTCTATTAGTTTTCAGAACCTCTGCGAATTTCCTCTCCTCGAGGAAGGATTGTCAGAGGTAGCACAATTCACTTCCTTATGGTCTACAAATAATGTTGTGCGGATTGCAGAGACGAAGATATTTTGGGTTCTTATGGAAATGGATCTCCGCATGGCCATCAATCAACGTCCAAGGTTGTCCCCAACCTTGTTCACGCAACTGTCAGTCTACACGACATTCAAGGTTGACTTCTACAGAGTATATATCCAAGCGTGAAAGGACCCAGAGCATAAATGGCATGAGTTGCCCTATTTGGTGACAGAAACGGATGTGGAGGATGTTGTAGTGAAATGGCCTACAAAGTGGTGCGCCCCGTCAGACTTAGATGTTGGAAAAAGTTATGCTGCATAGAAAATAAAGGAGGCAGCCAAGCAAGCTGCGCATACACTCGTAAAGCAGCGAAAGAAGGAAGCTACTGAAAAGGCTCCCATTGAGTAGGAACACGCTACCACGGAGTATGCAGAAAAAGAACAGCGTGAGTCCAAGAAAGGTAGTCACCTACGCCAGAGATAGAGGAAGAAGAGATTTCAAGACAAGGCGAAGGAGGAGATGAGGGGCAGAGCACCCCATTTATCTTGAAAAAACATGGTAAGGAGTAGAAGGGTGGAACCCAGAAAAAGCATAAATCTGACAGGAACACAGGTTGATCCCATGGTGTTGATAGAAAGCGATCTTGATGATATCGGTGATAAATTCAGGGATACAACGACTGAAGTGATGCAACAGTTTGAGCAGCAATACATGAAGACGGTGGGGAGCGTCCAAAAATATCTGTGTGAGTTGAAAATCCAAACAAGCATAATACAAGTGGGCACCGAATAAGCGAGCGCAGAGCAAGTGAGCCTGGCACCCAGGACAAGCAAGCAGCAGAGCTATTAAGGACCCTGGATCTCAAAACTATAATGTTGCTCGACAACTCCATTTGCGCAGAGTCCGCCGATGATCGCATTATCCTGAGTACAATCAAGAACATAGGATTGAATATAGCGACACTCCCCAACGAAACCCTCCACGTGTTGCATACATGGGTAGCAGATGAATTTGGAACAAGGGAGTAACGCACCCTCAACCTCATCAGCGAATACAAAGTCAAAAATGAATAAATGTTCGTTGATAAGACGTAGGCTTTGAAGGAAAAGGACGCACTTCAAGCACATAATTCACGTCTGGAGTCAGCAATAGTGGAGGCATGAAAGACAGTGCCTGAGCTTCACATCATGGAGGATGCATAGCCAGAAGCCAAAATCTAAAAACTAATCGATGGTGTGCATGAGGCAAAAGCAGAAGTTGGACATGTCATATTCAAGTTCAACATGAAGATCACGGAGCTGCAGTTAATGTTACAGTCCACAACTTCGTTTGAGGTCCGGGAGCAGTGCGGAGTCGCAATAAAGAAATGCATGGCTACTTTGGATGCCATAGTCACTGACTGTGCGACATTGTTTGAGCAGGCTATGGAGCTCGTGACCAATTTGTAGGAGGATCCGAACCTGCAAACACTGAACACAGAGGTAAGGGAGCTACAGCGGAAACATGATGAAGTTAGGGCAACTGTGCACTCCTTAGCACTAGCACAACGCCTTGCCAAGTTACAGGAAGGAAATCAGTTGCTGACACAAGTGGAGGAAGTGCAGAAGAAGGAGGCCTTGCTAAAGGCCGAGTTGCAGCCTTGGTTGGAGGAGGCTTATCAGGTCACGACTTCCATTTAGGATAAGCTTAAAGGACTGCAATAGACACAACAAACGATGAGGTTGGTCGTAGAAGGAACAACCATGGAAAAATTGGTCGAGGAAGTTCAGCAGAAAGCAATGTAGAGCGTTGTCGAAGTTGCTGTGATCTAGGTGGAGCTGGGGGATCTTCGTAGTAAGATCGTGGCACCAACAGAGTGACTCGAGGGTGAGTCACGATCTTTGTGTTGGGAGCCTATTAGGATGGGGTTCCCTGTGTCAGTTTTGGGGTTAAGATAACCCAAGTTTTTGTAAATAATGTGAAGTCTCCATGATTTGTGGATGTAGAGTGCGTAGATGAATATGAGTCAAAGGGGCTTAGCCCATTGTTTTGGATAAGTTTTGGGTCAGTTTTGAGATTCACCCATGGTTCGGGGACCATTGAATTGTATGAAAAAGGCTATAAATAGGTGTGTCTTAGAGAGTGTAAGGCATAATAAGTGGTGAGCAAGAAGAAGCGGGTAAGAAATAAGAAGAAAGGCTCTGTAGCTGAGTGCACAAAGGCTTAGGTAGAGTCTGTAGCTCAGTGCGCGGATCTCTGCAGTTGTGTGGACACAATAGTTTTGAGTCTGTAACCTTGAATTGAAGATTAATAAAAACATTTTTCTGAGAATTCTTGCATATTTCTGTTTATCTCTGTTAATGTTATATGTTGTCGATGAATGATGTGTTTTATGGAATATTGGTTGAATGTTACGCAATTCTCTTGAATAAGTGTTAATGATGTATGCAATGCATGTTTAAGTATTTTCGCGAAGACTATAATGAATTCTGATGTTTACTAATAACTTAAGTAATCTGCACGAACACTAATTTATAACTACTCTCTGATGTGCGTAAGTAGATGAATAGACTGCTAGAGATCCGCAAGGATTGGTCGTAGACCTTCGCGAAGTTCTGAAAGCTGGTTTAATAGAGTTGCGACAACGTGCCCTAAGAGTTTATTGATCCGCGCGAAGGTAGATCTGAGGAGCTGGAAGATATTACACTAGTCTCTGGATGTAGAAACTTGGTTCTTGCATCCCCCCATACTGCTTCGGGTGAGACTGTAGCCTGCGCTACGCAGGTTGTTCCCGAAAGAGTCAATAGTGTAGGGTTTTGTTGGTTGGCACAACTAACTCTGAACCTAGATCAAGACCTCCTAAGCCAACAATAGAACATCTTCATGTACATCTGGCTCATGTTTCATATCTTGAATGGATATAGTTTTGGATATATGGTCGAAGAAAGTTAGGCTTCCCAATTGTTTCTAAAATCTTCTTCAAACAGCGAAAAGAAACAAGTTTTGGGAGAAGTAAACTTTATGAAGGAAGATGTATCACATAGGCTTGGTGAAGGAATAAGCAACTAACAAAGCTAGTGAATACATAAGTAGCATGTAGACTTGGTGAAAGTAGAAGAAACTAACAAATATTGTGAAGAATAAAGCAAGTAGGTTGGTGGATACAAATGTTGCAATAGATGGGATTGGTGTCTCATGTAACTTGATGCTTACAAAGAAGCATAGGGGATTGGTGTCTCTTATTGGTTGGTGCCTCCAAAGTAGTAGAGGGGATTGGTGCCTGCTATAGGTTGGCACCTACAGAGGGGATTTATGTCTTATGTAGGTTGGTGCCTACAAAGTAGCAAAGAATATTGGTGTCTCATGTGGGTTGGTGCCTACAAGATCTTTCATATTAAGAAGTTTTATGGTTTTCTCTTGTAAGGGTTTCCACATATATATTGTGTTACTTGATTAGTTTATAAGATTGATGTTTTAGGATGTTTGAATGGAATTAAATATGTAAAAATTGTCATTATAGTGATTCACCCCCCTCCCATTATAATTGTGAATTCCAATTTATGGACCCAAATACATATGTTGAGAAGCATATTTTATGGAGTTTCTTACACTTATTCATATGTTGAACTATGCTCAATTGTGTTTAAGTGCTGTAAATTTGTTTTTAAGCTATGCTCAGTTGTGCTTAATGTTGTAAAGTTGTCTTTAGGCATCATCTCACTCTTAGAATAATAACTTTCCTATCTATCTAAATCTCAAATTCTTCAATGAGAGATGAAATGACTTCTTATATGTATTTTGGTTTGTCATGTTATTTTTAGTATTTCTACTTCTTGTATGTTATTTGGTTTAGTATTTTTAATTAAAATATTTTGGAAAAAAAAATGAAAATAAAGAATGGTAACATATATTTAATGAATGAGTTTAATGGTTAAGAATATATTTCCTTGTAAAAAATTACAAGTTTAAATCTATAAGAGTAGAAAATATACACGAAACAAGTCCCTTGCCACACAAACCAGAAGATCTCATACACCTTTTTTTTGTCCAAAATAATTTCATATAGCAATTTGATGTTTGACTTAATGAAAACCTTAATAATATTATTTAAAACCTTAATATTATATATATATATATATATATATATATATATATATATTCGCTCATGTAAGTTTTATCATTTCGGATAAGTTTTTTAAGTTTGTGCTTCTAATTTAATTTTCCCATAACTCTTACCATTTAGAATGGAACATATAAATTTATCATTACATTATAAATGAGAGAAGCAAGTTCTAATTTGCTGCTAGTGTATAGCATAAGGGAGAAGTTCGAACATGCGAGTACAGTCGTTTATATCGTTTATATACCAAAAGCATTGAAAGGAAGGGAAGAAGCTGGAAATTGAAAATCAGACCAATCAAACATAGACTATTGTATCGAGCTCCTTTGTCCAGTGTTTTCTGGAAGACCCTAACGGTGACTGTGCAAACATGCAGGAATTTCCACAAAGAGATGATGAATACAGTTGATCAGATCTCAATTTGGGGTGTACTTTTTCTTCTGATCTCTCTCTTTGTGGGTCTGCCGAAGGATTTGGCTGGATATAATTTCCCACCTGATATTTGCTACAGCTCTGTTTCAGTGCATAGTTAGCCTTGTAAAGCAGACTAGCCATGTCCGACATCGAAACCAAAAACTGTAATTTCCTTCGAGGAATCAGAAAATATATTTGACCAAGCTGCAATTCAGCACAAGGAGGAAGCTCCGAAAATTTTTGGCCAATATAAAGGTCATCAGAGTTGCAAATAAAATGGCCTGGGCTTTCTCGCAAGATATGTTGGGCCTTAACAGGATAGGAAAACCTATAATAGTTGCCGTCCATCAATATAACAATGGCTGGGGGTTCTCCTGATATCTCTCCAGATGACATGCAAATTCCCATTTTATCTTATGACCGTCCTTGGGGAATCTCAGACTGACTTACACCCAGCGTAGTCTCCTTGAGTTCCTTATAAAATAGACAGGATAAGGAGGAGAAGAATGGAGATTAAGAAAAACTTGTGGAGAAGAAACTAGAAGATATTGCAATAGTAAATTGGTCCGACGACACAACAATCGCAGGTCTGCTGAACTTGTTGAAATTTGCAGGTCTGCTGATCTTGTCGTTGAAATAAACTAATCATCCTTGTTATTCTATGTGGAGGCAGCACTCGGTGTGAATATTTATTTATGTACGGAAGGAAAGGGCAGTCCAGCTACGAGCAGCTTCTATTGTGTTGCCAGCGGATGTGTTATTTTATTTTTTATATAATGATTGGTCACATAAGACTAAAGGCATAGATTTGTCAGGCGACATGCAGGCGACATGGGGCGACATCGTATATAATGTGGAGTTGTCTATAATGCGATTTTTTTGGAGATTCTGGTGATGGAATCCGGCGGAAGAAATTGAGATTAAATCATGATTTGTTTCAGTTAAAATGGTTTTTTAACTGCATATTTGGATTCAGCACCCTGAAAAACCCCTGGGACGCTTTCATTGTGCAGAAACTAGCTATCAAACTTGAGATTCCAATAAATTGCTGCCAGATTTTCACCAAAAAAACCCGCCGAAAAAACTTTCAAAAAATCGCGTTATAGACAACTGCATATAATGTAAAAGAAGTGATTGGGTTTGTTGGCTTTGAGATTCAGTGAGTAACCGTGCGAGGGTATCAAAACAGGCTGGCGGAACTGCTTGGTGATGAATGGAGTTTCGTGGCGACTGCAAAGGCGAGCGCGTAGGCACGCAGTCACTCAGCATGGGCACGCAGGCAGGGTGCATGCAGCTCAATTTCCATCATCTACATGTACTCTCTAAATTTTTATCTCCCCCAGAAGTTGTCCAGCATAAGAGTTTGATTGGCTGTTTTTAATTAAATATTTCAATTTTTTAAATGCCATGGATCAATTCAACGGGAATTAATATTTCTCAAGCAGCCATTTTCCTTAAGAACCGTGTTCATATGAATAATAGAGCGAACAGTTATGGTAGAATTTACAATTTAAGCATCCAATTGGTAAGAGAAAATGATCGTTAATGTGGGTGTGGGTGATAAACGGAATCAGAATTTCAAATTCCTTTTTTACTACATTTTTTTATTTTTTTAACTTTTCGTTTTACATTTTAATCAAATATGTGAGTGTCAGGGAAAACTCTATTTTAACAATTTTTGTAAATTTATTTCACAACACACAATAAGTCATCAAATTGGATGCTGATAAGTCTATCAGATTTATAGCTCAGATTTATGGTGGGACCATTTGAACAATAAAATCTATGCAAAACTTACAATCCATCTAGAGAAAATACAGAAAAGTTATGCGATAATAAACAATGATTATACTTCATTAAAAGTCAAACTTTATGGAAAAACTACAAAAAAACTTATCAATAGAAATATCTCAATACATAGATCTCTATTAAACATAAACTAGAAGAATTTTCAAAGCTTAAGAATCCTTCTTGACTTTGTATCTGTCCATATCTCATATACTGCATGCCAATCAACATTAGATGATTCAGGTCCATTCAAATATACTCTCATTAGAGCATCTAGTGTATCCAACCCAAGCCTTGATTTTCTAATGTCCTTGATGATGTTTTTCTTAGAAAATCCCCTTTCACTTGCACGAATAGTGAGGACAGCTTGCCATAATTTCATCATATTAGGATAAGTTTTGTGCCATTGTTTTGTGTTACGAAAGACCTTTTATGCTTCTTTCATAGAAAACCCCTCACAAGCCAAATTTAATGAATCAACAAAAGGTTGCAACTCTCTTTTACAAGCTTTAACATCAAATAAAGCTACAAATCCAACATCACTTGATATGGTATGTTGCAAATGTTGAAAAAGCTTTAAAAACCAACGCTTTGAATTTTTCTCACGACTACAACGCTTTTCTAATTTTTCTCACGACTACAACGCTCTTCTAAATAATAACAAAGGCTGAACAATTTTGCTGCATTAAAAAGATGAAGGTCTGGAAATCTTTCATTCAAAGAGTCTATGAGAGTCTCTATATAACCTTGAGTGAGTTGCTGACAACTCTCTTGTGTACCTTCAATACAAGGTTTCATAGATTGTTTCCTTGCTTCATTGGATTCAATATCCATGGCTGAGATAGAGATGTATCGTAACTCATGTCTATCTACAACTTTCCCTTCATCTTTAATATCAATGTATCCATTTTGAGAATCATTTAAAAACTTTGAAAGATAAGTTGTGCCTTCTGCAAATGTCTCTTTTCTAAAAAACCATCTAGATAGTGTGCTTATAGTTACTTCAAAAGCCAACCCAATAGTTGTAATGTCTACATTTTCTTCTTGAAAAGTCACATTCAACTTGTTCAATTCCCCTAGCACATCAGCAAGCATATGTAAACAAAACTGGATAGAATATATTCTCGTCTTATCATACCAAGATGAAGTTTTTTTTTCATTTTTCCACGAAGTTAAAATTGTTGGCATAAGCTTCACAAGCCTTATAATAACTTCCCCCTAGATAACCATCTCACTGAATGTATTTGTAGAACATCAAGAACATCCATTTGCATGACTCTAAGAAAATCATTAAGTTCGTTATTTGTCTTTGGAGAGTTTTGAACCCATGAATACACTTTGTTTGCAATTTTTTCAACAAATAATAACTCAGGTAATTTCTTAGAAGCATCTACTGCTGCTAAAGACTCATGATGAGCCACACAATGAACTGTAATAAGGTTTGGATTGTTCTTTTTCAAAAATGAAACAAAGCCATTTTCATGTCCAATCATTGTTGAAGCTCCATCTGTAGAAACAACTATGAAATCTTTATATTGAAGGCCTCTAACATCTATTAATTGATTGACACTATCATATTTTGTTTTTCCTTTTCCATCTACTACATCTTTGAGCTTCATAAACTGCGAGATAGGTGGCTCGAGACCCTTTGAGTCTAAATATGTTGCATAAATAACAAGGTGTTGCTCTAAGGTTCGATCAGTGCTTTCATCAACCATTAATGAGAAGAAAGGACTTTCCAACATATTTTTTATCTAAATCTGTTCAAGATGTTTTGATATGCAATATATAAAATCATTTGCAGACTTACGATTTGTGTATGATGAGTACTCTTGAGACTTTGGCATATTTGGAATTTTTGCATCCATTAGAAATTTACAAAGCTTCTCATACTTTGATAGAGATAAATCTTCTTGACAAATGAAATATGATATTTTCATTGTAGAAATCACTCTTTCCTTATTGGCATCTCTCACCTATCTAATATGATCTGGAATTGGTTTCATCTTTCCCTCTAATGCATTAATCCATCTTTCCTTAGCATCTTGATGCACTCGTGATTTTTCATGAGTAACAAGAGCATCATGTTGTTGTAGGAATTTACAGGGTAAATTCCTCAGAAAGAACACCAAAAGGACACCGCTCACAACCAGATCACAGATCAATACACCAGTATTTTTGACGTGGTTAAAACCCTCAAAGAGGGAAACAGTCCACGGCCTGAGCCAACGCGGCCACTTCAGGCAATTTATTAATCAAAGAATGAAAAATTTACATAAGCTTCTCTCATGCACGGATTACCCTACAAATGACCCTCCATGCGCTTTAAATAGAATTCATGGACCAATCAGGTGTCAAGCCACGGATCAAGTGTCGGTAATACCGAGGAGAGAATGAACCGTCGGATCACTACATATCGTGATCGTCAGATTGTAAGTTACAAAATGTACAACGGTAAAGAAACACGCTTTACCTAACTCTATACTAGACCAAGTTGAACTTAACTATATCCTATGTGTCGGAATATCCTAACATCCCCCCTTAAGAACAACTTGGGATAGGATTGAAGGATTTACAAATATGACACAATAGGAGAAGGAAGGAGGCACTAGAGCCTATCCCCCCTTAGTGACAACTTCCTGAACTCCAACCATAAATCGAAGTTTAGTGAACTTCGCCTCTGTGAGAGCCTTTGTGAAGATGTTTGCAACTTGATCATCTGTTGAACAATATTGCACGTCAAAAACATGGTCGTGAATGAGCTTTCTGAAGAAGTGCATGTGCAGTTCAATGTGTTTGCTGCGCTGATGTTGGACTGGATCTTTGCATAGCTGAATGGCACTTTGATTATCACACCAAAGTGTAGTCGGATGCTGCTGCTCAAAGCCAAACTCTGACAGGATCTGACGAAGCCACAAGGCTTCCTTACTAGCTTCTACGGCACCACGATACTCTGCTTCTGCTGATGAAAGAGAAATGGCACCCTGTTTCTTGCAAGCCCATGTAATAGGTCCTGAACCAAGAGTGAACACATAACCGGCAGTAGACTTCCGATCATCAGGGTCACCAGCCCAATCGGAATCAGTGAAACCAACCAATAGAGGAGATGCTTTGGCATTGTAATGAATGCCAAACTGAACTGTACCTCGAACATAACGAAGTATTCTTTTAGCTGCTTTCCCATGACTTTCACGGGGTTTTTGCATGAACCGAGCAACAAGGCCAACAACAAAGGAAAGGTCAGGACGAGTATGGGTTAGATACAAAAGTTTTCCTACAAGTTGACGGTATAAGGTAGCATCAACTTCAGGAGAAGTACAAGTGACTGAGAGTTTGACTCCAGACTGAAAGGGAGAAGGGGCTGGCTTACAGTCTTCCATGTGAAAATGACGTAGAATATCACAAGCATACTTGGACTGGGAAAGGGAAATACCCTCCTTGGATTGCAAGACTTGAAGACCGAGAAAATAGTGTAAGTGTCCTAAGTCTGTCATTTCAAATTTCCTTTTGAGGCTAGACTTCACATGGTTTATAAGGTTGGGATCACTACCAGTAAGGATAAGATCATCAACATAAAGAACAAGGATGATAAGAGAGTTGCCCACTTTCTTGGTGTAGACAGTATTGTCAAAATGACACCTAGAAAAGCCAGATTCTAAAAGAAAGCTATCCATTTTGGCATACCAAGCCCGAGGAGCTTGCTTGAGACCATAAAGGGATTTCTTAAGTCGACAAACATGGCTGGAGTCTGTTTGTATGAAGCCAATGGGTTGTTCCATATAGATTTCTTCATGCAAGTCCCCATGCAAGAAGGCAGATTTAACATCCATCTGATGGACTTCCCATTTGAAAGAGGCAGCAAGGGAAAGAACAAGGCGGATAGAGTTCATTTTGGCAACAGGGGAGAAGGTTTCAGTGTAGTCAATGCCTTCAACCCGTGAAAAGCCCTTAGCAACAAGATGAGCTTTATGTTTATCAACTTTCCCATCTGGTCCATACTTGGTTCTATAAACCCATTTGCATCTAACAAGTTTTCATCCCTTTGGTAAAGGAACAAGATCCCATGTATCATTTGCCAATAATGAATGATATTCTTCATTCATAGCTGCTTCCCAATCTGGATGGCCTGAAGCTTCTGCAAAGGTGTCAGGATCATAATTTACTGGAGCTTGAGCCAGTAAAGAAGAGGCTCTCTTGAACTGAGAACATGTGCGTCGCTGATCTGTAGGATCACAGGCAAGATCACCTGCTGCATCTCGAGTAGCACGAACCCATTTTGGAAGCTCAGGAGCTGAAGGAGGATCCTGAGATGGTGGGGGAGGATTGTCATCCTCACTTTCATCATCTGAAGAAGAAATGTTTTCAAAGGTAGAAGAGATAGGGAGAGGTGGCACATCCGCCGGACTAGGCTCGCAGGCTGATATATTTTCATCAAATTTTACATCTCTTCTAATGATAACATTTTGGACTTAAATGGAATAAGTCTATAGCCTTTTACATCTTCAGAATATCCAACAAAAGTACATTTTTCACTCTTAGGTTCTAAAGCTTTATGCTTTTCATCTGGAATATGGGCCCACGCTTCACTTCCAAAAACACGAAAGTGACTTACATCTGGTTTGATTGAGCTCCATGCTTCTTCTGGAGTGATATTCTTTAAAGCCTTAGTAGGAGTGCGATTTATTATGTAATTTGCACAGTTAATTGCTTCTGCCCAAAAACTAAGACCAAGTCCTTTAGATTGTAGCATACAATTAGCCATTTCCTTTAAGGTGCGATTCTTCCTTTCAGCTACACCATTTTGTTGTGGAGTATATGGAACAGTATGTTGCATTTGAATTCCATTCTCAGTGCAATAGTTGATGAATGTGTTTTTAACATATTCTCCGCCATTATCAGATCTTAACTTAAGAATTTGATGTCCAGATTGTTTTT
Organism: Pinus tabuliformis; assembly: GCA_031772625.1. Lineage (NCBI taxonomy): Eukaryota > Viridiplantae > Streptophyta > Pinopsida > Pinales > Pinaceae > Pinus > Pinus tabuliformis. Next base: position 1,313,586,286 of record CM062809.1, read on the forward strand.
CAACAAAGGCCTTGAAGGCCAAAAAGGTGTTAAATACTTCACTCTTGAGTTTTAAGAAGTATACCCAAGTGCGTCTGGAGAAATCATCAATGAAAGTTAAGAAATACTTGCAACTAGAGAATGACACAACTGGAAGTGGACCACATAAATCACTATGCACAAGTTGTAGAGGGGCTGAGGCGTGCCAAGAGGCACGTTTTTCAAAACTGTCCCGATGATGTTTTCCGAGTACACATCTGGAACAAACACCATCTCTGAAAGATACCATAGGAAGACCTGTCACCATATTTTCTTTACATAGATGCTGAAGGGAGCGATAGTTTAAGTGACCAAATCGCTCATGCCAAAGTTTTCTCACTTCATCGTTATGAGCAACAAATACTGAGGGAAGATTTGATGACCCAAAGTTGTGAAACTTATACAACCTTGTAGAATCATCAGCAATGCCAGTAGCCAAAATCTGTTTAGGATCTTTTAAGTCCTTGATTACAACATCATGAGGTGAAAATTCAACGATTTTACCTTCACCTGAATGAGTTATCTGATATACAGATAGAAGGTTGCAGGATAAGGTTGGAACACATAATACATCATTAAACTGACCATTGTCTAGATGAACAGTTCCAGTCCCTACAACATTAAGAGATCTATCATCACCAACATATATATTTTTGGTGTTACAATCATTTAAAGAAGAAAACATGGCTTTGTTTTTGGCCATGTGATAAGAAGCTCCAGAATCAATGAGCCACTCATGAGAATGAGAAGAAGAAGATACATTTAATGCATAGCCAGACCGAGATGCTTGACAACCACATGCAGAAAGTGCCATTCTTGAAGATGAAGTAGAAGTTGAAGAATGCCCCAAATGGATGTTATGCTTATTCATTGCTGCTTCCAAGGTTTCCATCTTTTTAAAGCATTTTGATTCTAAGTGGCCATCTCGATTACAAAAATTGCAATGTCTATTAGTCTTCTTCCATTTGTTTTTATTTGTCTTATCATTTTGTTGAAATGATTTTTCATTTTGGGGCTGAAATTGCTTAGGACCCTTGTTTGGTTTAGGACCATTCTTTTTAGGATATGACTTCTTAGGATTCTTTGAATTTGGTTGCTACTGGGTGGCTAACGCTTTCTTGGAAGAGTTTCCAATATTAAGAAGACCAAGGTGTAAGAGTTTTTCTTGTTCTCTTATTAAAGAATCACAAAAAGAGTCAAAGGAAGGGGACTTGTAGTCTTTTCCTTGAGAAATGAAGGCTTCTCTTGTAGAATGGAAGGTGGAAACAAATACAGAGTAGGCTGGTCCCAACTTAGTAAGGATGGAATAAATAAGGTTACTATATTCTTTCTTAACCTTAACACCTTCCAAAAGATATCTAAGGGTCTTGAACTTAGACAAGAAATCTTCAATGCAAGAAAAATTATTAGGGTCCAATGTAAGCAACTCATTTTCAAGTTGATGGGCTCTAATTTCATTTTTAATCCCAAAAACTTTATTGATTTGTTCCATTGCTTCATGAGGAGTTTCAAGTTCTGCAATATGGAATCTAAGATCTGGAGAAATAGACATCCCTATCAAACCACGTGCTTGATCTTGTCTATTTTACCATTTAGCAGCCTTGTCTTCATCTTTCGGTTTCTTTTCTTGGCCTGTGGCTATTCGGTAGAGACCTTTACTTCTAAGTAAATCCTCCATGTAGGACAGCCATTGGAAGTAGTTGGTGCTGTCAAGGGTAACTTGGTATTGACTTTCCATTTCAACAGAAACTGAAGCTGAAGATGCTGAAATTAAGTGTTCCAATGGATAGATCTCGAAAAATTAGGCTGGTTTAAAAAAAACGTCTCTGAAAAAGGCTTCCAGATGAAGAAGTTATGGCTTTTTGAAAAAACGTTGTTGAAGTTGCCGACGAAGTGCGGGAATGTGCGGAAATGAAAAAGTCCGCCCCCACAAAATGGAGACTTGAACCCAAGACCTCTACTCTCTTAAAATAGCTTTGAACCAATTGATCTATACAAAAAATTTGAGAGAGAGAGAGAGAGAGAGAGAGGGGGGGGGGGCTTTGGGTTGCGTGCTTGCTTTGAGAAAGCTCTTTTTCCCTACAAAACAAAAAACACAAAACCCAACACGGACATGCAAAGAAAACGAACCTTATGGCTCGAAGTTAGATTTACCCAAAAAACTAAATATTTTCAAAAAATTGAACCTTGCGGCTCAAAGTTAGCTTTAGCCAAAAAACTAAATATTTTTCTCAATGTTTCTGATTTTCCGAGATCACACTAAGGTGCAGGGAAAAGAGCATACACATGAGAAAAATCCTTCCTTTCTGTTTCTGATTTGCCCAGATCGCACAGAGTCGCAGGGCAAAGAGCATACGCAGAAATGAAAGGTATAGATCCGGTTAAAAAAAAGCTAAATAAACCGAAACCGAAATAAGCAGAGAGAAAATAACAGTAAACTGCAAATAAACACTGTATACCTCCAGATCTTAAAAATGACGCAGCTAGGGCTACCGGAAACCTTTTCGCGTGAAACGAAAGGGGTTCCTCACTGGAACAGATGCTCCGAACACAATAGAGCAGTCCTTTCAGCCCGAAAGCAGTCAGAAACAGCAGATCTAGGAAACGACAGTCGGATGCAGTTCTACCGGCTTCAGATTTGGATCACCAACGGACGCGGCCCTCAAATAGCTCCGATACCATGTAGGAATTTACAGGGTAAGTTCCTCAGAAAAAACACCAAAAGGACACCGCTCACAACCAGATCACAGATCAATACACCAGTATTTTTGACGTGGTTAAAACCCTCAAAGAGGGAAACAGTCCACGGCCTGAGCCAACGCGGCCACTTCAGGCAATTTATTAATCAAAGAATGAAAAATTTACATAAGCTTCTCTCATGCACGGATTACCCTGCAAATGACCCTCCATGTGCTTTAAATAGAATTCATGGACCAATCGGGTGTCAAGCCACGGATCAAGTGTCGGTAATACCGAGGAGAGAATGAACCGTCGGATCACTACATATCGTGACCGTCAAATTGTAAGTTACAAAATGTACAACGGTAAGGAAACACACTTTACCTAACGCTATACCTAACTCTATACTAGACCAAGTTGAACTTAACTATATCCTATGTGTCGGAATATCCTAACAGTTGTAATGTGGTGCAACCATTCCCTAAACCCCATGGTCCATTCGTCCTATACTTCTCACAATAGTTACACTTCATAGTTATTTTATCATCAAACCTCACATAATTTAACCAAACAAACTTATCTAACCATTCCATGCGAAATTGTCTTTTTGTTTGCACTTTCATTTCTGAATTATCACCAACCTCTTCTTCAACTTCATTTGTTTCTTCATCTACATCATGTTCAGAAGAACTTCCAAAATTTTTATGTAATTGTTGTTCCACATGAGCATTATGGGTTTCTTCAAGTGTTTCTAAATTCCATTAAGTCTTAGAAGTTTTCTCTTTTGTCCATCCATACATTTCCCCAATTGTAACTTGTATCTTTCTCTTTTGAGACATTTGTAGCTTTGTGACCACCTGTATAAAATATATATATGAAAACTAAAATTAATTAAATCAAACAGATTAATACTTTCTAATAATGCATATTTATTTATTACCTATAGAAATATAACTATTGTATAACACCATTACCAATAAAAACATTTATTAAAAAATGTTAAATCACATGAAAATAATGATACTTGTGATTCGTTGGTTTCTGTTAAATACGATGGATAAAAATATATTAGTTTTAGTTGAAGCTCTGAACAAATCACATTGACTGGAAGGCTCAAAATCGAAAACGTCAAATGCTGCCAGTGCATTGGCCGTTGGAGCACCTAAACCGACAGCAGTGAATACCAATTTCTCATAAAAATATACTGTTTTGATAAATATGCAGTGCACTTGCCCATAAAAATATATTGTTTTGATAAATATGTGATGGATTTTTGTGTGTTGCTATTTCTATGCTGACTCATTCTGGATAAGTTTTTGTATAACGTGTCTAACTTGTTTGGATTAAATAGTCGGCTCCATTTCTCAGTCGAATATCAAAATTGCAGTGGTGAGTTGTTCATAGTAACTAGAATCGTCATGAATAGCATCATTTCTAGCAAATCTTCGAGCAAAGAACTCAGGAAAACGTTTTTAGGCCTCAAGCCTACCATTGATGAAATCTCTAGGATTTCTTTTGAATCAGAACCCTCATCTCACAGAGGCCTGCTGTTGAAGGACATTCAAGACAAGCTGCAAGATGGCCTTCACCTTGTGAAGAAATTAGAGGGAATCAATAGTTTTAATTTATGTAGAAGATATCGATATGGAAAGAAAATCCTACAGGTAGAAAAGAATGTCAATGATTTTTTGCTCACCCAAGCCCTGGCAGGCATACTCGATGTCCACAAGCTAAACGTGGATTCCAAGGCCTGTGAGGAACGATTGAAGCGTATGGAAGAAATGGGTCGGCATATAATCGACAGTGTTAATGCCAAGATGACTAAGGATGCCATTTCCAATTCCTTCATGCTTCATCAAATGAGTACAAGCTAGTTATTTGAGACCTCCATTGATGAGTCCTATGATACTACAATTTCTAAAGAACCCACCAGCAGCTCCAACTCCCAAGTCCCAGATATGCCGAATTTCATAGTTGGATTGAATAATCTTGTGAATGATGTCAAGCAAAGCCTAATATTTCAGAATTGGGTTAATGTATTTGGGGTAAAAGGTATGGGAGGAAGTGGCAAAACCACTCTTGCATTAGCCCTTTGCAACGATCCCCAAGTCAAAGGTTAGAGGAAATCCCCTTTTGAATTTTCACTCCAAACTCCCATTTAATTGCTTCACTTTCATTTGCAATGCATTTTCTGTCTGTGATTTTCAGATTTCTTTCAGAACAATATAATTTTCATTACTATTGCACATTCTCCAAATGTAAAGGGCCTTTTAGAGACTCTGTGGGATAAGATAATTGATGGAAGAAGGCCTGATTTTCAGAGCATAGAGGATGCACACAACCAACTGAAGAATAATATTCGTTTAAAAGGACATCCAAAAACTTTGGTGGTTTTGGACGATGTTTGGTCAAGATCAAATATGGAACAGTTGTTGTTTGAAGCAGAGGGATACAAGACAATTATCACAACAAGACATGATTACACTATTCCGACTTCAAATAGTACCCATGTTTATAACATACCCATGTTGCAGAAGGCTAATGCCCTGTCACTTCTCTGCTTTTGGGCGTTTGGACAGCCTTTGATTCCAATAACAGAAGATGAGGATCTTGTTAAAATGGTATGAATTAGATCCTGATTGTTTCTCTATCTCATTCTTGATGCTTTACATCCGCTCGCAAGGGGTTGGCTAAGAGCAGACAGTGTACCCAGCAAGCACTGATCACAGAATACCATGCTAGTGACCAGGGAAGTCTTGGGTTCAACTAAACCCACCATCCAAAATGCTTAAATGCATAGAATTAAATGGAGGTTTGATTCCAAAAAGTATTATAAATTTACATGGAAAAATTGTTTGGGAAATTGTAAAATTGTAAACTTGCATGGAAAGATTGTTTGGGAAATTGTAAAATTATAGGAAATTTTGACACGAAACCAATAGAAATTGCAATATTAACCCACCAGGCAGTTGAGTTATGAAGAAATCAAACAATAGTATGTCGAAAGTACCAAATTATTTTATAGGAGAAAAGTATTGGAATATGAATTTGGTTGTATTTTAGGTATTGGAATGTTACCTGTGAAACTTGAAGTGGAGAGTTGAGTTGTTGAGCATCCAAGTTTGCTCACAGATTCCACTTAGACACGGTCAATCCGCAAGAGAGGAGCACCACTGCACTAGAGATGAATGTGCAGAAGTCGTCGAATGTGCAGAAGTTGAAGACACCTTTTCTGCGACACCGCGATTCACCAGTCTATAAATTATTTTTCGGCTTGCAGTTGCAGACCCTCCTAAGACATAGTGATGATGTAGGTATATGAAAATCCAAGTGTTTTATGCCTTACCAGTTAAAAACAAAAGATGCAGCAAGTGTATAACATGCAAACAAGAATAATGCAGGGCAGGAAAGTAGAGATATAACAGTACACGACAGATGTTATTGGACTAATACACAACAACAAAGTGAATATAACAGTTGACAACATTGTATATTAAATAAGCAGAACGTAAATATACTTGAAAATGAACTTCAGCCTACTAAAATTTGCATCCCAAATATGCAACACACCAAACAGAGACTCCAACACTAAGTATAAACAAAAGCAATAACTAAACTGAAGCTAGTAAGAACTTTCAGGACCTTATCTGACTGAGAATGGTCGTTGGGGTCAACCCTATAAGACCAGCTTTCTAGAACCAACAGTTTTAGGAGGTTACTATCATTAGCACTGGACAAGTATAAGATACCAATGAACATAAAATTCCCCCTAAAAATGAACCTCAAGAGCTGCAAAAGCCATCCTGATCCAACTGACACTCACAGTGTGGGGGTGAATGTATTCGTGAGAACAAGGGTTGTAATTTAGCAGCATTTGCAACAAAGAGACACGAGTTCAAATCCCAGTAAGCAGGTTATGATGAAAACCACAATCAAAATCAAGTAGCAAATGAACCTAGGAGATTCCAGCTTAGGATTGCACAGTCAACAAAGCTGCAAGAACTAATTGACCTATTGTAGTTGGCTTGGTAATTCCTAGCCATGATTTTGGAACCCAAGTAAAGGAGCATTCCAACTCTTTTTCAGTCCCACTTGCCATATCAACCTAGCTACTTCATGTCAGTTAACCCTTGAGTGGACAATAAGCCCAACAACTATCAGTAAGAATCCCGACCAGTCAAACCCAAGAAAAGAAAAGCTTTTTGCAGGTTAACGATGAAAAATTCAACTTAGCCATTAGTTCTAAATCCCAAACTTACTGTTCAACTATACCCCAACAAAAACACCCAAACTGAATTTTTTTTGAAAAAGACAAACTCAAGGCTCCGTGTATAATGCATCACAATATAAACATGCATAAAAAGCTAATTGGCTATAATTCTTGCGTTTTTACAGTAACACACTCATAAAACGAACCAGTAAAGGTAGTTTCTGTGAGCTTCTGTGTGTTTATAATAGATAATCCACTCACAAACTATTGCATAATTGAACACAGGGCAACTCTTCAAAGTTGCGGAAAGAACATGGCGCCAACCCGGAGGTGACCATGAGTGAGTCACCATACATGAATTCTGTAAATTTGCAATGAACATGTGGAGACACAATTTTTTACAGAACAACAGGTGCTGAATGTAGTTAAGTTAATAACATTACCAAACCTAAAAAACACCCACATAGACAAACACATCCTTGGTCAGCAATTCTAACATTGAACAAAAGCCAAAATGCAAAATGTGGGTCAGAGAATAACCCAACTCAATACAAAAAACATCAATAATAAAAAATTATATATACACTCAGCGTTGTTAATCCCAAAACGTTGTACAATGAGTGGCTACAACAAAAGCATTGGCATACATTCTAGACATGTATATACATTGTTTATATACTATTTATACCTACAAATTGCAATGGGTTGGCTAAGATTTCGTAAGAGAGGAGCACCACTGCACCAGAGCTGAATGTGCAGAAGTCATCGAATGTGCAGAACTCGAAGACACCTTTTCTCCGATGCTGCAACAATTCTCCAAATTAGCCAGGCTGAATAGGTAAACCATAAGCTGTAGGGTGAATAGGTAAATCGTATCTTGTAAGCAGTAGATTGCAATTTGCAAATTGTAATTGCAAGTCTCGTCAGATTAAATTTGAGCGGTGGATTGTAGCTAGATAATTAATGGTAAGTACTAGGTAGTAGGTAGTGGGACGGTGAAGCATTTAAATGCTTTTAAGTCTAAACTGCGTTGTGTACTACTGCAGCCTTCTGGTCCCATCGAAATAAGGTATTATAAATTTTTACATTTCACTCGTTGAAATAGACATCGTTTTGACGGTTTGCAGGGGTGTATCACACGTCGGATTTGACATGGCAATTTTTTCAGCTCCTGTCAAATACATTCTTCAACCAAAAATACGTCCCATAGGACGTCAAATTCCAGGCTTGAATGGGAGTCAAGCATCACCATGCTTTAATTTGAGCATGTAATATACTACGTTCAACTTCTCAACGGTTTACCAATTGAACTAGTAAGGCACATAGGGATGCAAAGTGATCATGGAAATAAGGTCATGGTTTTAATGTAGTCATAATGTCTTAGTAGTATTATCTGCTAAAAGGGATTAAAAAATAAATTTTAGTGATTTTAGTGTAATTGAAAAAGTAATTATTACTTCAACTTTTCAATAAAAGTGTATTACATATTTTTTCTTAATAAATCATCCCATAGTTTAATAGGAAACTATAAATTTGATATTAATGATATATATATATAGATATATATATATATATATATATATATATATATATATATATATATATATATATATATATATATAGATATATATAATTTTTATTTGTAATTTTTTTAATGATATTAGTTGTTGTGTAATAAAAAAATTAAATATAATAAATTTAGAAGATAGCAATTATCTCACAAGAATTTTATAAAGACATATTCAAAATATTATAAGAAGATATTGAGAGTAGCAACATCAACTCCAAACCCCTAATTTTTTTGTTCTCTTTTCTACGCATAGTGAAAGTAGAAAATCCCTCCTGTTAGAGTCAGTGTTTGCATACTGTTATCAGTGATCAAAACTCCTCTTTTCATATTCATATTAGAGTCTTGCTCAGAAATTTTTGTCATTCCACCTAGGTCCTCATTCAAAAATTTACTCACTCATGGTATCCTTAGTCAAAAAACCTCACTCACGTACACTCCATCTACCTCCCTTGACCTTTTCCCATGCCCATTACTCTCATTTCCCTCTCCTAGGGTTTTGAGGACATTTTTCTTGGTTTCATGACCTCCATGGTTAAATCATTAACAAAACTTGTATCCTGATGCTCTTACGCCTTCCCCTATCCTTAATATACCATCCTAAACACTTCCCATCACTCCTGTTAGCGCTTGAAATTTCACCTCAGGCTGAAAAAGGTAAACTTCAAGGCAACATCAAACCACTTAGCCTCGTAGCTAGCCCTACGGGGCAGGAGAGGGCTCTCTCCGGTCTATCTCGATAGGGATCTTCAACGGGAGAGATAACCAATGAGGAAACACTGATTTTAGGCTAGTAAACTGATAAAATAGTTTGTTTTGGGATTTTTTGGATTTTGGTGGAAAATCGGGAAAAGGCAATTTTGGGTGCGGGGATTGGACACAGTTTTTGCAAGGGGTTCTTTGGGGCAAGGTAGGAGACTGTATTGATGCCTTTAAATTAAGTGAATGGGTAGGAATGACCAGTGAGGAGCTAAGGAGAGCAATCAATCACCTTGAGTTCTCCTTAAACAGATGAAAACATTGATATTAAGCAAATTTAAAAGCAGAGCATGGAAATCATGAATTCTACTTTAACACTTCATTTGCCTAATTTCAGAAGAAAAAGAAAGAGGATGATTTCACATAACACACTTACAAGTACAAAGAGAAGCACACCATCAATACATGTAACCACAGGAATCCCAAAAAGGACTGCAAAACCCTGGTCTTTCTTCCTTTGCCAAAATTGCAGAGATACAATGAATAATACAATAGAGTTTTCTCCCTCAAGAGTCCAACCATGAAAATGACCAAGAAAGTACATAATATAGGCAATCTAACATCTTTCCTTGCCTCTAGGGGTCGAGCTCATCCTTCTAGGAGCTGTTTCAACCAATTCTAAACTAAGCACTAAAATCTAGGCAGTCAAAACAACTTGCCTCTATAAGCTAGGAAACCAATTCATTCATTAAATGTTTGCTATTTCATGAATGAATCTTCTAGAATAGGTAAATAAGTGTCATATCAACATAAAAATACATTAATTACATCAAAGAGGGTGAAAAATCCCATCCCAAGTCAAAACTGGCCAAAGCTGGGCGAATTCCCGAGCTGTAGGTGAAAAATTATGAAAATTGCCTGATAGGTCGCGCCCTAATCCTGATAGGTCGCGCTTCTTTGGAGCTCCATTTGAGGCACTTCCATGTGTCAAAATGAGGCAAAAGTGGGCTTGTTGGAAAGGTCTGGATGTCTACTTTCCAACCCAGGAATTTCTGAATTTGGTGGCCATTTTCCCCTCCAAAATTGCAATCTCCTAAGACTGCTCCCTGTGTGTCAAAAAGGTGGCAGAAAGTCAATTTTTGCATGTTTTTTGACCTTCTGGAAGCTCAAAACTTGATGAAATCTCTTGGTAATTGCTGAGCAGGTGTATCTTTGCATGACAAATCCAGAAATGCTGAGTTTTCCCAAAATGAAGTTGCCCATCGAATAGGTCGCACGCGGGCTCTGCTTGCAAATTTTGCTCAATTTCTCTCCAAATCGCCCAAATCGCTCTTCACTATTGCTTTGAGGCAAATGATGATCAAATAGAGGGAGAGAGAGGCTTTATAGGCTTGATTTAAATTAATTTCTCCTCAAACCCTCTTTCTAATGTTTTTAACTTGACACTTTTTCAAAATTTAAATGCTGCTGACTTTATGGTTTCCTTTTGTCCTGAAATTGTTTGAACTGATGCTTTGTCTTGAAAATTTTTGCAGGGATAGTTTCTGAGGAATCTTGGCAAAGGGGACCAGGGCTGCATGCTGTCTTTTGAAAACTTTTGAATTTTTACAATTTTTTACAAAAATGAGAAAAAAGACCTTGTCTTTAAAAATAGGGTTTTTAAATCCAAGGTTAAAATTAGCTGTACAAGATGAAATCTTTGAAGAAATCTTTGAATTAAACCTTTGATAGTCATCCCTCTGGCCTGCTGGGCATTTATTGACCTTTAAAGACATGACCTCAAAGAAAAATTGGACCTAAACCCTAGACCTAGGACTTTGACCTCACGACAAGACAAGGAACCTTGAAAGAATTTATAGACTGAAACAACTTGATCCAGCAGTGCCAAGAGGGGAATAAAGACACCAGCTCCTCCATCAGGGTTATGGCATGCCTAATGGAATGCAATGAAATGACACTGATGAGACACCTACTTATGCAAATGCAAAGAGTTTTGATCGCTGATGGAGGGCTACTAGACCGACTCTAACAACTCCTATCCCTCAAAATCATCACTTTTCTATAAACCCTAGCCTATTGCTAAGTTTTTGACACTTTTCTAGACTATGCCTGTGTTTTTCCCTTTTGGACCCCTTCCCCTCACTCAATCCTTAAAATTCCAGTTTCCATTACTTCCTAACATCCCTCCCTACCTCCCAAAAATTTCCTAAGAACTTAAAAGGCCCCTGTCCCCTTTATTTCCCTCCATTCCTATAAATTTCCAAAATCCCCTGTTTTGCCTACACTAAACCCTAATTTCCTCTCCCACTGAGCTAGGGTTGGCTATGGAATCAGAGATATCTGAGCAGAGGATGCATAAGGGATTTAATTTCAGCAAGTATGAGGTCATTCCAAACTCATAAACATTACGTCTCCATCATTTTTCAAGAAGTCATTCCAAGGGACAAATCATTTGGCACACATAGGGCCATTTTTTCTTCAAACTATGTTTCTGGCCAAAAAGATATGAATTTGACAAAAGAGAAAGAGGTTTTTGTCCACCATAGGTCAAGGACGAAAAACCTCCTTCATTTTTTACACAGGAGTTATGGTTTTGGATAAATGTCAAAACTACAGTTGCTACAAGAGAGTTGCTGCACTTCTGGAGTGACCTTGGGAAAATTATTTTTTCTCATCACTGGAGTGTCCAAATGATTTTCTTGATGCTCCAAATGATAACTAGACTGAAAGATCATTCCAATGAGCTATCTGGAGCTCAATTTTGAGTTGAGGAAGACCTCCAAAGGTTTCCTACAAGATCACACTTCATTTTTGTACCCTCATTCTGCACTTTTTGACCAGTCTTGGGAGAATGAACTTTTGGAGGGTCAAATCAAGTCCATTTTCAAAACTAAAGGCATATTTGGAAACCATACAGGATAAGATTTCACATGATCTATCCTAGGCTCAATTTAGACACAAGGAAGGTAGGAAAAAGTGGGTCTGAATATGGCGTTGTGCGTTTGACACTCGCGCCGCATGTTTGACTAGTTTCTTAAATTTTCACTGTTTTTCTCCAGATTTGATTTTCCTCTTGGGAAATAAACTTTTTACTTATGTAATTGACCATTTAAATGTAATTATGGTCTTTTTACCATTACCTAGGGTAAATACATTAGGTAAATAGACTCTATGAGGTGCAATGAGTCAGTTCATTGTAATTAGGGACAAGTCACTTTGACCACCCTACACTCTAGCTATCAGTTCCTATTTTGGTGGAACTTCTCCTCATCTCATGGATTCAACCCCTGATGGTTGGGAGGAGTTTGTTTTGAGGCCTATATCTTGTATTTTTCAGTCATTCTACAGGTTGGACTCAGTTGGATGTTGTAGTATTGATCAAAGACACTATTGTATCAAAATTTGGCCAGTTTTAATAGATGAGTTGCACCTATTTCTTTGGGATACATGTGGTATGGATGTTTAGAATTATTTATTCTTTGTGATCATTTGCATGAATTTTTTGTAAGTTCATAAAACATTCCATGTCTATTATATGGTAATTTTCAAGTTGATAGGCATAATACATGTTTTCTCATGCTTTGTTTTGAGAAATTTATCATAATTTGTCCATTTTTATTTAGTTTAGGAAGAATACATATCCTGTGCTCTTCCTAACTCCTCATCAGTCTTAAACCATCTCACCAAATCACCTTTAAAGTGCTAAGCATCCTGCCTACCTTGCCCCTTTGAATGTCTACAATCATATCCGATTTGCCATGACCTAGCCTCTTTGACCTAAGACCTTCATCCAACAAATAACCCAATCAAGTCAAATCAAAACAACCTCTCCACTTTATACATAGCCTAAAACACTAATCCATCTAGCCCTCTTGGCTATGATTCTTTGGAGAGAGCCATCTCTGGCCTGGTAGGGCTAGCTACCAAGTCAAAATATTGGTTTATGGTTACCTCAGCTGGACTCTTCCTCAGCCTTGGAGATCCGGAGGAGTGATAAAATACTGACGCCGTTGACGGGGAACAAAAGCTCTATCTTCCTCTGGAAAGAACGACAATGACTTAGATCCGGTTGTTGATGGTGGACAACAGTCAGACACAAGAAGGTTGAAACATCCACCTGGTGACTCCATTGTTCAAGATCCTGAGCTTCAAAGTATAGAGCGACTTCACTGCCAAAGAATCAAGATTTCAGTGCATTGATGGTAATCACCAATGAGAGGGTATGTGGCAAATCCTTTACCTGGTGAAATATTACCAACTTTAAGGAATGAGTTAGCAGAATTTCAGATTGATCATAATTTCTCAACATCAGTATTTCGTTGTTTGAAATCCAGCCGACTCACACCTGAAAGTAAAAATTGTTTTCTTGGTTTAGTTGCTGAAAGATTAGAAAATGAAATTGAACTATTGGATGTTAAAATTGAATCATATTATTTCCAAGATCCTAAACAGTTCTTGGAAACTCTCCCTCCTCCCAATGAAGAAAAGGTAAGGCTTCCCTTGGATGGTTGGATTGACGAATGTTTTGATTTATAGCAAGGATGTGACAATCTCTAGCTGAGAGCATATGTTAATGAGTTGAGTCAGCAGATAGAATATGATTGTTATGATCCTATAACAACATATATGGAGTATTTTCTTCGTTTGAATGACAAACCTGATTTCCTTTTACAAAGCCAGAGGTATTATGTGTATATATTGCTGGTAGAATTTCCAATTATGTTCTCATTCAAGCACCTTCAAACAACCTCATCATTACAACAACTTCTTGATTGGTTGATTTGGCACTTTATTATCACTTGATTCAGTGATTTTGCAATAGCTTATTGTAGGATAAGTGTGCAATAAGCTTGTTGGACAAGCATCCTTCAGCATTTGGTTTACAGTTTGCAGTGTGTGTGTTTTCAACGTTTAGTTTGGTTGTAAGTTTTTTACTGTATTGGCCCACATGGTTAGGTACTTGGTCTATGGTGTTATTGACATCTCAAAGGAGTTTCCATCCCCAATAAGGCCGATGTTAGAGTCAGTATTTGCATACTGCCATCAATGATCAAAACTCCTCTTTTCATATTCATATTGTGGTCTCGCTTAGAAATTTTTGTCATTCCACCTAGGTCCTCATTCAAAAATTTACTCATTGATGGTATCCCTAGTAAAAAATCCTCACTCACCTACACTTCATTTACCTCCCTTGACCTTTCCCCATGCCCATTCCTCTCATTTCCCTCTCCAAGGGTTTTGAGGACATTTTTCTTGGTTTCATGACCTCCATGGTTAAATCATCAACAAAACTTGTATCCTGATGCTCTTATGCCTTCCCCTATCCTTAATATACCTTCCTAAACACTTCCCATCATCCTATCCCTCAAAATTATCATTTTTCTATAAATCCTAGCCTATTGCTACGCTTTTGACACTTTTCTAGACTAGGCATGTGTTTATCCGTTTTGGACCCCTTCCCCTCACTCAATCATTAAAATTCAAGTTTCCCTTACTTCCTAACATCCCTCCCTACCTCCCAAAATTTTCCTAAGAATTTATAAGCTCCCTATCCCATTTATTTCCCTCCATTCCTATAAATTTCCCAAATACCCTGTTTTGCCTACACTAAACCCTAATTTCCTCTCCCACTGAGCTAGGGTCGACTATGGAATCATATATATCTGAGCAGAGGAGGCATAAAGGAGTTCATTTCAACAAGTATGAGGCATTCCAAATTCTTAAACATTATATCTCCATCATTTTTCAAGAAGTCATTCCAAGGGACAAATCATTTGCCACACATAGGGCCAGTTTTTCTTCAAACTATGTTTCTGGCCAAACAGATATGAATGTGACAAAAGGGAGAGACATTTTTGTCCATAATCAACCAAGGATGAAAAACCTCCTTCATTTTTTACACAGGAGTTATTTTTTTTTAGAAATGTCAAAACTACAGTTGCTACAAGAGAGTTGCTGCACTTCTGGAGTGACCTTAGGAAAATTAATTTTTCTCATAGCTGGAGTGTCCAAATCACTTGCTGGATGCATCAAATGATAACAAGATAGAAAGAGAATTCCAATGAGCTATCATGAGCTCAATGTAGAGTTGAGGAAGACCTCCAAAGGTTTCCTGCAAGATCACACTTCATTTTTGTACCCTCATTCTGCACTTTTTGACCATTCTTGGGAGAATGAACTTTTGGAGGGTCAAATCAAGTCCATTTTCAAAACTAAAGGCATATTTGGAAACTATATAGGATAAGATTTCACATGAGATTTTCTAGGCTTAATTTAGACACTGGGAAGGTAGGAAAAAGTGGGTCTGAAGATGGCACTACATGTTTGACATTCACATTGCGCGTTTGACCAGTTAACTAAATTTTCACTGTTTTTCTCCAGATTTGATTTTCCTCTTGGGAAATCAACATTTTATTGATATAATTGACCATGTAAATGTAATTATGGTATTTTTACCATTACCTAGGGTAAATACATTATGTAAATAGACTCTATAAGGTGTAATGAATGAGTTCATTGTAATTAGGGATGAGTCACTTTGACCATCCTACACTCTAGCTATCAGTTTATATTTTGGTGGAACTTCTCCTCCTCTCATGCATTCGACCACTGATGGCTGGGAGGAGTTTGTTTTGAGGCCTATATCTTGTATTTTTCAGTCATTCTACAGGTTGGACTCAGTTGGATGTTGTAGTATTGATCAAAGACACTATTGTATCAAAATTTGGCAAGTTTTAATAGATGAGTTGCAACTATTTCTTTGGGATACATGTGGTATGGATGTTTAGCATTGTTTATTCTTTGTGATCATTTGTATGAATGTTTTGTAAGTTCATAAACCATTCCATGCCTATTATATGGTAATTTTCAAGTTGATAGGCATAATACATGTTTGTTCAAGCTTTGTTTTGAGGAATTTATCATAATTTGTCCATTTTTCTTTAGTTTAGGAAGAATACATCTCTTGTGCTCTTCCTAACTCCTCATCAGTCTTAAACCATCTCACCAAATCACCTTTAAAGTGCTAAGCCACCTGCCTACCCTGCCCCTTTGAATGTCTACAATCATATATGAATTTCCCTGACCTAGCCTCTTCGACCTAAGACCTTCATCCAACAAATAACCCAATCAAATCAAATCAAAACAACCTCTACACTTTATACCTAGCCTAAAACCCTAATCCATCCAGCCCTCTTGGCTGTGATTCTTTGGAGAGAGCCCTCTCTGGCCTAGTAGGGCTAGCTACCAAGTCAAAATATTAGTCTATGGTTACCTCAGCTCGACTCTTCCTCAACCTTGGAGATCCGGAGGAGTGATAAAATACTGGCGCTGTTGCCAGGGAACAAAATCTCTATCTTCCTCGGGAAAGAACAACAATGAATTAGATCCGGTTGTTGATGGTGGACAATAGTCAGACACAAGAAGGTTGAATCATCCACCTGGTGACTCCATTGTTCAAGATCCCAAGCTTCAAAGTTTAGAGTGACTTTACTGCTAAAGAATCTAGTTTTCAGTGCATTGATGGTAATCACCAATGAGAGGGTATGTGGAAAATCCTTTATCTAGTATAATATTACCAACTTTAACGAATGAGTTAGAAAAATTTCAGATTGATTAGAATTTCTTAACATCTGTATTCCATTGTTTGAAATCCAGCCAAATCACACCTAAAAGTGAAAATTGTTTTCTTGGTTTAGTTGCTGAAAGATTAGAAAATGAAATTGAACTATTGGATGTTCAAATTGAATTATATTGTTTCCAAGATCCTAAATAGTTCTTGGAAACTCTCCCTCCTCCCAAAGAAGAAAAGGTAAGGCTTCCCTTGGACGGTTGTATTGACGGATGTTTTGATTTACAGTAGGGATGTGGCAATCTCTAGCCGAAAGCATATGTTAATGAGTTGGGGCAGCAGATAGAATATGATTTTTATGATCCTATAACAACATATATGGAATATTTTCTTAGTTTGAATGACAAACCAGATTTCCGTTTACAAAGCCAGAGGTATTATGTGTATATATTGCTGGTATAATTTCCAATTATGTTCTCGTTCAAGCACCGTCAAACAACCTCATCATTACAACAACTTCTTGATTGGTTGATTTGGCACTTTAGTATCACTTGATTCAGTTATTTTGCAGTAGATTAGTGTAGAACAAGTGTGCAATAATCTTGTTGGACAAGCATCCTTCAACATCTGGTTTACAATTTGTAGTGTGTGTGTTTTCAATCTTCAATTTGGTTGTAAGTTTTTTACCGTATTGGCCCATATGGTTAGGCACTTGGTCTACGGTGTTCTTGACATATCCAAGGAGTTACCATCCCCAATAAGGCCTATGTTCGAGTTAGTATTTGCATACTGCCATCATTGATCAAAACTCCTCTTTTCATATTCATATTAGGGTCTTGCTCAGAAATTTGTGTTATTCCACCTACGTCCTCATTCCAAAATTTACTCATTGATGGTAGCCCTAGTAAAAAAACCTCACTCACCTACACTCCATCTACCTCCCTTGACCTTTTCCCATGCCCATTCCTCTCATTTCCTTTTCCTAGGGTTTTGAGGACATTTTTCTTGGTTTCATGACCTTCATGGTTAAATCATCAACAGAACTTATATCCTGATGCTCTTACACCTTCCCCTATCCTTAATATACCTTCCTAAACACTTCCCATCACTCCTATCCCTCAAAATTATCATTTTTCTATAAACCCTAGCCTATTGCTACGCTTTTGACACTTTTCTAGACTAGGGTTGTGTTTCTCCCTTTTGGACCCCTTCCCCTCACTCAATCATTAAAATTCAAGTTTCCCTTACTTCCCAAAATCCCTCCCTACCTCCCAAAATTTTCCTAAGAATTTATAAGCCCCCTATCCCCTTTATTTCCCTCCATTCCTATAAATTTCCCAAATCCCCTATTTTGCCTACACTAAACCCTAATTTCCTCTAGCACTGAGCTAGGGTTGGCTATGGAATTAGAGATATCTGAGCATAGGAGGCATAAGGAAGGTCATTTCAGCAAGTATGAGGCCATTCCAAATTCATAAACATTATGACTCCATCATTTTTGAAGAAGTCATTCCAAGGGACAAATCATTTGCCACACATAGGGCCAATTTTTCTTCAAACTATGTTTCTGGCCAAACAGATATGAATGTGACAAAAGGGAGAGACATTTTTGTCCATCATCGGCCAAGGATGAAAAACCTCCTTCATTTTTTACACATGATTTATGGTTTTGGAGAAATGTCAAAACTACAGTTGCTACAAGAGAGTTGCTGCACTTCTGGAGTGACCTTGGGAAAATTATTTTTTCTCATAACTGAAGTGTCCAAATGACTTGTTGGATGCGTCAAATGATAACTAGACCGAAAGAGAATTCAAATGAGCTATCATGAGCTCACTGTAGAGTTGAGGAAGACCTCCAAAGGTTTGCTACAAGATCACACTTCATTTATGTACCCTCATTCTGCACTTTTTGACTAGTATTGGGAGAATGAACTTTTGGAGGGTCAAATCAAGTCCATTTTGAAAACTAAAGGTACATTTGGAAACTATATAGGATAGGATTTCCAATGCGCTATATTGGCCTCAATTTTGACATTGGGAAGGCAGGAAAATGTGGGTTTGAAGATGGCGCTGCGTGTTTGACCAGTTTCCTAATTTTTCACTGTTTTTCTCCAGATTTGATTTTCCTCTTGGGAAATCAACTTTTTGCTGATGTAATTGATCATGTAAATGTAATTATGGTCTTTTTACCATTACATAGGGTAACTACATTAGGTAAATACACTCTATGAGGTGTAATGAACCAGTTCATTGTAATTAGGGATGAGTCACTTTGACCACCCTACACTCTAGCTATCAGTTCAGATTTTGGTTGAACTGCTCCTCCTCTCATGGATTCAACCCCTGATGGCTGGGAGGAGTTTTTTTTAGGCCTATACCTTGTATTTTTAAGTAATTCTACAGGTTGGACTCAGTTGGATGTTGTAGTATTGATCAGAGACACTATTGTATTAGAATTTGGCCAGTTTTAATAGATGTGTTGCAGCTTTTTCTTTGGTATACATGTCGTATGGATGTTTAGCATTGTTTCTTCTTTGTGATCATTTATATGAATGTTTTGTATTTCATAAACCATTTCATGTCTATTATATGGTAATTTTCAAGTTGATAGGCATAATACATGTTTTCTCATTCTTTGTTTTGGGAAATTGATCATAATTTGTTCATTTTTCTTCAGTTTAGGAAGAATACATCTCCTATGCTCTTCCTAACTCCTCATCAGTCTTAAGCCATCTCACCAAATCACCTTTAAAATTCTAAGACACTTACCTACCTTACCCCTTTGAATGTCTGTAATCATATCTGATTTTCCCTAACCTAGCCTCTTTAATCTAATACCTTCATCTAGCAAATAACCCAATCAAATAAAATCAAAACAACCTCTCCACTTTATACCTAGCCTAAAACCCTAATCGATCCAACCCTCTTGGCTGTGATTCTTTGGAGAGATCCCTCTCCGGCCTGGTAGAGCTAGCTACCAGGTCAAAAGATTAGTTTGTGGTTACCTCAGCTGGACTCTTCCTCAGCCTTGGAGATCCGGAGGAGTGATAACATACTAGCGTCGTTGCCGAGGAATGAAAGCTCTATCTTCCTTGAGAAAGAATGACAATGACTTAGATCCAGTTGTTGATGGTGGACAATAGTCAGACACAAGAATTTTGAATCATCCACCTGGTGACTCCATTGTTCAAGATCCCGAGCTTTAAAGTTGAACGTGACTTCACTGCCAAAGAATCCAAATTTCAATGCAGTGATGGTAATCAACAATGATAGGGTATGTGGAAAATCCTTTATCTGGAGAAATATTACTAACTTTAATGAATGAGTTAGCAGAATTTCAGATTGATCAAAATTTCTCAACATCAGTATTTCGTTGTTTGAAATCCAGCCGACTCACACCTGAAAGTAAAAATTGTTTTCTTGGTTTAGTTGCTGAAAGATTTGTTGAAAATGGCAACAAGAAATGCTAAAAATAGAAGTGCTAAAAATAGCACTGCTATAAATAGCAGTTCAGGTACCAGTGCTAGACTGAGCAACAAGGAATGAAACGGGATAGATTCCTATTTTAGTTAGTCCCTTAACTAAAGTAGTGAAGTAAAATTCGAATTTGATCTTAGCATATGTTTATAAAATAATTAATTAATTCATCTTGAGTTAATTAGTTAAGGAAAATCAAACATGAAGCCTATGTGGGGACATGCAACAGTTTCTCCATTAATTGAGGAATTTATCCATCAGTTAAAGAGATAAGGATGAGTTGTAATATTGAGTTGTAATTAGTTGGCTCAGTTAACTGAGTCAAGTCCAGTTAGATTAATTTAAACAGTTTTTTGAATTAATTGTGAGTTCAGTTATTTAATGCTTGCATTCATGTAACTGCTACACTTCAGATAACTGAATATTCTCTCATAAATAACTAATTCATGTCAGTTCAGACAGAGACCTAGTTGACATTAGAGGAGGGACAGTGTACTATCAGTTGGATGGATTTTTCCTATAAAGGAAACTCATCTATGCAGAAGGATTCATCCCCTTTATGTTTGTGCAGTTATTTATGAGCCAAGTGAGTAGTGTGAGGTGGGAATTCACACAAGTGGAAGCACTGGACCCAGGAAAAACTGCGCAAGGAAATAGGAGGCTTGGAGGGTAGAGGAGAAGGTTTGTGAGAAGCCTTTGACTATCTATGAGCAGCAGTTGGATTGCAGAGAGAGCGGGATGGCTTGTGAGCTGATTCTTTTTGTAATATGAACATATTTTCACTTGTATGATAATACAAAGATTGGGGTTTTACGCTGAGGCTTTCCCCGGGTTATTTCTTCTATGTTATGTGTGATTGATTTCTCATTCTCAGTTATATGTGTTCTCTTGATCTTGCTCAATTTGATTAAGCTTCCGCAAAGTGTTGTAGAAGTAGATCTTGTATTGTGTTTTAGTATATTGCATAATCTGTTGATCTACAGTGGGAATTTCTACAAGATTAGAAAATGAAATTCAACTATTGGATGCTCAAATTGAATCATATGATTTCCAAGATCCTAAATAGTTCTTGGAAACTCTCCCTCCTCCCAAAGAAGAAAAGGTAAGGCTACCCTTGGATGGTTGGATTGACGGATGTTTGATTTACAGCAGGGATGTGACAATCTTCGGTCGAGAGCATATGTTAATGAGTTTTGGAAACAGATAGAATATCATTTTTATGATCCTATAGTAGCATATATGGAATGTTTTCTTATTTTGAATGACAAAGTAGATTCCCTTTTACAGAGCCAGAGGTATTATGTGTATATATTGTTGGTAGAATTTCCAATTATGTTCTGGTTCAAGCACCATCAAACAACCTCATCATTATAACAACTATTTGATTGGTTGATTTGGCACTTTAGTATCACTTGATTCAGTGATTTTTCAGCAGATTAGTGTAGGATAAGTATGCAATAAGCTTGTTGGACAAGCATCCTTCAACATCTGGTTTACAGTTTGTAGTGTGTGTGTTTTCAATGTTCAGTTTGGTTGTAAGTTTTTGACCGTATTGGCCCACATGGTTAGGCACTTGGTCTACGGTGTTCTTCACACCTCCAAGGAGCTACCGTGCCCAATAAGGCTGATGTTGGAGTTAGTATTTGCACACTGCCATCAGTGATCAAAACTCCTATTTTCATATTCATATTAGGGTCTTGCTCATAATTTTTTTTCATTCCACCTAGGTCCTCATTTAAAAATTTACTCACTGATGGTAGCCCTAGTACAAAAACCTCACTCACATACACTCCATCTACCTCCCTTAATATTTTCCCATGCCCATTCCTCTCATTTCCCTCTCCTAGGGTTTTGAGGACATTTTTCTTGGTTTCATGACCTCCATGGTTAAATCATCAACATAACTTGTATCCTTATGCTCTTACGCCTTCCTCTATCCTTAATATACCATCCTAAACACTTCCCATCACTCCTATCCCTCAAAATCATTATTTTTCTACAAACCCTAGCCTATTGCTACGCTTTTGACACTTTTCTAGACTAGGCCTATGTTTCTCCCTTTTGGACCCCTTCCCCTCACTCAATCCTTAAAATTCCAGTTTCCATTACTTCCTAACATCCCTCCATACCTCCCAAAATTTTCCTGAAAATTTATAAGCCCCCTATCCCCTTTATTTCCTTCCAGTCCTATACATTTCCCAAATCCCCTGTTTTGCCTACACTAAACCCTAATTTCCTCTCCCACTGAGCTAGGGTTGGCTATGGAATCAGAGATATTTGTGCAGAGGAGGCATAAGGGAGGTAATTTTAGCATGTATTAGGCCATTCCAAACTCATAAACATCATGTCTCCATCATTTTTTAAGAACTCATTCCAAGGGAAAAATCATTTGCCACACATAGGGCCAGTTTTTCTTCAAAATATGTTTTTGACAAAACAAAGATGAATTTGAAAAAAGTGAGAGAGGTTTTTGTCCATAATAGGCCAAGGATGAAAAATATCCTTCATTTTTTTACATAATTTTTATGGTTGGAGAGAAATTTCAAAACTACAGATGCTACAAGAGAGTTGATGCACTTCTGGAGTGACCTTGGGAAAATTATTTTTTCTCATAGCTGGAGTGTCCAAATGACTTTCTTGATGAGTCAAATGATAAATATACCTAAAGAAATTTCCAATGACCTATCCTCAGATCAATGTGGAGTTGCGGAAGACCTCCAAAGGTTTCTTGCAAGATCACACTTCATTTTTGTACCCTCATTCTGCACTTTTTGACCAGTCTTGGGAGAATGAACTTTTGGAGGGTCAAACCAAGTCCATTTTCAAAACTAAAGGAATATTTGGAAAATATACAGGATAATATTTCCAATGCTCTATCTTGGGCTCAATTTGGACATCGAGAAGGAAGGAAAAAGTGGATCTAAATATGGCGCTACACATTTGACACTTACGACGCGCATTTGACTAGTTTCCTAATTTTTCATTATTGTTCTCCAGATTTGACTTTCCTCTTGGGAAATCAAATTTTTACTGATTTAATTAATCATGTAAATGTAATTATGGTATTTTTACCATTACCTAGGGTAAATACATTACGTAAATAGACTCTATGAGGTGTAATGAATC
The DNA here is from genome assembly GCA_031772625.1 of Pinus tabuliformis. NCBI lineage: Eukaryota > Viridiplantae > Streptophyta > Pinopsida > Pinales > Pinaceae > Pinus > Pinus tabuliformis. The sequence goes on from CM062809.1 coordinate 1,313,609,632, forward strand.
AGTTCATTGTAATTAGGGATGAGTCACTTTGACCACCCTACACTCTAGCTATCAGTTCAGATTTTGGTGGAACTACTCCTCCTCTCATGGATTCGACCCTTGATGGCTAGGAGGAGTTTGTTTTGAGGCCTATATCTTGTATTTTTCAGTCATTCTACAGGTTGGACTCATTTGGATGTTATAGTATTGATCAGAGACACTATTGTATCATAATTTGGCCAATTTTAATAGATGAGTTGCAACTATTTATTTGGGATACATGTGGTATGGATGTTTAGCATTGTTTCTTCTTTGTGATCATTTGTATGAATGTTTTGTAAGTTCATAAACCATTTCATGTCTATTATATGGTAATTTTAAAGTTGATAGGCATAATACATGTTTGCTCATGCTTTGTTTTGGGAAATTTATCATTGTTTGTCCATTTTTCTTCAGTTTAGGAAGAATACATATCCTATTCTCTTCCTAACTCCTCATAAGTCCTAAAATCTCTTAGAAAATCACCTTTAAAGTGCTAAGCCTCCTGCCTACCTTGCCCTTTGAATGTCTGCAATCATATCTGATTTTCTCTAACCTAGCCTCTTTGACCTAATACCTTCATCTGGCAAATAACCCAATCAAAACAACCTCTCCACTTTATACCTAGCCTAAAACCCTAATCCATCCAACCCTCTTGGTTGTGATTCTTTGGAGAGAGACCTCTCTGGCCTGGTAGGGCTAGCTACCAAGTCAAAAGATTGGTCTGTGGTTACCTCAGCTAGACTCTTCCTCAACCTTGGAGATCTGGAGGCTTGATAACACCTCCAATGGAATGAAAACATGGCATGAATAGACCAATTCAAACATGAAAGGGAAACCATATCTCCATATGGTTCAAATGAAGCAAGGTGTTTGAATTTAATCACACTTATATCCACTATAGACTCTTTATGGGAAAGGACATATATCATAAATGAAATGTCATATGATCATAAATGGATTATTATATAAATTCCATATGTTTTGGTACTTTATAACTTCAAACATTGGAGTCATAGACTTATAGGACCTATTTTAAAGGCAAATTCTATTTTGATGATATGGGGTCCAAAGACTTCTAAATTCTGCGTGAGGAATTAAGTGATTATTTTTGTATTCAAAACTTTGCAATTAATTACCCAACCCTCAAACTTTTTTCTTCTCATCAAAAGCTTTCATGGCATAAAGATCACTTCCATTGGAGTTTGTATGAAGAATTCATGTCTTTCAAAAGTTTACCTATGCTTTGACCACCATAGTATGATAGGATTTCGTGCCAACTCTCATTACTCACACACATGGAGCTACTCACACATGCACTTTCATGAAGACTTTATAGGTTCTAAAATACTAACTCTAATTGGGAGTTGAGACATATAAAAACCTTACCCTAACCTTAAATAATTATCATGACATGTTAAGCACAAGGCTATTGTGGAAAAATTTTGTGGTAGGCTTGTGGGTTGCATAAGGTGAGTGTTTAGTGTAAAAGTTGATAGGTTGCATGAAGAAAACCTTCAAAGTTATAAGGGCTTGTTTGGTTCCAAGTGTGTTGAAAATCCCTATGTAGAAGAAAGAAATATGTTGTGTTGAGTACAAGCTTCCAGGTGGGAAGACCTTCTCTTTGAACATATTATAAGCCTAAGCAGTGAAGTTGAAGACTGAACAACAAGAGTTGAGGAAGTTGAAATTCCAAATGGGCTGACCTATTTTTTATCAAATACATAGAACTGACTTGTAGTAGATCAAGTCTAAAGAGCTAAGTCAAGAAACCTAGTTGAAGAGCATAAAGTTAAGTTGTATAGTTCAAGCGGCTATGACAAGATTGAAGCCACAAATATGAGGGTTGCATCATTAGATGAAAAAACATTGAAGAATTTGTTGAGGACCAGAAAATATTGATGGTAGATCTAAGGAATGACTTGAATACATAGGTTGGTGCCTATAGTTTGCTACATTGATGCTTAACTAGGGGGAACTAGTGTCTATTATAGGTTGGTGCCTACAAAAGTTGTAAGTTGGTGCTATTTATATCAAGAAGGAAGAAAGTGTTATTTATATCAATGTAAACATCACAGAAAAGTAGGAAAATGAGTTTTTGTAGTAGAGAAGGCAAGGTTGACAACACTTCCAGCCGATTGGATTATACTAGGAAGTAATCCCGTGATCCTGAAGTATAGAGACATTCGATCTCAGAAATGCATTAATTAATGCTTGTTATAAACATTGTAATGATATGTGGATAAGTCTTTAAGTTTTTTATTCGAAGGATATTAATTATTTTCATCATAAGAGAATATTTCTAGTTTGAATCCTAACATTTGGTTTAACAATTATGCTCTTGCACTTTGTTTACGTGATCACATAGGATGGTGCCTATGGTGGTTAGAGTAATTGCTTCATGTATGTTGTGTCAGATTTGAACCTTTATAGTAATGGTGCCCTTGAAGACTATACTCCATGTCATGCGTTCAAATCCCAAGATGAGTACATTCAATTGAAACTGAACAAAACTATGAATATATAACTTGTACGCCTTTTAAAAACAAAGGAATGGAGGTGAAAGGAAGATGCATTCTTGGTCCTTTTTTAGGGTTTAATGACCAAATGGGGCTTGTTTTCTCTAAGGAAAATTCCATTTGTGTTAGTGTTAAGGATGGGAATGAAGTTCTTGCTATGAAGGAAAGAAGTTAAAAATGAAATGATTGGATGTGTTATCCATGATATCATATGGATGTTGATATTTCAATGGTTTAGATCTTGATTCTGATTAGGAATTTATTGAGCATATAATATATATATTTTTAGCTCTATTAGGTGATTGCTAGTTTGTTAATAGCTATGATGATATGTGGATAAGAAGGTGAAAATTTATTTGGAATCTTTGGTAATGGTGAGAAATTGTTTTAATCTTGGAGTTAAATTAATGAATATATCGAGTTTTGTGACCTCAATATGATATAGAAGTTGTTTTGCTAGAATTCATGACTCTAAAAAAAGATAGATAAAGAATGGATATCAAAGGAAATCATTAGAATGAAAATATCACTGACACAAAGGAAGACACCAAGCATAATTCCATAGGAGGACCATATGCATCATGAATCTCTTGTAGATATATTTAGTGTTATTCCAGATTCTGCATGTAAGAAGTGTTGTAGATGGTGTTGGGTTGTGTTATATTCTTTCCACGACTAGCCCACGTAGTTAACCGGGGGGTTAGAAGGGGGGTGGAGCCCCCCCTTCGTTTCACCGATTGCATAGCGAGGGGAGTCACAGGGGGTTTGAGGGGTGTAGGTAACCCCACTCTATGCCCCAGAAAATTTTGGTTTTGGACCCTATGTTAGGTTGGGTGGACCTACCTGTGGTTTTGTGCATGATTTTTCGCACATGGTTTTGGACGCGATGGTTTTCGGTCCATGGTTTTGGACGGGATGGTTTTCGGTCCATGGTATTGGATGCTTCGGCATGTATAAATATGTATTGTAACATTGAAAGGAACAGAATAAAAAATCAAGCTGGTAGTCCCGATTTTTGGATCCAAGGGAAAATATTTGTGTATATGTGTTTTATGTGTTATTCTCTCGCACTGTTTATTTTTTGTGTTTTAGAATTTGTATGCAGGTAATTTTTGTACGGGGTTAAAACCTCTTTTGGTATCAGAGCTGTTTTGGCTTCAAGGGGATGCCTTTGTTGTTGAGGGGTTTCACTCGGGCTTGTGGTATACCCTATTCCCTGGGCGATTTTCGAGATCGATTCTGGTGGTGAAAGAAGATGGCGAGCAGTGGAAAGATAGAGATCAAGAAATTTAATGGTCAGAGTTTTGAGTTGTGGAATCTCAATATGGAGGATTTGTTGGTGGATAAAGATCAGTGGATCATGATAGATATGGGTACTAAACCAACGAGAGTGTCCAATGAAGAATGGCAGAAGTTGGATCGGAAGGAAAAGAGCACAATACGATTGTGTGTATTAGATTCAGTATTGCTGAATGTATCAAGGGAAGCTACGGCAAAGGCTTTGTGGGACAAGTTAGGGAATTTGTACCAATCTAAGTCTCTGGTGAATAAACTGTTCCTACGGAAAAAGCTGTATAACATGAGGATGAAAGATGGAGACTCGGTGACAGAGCATTTGAACACATTTAATACTGTGGTAAGTTAGTTATCATCTATTGATATTAAAATTTCAGATGAAGATAAGTGCATCAGTTTGTTGTGTTCTCTACCAGATTCGTGGGATAATTTGGTTATTGTAGTAGGTAGCAATGCAACTTCCTTATAGTTTGATGAAATAGTCTCATCCTTGTTGACGGAGGAGATGAGACAGAAAAATATGGAGAGCCAAAATCGTGATGCCTTGTCTGTACAAGGACGGTCCCAAAACATAAACAAAAATAAGTCATCGAGTGGGAGATCTGAATCTAGAGGGAGATCTAAATCTCCAAGAAAACTTGTAAAGGTGGTGTGCTGGAAATGCGGAAAGGAATGGCACTACAAAAGGGACTGTAAATATGAAGCTCCTAATAAAGGAAAGGGATCTGATGATGCTCCTTCTAGAGAGGCGAAAACCATCTCAGATGAAGGTGGGGATGTGTAATTGGCCTCTTCAAGTACACATGTAGACCATGAGGCATGGTTGATTGACTCAGGTGCATCCTTTCACTTCACTCCCCAAAGAGAGTGGTTCTGCGAATATGAGAAATATGATGGCGGTGATGTCTTCTTGGGGGATGACAAGAAGGTTAGAATCGTTAGTCGTGGAAAATTAAAGTTGAAGTTGCAAGGTGGAAGGGTTAGAACACTTCTAGGTGTTTTTCATATTCCTACATTAGCCAGAAATCTGATTTCTATAAGAAACATGGATGATGCAGGTGTAAAAATAGTGTTCGAGAAGGATACCTGCAAGATGGTTCGGGGAGCACTGGTATTGATGCAGGGAGTTTGGATTGGAACTCTGTACAAGCTGCAAGGTAGCACTATTGTTAATGGGTGCAATAGCTCTATGGTTCCTAAAAGTGGAGCAGAAAATATAGTGGTCTCTGGAGAGAAGACCATATTGTGGCATCAAAGGCTTGGACATATTGGAGAGAAGGGCCTTCGAATACTTCATGGTAAAGCTATTGTAGAAGGTATGAGTAATAGTTCTCTAGATTTTGATTTATGTGAAAATTGTGTATATGGGAAGTAGAATCCTGTGAGTTTCCCCTTTGGTGGTAAGAGGACGAAACAGATATTAGAACTTGTGCATAGTGATGTGTTTGGATCTATGAAGGTTCCATCACTGGGTAAGT